>CM024759.1:52416291-53035760 GCA_014218235.1 Colocasia esculenta | reverse complement strand
TCACCAAGATGTCATCCACGTATACTTCAACATAGACATGGATCATATCGTGGAATATGGCCATCATCCTCCTCTGATAAGTACCCCAGCATTCTTCAGCCCGAAAGGCATGACTACATAGCAGTACGTTCCCCAAGGGCGTGGTGAAGATGTTTTCTCTTGGATCCTCAGGAGATAGACGGATTTGGTTGTATCCTGAATATCCATCCATGAATGAGAGGGTCTCATACCCAGCAGTATTGTCGATCAGCACATCAAGATGAGGAAGCGGGAAGTCGTCCTTCGGACATGCCTTATTCAATCCCTGAAGTCGATGCAGATTCTGACTTTGCCATCTTTCTTCATGACAGGGACTATATGGCCACCCAGTTTGGAAAAGTACTACCCTGATGAATCTAGCCTTATGGAGTTTATCTAGGCTTCGTCCTTCATCTTCAGGCTGTGAGTGATGGAACCTTCTGAGTTTCTGTTTGATTGCCTTTTGCCCCTTCTTTCAGCACCAGTCGGTGCTCCACTAGTGAGGGGTCTAGACCGGGCATGTCCTCGTAAGACCAGGCGAATGTGTCCTGTACTACTCCTCAGGATTTGCACCAGTTCCTCTTCTTCATCAGGAGGGAGATTCGCTGAGAATCACAATCCTGGGATCTTCTTCTATTTCGAGGTTGACTTCCTAGTAGTTCATTCCACTGCCGTTGGGGCTCATCGAACCTTCTTACTCCACTAGCATATTTTCGACAGCGTCATCTACTTCGCTATCCTCTTCATCGACTGGGTCCTCATCATTCATATCTCGTAGACGCCGAATCCGTCGTCTAAGAACACTCCATCCTGCTCAAACACTTCTTCGAACACCAGCACTTCTCCTCGTGAACTCCTCTATTATAGCACGCTTGACACCGCCGGCTAACTCTTGAAGATATCTCCGGGGAATAGCCTTTCCCCTCTGCTTCCTAGGGGTGCTTGGACTTTGAGGGTAGCGGGCTGACCTGACTTTCTACCCTAGGCTATCTACACTAAAGCTAGACTCACCGATGCTAGACCTCTCCTAAGCTAGATGACTCTACAAGACTGGAGGAGGACATGGTGTCTCGAAGAGAATGGCTCCTAATGAAGGAGCAGGGGAAAGCCCATCCGAGTGGTGCCCCTGATCAGAAGAGTGCAGGACGTATGGCCGGCTCCTCGACCTCAACGTGCATTTGAAAGTGGACTTTTTTTTGGAGATCGGAGGAGAGCATGCACAGGAGAGTGTGACCTCGTGGTCACCTGGATTAGCTTAAGAGCGGAGAGGATAGCCGATGGGAGCTCGGGTGTGAGGAGGCTGCGCGTCGCCGTGAGGAGCTGGGGAGTCAGCTGGATCAGCAAAGGAGGAGAGGATGGAACTAGACCGGGGAGGAGGGAATCCAGGAGGGATGGGTGGATGGCTAGGCAGGTGCCTCTCCAGAGCTCATCAATGGTCTTCCCCTCTTCGTAGGGGATGTCCGACTCTCCTATGTCTGAGGCAACGCTCATGAGCTGCCTTTTTGGACGTGATGGCAATGGGTGGATCTAACAACTCTTCCGCAGCTGGCGGCCAGGTTCTCTCTTCCTCCCAGAACAGTCAGCTGAAGGCAATGGTGATGTCTTCTATGTCAAACCCTCTGTACCACTCAGCTTCTGGGTCCCCTATCTTTCCCTCCTGGTTGGACGGAGGGCTTCTAGGGCTCTATAGGTCAGCAACGGGGCCATGTGCCGAGAGAAATTCCGGCCATGCACTCGTGCTGTGAGAGTTCCGCCTCGACTACCACGGTTCTATGTCCGGTTGGGTACGCCCCCTGATAAAGTGACACCAGAGTGTCCAGGTGAGTGGCTCTCGGGTCGCCTTAAGAGTGGACGTGCTGGATGACCATGGTTTGGATTTCTCTCTTACCATAAGCCCCAACGGCTTTGGTGACAATGTCAGGGATGGGTTTGACTATGCCCTGTAGCTCTGCCCCTAGGCCCTTGCCTTCTTCATATCCTAGTTCATCATAATCTGCCACCCTTTGGTATTCAGCGGCTCCTTCCTCTTTGACTGCGTTGACCTATGCTAGATTGACCTCTCGCTGTGATTGGAATGAGTAGCTGCCAGGGGTAGTTGACGTCTAACACTGAGATGATGGGCTTGTTGATGGCCAGACAGCTGGGAGGAGGGTATCATTAATGGCATCGACAGTGTGAGCAGTGGCTATACTTTTGACTTTGATGATTCGTCCCTAGAAGGGGAACTTGAGACATTGATGTGCGTGGATAGTACAGCTCCTAGTGACTCTAACCATGGGCGCCCCAGGATAGCTTTATACACGGGTGTCGATGTCAAGCACATAAAGGTCCACAGCGACAGCGAGTGGCCCCAGTTCGACTTGTACGGTTGCCTTGCCGTGGCAAGATCTTCTGGAGTTGCGAAGGCGGCTATGGTGGTGGTGTTGGTCTCAGTATCCCTTCTGATACATCACAGGCCCTTAGGGTACTCAGAGGGCAGACATTTATTGATGCCCCCGTGTCGACCAGTGCTGCTCCTACCGCCCAATGATTGATGACCATGGTTATGCAGAGTGGGAGCCTCCTGGCTTCTGGGGTGCTAGTTCGCTTTCTGCAAAAGTGATTGCCGGCCCGCGAGTCACCATGGCCAGGGCACTAGGTAGCTTATCAGCCATCATGTCTTCATTCACAACTACCTTCTGCAGAAATTCCTCAGGCTTCCGGTGATCTTTAGACTTCTTTATCAACTCCAGAATGGAGATCTTGCTGGCACATGATCCAGGTGTTGAGGATATCATAGTGGGTTCCGGGTAGCGGCTCAATCACCCCTCATCTTGCGTTTGCTGCTGAGCTTGTTGTTGCTGTGGCGGTTGAGGATCTGCTGGGGTTTGTGGAAGTGGTGGTGGTGGAGATAGGTGGGTACGGACGGCGAAAGACACGCCGCTCCGCAGTGTGGTCGGATTGGTAGGTGGCTGTCTAGTAGAGGATAATGTGGCGGTGGAGGGTTGTCCGGCCCGTGGTGGTAGGATGATGGTGAGGGAGTAGGTATGATGGGGGTATAAGATGGAGACAGGTGGAGCGAAAGGTAAGATGATGGGTGAGCTAGCAACTGGCGCGGATGCTGACCGACGGGCATTATGACAGCGTTGGCCATGGAAACTACAGGAGGGACTGACTGGGACCGTGTAGGCGGTTGTGTGTTTGGGATTGGACAGGATATTGGTAATGGCCATCATCTGCTGAACATCTAATTCATCATGTACGTCCAGTTTGCTTGCAGAGGAGGGTGGTGGACGATGGGGTTTACCTGGGCAGGTTGTTGTGTGGTGGGTTTGGAGCTGGTGGATGGTTAGGTAATGGGTTGTGGACGATCTCGAGTCCTGCAAGGCTGTTGGTGTTGCTGCTGTTGTTGTTGTTGAGGGGGTGGTTGGCGTGGTTGCCTCTGCTGCTGTTGTTGCCTCTGCCTTCCTTGATATCTCCGATCACTTGCCGGAGGGCTGTCCATCTATCCTATTCTGCTCATGCAGGTCATACACCAGATCCTTGAATGTGAGCACTGGTCGATGGTGTGACCAGGCTGCGGGGAAGACGCAGTACCGGGTTTTGATCCACACTGGGGTTCAAGGTCTCTCAGGAGGAGCCTAATGGCGTCTGTGGAGAGCAAGGCTAAGATATGTCAGAGAGTGTCTCCGGCAATGGCGTGTAGTGAGTTCTTCTAGACCCATGGGACGCCTTTGCTGAGAGCCATCAGGAGTGGCACTTGGTTGTATTGGCGTGGTGGTTGCCCTTGTGGCAGATGGGTAGGGTTCTGACCCTGCCATTGTAAGGTTGACGATTTTGGCTCTGGCCGGCAGGGTTGACACGCGCTCACTTGCTCGTTCACTTGGACGCCCTCAGTGACTGGCCCCTGAGGCTTTCTTTGGAACCGGGACTTTTGGGGTTCGAACATAGAGTGGATGGGAGAATCTTTGAGCTGGGTTTGGATAAATCGGGCCCGCTGTAGAGGTTGATGAATGGTGGGTGATGTCATTCATCGCCAGGATGTTTCTGTAAGCAGGCGTGGCATTGGCGATGATGATCTTCACCTTCACCCCCTCTGGAAGGTACCCTGGAACTCTGGTGGCCATTTGCCTCCACCTATCGGCGTACCAAAATCCTCGTCCGACTTCATCTTCTCATGCCATGAATCTGTAAGGGAGTATTCGGCCCGACCCTGTCTTGGAATTGTTCCGGAATTTGGCCTTCACGACAGCGAAGTCTTCAGCGTCCTCAGGTAGCAGGGAGTAGAACCATCTAGGGCGTGCTCGTCCAGCGACCGGCGGAAGAGATATGCCATGAGGCGGCGATCATGCTGGTAGGAGGCGGACTCAAGATAAAGTCCTTGATATGAGTGTAACGGATTGCCTGAGCCGTTGTATTTGCGGTACTTCGGCAGCTCGGATGGAGAGGGGACCCATAGGCCATTGAAATTTGGTATGTGCACATCGTGGTGCTGCCTAGGGTCAACTTCCTTCGGAGCTCTTGGAGCTCCTTCTTGATGGATGCCCACGCGAACATCATGTCCGGTGCTGGCGGAGGGCTGAGCTACATGGACGAGGCATGAGAGGTGGGCCTAGCACGAGCTCAGGGCGATGAGGGGAGTAGCATGTCTGGTATGGTGGAGACCGGGCCTCGACTCATGGGGAATGTAGTGCTCAGATTCAATGGCGTAAATCGGATGGTCCGCGGCCGGATGGGGGTGTTGTCGGCTTGTCCATGGCGACATGGGGGCCGGATGTAGCTGCTGCAGGGCGTGACGCGCCCGCTCTAGGTGAGGGCGAGGAGGCGGCCTTTCCTTTGAGGGCCGTCATGAGTTTGGATCTGGGACTGGTCAAACTGAGGAATTAGGTGCAAGAGCTGAGTGGCTTGATTCCGACTGAGGAGGATGGGTGTTCTGAGATGGGCCGCCATTGTTTTGAGGTGACCTTCAGAGGTATGGACAGTAGGACCCAAGGTGGGGTCGACTCCCCGAAGAGATCGTGAGGAAGGGAATCCTCGTAGTCTTGAGAGGTGTAGAGGGCAGGTCCTGCTTCTCTCATAGACCGGGTTCAGGTATGACTCCATATTTGACATGTGAGCATAGAACGGTGGGGAAGCTTTTTTTCCAGACTGAGAGGGACGACCTACCTAGACAGACTTTCCAGTTTCCTAAACACACAATCCTATGCAGACAAAAGAAAGAGAAAAAACGTCTCAACCAAAGCAAGCAATTGGCATGATGATGGTTTTCTTTTAATTGTTCAAGTTTGCCTTTTAGCGATTTGACATTTAGCAACTTCTCTCCAAATAAGATGGGTCTCCTAAATGGGAGAAGGCTTCCAACTCGGGTATGACTAGGGTTCTCTCAACCTTACCAAATGAACTTTAGACTCGATCCTAGGTGGCGACTGGTCAACCAGCCCGGCGGCCGTGTGGGAATCCACGGTCAGCGGGGACTTACGGAGGCCCTCAAGCGAGCGCTCTAGTCGGACACAAGGAGTATGTGGCCGAGAGAGCGAGCGTCGCTGAGGGAGGAACCCATACTACGAATATGGAAAGATGATGCAAATCCTATGTGCACCGGAGTGCATGCAATATTCTAACTTAATACTAACACAACAAGAATGAGGGCTAATTGCTCTCAGAGGCAGAAGGTGACAGGGACTATGTCGCGACCAAGATCGCGATGGCTGAGACTGTCGCTTTCCTTCTCGCAGTGAACAGAGAGCAAGTAAATCCTAATTATGCACGGAAAATCACACAATCCTATAACATACAAGACTAACAGACCCTCAAGATCATGGAGAAAAGCATGGTATGATGGAACATGGATGGAGTATGTAGAAATGGACTCAAATTTGCAAGGAAGCTCAGAAGAACAAGGTACTGACTTGATTGCGGCAAGAACCCCGTCGCCTCCTTTAACGCGACACAAGCCTCGTCGCGTTCCCCACAAGCTCAAAGATCTTTAAATAATGCAAAAGGTGTACGGGCAGAGTGCGTACCTGGTAGCGACGCTGCTGTGTCGCCTTCCTTATCGCGACGAAAGGGACTCGCCTACCTTACAGCACACAGAACAGAAGCAGACAAGAAGACGTTGTGTACTAACCTGATCGCGACGGGCCGTGGTGTCGTTATTCTGATCGCGACGTTGATCTGTCGCCTCTCACCCAAACCGCAAATACTGACAACTCAAAGGAAGAGACCCACAAAAAGGAAAACTAACCACACAACACACCTGTTAGATGATAGGGACGGCAGGGAAAGGAAGAACAAGCGTGATGGGCACAAGTGGTCCCACCATGATCGCCAAAAGGTGTGGGTTCGAGTCCCACCGTGATCGCTAAAAGGTGTAATCACGGGATTTGTATCCCCTTTTGAATTGATTGTGAATATGTAAGTGATTAGGAACTGATCGTGATCGCCACCAATGTAATCGCCTCTTGATGTTTAGATGGAGGGCTGACTACATTGGAAAGGAAAAGTGAAGGGGAAGGCGTACCTGATAATGCGACATGATGGGCGTCGCGATGCTTTCATGTGAACGAGACGTAGGCAATGGCGCCTTCTTGATCGCGACACAGTAGTCGTCGCCTTCCTCTTCAGTGGATGGAGACTTGGGTTCTTCATCTTCCTACTCCTCAGCCGGCCGAGGGGCAAGAGCCTCACCTTGCTCTGACCTTCAAACACCTGCCAAGTGATTTAAACAAGATACTGTAAGCCCCCCGATTTTTCGTCCTTTTCTTTTATAAGTACCTTATTGTGCGAATGTGTATGTGTCATGTATGTAGCTAGATATACATATGCATATAACTTGTGCGTGTAACTAATAGTATGCGTATTACATATAAAACCTTTATTTGAGCATGCATGTAAGTATGTATGTATACATATGTGCTATCTATGCTATATATATATCTGATATTTACTTAAGTGGTAATTAGGTGTATGATGTGTTGCTCATATTATATATGTTTGTATTGAATAAAGACTGGTAAAAAGTGTGCATTTGTGTGTATATTATTTAGTAAGTGTTGTTCATTGCATTGTGAAGATAGTATGTACATTATACCGAGCACATTATATCTACCATCTTGACTATTTATGAATACATGTGTGTACTTAGTTGCATATATATATATATACACTATATTGTTTGGTTGCATGATGTAATTGGTGTGTACATTATACCCTGTGTATTGCATACATGTACATAAGGAGGATTAAGGATTCTGTGAAATTGTTTGTTCTGGCCGAAGACCATGTTGACGGCACATATGTGGACGTCAAGGACAAGTAGGCGGCGGCATCGATGGACGCCAACTACTATTATGGACGTCCGTTGATGTAGACGTCTACTTCCCTGACAATTTTCTGAGCAGCTGCATGGTGTGCCATGCCTCCGATTGGGGGATGCCAACCACCCCCAACGGCTCCTTCGCCCTGCCAAGACAGACCCCATGTCTTGTCTATATGACCACCTACCCCTTGCAACCTAGAAGTCCCTTTGGCCCTTGCAAGAGGGGAAGAAACTCTGGCCCCAAAAGGTGAGAAAAACCCTAAAACCCTGAGAGCTGTGAGGAAACCCGAACTTGGGAGGCTTTGATCCAGCGGTTTGGAGCTTCTTCCGGAGATCTACTTCGACAAGGAGGGAGACAACAGATCCGGCTGCACATCCCGGCCCTGGATTGCAGAGGGGAGCATCACAGAAGCCAGAGTGAAGGCATCTTGGAGGCTTCTTGGGACTGCCCAAGGAGAGCTTCTCCGACCCTTTTGATCCCTTTAGGAGTTTCTCCAAAGGCAAGTAACCCTTGCACTTCGTCCATGTATGTGTCTAGGAGGTTTTTGTGATTTTTACGGATTTTCCTCGTGTCCTGGATCCCCATATTTCCCCTTTCTTTAGAGCTCGGACTGTGTTTTTGCACAGGTCCGAACTTGACGGCAAGGTCTATTGACGTTGATATCTTGAGTCAGCGGCCAACGATGTTGCCGCCAACTCTTGTAAACGGCCATAGCATGCCGTTAAGTTCTTCTTGACAGAACAGTGAACTGTTCTGCCCTATATCTTTAATTTCTGGACTTTGGCGCATGAGGATATAATGTAAATTTATATGTTATGTAAAATAGGTAATGTGATGTGTGTGAAATTTCCTGTATTTTTTTGTGGATGACATAATTTATTAGAATTATTGAAAGGCATGCGTAGGAAAGAGGTTACGCTTGGTTAATTTTGTTCCCATGATTTCTGAGGAATCAAATGCTGTAGAATTTATGAACCATGTTTGTAGGTGTCAGTCCATGCCCTGCAAATTTGGGAATTTTCCTATATTCATGTGAAATTCTATAATTCCTACAATGAGAAATAGAAAGCATGTGTAGACCTTGTGAAAATTTTAGTAAATCGGGTGATGAGAAATAATTTGGGAAAATTTCTTGTACCAATATGTATGTGTGGTTCATGACTGTGCATGATCAAATCTGAAATCCATGTCATGTTCTATGTTAACTTAGTTTTTGAATGGCATGAAACTGAATGTTTCAATTTCTATAAATGCATGTGAATTCAGAAAAATGTGAAAATTTGTATGTGTGTTCCTATACCCGAAAACAGTATGTGGTTAAATTTTCAGGAAATTTGATGACAGTAGCCTACACTATGAGATTTCCATGTGAAAATGAGTTATAAATATATGTACCATGATTAAGGTCAAATGATGTGCGTTCCAATTACTCCATGAGAGCTACTAAATGCTTGATTTCTGTTATTAGTGGCATCATGCTAGGGAAAGAACAGAACCATGTGCATAAATAAGGAAGTGTGAATATCATATGTAAAACGTGTGTTAATCGGAATGTGTAATGTGTAAAATGTGCCGTGTGTGACACTGCTTCCATAGAGGGCTGTGGAACTGTACCATGGAAAAGTCCCCATGGGAAGGTTCAATGTGTATGTGTATCCTATGGGCATTAGGATGAAATCCTGGTGGCGGACAAGTACCGTCGATAGGGTGGAGAGGGCTTCTCCCGGTCTGCGCAGTACCAAGGCTTATCACTATATTGCCTAGGTGATAAGTATGTGTTATGTGTTATGTGTTATGTGTCCTTCTAATGGTGGTTTGGACTATGTGTCACGACATATAAATGTGAAATGTGAATGTGTATATGTGAAGATTGTGTAAGTGCCATGTGGACATGTGCAAAGTGAAAGATGTGTACATGTGAATGTGTAAATGTGTAACATGTGAAACCAATGTGTTAAAGTGTAAAACTGTGATTCCTAATGTGATAATGTTAGAAACATATTAGAACAGCAAGCTAATTAGATAAGCAATCATGTTATTGTGTGCAAGAATGTCTATAGAATCCATGCTAGAACCTTCCTTTCATGATGTGCAAAAACCATGCCTAAATTGCTCTCATGATGTGGTATGAATGAGACAAGTTCTTAATTGAGTTCATATGTTAAAGGAATGAGAAAAGAACATGTGTTAGATTAGTTGCTGGTTTGAACATAATTCATATGTATGAAACTAGTAGAAGCATTATGCTAGACTTGTCTTGAATAACAATAGATATGCGTAGAAGGTGTTGATGACCAAACTGTCCCCATAATAAATATTTCCATTTATTTATATATTAATTTTGATGATTAACAAAATAATACTAATGGATTACTTGAGCATTAAGTACAGGAAATCAAAGAAAAATGAAAGTTCAAGACAATCTGGTAAGTCTCATCAATTCTATCCAAGTCTTTGTATCGACTTCTTTGATAAGCAGAACGATTTCCTCCTTGACCGGAAAACTCAAATCAAATCGTTACCGTAACGATTTCTTAGAACTCGCAACGACTCTCTAGCCGTAACGATTTCTTTAGACCTCGTAACGATTTCTTTAGAACTCGCAACGACTCTCTAGCCGTAACGATTTCTTTAGACCTCGTAACGATTTCTTTAGAACTCGCAACGACTCTCTAGCCGTAACGATTTCTTTAGACCTCGTAACGATTTCTTTAGAACTCGCAACGACTCTCTAGCCGTAACGATTTCTTTAGACCTCGTAACGATTTCTTTAGAACTCGCAACGACTCTCTAGCCGTAACGATTTCTTTAGACCTCGTAACGATTTCTTTAGAACTCGCAACGACTCTCTAGCCGTAACGATTTCTTTAGACCTTGTAACGATTCTTTAGAACTCGCAACGACTCTCTAGCCGTAACGATTTCTTTAGACCTCGTAACGATTTCTTCAGAACTCGCAACGACTCTTTAGTCATAACGATTTCTTTAGAATTCATAACGATTTCGCGTAACGACTTCTTTATTAGTCATAACGATTTCGCGTAACGACTTCTTTATTAGTCATAACGATTTCGCGTAACGACTTCTTTATTAGTCATAACGATTTCGCGTAACGACTTCTTTATTAGTCATAACGATTTCGCGTAACGACTTCTTTATTAGTCATAACGATTTCGCGTAACGACTTCTTTATTAGTCATAACGATTTCTTGCAACGATTTCTTTACAACTCAATAGTCATAACGATTTCTTGCAACGATTTCTTTAGAACTCGCAACGACTTGCCTGTTGTAACGGCTTCATAAGTTATCACAACGATTTCTTTACAGTTCATAACGACTTGCTATAATCATAACGATTTCATAAGTTATGAAGTCAGCAAGATTCTTTTATCGAATTTCTTGATGCATCGGTATAATGCTTTTTAATAGCGTTGAAAAGTCAAAGTCATATCTTGTCCGTTGACTGCTATGCATTAAATGCTCTCCGATCGTATCTCCCATGCATGCAGACAATATCTTCCATTTCTATGCTACTCTGTCTACGTACTTTTTAGGACAGAAAGGAGCTTTGCTATATACTGCAATATCTGTTCCATCTCAACTAACAATAGACAGCAGTCCTAGCTGTCTTCTATTTATTGATGTTATGCTTACAGATATCTGACAAGACTCTTCTGGACAACGTTGGACACAAGATACAAAGTTCTATGACATCTCTTTGGCGTGTACACCAGGATAAAAGACTGACGATCAGAAGCTTCCTCAGTAACCAGTCTAACGTACACAAGGATAAGAGACAACGGACACTTCAACGTTCGAATTTGAATCAGCAGTTTAAATAGAAGACTCAAGACGAAAAGAAGAGATGAGAGGGCGTAACATCGCTTGATTTCAGAAGAAGAAAGAAATCATCTCTCACAATCTTTAGAACTTTGAAGAAGAGCGAAGCCTCCACTCCAAACCTGGTTCTAAGCTCTTAGCTCTCTGTGCTCAAAAGGAATCCTCTCATTTGTAAGAGCCTGTGTGGTCCTTGGAGAGAAAAACCTTGTTAAATCTCTTTCTCTCTCGGGGGCTTAGGAGCTTCAGGTTGTAGCTGGTCAAGCTAGAATCTGAAGCCTGTTTTCACAACCTTTTTCTGATTAGTTTGTGTTCCCTTCTGGACGAAGGAAGACCTGGTGGTATCCAGGGTGGTTGTTGTTCCCTTCAGGCTGAAGGAAGACCAGTTGAGGCTGGGTGTAAGGATCCTTAAGGGGGATTGTACCCTGATAGTAAATCCTGAGGTATTGCTCAGGGACTGGACGTAGGTCTCCTGTGGAGAGGAGTTCCGAACCAGGATAAAATCCTTGTGTCTTGTGGATGTGTTTTGTGTGATTGTTATCTTGTTTGTTCTAACTCTAACCTTGTTATTAAGTTGTGCAATCTTTTCAGTAAACAGGTTTTAATCAAAGATCGAAGTTTTATTAACCCATTCACCCCCCCTCTGGGCTAGCTAGCTGGGCAACAGGTGTAAGAGAGTGAACCATGTGATGTGAATATGTTAAGAGTGTGAAATGAACTTGCATGTTATGAGACTTCTAATCCATGTCAAAACAGCAACCTTAATGCATGTGAAATGATAGTTAGCATGTGCTACCATGTGTAGAAACCATGACGGTAGTGTTTCCTTTCATGCATATGAGAACCTCATGTTTAGTTGTTTCATGTTTTAGTTAATTAGAAATGTAGCTTTCATGTGATTGGATGAGTAGAAACATGTGATAGGTAGTTTAATTTGAAAAGTATAAATCATGTTCCATGTGCTTTAAATTTTGTAGAAATACCCTGACAGGTTGTGTTAATATCACCTAACCTTGCTACATGCTTTGATTGAATGTGAATGCCTATATGATGTATGCATGTATGAAGTGTATGATGTTACTTGTTGAGTCTTTTAGACTCACTCCTTGCTTCGGCGTACAGGTTTAGTAGATGACCCTACATCTTTTGGGAAGAGACAGTGGAGAGCGACTCCGAGCGCGGAGAGTAGCTTGGCGGAGTCGTTATTGTTATATTTTGCTTTCATAGTATGTAATTTGAGGCATTGTATTGAACTGTTATGTAATTGTGAACAAACTACGTAATTTGATGTTAGAATTGTAGTTATGTGGACAATGTACCTTGTTTAAATTTCAGTTAAGTAAGCTTTAGCTTTCCTTTAATTGCTATATGGACTGTGGATGTCAATGTGGATGATGAAATGAAAGACAGTAGTTCTTTTCTTCCGCTACTCTGTACTTATATTTGTGTACATCTCAATCGAATGATAGTGTCGGGTAAATGTCCCTCTGTGGTGATCTTCGTCGTGCCGACGTGGGTTGGTACAACTGTACCGGCATAACGAGGGTCGTCACATAAACACCCATTAGAATTCGTGTGTAGAAGATCTATTCAATGAAAAGTACATGAACATGAGCTATTATGGGGGGAACTCACAAGATTGGGGCTTTTAACCCCTGTGGATGTTAAGAAAGGGTGTGTGTGTCGTGATCTAATGCTAAGCTAGAAAGAAAACGAAGCTATGCATGCATGAAATCAATGAAATAAAGAGAAGAGGGAAGAAGAGATTGTGTAGCCGCTAGGAAAACGCCCTGGAGGGCTCTTGCTGATCGTCTGGAGGAGGAACTCTCTTCGTGGAAGATGAAGCTCTCTTGCTCAGCAAACTAATGACTCCGGCCTTGCCCAAAAAGATGCAGGGACGAGGTACTTATGGGTGATTATTCCCAACTCGGGTCTGAGAGGAATAATAGGCAAGAGTCCAACTCTGGGTAAGTATGGCTGTGCAAGGGCTATTGGAACTTGGAAAGGGACATGTTAGGAAGGCCTCCTCCGAATTTGAGAGGATTTGGACGTGATTTGGACGTCCAAATGAAGCAATTACCATCAATAGCATGTGTCCAAGTTGGCTTCGGATTGAGTTTCCTGTTTAAGGTCCATAATGTGACGGCCTACTGGTCGCCTTCCTGAATGCGACTGCTCGATATGTCGCCTTCCTCATATGGAAGGTGACTTAAGTCATTTTGCGATTTTCTGAGGATTTAAAATATGGAATTATGATGGCGACATAGGGGCTGTCGTTTTTAGGAAGGCGACCTAGGGCCTGTCGCCTTCTGGTCTTTTCTGCATTTTGGCATGTAATGTGTCCAATCAACCATGCACAGCCTTCGGGATGAAATATCGGATTTTATACTCAGAGAGCTTATAGTGAAAGAGATTGATTTGACCAGGAAGGGTCCTCCAGGGCGATGAACTAATGGAAATGATGTCACGATCGGAGAAAGTCAGCTTGACGATGATGAGCCAATGTGGGGCGTCAATAATACGACAAGGAATTTTGCTCGACTTATGGGTCAGAAATGGGTGTCTACACTCATATTTACCCTTATTTTTTTGGGATGAGGCCTTGAAAACTACTATGTATATCCTCAACAGGATTTTCAACAAGGTTGTTCCTAAAACTCAATTTGAGTTATGGATAGAAAGAAAACTTAGTTTGAGGCATATGTATATTTGGGGCTGCCAAGTAGAAGCTAGACTATACAATCCACATGAAAATAAATTTGATCCTTTATTAGGTATCTAGAATGGTCTAAAGGGTATAAATTTTATAGTTTATCTCACACCACTAAAATTAGTGAAATTAGAATTGCTAAGTTCGTTGAGAATGGTGAGAATAGTGGGAGCTTCATTCTGCAAACTATGGAGTTTGAGGAAATTAGGGATTGTTTCCCTAATATCTCTATAATAGATGCTAGATTTAAGCTTATGGATCATGATATGATATATCAACGGCTAGGTCATGCTATGTTACCCACTAAAGATGTTAACATTTGAAGCTGCACAAATTCAAGATGATTCTCGTAATGATAATAATGTAGATCATACTCATGAAGTTAGAATGTCTCAGAGAGTTATGAGACATGCTATTCTAGATGACTACATTATACACTTGCAAGAGTGTAGTTTTGATCTTGACATTGAAAATGATCCATTCCCATTCAAAGAAGGCATTGAAAGTAAAAAATATTTGAATTATGAACAAATGCCATGAAAGATGAGATTGAATCTATGCACAAGAATGAAGTTTAAGATCTTGTTGCGTTGCTTGAAGGGTGCAAACTGGTTGATTGTAAATAGATTTTCAAAACCAAATGAGACATTAAGGTAATGTGGAAAGGTATAAGGTCACACTTGTTTCTAAAATACTTACTCATAAATAGGGCATTGATTATAGGGAAACATATTCTCCCGTCTCTAGAAAATACTCATTCCAAATTATTATGACATTAGTGGCTTACTTTAATTTAGAGTTACATCAAATGGATGTAAAGACAACTTTCTTAAATGGAGATCTAGAAGAAGAGGTATACATTATGCAACTAGAATGATATGAGATGAAAGAAAAGGAGAGCTTAGTATGCAGATTAAAGATGTAACACCCCGACGCGGAATATCAGATCGAAATTATAGTTATTAAATAGTACAGAGCGAGAAAATAAATACAAACTAATGCACAATGGAATAATACTAAATGAACTCCAATTTCATTAATAATCCACCAAACTTCATTACAACCATTAATATCTCATCAACTTCATGAACTAACTATTACATCAACGTATCAGAGCCAAAACTAGGGCCCAGAGTACTTTATTGAAAACCAAACTAATACATCAAAACTATCTGACTCTTTCTTTACTAACTAACTACTAAAGCAATGGTAGCTCATAAGGGTCACTCCTGAACGTCATCCTCAGTCCCGTCCCCGTGAGTGTGGTCATCATCAAACTCACTGAAACACATTAAATAAAAATGCAGGATGAGCGAATAACGCCCAGTAGGACTTAATATCTCATGAACACAAGCATAGTTTAAATAATTAATGTCTTAACGGAAGGTTAACTAGAGAGCATAGTCATGTAGAGCGAGTAACAATAACAAGAGAACAATAGCATCTGGCACAGGGAAAGTAGCATAACGAGAACGATAATAGAATGGTCACGTAATGATATAACATGTAAATTGCACAACGGTGCACTAGTAATGATAATGAGGGCACTTGTATTGATAGCACTTTGATTGTCATAGATTAATCTTGATAGTATGATGGCGCTGGATGCATGCCGTAACACATCCTTGGTCATTTTAACTCACATGGGCACTAGCACTTTTCGGGCGCTCCTCCCAGGACCTGATCAGGCCCTATTGCGCTGGCATTAGTCATTTCTTTATCTTAGACAATCACAAGAATGGCCAATAGAGTACCAAGAAAAAGATGAGAGTAGTAGAGAGAATGTGAACAGACGAGAGAATATAGAGAGCAGATGAGATATGGGTATTATCATAAAATCACGTTAAACATCGATAGTAACGGTTGCACGGCATACCATTGCGGGCCGACAGTCTGGTAGAAGTCACCACCGCCCACTAGCCGTGCTGTGTACACATGCTAGATGGTCTGGCGTGATCACAAGATAAGGAGAGAACACACTAAGTCCATGGATCGTACTGATCCCGAAGGTGTAATAGGTTTTAGGGTACAACCAGCTTGTCGGCTAAGGACGTGCGCCAAAGCCAAGAAGACTTACGGAGACCTTGACAAGGAGTCCCTGGCCCAGTCGAGAGTATTCTCAATGAAGAGGTGGTCCAAGTCAAGAGAAAGTGTGTAGAAAACAGGTCCGTCGTGCCTCGAGTGCTCGAAGGCCGAGGGAAACGGTAACTATGTATAAAACACACGTATAAAACGAAGACAAATGTGATTAATTAAATAGGGAAATTTAGTCATTTATTCCGCTAATTTACCAGATACATTATTGCATAAATTATTAGGGTCAAATGATAATTAATAATGTTATGTGTGTGTAAGTGTAAAGAAATCATGTGATGATGATAAATCGTGCAAATATCTTTTAAATAATTAAATTTATATCATTATTGTCATTTATTAATTTACCAAGTCGAATTAACTATAACATGGTTTAATCATGGCTAAATAAGGGTTATATAGACAAATCAACAAGGGCATGAGCATAATTAAAAATTATGGCCGCAGTCTTCAAATCACGGCGGGCCTACCCGCCGCAATTCAAGTCGCGATGGGCGGCTCGGTCGCGGTCCGAAGACTAGGAATCGCGGCGGCTTAGGCCGCCGCGTTTCTTAACGCGACGCACCTGTCGGCCGCGACCCCGCTGGTATCGCGGCGGGTCTGGTCGTTCTAAATTCCATATAAAATCACACGGTGATCCAAAAATCACAAAACTAGTTTTAAACGAAATTAAACATATAGATCTATCAACATGCACAATTAATTTGAGAATAGACAAGGTTTAGGTATGCTTTGATCAAGTTACATTTTGATGATCTAAACATGCGCAGTCAAGGTTCAACGAATTAATTAGAGATTGATACATAATGAAAATTAGGCAAACCAGTGGCGTTTGAAAGCTAATATGATGTAGTATTTATGAGAATTTTCTCATGGCATGGGGTCATGTATGCTCAAGGTTTAAGAGTAAACGTGAAGAGTCGGGTACATGGAATTGACAGGGATACAAGAATTAAGTCTCCCTCATGGGAGATTGAAATGGAACGAAACTAGAGGGTTTTGCTCGGGAACAAGAAGTCTCCTAAGGTAAGTTTTACACGGATTTGGCTTGAGAGATTGCATACATTTTTTACGGAGTAAGAAAATCCTTAGTTTGAAGATGAAAAATGATGAAGAACACCAAACTCCAGCCCTTCTCTCCAAGATCCTCGTCCTCTAGCCTTTTCCTTCATCTCCCAAAACTCCAGAAGTGAACTAGGGTTGCTAGGGTCAAAGTTTGGGGTGTTTTGTATGGCTTAAGAGTCCCTTCTAATTGCTAAAACTCCTTTCTTTCCTAATAAATCAGAGTTTTCCTTATTTTCTCCTAATTCCCTTAATTATCCACCTAATAGGATTGAGAAGAGAGCCAATTTCGTGGTCAAGGGTTTAGGTGGGGTAAGGACTCTTATTTTGGAATTTATGGTTATTTAGTATTTCATAACCTTTTACTATTTACTAATTAATAAATTCCGAAATTGGGATAATTATTTCCCATCCCATGATGGGCTCCACTTTATTAGGCCCATTATTTTGTAATGAACCATTTACACAACCCATTAGGGTTTTAACTTAATTGGCTTAATTTAATGTCCTTTTTATTTCACTTATTTCTCATTTATTCTAATTAATTTCTATTTACCTATTTATTTAAATAAAAAATATTTTATTTAGATTTTAAAAATCAAAGGTACTACAAAAGATATCCATATATGGGCTAACAAGCTTTTCGAAAATGGTACTTAAAGTTCAATAAAGTTATCATATCCTTGGATTTACAGAAACATGGCTAATCCATGTATATATTTGAAGGTCAGTGGGAGCAAGTTTATTCATGATTCTATATGTGGATGATATATTGCTTGCCATTAATGATTTGGGTCTTTTACATGAGACTAAGAAATCTTTCTAATCATTGTAATATGAAAGATATGGACAATGCATCATGTATTGTAGGAATCGAGGTCCATTGTGATAGATCTAAAATATCACTTGGCTTGTCTCAAAGAGCTTATATCACAAAGGTTTTAGAAATATTTAGGATGTCAAATTGCTCATCATGTGAAGTGTCAATCTTTAAAGGTCATAAATATGGTTTACATCAGTGTCCACAGAATGAGATTAGGAAGCAGGAAATGAAGATAATTTCATATGTTGCTGCCCTTGGGAGCATGATGTATACTCAAGTTTGCACTTATCTTGATATTAGCTTCATTGTGGGATTACTTGGAATATATCAAAACAATCTATGGATGGAACAATGGAAGACGATAGAGAAAGTAATGAGATATCTTCAAGGAACTAAAGACTATAATATCATATATGGCAAAGGTAATCACTTGGAGGTGGTTGGGTATAAAGATGCAAATTTTGTTGGTTGCTTTAGACTATAAGAAGTCTATGTCAAGTTATGTTTTCTTACTAGCTGGTGGAGTAGTTTCATGGAAGAGTGCCAAATAGCACATTGCGACTACTTCTACTATGGAAGCTGAATTTATCAACTGTCATGAGACATCTTCACATGCATTATAGTTAAAGAAGTTCAATTTAAGGCTTAAAGTTGTGGATTCTATTTATAAAATCTTTGAGACTTTATTGTGACAATCCCTCTATAGTTTTCTTCTCCAATTATAGGAAATCAATTGGTGTGAATAATCACATTGATATTAAGTATCTTTTGGTAAATAAAGAATCAATAATTATCTTGTATTAATTTATTTTGTCAGTAGTGCTAACATGATTGCTGACCCCATGATTAGGGCTGCCAATGGGCCGAACTCGGGCCTGGCCAAATAGGGTATGGCCCAAGTCTGACACTATCTTTTCTAAGCTCAAACCCGAGTGGCGTCGGGTCGGGCCGGGCCCAACTAATCTACCAAATTATAAAGCCCAACCTTGGTCTTACTCAGCTTGAAAATTTAAATAAAAGTTATTAATTTTGTTAAAAAATATATACAACAGTGTCAATCGACCAAATGCTTGATATCGGTCGACTGATTTAGGGTATCAATCGACAATTTGGGATTTGGTCGATCGAAAGCTTAATGTTGATCGACTAATTTGAGATTCGATTGATCGAAAGCTTAATGCCGGTCAATTAATTTGGGATTCGGTTGACTGAAAACTTAATATAGCGGGTCTATCGGGTCTACTCGGACGGAATAAAAAGCTCAAGCCCGGCCTAAATTTTCAACGGGCCAGGCTTTTAGGCCCACCTAAAAACCCACAGACTTAAAGAAGCATGACAATTTGGCCCAATGTCAGCCTAGGTCCGTGGACCTGTCGAGCTGACTTAGCCCAATGACAACCCTACTCATGACTAAGGCTTTAGCACCTAATTTCGTATGGTGGCCCACCAATTTTCTACAATGATGATTGGTGGCAGCGGTGAAGGGATATCTGTGGCAACAACAGACGACAAATGATAGACGATGGATGGTTGTGCAATGAACATTGGTGGTATAATGACAAGCGTCACACTTGAGCTAAATTTATCCCAATCAATCCACCATGTATTTATTGTATTTTTGGTAAGTATACTTATTACATTTGTCAAGTGATGTGATAATTTACATGATGTCATACAAGATAACATGTGCTGACATGCCATATCAACTACGAAGGTGGTAGAGATCGACGACTAGGAACGAGCGACAATGACTGATAGCAGTCAGACAATAATGACTAGCTACTGGTGAACGATGGGCAATGGGAGGTGGCAAGGGCAAGTTGCAGTGGACTTATAAATTAAATATTTAAGCTCTTTCTAAATACAAACTTTAGACTTTGAATTCTTTGAATCTAAAAATACGGATTGGACAGTAGTAATTTAACCTCATAAATATAAAATATAGATTGGACTTTTAAAAATACTTATCTACCACCATGTGTCAGTCCGGAGTACCGTATCTAGAGTCATGTGGTATATGAAAACATGACGGATGCGTTGACATGGGGCGATGGAAAGAATTGCCTTGTAATGATATCTTCTATCGGAAATTGTACACGCAAAGCGTGCACTTTTTTTAATTCACATACGAAAAATGACGACGTTGAGATGGAAGTTGATCCGACTCCACCTACCGAGGTGTCCTCAGTCCTCACCTCAGTAGGGAAAAAGACGCCTTCTCGGGATGGATGGTGCCGGGGGCATGCTTTAATGAGAAAGAGGGAAAATAACCGTTTTTTCCTTTCCGTATTGGCCGCTTTTGTTTTTCCCGTATCCAACGCATATATTACTTACGTAAGCCCAGGCGGACCAACCAACCCTGCCCCCCGCTTACATGATCTCGAGATAGCCGAGTTGAGTGACCAAAGCTCCATAATCAGAAGGGAATAAACGAAAGAGAAATATTTCTATGATGACTCACCATGGCTGCCGATATTCTGACTCATTTTAACTTTTTATATGGAAGACCGAAAACAGTCACATCTACATATGTTATTTTAATTTTTGATGATATCCCCTTTTTTAAAATTTATATACTCTTTAATTTTATTTGTTAATGGCGAGAAATTTAGCCCAAACCTCGACCACTCCAATCCACAAGATCCGTCCATCTCCGGAACCGGCACCATGTGCGGTTCGACAGGTATCGGATGCCCATGGAAGTATCCGTACTTGGATACGGCACAGCGATCCCGCAACGCGGCCCCCCTTCGTGGACCGTTTCGTTTCCTTCCCTCCTTTCCGCTTCTTCACCTGTCAACAGTTTGAACACGCCAAAACCGTGTCTGTGACTGTCCCTCCTCCGCTTTATTTTAATTGTAAATATAAATTCTTTTATATATATATATAGATATATATATATATTTTTTTTACAGTATAACGTGTGCACGTACCTACAAAGAATGAATAAAAAATTACAGATATTTTTTTTAATACCAATCTCACAGAGATAAATAATAACAGATCAAAGTTACGCGTCGTCCCCTCCTTCACCATCGCCTGGAGATTGTATTAGAGAGAGAGAGAGAGAGAGAGAGAGAGGGCGGAGCAGCGGCGGAGGACTCGTCCCGGTGATGGTTCTCCCCCTCCTGGCTCTCTCCCAGTAGTTCTTCCATCTCACTCTTCCCGATCCCTTTCTCCTCCCCCTTCTTCGATAGTAGCTTCGCCTCGCCGTCTGCAGTATCTCTACCGATCAGGTCGAGGGACCAGGTATTATTGATCGCTGCCCATTTTGTTTTGGCGGATTCTGTCCGTCTTGCTTGTCCGTCATTTACTTCTTGTTTGTTCGGGGATCCTGCTCCTTCCTTTGCGATCTTGCCATTTGTTTGGGGAAATGGGAAGGAGTCGACTTGTGTGGCGTTATCATTTGGTCACCGGATGGCTGCTTGTTTGGTGCGGGGTTGGGGAGATGCAGGTTTTGGAACCAAGGCCAGTGCTTCTGAATTGTGTGATTGGTTGAATCGGAATGCGTCTGTCGTCTTTTATGGGGATGGGAAATTTGCATTTCCATTGCACGATTCTGCAGGTGGCAGGCATTCTTACGAATCATTTTAGTATGTTATGCCTTAAATTATCAAATGCCAATGTCATGGAAATGATTTGTAATTCCAGTGAACGATTTTGGAAGCAGCAGGCATGCTTGGAAATTACGTTTATCTTTCGTCCGTTGTCCATGATGCCAATTAGATGAGAATGCGTTGGTTTTGCTATCGAAACTAGATGGGAATGCTGTTGTCACCCGAATGCGTAAGAGAGATGGATATTCAATAATGAGCGGTTCACTTGAAAAGATTAACAGCTTTCCTGTTGTAAGAGAAGCCATACTCGTGTGATCACAGCAGATATAAGATCCTCAGCAGCTTCATGTGGTGCTACATATCTCAAAATTTATTCTCCCTTTCAGGCAACATAAAAGCATATGTTTGCTTTTCCCTTATTGCATCATGCAATTGTACTCATCTGATCTTTCCTTTTTCTTCCTTTTCCTTTAAAGTAGTTCATGTTCCAATATGGCCCCTATGCATTACTTTCATGTGAGGGGAGTATTCATAATATCTGCTTCATGCTTGAATGGTCCATGTGGGTTTGTCTTTTATGATCTTTACTTGGAACTGCTTTAATTTGGATGCATGGTTGAGGTCCACAAACTTACAGGAAAAAAGGGAAAAGATGGCAAGTTCCCACTATCTCCTCTCTTATGTGGGTATTTTTTTCCCTTCTGGTAAGTGGTATCCTATTGTGATAAAATAGACTCTTCTTTAATGTCGCATGTGGGCTTTCAGTCTTCATGATTCCAATATGTACACTTATGTAGTCTCATATGCTCTTGTAGACTATATATCTAGGTTTTTGCCAAAAAAATATTTCTCAGTTCTGCTGAGATGGCAATTAGATGATCTTTTTCCTTTCCAACAAAATAGACGCTACTGCTTAACATGAGTGATGTGGAATATTTAAGATTATGCAATTGTTTTGGATTATAAACTTGGGGAAGTGGAAAATTTATGTAGTGCAGTGATTCTAGCATCCCAGGGTGTTGCAGTTTCCAGCTCTCACCATCCATTCTTTTTCATGTTCTTGAAATTGTGTCTTTTCTTTTCTCATGTCAGGAAATAGAATTGTACTTGTCAGTTCTTTCTATCTAACACAGCTATAAATTTGATGCTTAGCACTTTAAAATGGAATGGTACTTTGCTATTCACATTTCACAATGGTACCATGGCACCATCTAATGTCATCAGTCTAGCCCTTGGGTGGCATCTAAAATATAAAAAAGCAGGGTAATTTGTCTTTTCCTACATGGGTTAACTTTTAAGTTTTAACCATCTATTGTTTTGGTTAATGGGACAGAGGGTGACAATTATGGCAGATAAAAATGTCCTAATTAAGGATGATACGTATGATATTAGACGTAGAGATCATATTTTATATTTTGCATGTATGGATGCTGTATGTAAAATTGAAAAAAACCTCAAATTATAACAAAAATCCTTGTAGATATGGTACAAAACTTATTCCAATTAGGTTTTAATCATATTTGGCAAGTTCTCTGTTTGCTTTAAACTTATAAACATTACAAGATGAGAAAATGAAAATCTTTCATGAAACCTGGGTTGGGTTTCAACTTGCACCTTATCTTTGAAGGAAGAAAATGGATCAAAACCTTACAATCCACTCCAAATCCAAGATAGCAGCAAAATGAACTTCAAATTTTGAGCAAGTAATCTTCCTGTGCATGAAAAAGATCTTCTGGATGAAGGGGAATAAGGGAGAAGGAAGAGGGTATTAGATCTGCTCACTGCTAACCATTCCCAGCGAGTTGGAATCTGACGCCTTTATACTTCTTATAAGTACCAGTGTGTCTTATGGGCTGTCTAACCTGATATGCAACCAAATCTCATGATACAGCCTAATGGACAAGCAATTCAGTTTGGGACAATGGCATGAAAAGAGACCTGAGCAAGTCAGCATATCAGGGCTCATGAAGGCCCAAATACAGTGTGCTATGATCAATAGGGTCCATGATGATACGGTATGGCAAAACAAACCATGCTTTATATTGGTTGATTTACATAGTGGAGAATCTGGAGATGATCAATGTCTCTGAAAGCCTTAAATATCATTATCTAGGATGGTTCCTTTATTCTCCTTCCTATTTTCAGTTTCTTCCTTAATATTGATTTATGGAATAAGGTGAACCCTTGTTCCATCACCTATCTCTTGGCTTTAACTACATAGGTAAAGACTGACAGAAGACAAGGTGGGGCCATAAAGAACTACTCTTAATGGTAACTAGTAAGAACTACATAGAAGCCTGGAAACTATGAAATGATGATGTTCTCAATTTAAAAGATACAATAAACTTCAAATTAGAGTGATAGAAGAGCATGCCCATGACCTGGGATCCGTGGTTTGATAAGAAACCAATGCATCATGAATCCTGACCTGCTACTTTTGGATCTGAAGATCCATAAAGGTTAACTACTGGTCTAGTGAAATGAATAAGAAGCTAGAATAGTTGCAACAGGAAATGAAGTACATAGTTACAAAATAACAACAGGGTCCCAACTACAAGTACATGAAAGAAAGGTATAATGACATGGGGCTTACCCCTGTACAACCACTGTTGGCACAACTAATGAGGAAGGCCTGTGTCCGAAAGCTAGTCTCCAGTTTGAGCCTACTGCTATTGCTAGGAGCCTTCAGTTAAAAAGTAGGGGAGTGAGCCTTACGAGTCATAGACTCAGTAGAGCATCCAATCCCACCACCTTGCCAAAAACAACGGAATACAACTGAAGAAACTACACAAGGGATGTAATAGTGCAAGAAATATAACAACAAAACATCTATGCCAAGCATGAAGTATGGGGTCCAAACTCTACTCAGAAACACAACCCTCACGAACGACACACTGCAAACAGGTAGTTGGGCTAAGGATTTGAGGTTAGTCAACTTGCACGGACCCACAACACACTTGGTCCTGCCCCCTCCCTAGAACCTCATGACAGAGAAGCTCTACCACCAGTCTCATAGTCAAGTGTGCCTACTGGCGTTACATTACCCAACTACTGCCTCACACTTGATCCACTTCCACTCCTAGAGTGCAGCTAGTGAGGACACAGCAGACAAGTGCGTCCATTAATGATTTGCTACTTGTTGCTCACAACTACACACTTCCAGTCAGGCCTAATTGCGGCCCCACACCTAACCATCTCAGCTAGGCTTTAGAACCTAGTATAGAGTAAGACTAGCGAGAAAGATAGGACTAGTTGGGGGCCGTAGCTCACCACACTCCCTCCATGTTGTTCGCAGCCCCAACAGAATGCATATAAGTGGTCTCCTAGACTCCTACCTAACCACTACCCCTGGCAATTTACCCCTTCCCGGACTCAGGCTTTAACACAAGGGGGGTTTTAGGAAATGGTCCAAAGCAATCATGCTAAGGCATAAAAGCTAACCCTTGACCTCTCCCTTGGTCGCCACGTGCTCGAAGCACTCAGGGTACCTGAATAGTAGAGCATCACTTTGAAGATGCAACATAGCTTACTGCAAAACTCAGAATGTCAGGACTGCCTCAGAACTATGGGAAATATGAATCACATGTCATTAGATTGAGAACATGCCTCAGACACTAGGTGCCTACTAGTAAATGTGTTGCCCAACGTGGACGCCTACAACTATAAATAGAACCCCTCCAAAACAGAACCCAATATGCATCCACTTGACTATATGTTTCTTGGAAACATATCCAAGGACCAACACCAACGTCTGAATCAACCATGAGAAACATGTTCGTATTGCAGGACACCACATGGAATGCATCTGCCAAGGCAAATGCCTTACTGAAGAAAAGTCGGAAATCAGCTCCAACTAACCCTAGAATGCATCCATCGAAGGGACACCTGCCTAGACACATCCAATATATCAAAGCGTTTTCAGACAATAACTTGGATAGAGCACCATTTCTTTTGGTGGCCTAATTTACCACCCCCAAATCGTGAAAACAAAGGGGAAAATAACTATATAAATTACCTTTCTTTGAGGGAAACCCAAACCACATGTCCAAAACACAAAGAATGCTAGGAATCGAGGGAAAACTGAACCTCACACCAACTTGACACAAAAAAAACTCCCCACAATGGCAAGGAAACCCAAAATCTCACATCTTTGCATGCTTCTAACATAACATGATCAAGACATGGACTCTTGAATCAACAGTTTGGGGAGATCGTCACCCTACCTTAAATTAACGAAATCCACCCACCGTCGGGCCTTCTCATAAGTTGATAACCTCCCCCTAGGGATGTCCATAGCTGGCAGTTTCCGCCGAAACCAAACCATTTCAGTTTCAGACCGGAACGATCCAAAACTGGCCAAAACTACTGTAGCAAATCCGACACCATTAAAAATAATATTTTAATCATTTTTGGCTGGTTTCGGCTGAAACCAGACCAAAACCAACTGAAACTGGCTGTTTTACTCCTCTCTTAAGGCCGCCCAATACGACCGGGTCCAAAACTGATACCAAAATTGACACTGCCATCCTTGGGGTTGTCACCACCATGCCCACCACAACTTGCTGCCGAGTGCCACAGTCACCATCATCCAACTAGCTGCTGTTGGCCTCTAGAGATAGAGGAAGAGGGGGGAGAGAGTGACAGGCTCAGGGAAGATGAGAGGGAAGTGAGATGAGGTTTGGAGGGGGGGGGGGGGTCCTTTTACAGGCCTCGCCCCGAATGAACGCGTCTCCCTGTCGAGATGTCTCCACAAGATGCATCCTACTGCCTAGATGCCAACACCTGACAATCTCATGACACTTGGCGCTCTAGGTTGACACCTATCAGTTTGACTAGTGCACTATCCCAAATGTATCTTGCACCCTTAGATGCCTTCTTTTGACAGTCACTGACCCTTGTCATTAGGCTTCTACTTGGTGTGCAATTAAACGCGTCTGCCACCAAGGATGTCTGCTTTGGACAACTCTTGTCACTTTGACTGATCTTTGACTGACAGATTGCACTTATGACACCATGAATATGTCTACCTACAAGGAAGCCTTCATGAACACTTCCACAACCCTTGATATCTTCACTTGCCAGTATTGACCAAAGTCAGACCTAAATGCTTCTGCTTACAGAGGCACCTACTCTAACATACCCTCCACCTGAGACACCTTCAATATTCTTTGCACCCTACACTCAAATAACCATAACTTTGCGACCGACCTCATAATCGCTGTTCTACCCATGGAATCATCTCTTATAGTTCTCTGATTTTGACCAAATTTCTGACCTCAAATTCCACTGTTTAAGCCTCCAACAGGTCCCCACAACTGCACCTATACCCAAATGGATACCCAAACTGGCGCATAACACTGATAACCAGGGTAGGGGTATGTGAGACTTTACACCCATGACTGTTGTTTTGAATGCTTATGATATCATTTTGGCCTAACTCCTTCGAGGCAGTCTATAAATCACCCCAACCAGGGAAAAAATGATGTGAAAGATGTCCGAAGCAATTGCATAATAAAATACTGAGCATCCACTGTATGCTGAAATTGACAACTATAATGCCAGGTCAAGAGCAGAAAATAGGAAAAGAATGAATGTTCTCCATTCAGCATCAGGGAAATAGGCCAATACATATACAAGTGCCAGAGATGTTTCCTAATACAGGTGGGAATAGGATGTCTCCTAATACTAATGTAACTAGGATATATACATAGAAGATAGAACATCTCTAATCCAAGTAGAACCGAGATATGACATGTATATACATAGTACCTCTCTATCGTAACCATTGAACTTCTGGGATATTGCATTTTAGTAAGTGATTCAGAAAGAACAAAAAGAGTTGCTTCAGTCTTAATGTTAAACACAAACCTAATTTAAATCTAACCAGAAAGGTAGACATGAATTAGTAAACTAACTAATTCTTGTGCAGCTTCTAGCTGCCTGACATTCCTCCTCTTCTATTTCTCTTGTGATTCATCGCCTACCTCATGGTGTTTCAACTGTATAATAAATCAACTGCCTTGCTATGTTTTGGGAATCAGTTGATTCAGTTCTTACATTTGGCAATCTCCACTGATGATGTGCTTGTGTATATGATCTGAAATTGACATTTCTACATACATGAAAATGTACAAATTGTGTGTATACATATACATATACATGTACATCTATGTATATAGAGAGTTTATGGATTAATGTGGATCCATGCTACAACAAGAAAAAACTAGGTGGATCAAAATTTTTAAACTTATTAGAGCAGTTATAAATTAAAATGTGAATACATTATTCTACATAGTGTTTATATTTGATATTTATTTTCCACTGCTACGTCCACAGTAATAGGCTACTCATTGGAGCTTGTGTTCTTGCTCTAGGTTGTTTTATATTTTAGCTGCACTCAGAAGTGGCTACTTGTAAAGTGCATGCCATGGCACACATCCAACATGAAGGTGGTTGTTCCAGTTCAACTTCAACAACTAGTCAAAATGACATTGAAGATGACAAGATGATTGCAATTGTACTGTCAGAGGAGTATGCCAGAGTAGATGGCACCATCGGTAGACACGTTACGAGTTTGTCTGCTGTTCCTGTAAGCTACTCACTCATTACTAGATTGTTAATTTATGCACCTGAAATCACCTTTTTCTGCACTCCATCATTTTTTTTGGAACAAGCTATGTTAGTATTTAATTTTTCTTGTTCTCTCTCTTCCCTGTTTTCCTGCTTTACTTAGCTCATGTAATTTCTGATGGTCACTAGAAATATATAATAAAATCAGGCAAAATCTCTTAGGAACGATCTTGTTAGACTTCTGCTTTTAGTTTCACACATAGAATGTGCATGAGAATTGGATGCTCTTGTTTCAGTGTTTTTCCAGCTTTTCTTGCTTTTGGATTGAGAAATCCCTGAAGAAATTATGCCACTTACTAGACTTGACTGATAGTCTTCTACAGAATATCAAAACTGACCCAATTTCTACTTATTGTATATGACACTACAATCAATTTGAGTACCAAAATTAGATTTTGGATTGAATTGGATCACTAGAAATGAGATAAAGATAGAATAATCAGGAGCAGACTGAGCAGTATCCAGTTTACTTTTGGTTTAACAATTCATACTCAATAAATGATAAGTGGATCATTTTCTTAATAACAGAAATCCTTTTTCTTTTCTAGTTGAAACCATAGACTATGATTAAGTTCATAATATAATAGAAGTTTGTATTTGCTGAGGAAAGTCAATATAGTTATCTTTCTATTGGTGTATCTCATTTTTTATCATACATTAGTCCCACCAGGGGCCCCAATCAGCAAATGTCATGTCGTATCATAATTTCTTATTCCAAAAATTAAAGTATGATCATCCTATTCTCATTAGAAATACATAGAGATGATATCTAACTATGTATCTGTAATGTATATTCTGTAATTTAGATGTGATAGAGTAGTTCATTTATTTCTTTAAATTACCATTATGCTCTGAAAGGTTACATCAATCTCACTGCATGTAAGGGTAATTTTGTAAGTTCAAACAAATTTCAAAAGGTTCAAGGAGCATTTATATTTGCTTAGGACAGTTTAAGGAGGAGAGAGAGAGAGAATCATTGTCATGGATTTATTTAGGGTGTAGAGGAACACAATGATAATGGTTGTGACATAGTTGGGAATCAATTTTGCAACTGTGTTAGAAGCAATGTTAAGTAAAATTTACAACATTAGATTTTAAGTTTTATAGAACATATTGCATATTGACAGTCTCTTTGATCCTATATATATATAATAAAATGAAACTTTTGCATATGCCTGTCATTGTCTAGGGTGTAGAGGAACACAATGATAATGGTTTGTGACATAGTTGGGAATAAATTTTGTGTCTGCATCTGAAGCAATGTTATGTAAGATTACGACGTTAGATTTTAAGTTTTATGGAATATGTTGCGTATTGACAGTCTCTTTGATCCTATATGTATATAATAAAATGAAACTTTTGCATATGACTGTGACATCACATAACAGACACTTTAGTTGCAAAAACTAATATCTTGTATGAATGCTTTTAAGAACCTGTTACAATGCCACTTTCCGGGTGATATTCCAATTTAATTTTAGGTTTTTTAGTTCTTAGATCTTTTAATCTTTGTAATTAGTTTTCAATCCCTGTAACCTAACTATTTAGCCTTCAAATATGGACCCGGTTCAGGGGGTCTTTCAGTTACTTCTTAAGTGGAGAAGGAAATGGGTGCTTAAGGGCGACTCTATTTTGTGGTGGCTAGTCCTTCATGCCACCCCTTGGGCTATTTGGAATGAAAGAAATCTATGTTATCAAGCAAGTGAGGCGATTGCCTAGGCCATGAGGTGAGTCGAGGCGACCTTAGATGACCTCGCCCTGGCCCATTTCGCCTCGACGATTTCAAGCCACCAATTCCACCCTTTTTGCCCTTGTCCAGCCCATATATTGGGCCATAAAGAGGCCCACTTGGCCTATTTATTTACTTGCAATTTAGTTTCTTAAGTTTAGTTACTTTACATACAGAAATGAATAGATTTAGTAAGTCATACAATAATTTGACATATACGAATGATTCATTTTATGAAATATGCTAGTTTCATGCACATACTTAAGTGATATTTATAGATATATTCATATTTTAAGTATATATATTATTTTATAATATATTGCCTCAATTGCCTAGGCCTTTGAGGCTGAGGCGACCACTTGATCACCTCAGTCGTCTTTCGCCTTTGACTACATAGAAAGAAATAGAAGGATCTTCAAAAAGGAGTCAAGGTCGGAGGAGAGGACTTTTTCTTTCATTTGTGAGAGGATAGTTGATGGGAAATGAGACTCGTTACGTCGGACATTGGACATCAGACTCGATCAATGGAAGACGAATAGAGTTCCCACATTATTGATGTATTTGCTTCAGTTATTTGAGGGTTTGGTTGTTAGAATAAGGCCTGAAAGAGGCCCAATAGTGTGTTTTCTATTTTTTGGATATTTTCAGGTGCAAATTTTCCTCCATTTTTAGGTCTAAGGGTATTTTAGTCCAATAAAAGGTCAAAGAGGGTCATTAGGGTTGTCCCTATAAATAATGTTGTAATCCACTTGTTGGGAGGTTAATGATGATTTTGAAAGAATTACAGCAGTCGTCTTGTTCCTGCCGTGAAGGCTTCTTCTTCTTCTCGGGGTGCGAAACCCTAGGGTGTGAAGCCCCTCTTCTTCTTGTCCCGCATCAATTTTGGTATTAGAGCGTGAGTTCGACTTCTTCTACGGAATTGAGATCTGACTTGCACCATCGCAACCGCCGCCGCCACATTCTTCTCCCTGAGCTTGCGACTAGGCTCCCACTGTAGGGCAGCACCATCGCGAGACCCCACTGCAGTACCGCACTGCCTTCCTCGCTAGTTCAAGGCTTCCCCCACCAGCCACCAGGCCGTACACCTCCTCTGCCTCATCCTCCTCTACATGGATCGGCCATCTCGTCACCCGCTAAAGTTGACACTTGACACGTTCCATCCACTCCCATCCCTCGCACCCCAATTCCCATCTCCATCACCGCAACCCCACTCTCGAGCCCTCTTCTGTTCTCCCCCTGTCAGAGCTGCCGCTGTCAGAGCTGCCCTCTGTCAGAGCTGCCGCTGCCACCATCGGCCCCGCTGGCCCCGTTGGCCACCGCCACCACCACCACCGTCACTCGTAGCTCCGCGGTCCACCCCAGCCGCCGCCCTGAGCCCCTGCTGAGGCTGCTGTGACTGTCTCTCTCCCTCTCTCTTGCACATATAAACGAAGACAAAAAAAAGAAGAGAAAGGGAGAAATTGAGCTCGCAGGAGGGGGCATCGTCGCCCGTGCCTGGGGCTAACGTTAACCGATGTCTGCGCCCAGCCCCCTTTTGGCCCGCCAGCTACGCACCCCTGTGCGCCGACCTGTGTGCCCTGGATGTGCCCGCTGTGCAACTGCCTATGTGGACCCACCTCTTTAAGTGCACCCGATCAACCAAGTTTGACCCAGTTTGGCCAGACTCCTATTTGCTATTGTGGATAGGCGGTGCACTAAGGTTGTTATCACATCGCCAGTACAGAAGCCTCATTTGTGCTCCAATTCACGTGTTGTTTATGTGGTTGTGATCGTCTCGACGAATCCCAGTTAATCATTGCCCCGCGCCCAACAGCAGTCCTTCCTGTTCCACACTATTGGTCTCAATTTGGGTAATCTCTTATATATGAGCACCTTCAATTTTGATTTTCTCGTACGTTTACCAAATCAGAAGGTGACAAAAATCACTCTAGATGAGGAGCATCAGAATAATTATATATCTTAGCATATTGTTGATACCTTATTGAAAACCGGAGAAATCATTGTGGTTAATCGAGCTTTTATTGAGTTCTCTCGACAGTTTAGAGCTGAATCTTCATTGGCGTTGCTAATTATGTTGATGGCGCATGGTGTATTATTGACTCTTCGAGATCCTATATTACTTTGGGGCAAGAGTGGATGGTCCCGCGACAAGTTACCATTGAATCCGACCAATCTATCTGTGTTACCCAGCCACCATATATACCCGATAAATATCATTTTCCCAAGTTTATTCCTGCTAAGGCTAGATCTCCAATTCAGAAAGTGATTTATGAAGCCAATCCCACATTGGTAGAAGAATATGAAAATCAGATGCAAGCATGGTCAATTCTATAGAAAAACTTGTGGGATTAGAGTTTATATATTGATTCTGGATTAGATCTGATCGATGATTTGATACTTGTCTCTGAGTCTGTCTATGAGAGTATTTTGAAGATCGTTCCTGATGATAGTTGGGATCATGATTTGATTATTATGTCTGGGTTGGACTTGCTTGATTGCATTGTGTTTGAGGATGCTTCAGTAGCTGTTCCACCTAATGCCGCAGTATTTTTGGAGTTGTCTCTTGGTGATTTGATATGGTCAGATTTTTGCAAGGCACTTGTTGGCCGACGATTCAAGATCCCTTACATGATTGCTTGCATGGAGTTCGATATTTGGTCCCTTATGTTCGTCTTTGTCCTACTTCAAAACTCAAGGACGATTTTTTTCGAACCGGGGGAGAATGATGGGAAATGAGACCCATGATGTATGCAGAGTGAGACTCGTGACGTCGGACATTGGACATCAAACTCGATCAACGGAAGACGAACAGAGTTCCCACATTTTTGATGTATTTGCTTCAGTTATTTGAGTCTTTGGTTGTTAGAATAAGGCCCGAAAGAGGCCCAATAGTGTGTTTTCTATTTTCTGGATATTTTCGGGTGCGAATTTTTCCCCATTTTTAGGTCTAAGGGTATTTAGTCCAATAAAAGGTCAAAGAGGGTCATTAGAGTTTTGTCCCTATAAATAATGCTGTAATCCACTTATTGGGAGGTTAATGATGATTTTGAAAGAATTATAGTAGCCGTCTTGTTCCCGCCGGGAAGGTTGCTTCTTCTCGAGGTGCGAAACCCTAGGATGTGAAGCCCCTCTTCTTCTTGTCCCGCATCAAGTGTTGGGGTGAGGCATCTTTGTAAAGTGGGGGAGCATAATTCCTCTATTCTCCTCTCTTTGGGCAATTAAATTTTTGCTTTAGTGGGCTCCTTTTGTATGTGGGGGATCAAACTTGTATCTTGTATGTGGGGAATCCTTTTTGAGGTGGCTTGCTTGTATAGGGGTATTGGGAGGTTTTTCGTTTTAGGGCTAGTTTTTTTGGAACTCCTATACTTGTAGGTTCTTCATTCTAATACAATTGTGGTGGTACCCACTTTCCCCAAAAAAAAAACAACACTATGCAGCCCTCAACCTGGTAACTTTTAACTTTCTTTAGAAGTTTATCAATAGATTTCAGGAGTAATAAGTAAAAGTACCCTAAATTCTACGTGGGTTCAAAAATAACCCCCTGAAGTTAGTTCCCATCTAAAAAAGGCATCAACAGAGAGAATATTCAATTTGGAAACTATGTTAACAAATTTTAAGACCAAAATACCCTTGAGTATAAATGTTGGGATGGAAAAGATGATAAGGTGTTATATACAATATAATAAAGTATAGAATTTAGGATTTAAAAGTCTTATTTTTTATTATTTCTCTCTGCCCGTTATTCTTGCTTGTGGGTAGGCAAAGTCTCTGGGTAGGGCAGGGGACTTGGGGGCACCAGAGAGTGTAAAAGAGAGAGAGGGAGGCTGTACGGGGGCTTGGGGTGCTAGAGGGGGTTTCCTCCTCCTCTCTCCCGGCGTCGGCAGTTTGATAGAGAGAAAGGGTGGGTGGGGCAGGGGGGCTTGGAAGCCCCCAGCACATTGAGAGAGAATCTTCCTCAAAAACCCATTAGAAAAAAGGGTCTAAATTTCTTAGAAATAGATTACACACACACACCACAGAAAGAGAGAGAGAGAGAATCTTGCATGAAAACCCACTAGGAAAAAGGTCCAAAATTATGAGAAAAACAGTTTGTGGAGAGACAGAAGGCCATATGAACATGGGTGCTCTTAGGGATCTGCTCACTTGTTGGGGGAGGTGTAGGCAAAGTCCCTCCATGAGGTGCCGTCCCAGAAGAGGGCCCTGCCATTGGCCACACCTGTCTATGGTTCCCTCCTGCTGGGATCAAAGGCCATGCTTTCAGGGCCCTGCACCTTCCCCTGGAAGTGCAGCTTTACCCTCTGGAAGTGGTTCTCCGCATCCTGCACAGCAGGCAGCTCCGACCATGGCGGCTGTTCCACCACGCGTAGGTCTCGAAGCCCAGGTGGTCCAGGGTGATATGTAGGAATATCAATAGATTTCATGGGGTCATATGTAAAAAACCCAATTATATAAGTTATCAAAAGGTCCTGAAACAGACCTGTGTCTAGGAAAATTAAGTTTCTTAGATTCAGGGCTAAGTAGTCAAGTTTCAAGGACAGAAACTAACTGCAAAAGTTACAGGAACTAAAAAATAAAAAACCTTTTAAATTTTTATTCTGAATCTATTAGGTCTTCCTCCTTGCTTTATCATAATGTTTTCCCCCCTCTAGTTCTTGTATCGTTCAATGATGCACCACTCTGGTGTGCAGCAAGTGTTTTTTTTTTCTTTTCGAAAGTGGATAGTATTAGTACCACAATTGTATTAAAGAAAAGAAAAGAATGTTCAAGTATAGGCAATGTACTCCCAAAAAACAGCTCCCACCCCTATACACTCAGAAACCTCACTAAGGTCGTGGGGACACATCTAATTCCCCAACAAAACAAATGCTTGTTGCGCTTTTATATGAATAGAATATTGATCTCTTCTAGCCATGGAAGGCAGGATCGGGATCGGGATCGGGATCGACCCTGGTCGATCCGATCCTGGATCGGATCGGATCGAAGATCCTCTGGATCCCAGGGAAGTCTGGCCGATCCTGGATCGGCCAGACTATAAAATGTTTATTTTTTTGGAAAAAATGTAGGAAAATTCAGAAAAAATCAGGAAAATTCAGAAAAATTCAGGAAAAAACAGAAAAATCTGAACTCCTGAAAGAACTAAGATTTGCATCAAAAATCAATTATACATGCATTCATAGTACATAAAACATGAAATTTAAGACATTGTACATGTAACTTACATTTGATAGAAGACTAATAATCTTTCCATCCACTTCCAGACATAGATGAGCCACCATCATTTGGGTTTTGGTAGCTATGACCAAAGAGGGAATTTGCTAAATCATGCATACCCATTTGAATCCCTCTTGGTGTAAATTGTTGACTTGAGCTTTCTCCAGATTGTGATGGAGCTGGACACCATATACCAAGCGGTTTGTATGTACTTGTTGCTTCACTAGGGCCACTAGGCTCTTGTTCTTGTGAAGGCCAAGGTCCCCATCCTCCTTGTACTCCATAAGGTGAGCTACTAATATCTGAGTACGGTAAAATGGGAGGCTGAAATGCAGGTATATGAGTAGACCCTGAACTATAGTTTGGCTCCCAAGGTGGCCACTCATAGGCTGCATGATGTTGTTGTCCTTCATATCCCCCTTGTCCATGCCCTTGTCCTTCTCCTCCGCCTCCCTGATGTTCTGTTTCTGGTACATAACTTTCAGTAAGTCCTACACCTGTGGCCCCAGTATATCCTGCTCCTGCATATCCCTGGCCAGCTCCTGTGGCCCCAGTGGCAGCCCCATCATCATCATCATCATCATCATCATTTGGATCTTGTGTGGTGTCATCACTACGAATTGGTTGCTGCACTTTCCTCTTTTTTTGCCTGGCATATGTTATTTTTTCTAACTCTAAGGCTTTTGAACTCTTCTCTTTTTGTGTTGCAGCTCTTCTTAATGCAGGCTGAGTGGGAGGCACTCTAGATGTCTCTGGCAAGATAGCTGAGTGTCGTGGCAAAGAGAAGAGAGGACCGAGGGTGAGAGGTTGGTCCTCACTTACCCTAAGCTCTGGATCTCCAGCCTCTACTCCATCCAATTCTCCTTCCGCCCATGAGCAATCACGAGGGTCAAATTCTGGAACATCCCTTTCCTGTCTTGTTTCCACCCATGCATTTAGTGGGTGTTCCTCATCAAATAACTCATCAACATCAATTTGAGATGATAATGCTTCCCTCTCTGCAAAACGTTGCTCCCAATGACTACCTGCAAAAGTCATTAGCCTTGCCTCGCTCTTCTTTTGTCTATCTTTAATGCATTTCAGCTTCAACCTCATATTGTAGTGGCAATAGACCAACTTCTCTAGCCTAGTTGCACTCAACCTGTTCCTCACTTTTGTGTGAATAAGTGAAAAGTGCTCCAATTTCTCTCACACTGGCTAGATGAAGTGGTCTGACTGAGTACTCTAATAGCAATCCTTGCAAGTGGACTTCTTTGACCAGTCTTGTAGTCTAACATAACCCACCACTCACCTACAAAAAAAAAAACATACAATGAATTAGCACATAATACAAGTGATTTGTCATTTTGTTATGAAGTAAGCATGAGCTTAAGTCTGAAGGTTCTTACCCGGACCCATTCTGGTCACTGCTTCTTTAACATCATAATCTCTGTAGATGTCCAACTTCAGTTTAAATCTGTCCATCTACAGTATAATACAGTTGCTAAGTGTAACTCCAAAAGTATATTGAATACATGAAAATGGAATGAAGTTTTTAACTTGGCCGTACCTCTATCATAGCATCTATTCTTTCGTCCATGCTCCTAGATAATCTCCCGATGACATTGATTGTCCCCTGGAGCACCTCACCATCATTGTGAGGGGAATCACTATATTGATGCCTAGGGTTAAAGAAATACCCTATATGTACAAAACATGTGTAGTAAGTTAGAAATTCAACTCATGCTAATAAGAAATATGCACAATAAGATATAATACATTTACCTGCTGCATGTAAATCATGGTGGAGTGTTGACTCCCATCTTGCATCAATAATCTTCCACCATTTTTTATATGCTTGCGGATGCTTCTCTCTCAACCTTTCCTTGGCTTTATCCATAGCCTCATATAAGTAACCCATGTCATTCTTGTCCTCTCCATCAACCATCCTCAGCACCTGTACTAGAGGCTCTATTAGCTTCAAATAATAGTGGATTTTCTCCCAAAAACGATGGTCGCTGATCAAGCAAGAAATCTCATGTGCGACATCTCTTGATTCCTCTCTCAATGTAGCCACATGTGCCAAGTACTCAGAACTGTGCATAAGAGTGCCCAACTCATGTCTAAACTTATGCAGACTCTCCAATGCAATAAATTGTGAGGCAAATCTTGTTGGGCCAGGACGAATTATGTCATGTCCATCTGTGCACTCTCTCATCATATGTAAGATTCTATTGTGTCCATAAATAAAAGTAGTAATCATTTGCGCCTTGGACACCAAGTCATGCACATGTTTGTCTTTGCCAATATCCTCCATCATCAAGTCTAAGGAGTGGGCTGCACAAGGGACCCAATAAAGATGATGTCGTTTTGCCATCAATTTTCTTCCAGCTGCCTTGTAACTAGCTTCATTATCAGTGACAACTTGGACTACATGTTCCTCGCCAATTTCATCAATCATCTCATCCATAAGCCTAAACAAGTAATCTGCATTTTTTATTTGCCCACTTGCATCTATAGATTTCATGAACACTGTACCCTCACTGCAATATACAAGAAAGTTAATCATGGACCTTCTTGTTGTTCCCGTCCATCCATCACACATAAGAGTACAACCTCTTGCCATCCATATATCTTTGAATGACGCCACCCAATCCTTTATCTCAGTCAATTCCTCTTCAAGATATTTGCCATAAATCTCCTTTGGTGTAGGAGCTTTCAAACCTGGGCCTGCCTCACCAACTGAATCTATCATCGTTTGGAAATAAGGACTAGATGCTGTATGGGCTGGGACCCCTGCATGCAAAAACCATTTTACAATGTTTTTAACTGCATGTTTAGCGGAAGCAGCTGTGGCCTTTACCCCTTTCATTGCATGCTTTATGCCAGGCTGTTTTGATGAAGATTTCCTTCCCAAAATTGTGTCAACCCCACTAGTTGGTCCCGTTCCCCTCATTGAACCACCTCTCCTGATAGGTGGTGCCGGTGGCCGTGTGACACTAACCCCTGATGATGATCCTTCTTTTGTACTATGGAACCTCCGCATGCCACTTTCCAACATGGCAGCACGCCGACTCTGCCGTAGTCCTTCTCGCCATTCTCTCTCATTAGGTGAGAGATCCTCATAATCTGTATCATCTGAGTCCTCAACATCAACAGTTCTTGTAGCTGCCTTACTTTTTTCCTTCCCAGAAATCTCTTCATGCAGTTCTTGTTGATGTTGAATACGTATGCCTCTTTGTTGTTGTCTTCCAGCCATGTAGTCTTTCATCTCATTCACTAACTCCCGTGGACAATGCTTGCATTTTACTACATTTGTTCCAATACCTGCAATGTGTTGTTTTAGGCGGTATACACCTCCATTCATTTCCTTACCACAGTGGTTACACCGCACTCTCTTAGAGGCAGCATCAATAAGGACACCGTGTTTCCATCCAATGTCTACTTGTGGTTGCTCTTCCTCGTGTCCCTCTTCAGCCATACTTGCTAATCCTATAACAAATTAAGAATACAAACACATTCATGTATAAGTATACAATTATAAACATAATTACATCTAATATTAACCCTAATTAGGGTGAAATTTAGAGATTTTCTCTAATTTCCCGAAATGAAATAGTTCCATTATCATAGAAAGGCATGATTAAGTCAATTAAGTGATTGGAACACTTAATTGATCTCTAATTGTGCTAATACAACATAAGCCCCAAATATCAAACCCTAATTAGCCAATTAGGGTGAAATTTGGAGATTTTGTCTAATTGACAAAATGTAAGGGAAGAATAAGAAGATATAAGAAGATTAAACATGTGTACATGTGTTTTCATTTTTTTCAGAATTTATAACTGAATTTTGAAATTAAAAAATGAAATATACCTTAAGAAGAACAACTTCTTCCTTGCTTGAGTAAGATCTCTTGAGATCTACTCAAGAAGATCTCCCTTGGATGTGCTCCTTCTAACCTCTTTCAAACTTGAAAGAGAAGATAGGGTTTAGAAGAAAAAGTAGAAGAGGAAGGAGAAGAAGAAGAAGAAGAACAAGAAGAAGAGGAGGAGGAGGAGGCCGGCTGGGGAGGAGGCCGGCGGCGGTGGAGGAGGCCGGCGGCGGCGGTGGAGGAGGCAGCCCGAGCTGGGGGGGGGGGGGGGAGCACCTTCCTTCCTTCCTAGGACACCAAAACCTGCAACTTTTGGTGTCCTCGGGTGGGAAGGGGCCGAAATAAGGGGATCGACCTCGGATCGATCGGGATCGACCCTTATCGGGTCGGATCGACGCCGGATCGATCGATTCGACCCGATAAGGGTCGATCCGGCGCCTTAAGTTCAAATTTGAACTAAACAGGGCCGGATCGACTGAATCGAGCCGGGATCGATCGATCCCGGTTCGACTCGAGCGATCCAACTCAGATCCTACTGAGTTGGGTCGATCCAGCCGGAAATCTGGGGTTTTGGGGTTCTTCAAGGGGGAATCGACCCTTGGGGGGTCGATCCGATCCGGGATCGAGCGATTCTGGCTCGATCCCGGCGATTCTTCCTTCCATGCTTCTAGCCAACTAGCAGTTACCAGGAACTTACAGGTAGTTGTTACCTTCGTACTAACTAATATTTGTCAGGGTCGTGGTACCACTTACACTTAGAGGTAGCTGCCACTATCGTACTAACTAATATTTGATCTCGTGTATGCCATTTCAATTTACTTCAAGTTTTATAACTTTGACAACCATATATATTTTCCTTCATCTGTTTTCTTGCTAATTGTCCCATCAAATGGCCTTTCAACATCATTCTTTTTGAACATCTTTACGTTTGGGTTTCTCTTTTTCAGCATGTTCCTCGGATTAATACATATTTTCCAAAATTTAGTGATGCCAGCCAGGATCATGAGCGTCTGCTCCAACGGTATGTTTTCTGTTTTTACTTTGTTGACATTATTTCTATTCAAATTAATGCTGAATTTTCTGTTATTAATAGCTTCATCGTGTTGACTATTCTAAAAATGTAAGTGGATGTCACAGCCTGTAGTGTAGTGCTCCTATTTATTGAAGTTCTGTCACATCTGTAATGGTGGCATATCATACCTGGAATGATTAGACATTTTTGATCCGTAAGATGAATGTGGATTATGTGGGATTGAGATTGATTTTCTGTGCTAAACAATCATTTGTCACAAGGCTGCCAAATTGTTAAGACTGCAAACTTGCAAATGAATATGAGATCCTTTTATTTTGAAATTGGGAGGGTAGTCATGACTCATGATTTTCATAATGTATATTCACAACTGGAAGATCATGCATCACATCTTATGACTTTACTTGTTACCATATGAAACATCTGAGGCATAAAACCTGATCTGCAAACTTCCTCTATAATTTTACCAGAGAAATGTATGTTTTTCCCCTTATGGTGTGCTGGCAGTAATATTGATCTGAAATTTGTGGAACATCAAGCAATGCAATTCCAGATTCCATAAAAATTTTATAACTATCATTATTTGTTTATGATAACTTAAATAGATTAAAATAGTGTATAACTGCAACTTCTTTCATTTGATAATAAGTGCTCTCAAGTTCTTCCATCATGAACACCAACTAATGAGTATTTTCTCAATGTTCCAATAGAAGGATAAAAGCAGAGTGCCTTGGATCATGGCATCTAACTGCATATCAAAGATTGATTTTGTAGTTATCTTGACAGCTGGAATTCTGTTTAGGGTTTCTTAATAAAAATTTCTCACTTTCACCAGAATTATTCCAACTTTACAAGTCAATTTTGTCAGTTGACTCACTATGCAATCGTCATCATCCATTGTATTTTGTAGAAATTGCCCCTTTCGATCTATCACATCTAGTGATTAACCTCTCTCCTGAGTGCTTATCCATAGTTCCTCACAATATCAAGTTATTTGATGAAATTCAAAGAAAATTAGGGATTAAATTAACCCTTAAAGCATCTGGAGAAACTCTGAAACAGGCATTTAAGTACCCTTTTTAAACTATTGTTGGGTTAAGAATAAATATTTAGACTTGAAGGATAATCCTTGAATATAACAGGCTGTAGGGTTGAAATTTTAAAAATCTAACAATGTTTTTCCTACATGTTTGTTGACCAATTTTTGTAATGCTATCTTCTAGGTTATATGCTTATGGCTTATATGAGGTAAAAGTCTCTGGAGATGGGAATTGTCAGGTTCGTGTATTTCTCTAATCCGCATGGTACATCAAGGGTTATTTGATAATGAATGTGTATACATCTAAATTTTGCTGCAGTTTCGTGCTCTTTCAGACCAGATGTACAAATCACCAGAATATCACAAGCATGTGCGGAAGGAAATAGTAAAACAGGTATCTGAAAGTAGTTTCAATTATTTTTTCGCTATTTCACATAGAAGACATATCTTGCTTCCTCTATAAAAACATCAAATTGGAGATGCTTCCACAATCACCTATGAACTTTGTGGACTCTCAATTAAATTCTGATGCTACTTCATGAGGTAGTCTATTTAGAAAAAATGCTTAGGCAAAATTACCCTGATCTCTGTCTTTGATGGTCAACCTTTTTGACGTGCAACATCAGACTGTAAGATTTCTTCTCTTCATGATCCCTATGGGTGCTGAACCCTGCAGCCCCTTTTTAAAAGGAAGCTTCTTGGACCAACTGCATAGTGGCAGCATAGTTGTCAAGGTGCTCCAAGGCGTTCTAGGGGTCCTTGAGCACCTAAGCAATTGGATGCCCACCTAGACGGCGCTTAGGCATCCAAGGTGGAGACCTATGTGGTATCTCCCTCCTACATAGAATTTAAATATTTAAATATATATAATGAATAAATAATCGAAATACAATAAAAATGTGATAATGGCATTATAATTAAAATCAGAACATAATATTCACTGCAAAATATGAAAAACGTAATAAATTTCAATGGTTCTTAAACAGTTAGGACTTTTTGGGTTTTTTATTTTTGGTCCCTACAAATATGCATATTTCCCTTTTAGTCTCTCAAATTAGACTATTATCATATTAGTCCCTTAAAACTTCTAAAACTTTGCAAAAAGGTCCCTCTGGTGGGGACTAATATGCAATATTCAGAGGTTTTGAGGGAGTAATATGATAACGATGGACCAAAAGGGAAATACACTTATTTGTGAGGATTAAAAAGTAAAAAACCATTTTTTAAAAACATTTAATGACTGTGACAATGTTCACAGTCTAACGATTATGAACAATGTTAGACTATGGAGCTTTAGGCCCTAAATTCTCCAATGTGTGGGTATGGACATGTGGACATTGTAGCAACTCTGATACTGAAAAAAGTTAACCGACCGTTTACTCTTCCCTTAAGGCCATCTGAAACCAGCGGAAACCGGGTGAAATGAAGGCCAAAACTGTTTTGGCTGCGGGCTAGGGCAATCCTAAAACTGGAAACCGACACCCTCATCCTTGCCACCTAGCCCACTTAGGTCCTGCCTTGGGGTGCCTTTTTGGGCCTCAATAAGGTGGGCCTTCGCCTAGCCTATGTCTGGGTGCCTTCCTGCCTGGGTAGGCACATGACAACTATGTCGGGTAGTTTATCAGGCTGCAGAAGATATGGTTCAACTCATCTAATTCAAGCTATCAATTGTCCACTGATAAATCAATAAGAGATGTAGTTGATGGATCATATGTCACTGTTGATGGCGAAAATAAAAAAACACCGATAACCTTGAAGATGTCTGCTTGCACAACAATATATATATATATATATATATATATATCTGATGATAACACTGCACATGGCAAACCCTGCACATCAGTGACAAGTCAAGATACCTCTGACCTGCAACAAGTCAAAGCCCGCAGTCATGAAGCCCTAGCGACCGAGTAGCTTATGCCTGGATGTCAGAAAGCCCGAGCCACTGGAAGTCTCCTGCACTAAATTATGCTTGGCGCCGGATCAGGCCTGGCGCTGGATTATGTCTGGAGTCAGATCCTGGCTCTGAATCAGGTATGGCGCTGGATGACCTGGCGTCGGATCAGGCCTAGAGCCAGATCATCATGAAGGCATGATCCAGTGCCAGACCAATCTGTGTGCCGGATCATGTGCTTGTTTCCTCTATAAATAGGACCCGAAGGGTCCCAAGAGGCATAGAGGGAGAGGGCCAAGAACGGGAGATGCTGCCACTTTGGAGCTTGAGCATCCTCTCATCTAGGGGGTTCTTGGAGTGCTCTTGTAAGGGAGAGAGAGAGAGAGAGAGAGAGAGAGAGAGAGGTATGCTTTCATGCTATGTTCCCCCTTCCTCTTGCTATGCTCTTCTTTCCTCATGTAATACCCTGTTTAAAAAGAACTTAAAACATCTTGTTCTTTTGATATGGGTGTTTATCAATGTGTGGAAAATATGGACATGAGATCCCCATGCATATAGAGAAGTGCATTATTTAGGGGTTCATCATCATTTTCCACGCATGATGTTCAGATGATTATCAGTTCGTGCGCTGGACCATTCCCCGTTGATCGAAATCAACATTTCTTTTACATCGAGAACTCGAAGACCTTTGATACGTGCTTAGACCCTTTAGTTGCAAACAAGTAATTTGTGAAAACACCGTTCGAATGGACGAGGATAGATAACCCACAGATCCTCCCCAATTTTCCCAAGAAGGGTAAGGACTGATTTGTAAATTCTTCCCCCATTTTGGGACTGTTTTGACATTTTCTTGTCATGTGGGGGTGGTTAATTCTTAATTTTTTTTTGAATGAGGGCTGTTTTATAATTTTCTCTGGATGCTACCCCATAAAACATCATTTCTGAATTTTTAGAATTATTCTTTAACAATTATTCCATCTAAAAATGTTAAGTTTAGGGGGGTTCTCTATATATCTTGGCCGTTTACACAAATAAACAAAGGACAGGGTTCATTTGTATTTTTTTTATGTTAATATGCAGAATCAATATCCCCCATCATTTGTACACCAGGTGAGAACATTTGGTACATTTTTTTTTCATTCATTTCTTTGATATAAAAAATGAACTTGACAAAGAATAGTCCACTGGGGTGATTTGTAAATCCATAGGGACTTATTTATAAAAAATACATGGCTTGTTATATGCCTTGCCTGAAACAACACACAACACTTTAAGGTTGCAGCAAGGGAGCCTTGGGCGATTTTCAGAAAAGCTCCAAGACTTAGCCGATTTCCTCCTCTTCCTTTCTTGGTGGTGGTCTCCTTTTATAGGAGCTTGGGTGGGGAGTTGGGAGTCCCAACAGAGCGTTTCCAAGCACTCCACCGGAGTTCTTCCATCAATGTATGACTTTTCATCTTCATCATCCTTTTTTTTATTTTTTGGTTTTTTTTTTTTTTTTTTGGGGGGGGGGGTTGGGGATCCCACCGGGACCCCCTATGGTGGGGATCGGTGGGAGTCCCACTAGGACGGCCAACCCCCCGATGGGGGTTCCACCTGTGCGGTGGCCCGATGGGACTCCCACTAGGCCGCGACTCTTGGTGAGAGTCCCACCAGCCGCGGGGTGGATCGAGTAGAATCAGACGGAATCGGACTGGATTGGGCCACACGATCCACCTCGATTCCATCTGATGTAGCCCGATTCCCTCAACTTATCTTAATTACGTCTGATCCCCTCCACTTACCTTATTTACCTGAACATCATTTAAGTAAATGTTCATTTACTTAAGATACTACATGTAAATAAGGAAGTATCCCTCATTTGAATCCAATAAAAATATCAAAAAAATCATCTCTCTTACAAATAAAAAGTCAACTCTCCCAGCTAAGAAGAAAATCTTGATTTCAGTGGTTCCATCAAAATAGCGACTTTCTAATCTTTCATAATTTGATATATCTAAAAATTTCATAATTCAAATAAACCTAATAGAATACTAAAAGTCTAAAGTTCAGTATAAAAAGTCAAATGTGCATATGACTTCTCCAAGGGAGCCACTCTCCTATTGACAACACTTAGTCTACTTGAGATCTCTCAGGATTTGGTTAAACCTAAGCCATCATCACCTAAACTCATGAGAATTTTCACTTTCAATATCGTGCGCTACATAGGAGGACTTCTACCGGAACATTCCGGGGCATTAATATTGTTCCCTCGGAGAGACCCTTAATTCGAAAACACTGGGGATAGATTGATTTTTGTTCCGGCTTGACCTGGAACGACTTTCTTTCGAAGTTTTGAGACATGCAGAAATATTTCATTTTCTGCTGCTCATTTATTCTGAAAATTCAGAATAAATATTTTCTTTTCATTCGTTCATCCTGAAAATTCAGAATAAATAGATTCGGGGGTTATTTTTATCCGGAACTCCGGACAAAATTTTCTTCTCCATGTACTTGCTCTAAATATTTAACACAAGTATTTCTTGGGTAGCACAATTCATGAGGGAATTTTTCGGGTTCAACATACCCATGTAACTCTAAGTTTCTATCACCAATGAAAATCCTTTTCTTGAGAAGATGAGCTCATGTTTCATATGTCTATGTCTTATGTGCTTGTCTCCCCTCTCTTCAAGCTTCTCCTCTTGGAGTTTTTTCTTTCATTTAGCTTTCATTTTAGACCTACATGAGACCCAAAGATGTGGGATTTACAAAATATTGAGTGTGATCCATTATCTTCTTGGTCCAACATGGCTTACATGGGTTATCCCTCTTCCATCATTTTTTATTAGCTTACATTGTGGTTTGGGACCGAGGTTTGCCCATCAAGTATGGCTTTTGTGTTCCCATGACCATACATGCATATGGTAAATGATTTTAATGAGCATACATGTTTAGATCTCTTTACCTTGCGGTACGGTTTCTTGGTTCTCTCTCTCTCTCTTCATATTTTGACCTGGGGATGATGCTTGCCTATTTAATGAGTATGGCCTTCACACCTGAAGTTCACATATGAAACACCCCATAGCCCCATCTTCTGGGCATCGGTTTTATACTAACGGCCTTTCCGTTTATTTACTTCATACAACTTATGTTTATCTTTAAATAGCGTGTTCATCCACACCCCCCACCCCCACCTCCATGGGCCACTTGGCCATTCTTTTATAATTTTGTCTTACCAGATCAATGGCAATCTCTCCGTTACGTGGACCTGGTCAACGAGGGGCATCGTATCCGCATGGTCATGCACCATATTTTTCATTCTTGTGGCGTATGGGAATAGGCCATGGGGTTATACAATGGCATCAACACTATATGTTATGTGCTCATCATAAGGCCAATGTCTATCACCGATCATTTCATACCGCTGGATTTTCGAGGTTTGCTATGTTCCTTTACCCGAGTTGAAAGTATGGTTCCAATGCAAAGGGGTGGTCCTTAGGGACTCCCCATCCTCTTATATGGACCCACACCTAGTTAAGGCCGGGACATCACCCCGAGAACCATACACCGGATGAATTTGGATGCTATAGTTGGCCCATATGATTATTGATTTATATTTGAATTTATCGAGTTCTCATACACCTCATGTTTAACTAGTGTCTTCCTTACAATCATGTATACTTCCTTCGGGTTCGTATGTTCATTACTTGTCTTTATGCCTCCAATTTCCCCTCTCATGTTTCCTTCATGCCCAAATCTTAGCCATGGCTAACAAGTAATGACGGGGACCGTGACTCGTGTAGAACGTGGAACGAGACTGAGATTGCAGACGACCGGCGACATATTGACGTCAATTTCATTTTATTATGTAATTTTTATTTTCAGTAGAGTTTGATTTAGTTAGGTAGACTTAAATGTCTAATTTCTGGTAAATGGAGCTTATTTGTGGAATTAGGACAAGGTTGTCATTTTGTCATCTTTTGGGGATATTTTGGTCCCATGGATAGGTTAGTAGGGTTTCTACCCTATATATGTCTGTAAAACTCTTTTTGGAAGAGAGGAGAATAGTGAAGAAGAAATGGAAGAAAAGTTTACAGAAAACTTGGAGGCGCAGCCTCTGTGTGGCTCTCCCTCTCCCTAACCTCCCCTTTTCCCTCTCCCTGTCGTCCCGTCTCCTTCCCCCTTCCTCTGGGTTCTGTCCTCACCCCTCCCCTTTCATCTGGTCTCTCCTCCCCCCTGTGTGACCCCTCTCCCGGTTCCCACTCTCTCCCGCGGGTTTGTCCCGCATCAACTTGGTATCAGAGCAACTCCGATCCTCCCCCTTCCCTGCTCCCCTCTGCCACCCCCATCTTTCGGAACCCCGCGCCCCCGGTGCACCTCGCCGTCGTCGCGCCAAGGCCTTCCGCGAGACTCCCTCCGCCCCGGACCGGGCCACCTCCAGCAGCCGGCCGCAACTCCGGCCTCCTCTGCAGGTCCCCACCTCCGCGACCGGGCACCGGCGTTGGCTTCCACGGCAGCGACGGCCTCCCGAGCTCCCGCGTCCGGAAGCCTCTGCGCCGGCCTCCTCGGCAGGCCCCGCCTTGCGACCGTGCCCCTCCAGCGGCCAGCCCCACCTCGCCGCCTCCCTTCCTCCCCCACGCGCACGCACGTACGTCCCACCGGTACTCTCTCTCTCTCTCTTCTCTCCAATCTCTCTTCTCCCTCCCGGGCCCCTCTCTCTCCCTCTGCGGTTTCTCTCTCTCGCCCCCCTGCTACTGCTGCATCCCACCCCCCTCTCAGTTGCTCTCTCTTCCCTCTCTATCTCTCTCTGCGCGCCCCCGTCCCCTGTCCTCTCCCTCTCCCTCTCCACGCGCGGCCACCCTCCTTGCTCGCGAACCCCTCCCCGCTGGGCCGCGCCAGCCCCCCCCTCCCCCCCGGCGTCCACTCTCTCTCTTCTTCCCTCTCTCTCTTCCCCGACACACTCTCTCTCCCGTTGCACCCGCTCGCCAGCGACGCCCCCATCTCATCCGCGTCGTCGCCCCCCTCTCTCTCTCTCTCTGCGCACGGGAAGGCCACCTCGCCCCGTCGCCGCCCCGGGCCAACCTCGCCGCCGATCGCTCCCCCCCTTCGCGCCGGGTGCCAGTAGCCACCGGGCCGCACCTGTTCAGTCGCTCCGAGCACCCAGGCCGTCGGTCCGTCCGGTCCTCCTCTGCTCGGACACCAGTGGGCACCCGCGGTGCCGGCCCTCTATCGCGCCGGATATCCAGGACGGAGCTCGCGTTTCCCGTCGCCTTCCCCGCCTCGGCGTGCTCTGCCCCTGCACGGGTGCTGCCTGCGACGACCGGAAGCCGACCGGAAGCTTGGCGAGCGACGCGGGTTGCATCTGCTCCGTCGCGCCGGTTTCCCCACCTCCAACCGCCGGACCCCTTTCCCTCCGGCCCTCCATCATGTCGGACGTTCGTGGCCGCTGGTCTGCACCGTCCTCATCGCTCCAGCCAACCTGGGAGGGGTCTCGCCACCTCCGCCACGGCACGCCCCCGCCTCTGCTCGCAGACTTCTCCCACCGCGCACGCCCGTGGCACTCGCCCCCTCGCCGCGCCGCCGCTGTCCGCGATGGGGACTTGCCGTGGGCCTTCCATCGCCCTCACCCTTGCACGGGACGCCCCAAGCAGCAGGCACCACCCTGGCCTCCTGCCGGTCACCGCCCAGCAACACCTCTGCCCGGCTCACCCCTGCACGTCGGCCGCCAGGCCTCCAAGTCAGAGTTCTGCTCTCCTGCAGATCTGTCCCGCATCAATCGGTCCTCACCCTGGTGTGCCACTACCCTCATGGAGAGGACAGTTGCTGAAGATGCGAGCGCGAGTTGGAAACTATCGAAAGACCCCCTTTGGGGCCTCATCAAGAATGATATTCGCGAGATACGTGAAATGTTAGTTGCTATAATGCAAAAGACGGAATGTGCGGTAGATCCCGTTTTAGATATCAAGTGTGGAGAGCAAGAACAAGTAGCGATTTATGAGCCAGACGCTATATTAGCCGACAACTATGAAGTAAAGATGCAGGTTCGGTCTGAATTGCAGGACTTGCATAATGATCAAGTGATGTCACAGAATACGTTGTCGGAGGCTTCATCCCTAGTGTCAGATAGTACTGTTTGCACTAAGTTTGAGATAGACGACACATGGGATCTCGAGTTGTTCTCTCTTTCAGGTCTTCAGTCGATATCATATAGTGTGTTCACGGAAGATCGTCCAACTGGTTCAGCATCGACTGCCGTGGTTGACTCCGAGTTTACTCTTGAGGATTTTGATGTGGTGTGGTTAGATTTTCGTGAGGCACACATTGGTCGACAACTCGAGATTTGTGATATTGGGATTCGTATGGCGTACTTCACTCATATTTTGGTGTATGTCTTCCTCCTACTTCGACACTTTAAAATTCGAGGCCGAATTTTTTCGAAGTGGGGGAGATTGACGGGGACCGTGACTCGTGTAGAACGTGGAACGAGACTCGAGATTGCAGACGACCGGCGACATATTGACGTCAATTTCATTTTATTATGTAATTTTTATTTTCAGTAGAGTTTGATTTAGTTAGGTAGACTTAAATGTCTAATTTCTGGTAAATGGAGCTTATTTGTGGAATTAGGACAAGGTTGTCATTTTGTCATCTTTTGGGGATATTTTGGTCTCATGGATGGGTTATAGTAGGGTTTCTACCCTATATATGTTTGTAAAACTCTTTTTGGAAGAGAGGAGAATAGTGAAGAAGAAATGGAAGAAAAGTTTACAGAAAACTTGGAGGCGCAGCCTCTGTGTGGCTCTCCCTCTCCCTAACCCCCCCTTTTCCCTCTCCCTGTCGTCCCGTCTCCTTCCCCCTTCCTCTGGGTTCTGTCCTCACCCCTCCCCTTTCATCTGGTCTCTCCTCCCCCCTGTGTGACCCCTCTCCCGGTTCCCACTCTCTCCCGCGGGTTTGTCCCGCATCAAGTAACAAGGGTCCATAAGCTCGTTAGAATGTTGGTATGTGGCTAAAGAAAGCGGGGCTAAAATCCAAAGCCATTATGGCATATATCGGTTCCGTTAGGCATCTAGGTAATTTGATCCCTCTCGTAGGCAAGTCCTCAAGGGAGTAATACCTAGGCCACTTTAGGTGCCTTGCTAGGCATGTATCCCATTCGTCAGGGCCATCACTTCTCAGTATGTGGATGGTGGCCACTTGCATCCCCCCAACAAATTCTGGGGAAAAGGAGAAATGCTATTGGAGTACTGCCAGATTTTCTGTTTAATTTATGTTTTATGTTTAATTAAATAAGTACATGATGCAAAGAAAATAACAATGACTGCAGCAAACTTGGCCTCCTTGGCATGACCGAGTGGTAGGCACGAACTATTTTGGTGCCCCGACGGGCGGACCAAGGACCCGCAATATGATGTTGATTTGGCGAGGGAGACAACATGTTCATAAAGTCACAAATTGAATAAATAAAACAAATACAGGATATCTTAATAAAACACTTGATAGTTGATCCCACCTGATAACAAAACTTTGCATGAAATAAATTTTAACAAGAAGATTAATAATGAATCACAATAACAATAATAAAAATAAATGAATAAAAATGACAAAAGCCTAAAGGATCAAATATAATAATTAACTTGTTCACGAATAAAGCCAAATAAAAAAAAAAGAACGATGAAAGGAATAAACCAATCTCTTAACTAAAACGAATAACTTAAGTGGGTTAAGGAGGAGGTGATCTGGCGCCCAGGGTAGCCTTGCGCTAGATCACATAGCTCTGGTGATCCAGCGTCGGTTCATCCGGTGCCGGTTCATTTAGAATTAATGATCCGGCGCCATATCATGCTTCCCCTTTTCTCAAACCCCTCTATATAAAAAAAATGTGATAAAAATAGCAATAAGAATAATAATAATAGTGATAATAATATAAATAAAAAACAATGATAATAAAAGAATGTAATACAAAATTAAAATCAAACTAAAAAAATCAAGTCAACCAAATCAATTTGAAACAATTTGGAATCAAGCAAACAAACACTAGTCACATAAACCCTAAGTCTTTCAAATTTAAGTGAACAATGCAAAGAAAAGCAAGAAAGAAAATAATAAATGGATAATGGATAATAATAATGAAACAAAATCACATGAAAGTAAAAACGAATGTACCCAAATTATATCACACGATAAATCCAAAGAAAATCATGATAAACAAAAAAAAAATCTCTGAAGAAGAGGTCTAACTCACACAACTCATGTGCTATTTATAATTCATGTTATGCTTTATCGTATGCCTCCTATTTATAGTCATCATGCCCTTTCTTCTGGTGATTAATCAAAGTTTTCCTCCCCTAAAGGGAGATGTAATTAACATTGTCGCATTCATGCGACAGCGGGTCTTGGGTCCCGACTCGATATCCCTTTCATTTGACGAAGTCAAACAGCGCATATATGGATTTAAAGTCCTCCGACCCTCGGAGGCAGAACACATGGTCACTTGTGACTATCACATCCGCGCTCTATGATTGTAGACCTATCTCCCATCGATGGCACATGGACAGCATTCCAATGAGACTTGGGTTCACAACATACACATGCACACAGAAATTCATGTAAAAAAATAAATAATAATAAATAACCATGGATTATGAAAAATCCATTTCCATAGTCACCTACCATGGTTTAATCAAAGAAAGCTTCTAGCCTTCTTATAGTGCATTTCACATCTTCAAGATTTCTTCCCGTTCATTCATTACCAGTGTTTACATTTTTTAGGGAAAAAATATGCAGAGTTTTATGAATAACAGAGGATAAACAAGACAAAGGTACCCATCAAGCTCGGACCTAACAGTATTGCCCTTCTTAATAGGTGCTATGGGTTTTGATTGCCAAGAGCATAGTTGCAGGGAAACAGGTCACTGTTCGGGGAACACATTTCTCAATATTTTCAAAGACATATGTGGAATCAATTCCATTCATTTGGAAAACTGCCAGAAATGTAGGTGGAAAGGTATGTGACAGCAAATGCTGTTTGATGGCCCATGCATCAGAAAAAAAGAGGAAAAGGAAAAGGGATGGTGCAACAGGCAAGGACGGTGGTGTCATGTTTTTAAGTTTAGCAGTTAAGCTTATTTTATTTTGTTCACTTCATGATGTGGGACCAGTCTTACATGCCCCTCACATGCAGGTCTGTTAACCTCTGCCACTGGCCATGCCAAAGACAGGGTGTGCAGCCTAGATCATATTGTTTGGCTCTGATACCATGTCATTGAACTATTCTACAAACACAAAACTTGAGATCTTGGGTGGAGAGAGTCAAATAGCAATGATTGAAAACATGTCTTTTACATTACACGATTTCGGAACACAAGAACTCAAATGTATGGATATAAAAGATGCAAGATTTCCAGGTCCCAGAACTGATGTAGGCAAAAGGTGTTTCATAAATGCAATGTGGCCATAAATGGCTTAAACCTACCCATCCCTCCCTTCCCCCCCCTCTTCTGGGTGAAGTAGTTATGACTAGTGGTAAACACTTTTCTGAAACTGCAAACTGCACTGTAGGGGTGAATGTGAACTCAAAGAACAAATGTGTGACCAATTAATCATGCACAAAATCTCAGTGATGGCGATCTTGAACTTCTTAGTCTGTGAGATGCATTTCCTCCACTGGAGAAGTCAGAGGAAATGTGTTTCCCTCTTAATGTTTCCGTCTCTGATGATAAATGGAGGAGTGCTCTACTATATCTTCTATTGTCAGGATGTTCAGGAAGCAGGGGAACATGCTTCTTTCTCTGGGACCTTAGAGCCTATGAGAGTATCAGGTTCCAAACCATGCATGAAAAAATATCATGGGTTCAATCAGTTTCTTCAGCAAACTTCCTCATCCACAGTAAGGTAATGCTAACATTCCAAATGTAGACAATGACATGATTCGAAAGAAGTGAACAACATATGCACCTCTCATATGTATACTTTAACAGTCTAGCCTTCATGTTCAAAAATTCCTTAGGACGTTATGTGCTGCATTATGACAGAAATCACTTATGAGACCTCATGATTACTTGATGGAGTTCAAGCCTGACTGCATTATAAATAGATTGATGATGTGCACATCTGATATGTGCAATATAAGGCTAGTCCTCATATTCAAAAATCTCTTAGGAGAGGCTATGTGCTGCTTTGATGGCACTAGATGACAGAACTCATTTATGAGACCTGGCAATCACTTGATGGGGTTCAAGATGGACCATGCATTATAGTCAGAATGATGATTTGGTGGAAATTTGATAACAAAATACAGACAAATTCATTGTGTCAATGAAAATAAGAAAGGAAAATTATTTTCTGAATGAATGCGATCATTGCACTTATGCAGTCATACCTAACTGCAAGAAAATCTTGTTTTATATTTATTCAAAGACAGTTCTATGTCTAGCAATCTCATAGAAACATATTCAAATTTTGACACCTTTTCTTACTCCGTGTTAGACTTGTGCTAATGACCCTTATAATCTTGAGAGCAAACAAAGAATGATGTATGCATATTTGACTCAACTTAGCATAGTGCTCACTGCTTTCAGACTCGGCTACTTGCCGCTGTGATGTGGCAATTAGTTGATGGTGGTGTTCCTTCATGAGCAGCACATGATCAATATGACTTTGTAAACTGTGCAAAACATGTCCAATTGTCTCTAAGTGCAAAATCAGTTGTCATTTTCTTTCCTGTGCTCCCTTGTTGATGCATCCCCAAACATTGTGTTACATGAAGAGACAGGCCGCTGCAGTGGAATCACTGCTACCAGCAACAGAGCAATGATAGGAATCATAGGATTGTGGAGATTCATCATGAGCTTCTGAATTGGGAGGATATTAAGCGAAGACAAGTATTACTCCAAAAGTAACTCAAGGATTACCATTTTGTAATCCTCCCATGCGTGGAAATGTTCTTTATTAAATTCAAGAGCAATGTGCAATGAAGTCAAATGGCTATCCAAGGGTAGTAATTTCTCAATGATATCAAGAGAGTTCTATGTTGATGGTTCATGATATTCTCCAGACATACAGACCCATAATAATTTTCTGTTGTTTAGAAAAATTTCTATTGTCCAAGATATCTAGTTGTATATCTTCTCCAATATCTATTCTTGTCCTCTCCCAGATTGCTTATTTGTGTTAATTATCTAGTAGTAGATTGTATTCCGTAAGTTCTCAGTTTTGTCCACTGATGATGTCTATCTTTTTAATACTCTCCAGCTTAAAGACTATCAATCATTGTATGAAGGCTATGTCCCTATGAAGTACAAGAAGTACTACAAGAAGATGGCTAAGTAAGAAATTTCCAGTCACTTATCCATTTTGTCCATTCTTCATTAAGAACCTTGTTTCTCTACTTCATAAAGTCTTTTCTGGAGAAACTCGTGATTAATACCATTATGTTATTCACAATTGCAGATCTGGTGAATGGGGTGACCATGTTACCTTACAAGCTGCTGCTGATAAGGTTTGTACTTTGTACTTCTCAATTTAGTGACAAATCTCTCCAGCTTCCATTTCTGCATCATTTTCTGTCAGGTGAAGTGCACGCAATCGAGTTGCTTGGGAGTGATTTTATTTAGATTTCTAATTCAGTGAAACTATGTACCATTGTACCGCTCTAGTAGTAAACTAGTAGCAAATGCATGGTTCCTTTATATTAGCCCTTATTCCTTGAGTCATGAACCTTGAGACATGTTGCACTAACATTCATGAGGATAATGAATATTCATATTTCTTGTACTTGCTCAAGAGTGGATATATATATATTTTAAACGTGGGTAGTACTGCATGTATTGTATAAGGAAAAGAAATTTATAGGAAAAGAGAGGGGTGAAAAAACTCTCCCAAAACAAAAGTTGGCGAACCAGGGTCTGCCAGGGGAGCAAAGAAAAAGAAAAGCAGGGCACACTTACTTGCAACATCCTCCACCAAACACACCTAGCCACCCCCGCACAAAAACAATCCTCATCTTTGAGTCCCACCCGCGACATACAGCTCCAATAACAGAAGAAACGAAAACCAAAAGACAACAAGAAGAGTCATGTAGCCCGCTGGGACCTCTCCTAGTACCATGTACTGCCTATGCTTCAGTATGCTTTGACCTTCCTTTCTTGACTGCCACATCTGACTTCGCCTTTCTAGCAATGTCCGCCATCCACCTACACTTGATCAAGAGTAGAGTGGACTTCAAGCCTTTGTCCACGCCTTCATCGGAGACACCAATCAACCTAGCTGTTTCACTTTCTTGAGACTCATAGAACTCTCAAGAGTGGATATTCATGTTTGTGTTACTGTGTATATATGTCAAGAGGTTGCTAAACTTGATGCTTCTAGTGCCCTGCTTGATTTGTGTATCAATTCTGATTTGGTACTAGGGTACTGAACTGTTTCACTTGTGTCCTTGGAACTGGGACCTGAATTGGAGTTTGGAACCAGCCACTGCTGGTCCGTGAACCAGTTCTGGTTCCTCAAACTTTGCCTGTGACCTCTCTCCTGCTATCTCTCAGAGCTTCTAGTTATATACTGGATAAAAGCATCAATCTTTTCACTCCCTGATACTTTCAAAGTGAGGAGTACAACTATTTAAATAGAAAACACAAAAAAAGAAAGAGTTCCTAGGGAAGGAAGACGACCACCCCGGAGATTTAAATCTGCTAGATGGATGGACATCTCTATTTTCCCACTACATTGCTACAATAATGATTTGGACTATGCAACTTCTTAGAAAAAAGAAAAGAAAATGTGGAAATGGAAAAACATCATAATAATGGTGGAGGTGTTCCCCACCATGGAAAACAGAATCGGATCGGCCCAGGGATTTCCCTGGGCCAATTCCGATCCAGATGGGATTGGATCGGCCGATCTGCTGGAAGTGGATCGGCCAGATAATTTTTTTTTTTTGGAAAAAATCAGGAAAAGTCAGAGAAAAATCAGGAAGAATGAGAAAAGGTCAGGAAATTATGACTTCAATATATATATATATATATATATATATATTTATTTATGATATATGTAATCCTGATTCATGAATATAAATTTACACATTCATATCTGGATCGGCCAGATAAAAAATATTTTTAAAAATAGGAAAAATCATATAAAATTCAGGAAAATGAGAAAAGTCAGGAAATTATGTATTCAATATATATGAATATATATATATATATATAGTAATGATAGGGTGCGGCGGTGCCCGTTGGTGCGTCCCCACTGCACCCCACCTCTGCTCCCTCCAATTCCCATCGGAGGGCGCACAAAATAAAAAATAAAAAAAGGGACTGACGCACCCCGCCTCCTGTTACGCGCGCCTTCGGCGCCCGCGTATCACGCAGACTGCGGCAGTGCGCGTCACATTTTTTTTTTTTTACATTTTGTGCGCCTTCCGATGGGAATCGGAGGGTGCAGAGGTGGGGTGCGGCGGGGCCGCACCAATGGGCCCCTGCCGCACCCTATCATTACACACACACATATATATATATATATGACATATGTAATCATACATATAAATTTACTCATGCAAATAAAAAAAAAAAAAAAAAAAAATATATATATATATATATATATATATATATATATATATATATATAGTACACACACACACAATACATATGTAATCATATAGATATATACATATCATATTAGTGTACAAACATAATTAATATGTATATCCTTATAAATGTATATATTATACATATATCACAATCATTAGATTGTGAACAGTGTTGGAATATGGAGCTTGAGGCCCTAAATTCTCCAATCTGCAGGTATGCATACATTGATTGAGCGCGGATTGATTTGAGCGGTCAGGTTGCAGTGGTCAAGGGGGTAGCACCCCTTGCGAGGGTTTCAAGGGGGCAGCGCCCCTGGAAAGAAAATTTTAAGTTGTAAAGTAGGGACAAACCTCATTTGTGTTTATGATATATGTAGTCATATATATAAATATACACATTCCTATATGTATACAATATATATGTAATCACATACATAGCTCTTAAATGTACAACCATAATTAATATTATATCTTTATAATATATGTCATATTAATGAACACTTTATACACATATATGTGTGTGTTAATATACATACAATCATATTAATGTAAATAGAATAATATGTTAATATATACAGTTAATGTATATATGATAATGATTGTAAATGGTTGTACATATGTTAATGTAAATATAATAATAAGATGTACATATATAGTTTTATATATATATATATATATATATATATATATATAATTTGTGTGACAGAATCGGTTGGATTGGCTTGGGACCGATCTCGGTTGATCCAAACTGATTTGGACTGATTTCGGCCGATTTGGATGGAATTTCACCGATCTAGGGTGCTTCTCCTCAGAACTAAATCGGCCTATACAAAATTGGCCAATCCCGATCTGGATCGACTAATTCTGCATTCCATGTTCCCCACCATGTATGGCTCTCTAGGTAGGGTGAGAAGAGGGAGCTCTGGAAGAGGCTACTCCTTTGGAATCTACAATCCTACAATCCAGAAGGCTATTGCGTTGGTGTGTGGTGACTGTACTGTGCCTTTCTCAATTTGCTGGTGATATGAAGGGTTTCCAAGATTTCATTGCTGAAACAGCTCTTATTGATGTCCCCACCATGGTTTGCCATATCATACCATCTTGGACTTTATCAACCACATTATACAGTATCTCCATTTTCACTTAGTTCCATCTCACAAAGGATCCTGTGTATCAATTCTCAAGGCGCCAAGGCACCCAAAGTGTTCTTGGGATCCTTGAGTGCCTAAGTGCCTAGGCAGTGCATAGGCGTCCAAGGTGGTGCCCAATGTGATCTCTTTCCCATATAGATTTTAAGTATCTAAAGGAAAGGTATGTAATGCATGAATAATCAAAATGCAATTATGCAATGAAAATATTAATATGACATTATAATTAAGTTAGAATATAATATTCACAAAAAATATTAAAAGCATAACACATTTAGATGATTCTTGAAAAAATAGGATTTTTTTAACATTTAATGACTATGACAATGTTCTCAATCTAATGATTGTGTTGGCATATGGAGCTTCAGGCCCAAAATTCTCCAATGTGTGGGTACGCACATGCAGATCAACCGAAGTGGTTAGGTTGCATGGATTGACTTGATCAATCAGGGTCGCGGGGGTTAGGGTCGTTCATCGGGCCGGTTCGGCTCAGTTGGAGAAATTTTCCCTAGGGGTATAAACGAACTGAGTCGAGCAGAGTAGTATTCTACTCAAACTCTAACTCGTTTATTTTTACCAAGCTCGAACTCGGCTCGATACTCGCCGAGTGTTTATATGGGCGTTTGAACTCGGCTCTATTCACTTTTATTGTGTTCGAACTCGGCTCGACAAACTACTCATTTATTTAAACGAGTCTGAACCGAGCACACTTAAACGAGCTCGAGTTTGCACTCGACTCAGTTAAATGATGTTTAAAAAATTAATTTGTCAGATATTTACTCATTTTTTAACGAGCTCCACTCATAACTCGTTGAACATCTACAATAGATGCTCGGACTAGACTCGTAAAATTTTTAAACATTGGAAATCATCTTGTTTTGCAGCTTGTTTAAATAAACAAGTTCGAAACCGAGCTCTTGCTGAAACCCGCACCAAGCTTGGAAATTGGAAAACATGGGGGACTTAAGGGGTTGGGGGTCTTTTTTATAAAGGTTGAAGGTCATTACACACATGATGTATCTGATATGGAACTATGGCCCATGGGATACACATGCACAGGGTAGCAGGTGCACGGGATGGGGGTGGGCCGGGTGGTGTGGGCGGCGCCGTGCAGGGGTGGGGCATCGGAGAACATCATCGCTGGCACTGTGGTTGATGTCCGGCACTGCCGAAATCACCACGTCGGCCTCTGGACTGCAGGGGGAAGAGTTGCAACTGTAAGCCACTGGAAGCTCTCGGAAAAGTCGGGACTCTGCATCGTCCGAAGGGGTGATGGCTCAACCGCCATCGCCACTGCTGGAAGATTTGTCTGACACCGGCGGAGGGTCCACCATGGTTGCCGGACACTCTGGTGGCAATGGCGGGCCCCTTGACCGTGCCGGATTCGTTGGCCGCGCACGCATGGTGCACAAGCCATGGGATGAAGATGAGGCAGTTGCCCAGGGACCTTGAGAAATTCATATTTGTATACATACCATTTTTTCTTATGATTTTATTAAAATTATATTTTCTATATATACTTTATTTACATAATTTGTGTATATATCCCTAACATTTAGTCTTTTACATTTAAATCATCATAAATATTTCATACATCAATAATAACTCTATAAAATAAATAAATATATTCTCATACTTATCATATTCGAATATGTTAGCGAATATTAATTCGAATATATTAACGAGTAGCTTATCGAGTATCTTAATGACCTGTTCGCGAACGTATTTGAGTCAAGTATACCTCTGTTCAAACTCGGCTCGTTTATGAATTGAGTTTTTTTTTTTTTTTCAAACTTGGCTCGTTAATTTAATAAACGAGCTGAACCGAGTTTTTATCAAACCAAGCTTCGAGTTGATCATCGAACGTATCGGCTCGTTGACACCCCTAATTTTCCCCAAACTGAGTTGAACCAACTAGAATTTTTAACCGAACCAAACCAAATCGGAAATGGCTCAAATCAAAATTTTAATTTTTAATATAGTTTTTATAAAATTATTAAGATATATATATATATATATATAAACTAAAAATATTCATATATATATAATTAATTTTAAATATCTTTATAATATATATAACATATAAATAAGAATATTTTGGTTTATTCGGTTTATTTACTTTGGTTCGGTTTCACAATATCTGAAACCAAACCAAACCGATTAAAGGTTTGAACTGAACCGAACTACCGGTTCGGTTCGATTCAGTTCGGTTCAAACCGAATACTGAACACCCCTAGTGGGGGTCAATGGAGCAGCGCTCATTCAGGGGGTTCAGGGGGAAATGCCCTAAAAAGAAAATTTTAATTTGTGAAGCAAAGTGACAGGCCTTAAAGGGTCTATGTGCCCTATCCTTGGGGTGTCTTTTTGGGTTCCCATAAAGTGGACCCTTGCCTAGCCCTCAGCTGGGCACCTTCCCCCTTAGGTGGGCACCTTGACAAGTATGGCATCAAACTTCACAGATTTTTTTTTTTTTTTATGGGACTAGCAAATCAATTTGCCCTCCCTAGAGAACCCTTGCTTGGCAAGGACCGTGTCAGACCATTAGCATATCCTTCTTAAGATGAGCTCCAAAAAGGGGGAAAAGTGTGTTCAGATTTGAAAAGTATTGGCTCCTAAATAAAGGGTTCATTCAAATGGTTGGGAGAGTTTAGGGCCATCCCATGTCCTGTTATTGAGATATAGGGAAGCTATTACTCAAGATGGAGAGGCTGGCCCACAAGCGAGCTTCAAGGGAGATTCCAAAAACTCTTCAAGGCAAGGTAGCAATGGACAAGATCTTGGGCCACTTTGCGCACTCTGGATACTTTTGAAGAGACACCTCTGATGGTTGAGGAAAGACAAGCACATGGGAATTGGGTAAAAGCAGAATTTTAGTAGATTTAATACAGGGTGGAGATCAAGCAAAAGTCTCTAGTGAGAATGGAAAAATAAAACAGGGAAATGCTGGGTAAGATGTTTTACGTGGTTGCAACAGCAGCAACAGATTTTGTTATGCAATCTCAGCGATATTTGAGGATTGTACATGTCATTTGGAAATGGGGTTTATGGAAGGTTTAGATCTCAGCATGAAGAAGAATTATGTTAGTGGTATTGCCAATTTTTATCATATTTCAAATAGGGTTGTGTTTTTGCATAGACTGTGGAACACTATCAGCAATGGTGTGATGCTTCTTCCAACCCAACATGAAGGTTAAAGAGAGTTGTTAAGCAATGATGCTCAAAGCATGGGTGTTCATACAAGGCAGAGGGAAATTACTCATAATCTTTTGCATTGTTCTACTACAATTCCCATTAAGTTGATTATCATCCATTCGTCTTGGTTGCTTAGAGAGTTGACTGTCTGCCCTCTTGTCTCTTCATTTTCGTAGTTGTCAGTGTATATTTTGTTGATTTTTTATGTGAACTAAGTCATTTTTTTCTCACAATGGAGGATGAGGAATCTCCTCTGCAATTTTTGTTGTACTGCCTCTGGTATTCTAAAGCAAAATTGGTGATATAATCCATGATTTCAAGAAAAAAAAGGTCCAGCAAGAAATAGATTAAAAAAATGATATTAACATGACCTATTTCCATAGGATTTCTTGCTGCAAAGGCAGGGTTATCTGCATCCATATGTAGATCATATATTTGTTGGTTCTTCCTCTATGCTAGAGGTATATCAAAGCCTTTTGCCGGCTTGTTCAAGGATGAAATTGGTGTGTGTCAACGAAAGCTTAAAGGGATCAAGTGGTTTGGTGGCTGATCCTTGTTGTGGAATGGACCTAATGGGTATCACATCGACGTAGTCTAGGTGGGAGATTAGCCACGAACAACAAAGCCCAACTAATATGTGCATAGACAAAAGCATGAATGCTTGGGTGGCATGCCTAAACAGAAGGTACACCAAAGATCTGCCCCCTCGCAGCAGGGAACGGCGGACTGGTAATAGTTGAGGAACTATTGCAGTCTAGGGTCTTGCTCACAGAACCATCAAGAAAGAGGCCTTGCATTCACAAACTGGCAGTGATGTGTTATGAACTAAGGATCCCTACCTCATGATCAACAGCAAATACGACCAAATACTAAAAAACCAATAAGAGGAGGGGTGTGAGCTCGTACTGCTAGGCGGCTACGTGAGAGGAGAGTCCTCGCCACTAAGTCATGTAGGGAGATGAGAGAATAGAGGGAGTACAGTGGGGTGGCCCACCCTTCGTAGAGGGGTAATAGGCACTAGGCAGCACAGGGAGGGAACACGGCTGAGTGACAGGCTTGCTCGGAAAACAAGTTCATCCGATGTAGCATAAGTGGGCTACTAGAGATCAGCTTGCACGGGCAGTGCTGGGTTCAAGCTGGGCCATTGGCTGCAGATTCGAGCGATGTGGCTGACTGGGGGTCTGCTCTAGGCAGAGCAAATTGGGCCACTTGCGTTGGAACTTGGCCACCTGGGGCTTCCCAGCAACTGGGCTGGGTGGGTGGCAACGTGCAGGCTAGGCATGGGCCTAGCAACTAATTGCCTGAGCTGGCCTAGTGCAATTGGGCAATGCTAGGACTGTAGCTGGCCCTTTGGTTGGGTGCCTGGTCAAACCTAGCATTGACTAGGTAGGTTGTGTGGTTGCTTTCTCTGAGCTTTTGGTCACAATGAAGGCGGGGCACTTCCCGGTTGCAATGGGTTCGATGAGCAGCTGGGCCCAGGCTAGGCACAGAACGATGTCGGAGCTGGTAGATCTGTCGGACTCGGCTGATCGCCGAAGCAACAGATGGTGAAGCCTTGATACGGGATCTGGTTAGGGCCTCAGGAAACATAAGTTGGCAAAAGGTTGGTGGTGTCAACTCGATGCCAAGCAAGTTTAGCGCATGTAGTCGGGAGGGTGGTGAGCTCAGGCATCATCAAACAATTTCGTAGGGTGGCCACGTATTAGTGAGCCCAGACAGCAGAGGTGGACCGGCACGGTGGCCGTCATTGGTGTAGAGCAAAGAAGTGAAGTTTGAGGTCATCACTGAAGGCCACTGGGTGGAAGACCTCATGGGGGGTGGGGGTGGGTGGGGTGGGTCCATGCTGGACTGTTTGCTCCTGTTAGTGGGCCTGGGCGGTGTAGCATGAGCACCCCAACTCGTGGTCGAAGCTGGGCGCCAGTGGGTTGACAATGCAGTTTGAAGGTGGTCGACATGGCGGGTGTAGTTGACTGGGGGAAGAGCATTGAGACACCCTCGTTGTGTTGGGGCGCTAATGACATAAGCTTGGGGCACTGGTGCGAGCGCGCTCGAATATCCTATCAAGCCATGGTGGATCAAAGAAGCTCTCGATGAGGAATGGGGAGGGAGATGACTGGAGTGGAGAAAATGGGGATGGGCAGTTGGTGGTGGTTGTGTGGGTGGATCGGTAGTTGTGGTGTTGGCATGGTGGGAATGAGAAGGGAAATGAAGTGGACAACGAAGTGAGGTGACTAGTTCAACATCTCACAACGACGAGAAGGAGAAAGAACAGGGGTGGCAATGGGGATCGCAGAAGAAATGGGTGGAGGAATACAAGGGGTAGTTGGAGGAGAAGAGGGAGTCTGGGAGGTCGGTTGAGCAGGTCATCTGGATGCAGACATTATAGGGTGGGGGTAGGTGGTGGATGCTGGGCCAGTGCTGGTTGATTGGCCGACCGAACGTACAGCATGTGGCAGCAGCAGTGAGGTAGGGGCCTCACATCCTTGGTTCCTCTGCAGGCGATCCTCCCTCACAGAGGATCCCTGCAAAAGGCAAACTTCCCCCACAAGAAAGAGATGGACACTTGTGAAGTCTTCATGCATCCTATTTGGAACAAGAGAGGGATACAACCCCATTTTATAAGGGTTGGGGTGCCCCTGGACTAGACAAAGGAGCTGGGCCTCTCCTTACTAATGGCCCAATAAAAGTACATAAGAAAATCGAAAAGACATTGGAATGGTAGGCCCACAATCCTACATGCCAGCTGGGCCCAAGTGGTCCAAGAGAGGGGTGTGACCCATGAACTACTAGCTAGCATCAAGGTGCCTATCATCTAACCACAAGGAGATCGTCAATGCCTGGACTGCCCTCAAATGGTGGTACGTGTGCACCAGGTCGATACGGACCTGGATCTCATGTCCTCACCAATCCTACATGCCACACTTTGTGCCCTCTAGTCTGAATGCAATAGAATCTTTAGTAAAGGAGCCAAGATATCTGATAGAATCATGCCTTTTCTTTATGACAGGGTCGGGGAATGGGCAAAGCTGTTTTATAATTTGGGGAATGGTTAGTCCTCTTTCCTGACTTGGCTTGTCGTATCAAGCTAGGACAGGCTTCATGGTGTGCACTTAACCTTTTGTGACAGATTTTTGGGAGCTTTTACTCTTATGTTTGAACCTCCCTTTTTGTCTTGTTAGTGCAATTGTGGAACCATACATAAAAGTAATAAAAAATAATGTGACACGTCTTGCAGTCATGCCCAAAGTTCTAATTATATTCCCCCAACCTCTATCAGAATTGGCACTGAATTCATCTGAATGTAAACAAACAGCTTCAGATATAAGATGTTCCACACATGATCATAACTTTATCTTTCCTAAGCTAACATAATAATGATTTTCTGTTGTACCTTATTTTGGGGTATTAATGATCATGATACATTAGAGAAATTCATTCGTGAAAGGGCTAAGGGATTTTCATTAACATTGAGAAAATGTGGCTAGTGCTTCATCAGCTTGGCCATTTGTCATACTAGTTGCAAGAACTTGATTTCTAATAACTCTTTGTTTGGAGGGAGCTTTCACTAACATCAATAAGCTGTGCATTATTCCTGGTGTCATTTACCTACTTTTACTTTATCCTTGTGTGTTGATTACTCCAGTTGTTTCTGAGAATGAAAATTTGTCTTTTGGAACTCATATTTGTCTTTCATATCTGTAATCTCCTACTACTTTATTTACAAGTAATTATACTTTACCATCTTCTGATATCCCATAACCCCCCCCCCCCCCCCTTCTTTTGAAATCGTGTGCAGTTTGGAGCAAAAATATGCCTTCTGACTTCATTCAGGGACACCTGTTTTGTTGAAATTATTCCTCAATACCAGGCTCCTCAACGAGGTATGGCATACCAGAACTGTGCAACATTCATGCAAAAGTTTGTTGCTCTAAGATAATCTAGTAAAGACCTAGTTTAGAAAGCCCACTTCAAGATGTTCCTTGTTGGAGCATATTTTATGAATTGACAGTTCTAGCATTCAGAATTAGGGTAGTGACTCTACAAATCTATAGAAGCTTCATGGAGCAGATGTCATTTTTTTTCCCCCTTTTTACTTCATTGGACAGTGAGCATGATTGCCCTAGAATGTCATACATGTCCGCCAAGCACTAAAAGAAGGGGAATCTATGCACATCACTTTCATCTGGTCATTTCTGGAATATAACAATTCATTCAGTTCCTTCTGCATCCTTTTTCTGCAATGCAGAATTGTGGCTGAGTTTTTGGTCAGAAGTGCACTACAATTCAATATATGAATTTCGAGGTGGGTCCTTTAATGCGTAACTCAGCTTTCCTAGATCTTTTTATTTGCAAACTGGTCCTTAGACACAAGCCCAAGGGGACAGTTTGACGACGGGCCTTTTCATCACTGCTCCTTTTGGGTGCTATTTTGCAGATCTTCCAGTTCGATACAAGCCAAAGAAGAAGCATTGGTTATTTTAGGGAGTGCCAATGTCGTGTCCTATATATAGAGTACACCATCTGTTTGTGCATATGTTATTGACCGAGGTTCCATTTATTCTTCTATTGATCTTCATTTTTGTTGTGCTCATGTGTATAATTTCTGTGATAGCTGCTACTGTGCATCATCGCATAAGTGATCTTACCAATAGCTTGACACAATCCCATATCTTGTTATCGTCTTTCCGCTGTTTTTCTGGCCCATCCATGATAATTAACTAGTTTAGGTTATTGCTAGGAAGCAAGTTTTGTTTTGGTTTTCTTTTATTGTAACCCAGTGACAAACACCACTGGGTGAAAGCAGTCCGCCCCGGGTTCGAGACCCGGGGCCCCACCCTCCGTCCCATGCCCCTCCTTAAAACCACCTAAGATAAATATTGAAAAATTGCCTAAAGTGCCCAAGGCGCTGCCAGCACAGGAATCGAACCCTACAACCGGGTGTGCAGCGACATGCCCCACCACTTGGGCACGCCTCCGTGCACTAGTAAGCAAGTTCATGTTATTATGGAACAGGTACATGGACGATCGAAGCATGCCCATTGCACTCTTTTTCTTATAAAAAACTTGGGGGAGGACAGGAGAGTGCACCCTTTCCAGAGTAAGAGGACCACTCCACCATCGCTCATCAAAGGGATTATTTTATTTCATAAACTAAATGTTTACAGAAAAGCATCGGGACATGCCCCTGAAAAACAAATATATAGAATAAAAATACAGTTTGTCTTTAGGAAACAATGATCAATAATAATTGATTATCCTTAGAGGACGGCTTGACCCTTAGCCGCTGAAGTCGAACTATTGCGTTGAACCCTCGATAATCGATTGTAGAAGGCCAGTAATCGATTATCTTGATTGGAATCATTGGATTAGTCGCTAGAAAAATTGTGAAAACTTGATAGCTTAGCCCACGATAATTGGTTATGGATAGGGTTGTCAATAGATATCTGTTTTTTTCGACTTTTCGATTTGTTTATGATCTTTCTGTATTTATTTTTTTTATTTTAGATTATTTTTTATTTTTTTGTTTCTGATAATATGTATTTTTTATTTTATTTGCAAAATATATATTATTAAAATTTTATTTCTTAATATTAAAAAATTTAGACTAAGTTTTTAGCTTCTCTTTAATTTGTAAATAGAATCTATTTAATTTATCTTTTTCGTAGTATTTATTATGTCTGTTATTATCAAAGATATTTCTTTTACCGCTACTCTTAATGCTACATATATATATATATCATTTGATCATACCAAATATTTTCAATTATTTTTTTTATTTCTGATTTGTTTTTTAATTTTCTTATAAAAAATAGATGTGGAAAGTATCATTTTCGATTCTGACGGGTCGGCATTGGCGGCGATTCGACTCCAATTCGTTGGCAACCTTGGTTATAGAGTTCTCTGTGGTAATCGATTACCGATTCTGAGAGAACCTGGTTCCTTAGCCGTTGTAGACGAAGTATTGCTCCTGGATAGCTTTGAACCTCCGATAATTGATTGTAAAAAGTCATTAATCGATTATCCTGAATATTTATCGAATAACGCCTTGATCTTATAGAAGGGCAAGCTGCCCAATACACCCCAACCGAGTGCACCTAATGACAGGAGCTGGAACCGAAGACTCATGAAAACATGCATATTATGTAATCCCATGTCATGCCCATAGATAACCAACCCATCAGCACGGTGAGTGCCGTTTCGATAAATATGCGTTACTTGTGCCCTGATGCGAGCAAGCCCAGAGTTCAGATCTTTAATATTAATGGTAGCAACCGCTATGGACATTGATAGGTCCCATTCAAAACACCAACAAGAATCTGAGAATCACTTTCAACGAAATCAGTTCTTATTCCTAAAGTAGCAACATAATGCAGATCATCCACCATAGCTCTAGCTTCCGCCACCAAACGATATGTGTACGCCGCATAATATATAGTGACTAAAAGCAAATATACACCGGCCCTTATCATCTCTAATCCGCCCACCGCCTCCACTGATTCCTGGGTTTCCTGGAGAAGCCCCATCCACATTAAGTTTGAGGCGTGCCAATGGTGGTCGATATCAAGTAACAATGACTGGGACAACGACAGGAATATAAGGTGAGTACATGATTTTGAGATAAAAACTTGATTATGTGGCTGTTGCCATGACGGAGTGGACATCGGAGATGGGTGGAGGGAGAGGGGTCTCAAATTCGAATCCGGGACAAGGTAGAATTTTTAATGACTTTTGGTCACTAAACTAAGTTGATATGGCAAACAGTCTATGAAAAATATTTTTAGAAGTCTCGCTTTTCTGCCTAATTTTATTCCTCTCACACCACGCTTCCCAAAACCATAGCGCCATAAAAAGCTTGCTAACCGTTCCTGTAAAGAATTATATTAGACGAGTAGCCTCTTTGGTAATGGGTTGGAGTTAGATAATTCCAACCCATGAACAAAGTTACACATGTGTAACCAATTTTTTGCTTTGGTAATAATAGAGTTAACTTTGATCATATAGTGAGTTAACCTACTTTTCTCAAATACACTTTGGTAAGAACAAGTGAGTTAACTTACCTTGGGAAAAGAAAAAGTAGCATTTAATGCTTGTGATGTGAGACGAAAAGGTGGTTAACTCACTTGAGTTAACTTTGTTCCTCCTCTAGAGGTGGGTTAGAAAAAGGTGGGTTAACTCACTTTTAAACCACTTTTAGTCCAACCCACAAAAGTTAACTCTAAACCACTACCAAAGCACTTTTTGAGTTAACTCTGAGTTAACTAGAGTTAACTCACTTTTAACTCAGAGTTAACTCCATCCAAAGAGGCGCTGAATTGAGAAAGTCGGATATGAAATCCTTGGTGGATGTATAAGTAGATGGATCAATAGGGGATATATTCTTTATGAATCTCCAAATGGATCTAGAAAAGGTTACTATATTAAAGAAAATAGGTGTTCCTCAGTTTCCATCCGAGAAGAACCAGAGAAGCTGCAGTTGGAGCAAAGCAGCTCATCACATTTGACAACTCGGTCATCATTGGGAACAGCCCTGTGGGCAAGCCTCCACATATTTTTCGGTGGTAGAAAAGGAGCCCAAAAATTAGACAATACAGGGCTGACAGGCTAAGGAAACAAACATCTTCCAAAAGAAGCCATGAAAAAGATCCATTGCTTTGTAGGCACCAGATTCTTTGATCGGGCAAATTGTGTAGCTTCTGCACTATGTTTTTCATCTTCTGTATTTTTATAGCCGAGACAACACACAATCTCTCTCTCCAAGCTAAGTGGTTTGTATTAACTAGTTCACCAATTTGAACATTTTTACACCTTATTCCATTCCATTGTGCATCAGATAGAGAATAACACAAATTAAGGACCATCATCACACCAATTATCTTTCCAAAGGCTAGCCTTTTCCATCTCCAATCATGACTTCGAAGTTGTGCTGGATGACATCAAGAGCCTTCTCCCAGGTGGATCTCTGAATAGCAGGTATGCCTTTAAAAGGAGCCTCGGAGTAGTGTTTTATAACCATGGTGTATATTTTGCACCAAAAGAATGAAGGCCATGGGGAGCCATCATCAGTGACAGCTTGCCACAAGAGTTTTGCTTTAAAAGCAAGTTGCATGTCCATCAAAGACGGAATACCCAGACCAGCAATGCGCACATGTTTACAAATCGTCTGCCATGAAATCCAATGGTGTTTGTTTTTCCCTTCAAATGTCCCCCAAAAGAAATCTGCAAATATTTTATGTAGCCTCTTGTAAACTGCCTGAGGCATAGCAGTGCATGATAATAAATGTAATGGGATACCACTCAAGACATGCGCCTTAATAAAACACAGTCTACCCACTTGAGATAAAAAGGACGCCCTCCATCCTTGAAGTTTTTGCTGGATCCGAGAGTTCAGACTTGAAAAGTGAACAACTTTCACCTTTCCAGAAATAAGATGAACAGTACCTAGCTATCATAAGAAAGCCATCAAGTTCTGGATTGAAGTCTTGCTCCCACTGACGGACACTAAAGTATCATCAGCAAAAAAAAAATAGGTGGGTAATTCGGGGGGGGGGGGGGGGGGGGGAGAGGAAAAATAGCCAACTCTTTGGGTTGAGAAAATATTCTTTATTCACCTGCTCAAGCCAAAATAAACAAAGATGGAGCATAAGGATCTCTCTGGCGAAGCCCCCTACAAGTATGTCCATTGAACTCTGTCCGGCCAAATTAAGAATGCTCAAGTAAAAAAAAAAGAAAGGAAAATAGTTTGGTGACATCATTCTATAACATATGTATTTGACACCTTTCATGTGACACCTTGAAATTTGTGTCATGTGAGAGGGATCAAATATATGTGTCAAATGCAAGTGTCACCAAATCGTTTTTCAAAAAGAAAATATAGCCATTGTACAGATAGATGCTTGTGAAGATGGATGTTTTTTTTCTTGCTGATGGCCTATACAACGAGTTAGCCCTCCTCTTTAAACTTATCAGGATGAAGCTGACTCCATCAATCTGGTTTGTCCATCCAAATGCCTATCAAGGAAGCACGCTTTATAGACTGTTTAGGTAAGACGGAACTGGATCTAATGGTTGTACGCAAGGGATAAGGCATGCTTGCTTCCTTGCCACTCTTTTTAACTTGCTGACATGCTGATCAGCGGCTATTAACTACATCCCCGCAAACTAAAAAATTGCACTTGTGGCTCCCCGATGTTACTTTCTATATTGAATTTCCTCGAACTCGTGGATATGCTTGTATCGTTCCAATTATCGTTGAGACCTTTGGCGCATAGTGTGCATCTCTAGTTGTCACTGTGTTTTGAGTATGGGCACTCGCACTTGCTTTTCAGCAGTCTTCGAATGTTGTTTGGTGCATCTTTCACTTTCGAGGCCACTTTTGGATTTCTCTCTCTCAGGGTAATGTATTGAACTAATCACAGTCATCCTTGAACCTATTCTTCTCTCTATTCTATATAGAAAGAAAAATGCTTAGTGTGTCATGCTATTAAGACACATGATGGCCCAAGCATGGATAGGATGTGGTCACAAAAGATGAAAGGTAACTGTTGGGGGGGAGGTACACAGACAGACGTAAACAATAGGATGTGCAATGATGAAGTCAAAGCATATATGCACAAAGAAGTAGAATCATCTAGAGGAACAAAATCATGGAAGACTGTTCTAATGAACGGAAGCAATGATGAGGAGGAAGAGGATTTTTTCACACCTTCTCATAAGAATAGGTTGGGTGAAACGAAAGGGAACATACGAGGTCTTGCTTCCAAAAGTAGAGAGAAATGGGCTGCAGTAGTGGCGGGCAGAGTTTGGAATGACAAAATTAGAGAGGATATTTTAGCAATAGCTCTTAAGGACATTTGGGCACCTTGGATGCCCAATTTTACATTTCTATCCCAAGATTTTTGTCTTTGCAAACTTACATGTTAAAAGGAGGGTGGACGAAATTCTAGCAGGGGTACCCTGGATGTGCAAGGGTTTTCCCATTGGATGCAGAGGTGGACACCTAGGTTACAACACAAGTGTTGGAAAGATTTCATCAGCGGCTGTATGGTTGTGCCTTCCCAACCTCCCAATTGAATTCTGGGAGAGGTCTTGTCTTTTCTCCATTGCTGAGATAGTTGGACAATCTATTATGTCACGTCTTCAATTTTTAGAAGCGAAATGAATCGAGAGACGTGACGAACAAGCAAATATTCAGAAGTTATAGACAAATAGCTATTACAAATATGGTCCATAATGAAATAATCAAATTCTCTTTCTTTATTTATCAAAACGAATATTACAACCTCCAATGTCAAATGAAACACTCCTTCCTCACCAATCTATCTCTCTCTCAAAGAAAGGAGGAAATTACAATAATGACCATTCTCTCATAGACTAAATAAAAATAGAAATGACTCTCTAAGTGTACTCCACACTCGGTGCACAAGTCCCATCATTTAGCTTTACCTTCACTACCTGAAATGTTAAAGAGAGCAAGTATGAGCGCACTCGCCCAGTAAGATTTACATCTTCATAGGTAAATATACGTAATTTACAGTTTCAAGCTATATTCCATGAACTAAACTATGCAAGTAACAGTCGGTAAGAAAAATATAACTATCAATGCAATCAAGAGATGTCCAATCAATTCGTGAGAATCGCTCAAGTGAGTATGTGAGTGTCTTGTAAGTTCAATTATGGAATCCTCGCATTAGGTAAGTACAAGAGTGCTAAATTAGGCAATAAAAATCATGCATGACCAATTTTTAGCAAGTTTTCATGTGCTTATTTTAACAAGTACGATAACAAGGCAAGAAAGAGAGAGTAATCAGTAAGTAGAGAGCATGATCATTAACTTAAGAAAACTTAGAATCATGTCAAGAAGTTTACCACTTTTTCATGGGTTGAATTAATGCATGATAAGACTTTCTAAAACCTTATTGTAATATATCAAACTCACATGTAAAGAAATGACGCAAAATGATTGAAACCAAGACGTATGCCCCTTAAAAGGCAAATACAGTTCCATACCTTCACTTTCTCAGGTCATAACTCACTAATTTCTTACTCAAATCTCACACATGAATATACCATCATGAAGCCTTTTGAATAAGTAATCCAACAAAGAAGACGTCTCATCAATCCGAGGTCTACAGAAAAAGTTATGACCATCTAAGCAGAGACTACGCAAGTCTGCCCACAGGAAACAAGAACGCGACCATCACATTCGTCGTGACCTGGTTGCTACCATGAGGCTGTCGCCTTCTTGATTTGATGCAACAAGGGTCATGTCGCCTTCTAGTAGCGAGGTGTCGACCCGTCGCAACCTTAGGATGACTTTTGGGTTGCATTTTCAAGCCAAAACCGACTCTGATTCGAACTAGGTTTGACCTATAGGTCTTTGAAAAATCCAAAGTAATTGTGTGGTGATCCAAATCAGATGATACCACTTCTTTTAGCTATAAGACTTCCTAGACAACCTACGTTAACAAGTAATTAAGAAACCGTGGTCTTTCAATAGGGTAATAAGATGTTGTGTGATTGTCTATGCAGATCTGACACAGTCGGATTCAAAACAATCAAACTCTCAATATACTCCATAAAAATTTGCAAATCAGATGTCTATGGAAACTAGACTCAAAGGGGAACAATATTCATGTTGATGCTAGATCTATAAACAACTCAGACGAGAGGTAGAAGACTTGTAAGACAGTGCAAGGGTTTTACAGGACAGAAATCACACTATGATGTTGAATTTAATCCGATGAAACGACAAGATAAAAATTAGGTAAAATAGCATAAAAATGATCTAAACATATGTATTCAAGCATGTACAAGCTTAATTAATATTTGACCCAGGGACTACCTACCTTTACGTTGAAAGAAAAGTCGTCCTCCCAGAAAATCCTAGTTCGACCAGTTGGAGAAGAACACCTAATACTTACGAACTATTGGGTAGAAATTGGGCAAATAGTACCATAAGAAACTAGACTCAAAGAGCTTTCCAAGGGTATATGGCTTGCATGGTTTGGTCGAGGTTTCACTAACGTTTGATGATGAACTTGAAAGGTCTTGCTTGCAGGTCGCAGGTGGAGATGAGCACGAAGTTGCTTCTTGCCTAGCCTTCCTCTTGCGAATCCCAGCTTCCAAAGACTCCAAGCATGTCCTCAGAAACCCTAGGGAATTCCCCATGGGATAGAGGGGCTTTATTTATAAGGGGATGGGTCTTTAGAAGTCCTAATAGGACTAGGAGATTCTAGGTATGAGTTTTGGCAACTCCTTCCATCATTTGGACATTTCTCTCCCAATTGGTGATGGAACAGAATGGAAAACCCTCCTCTGAGTTGTACCCACGAGTTGGACTTGCTGGGGTCCATTAAATGTGTAATGGGTAAGTATTAACTCTTTTATGGTTCATTAGCTAGAAATTCTAAATTTTGGGTTAATTTCCTAGCCTGAATTTATTCTTGGCCAAAAAGTCATTTCATGGCCCAATCTTCTTGATGGATGGTAAAAGTATGATGTGAAGAGTCCATCATAATTTTTGTAACATTTTTGGAATTATTTTTATGCGTATGATAATGGGTTTGTGACTTATTTTTTAATTACGATAGTAAGTCACAATAATTCTTAAACTTAGTGCAAAAGTTTTTCCTTGACCCAAATTTATTAACAAGTCATTAGAGAATTTTATTTAAAGTCTAACTATAATTTTTACAAAATTTTTAGATGTGTTTACACATGTGATAATGATACATACCTATTTAACTAATTTTAGATTATTAAATGGCAATTTTTTCTATTTATCTCTAATTTTCAATTACCAAAATTCTCGAGGTGCAACATATTAAGATAGATGTTGTTACACTTAAAGGGAGCAAAAAAAATTTTACGTGGATTTGTGTTGAGATCAACTTGGAGAAAGACTTATTTGAAGGTGTATGGATCAAAGATACTCTTGGAAAGTTTTGGCAACCTATTGTATACGAACATATTCCAGGCATTCAAACGAAATGCTTCTGGTGTGGAGGAGTGGGACATTGAATTGCATGTTGTAGAGAAGGTGTTCACCAACAAGAGGAGAGATGAAACATCAATAGGAAGATGTCACAATAACAATACCAAGCTCAAGAGAATGAGGATCAACGTAATGAGGTCACTTGGAAGATAAAAGGTGCATCTATAAATGTTTAGCAAAGACCAATGTTCCTCCAGTAGTTCCCAATCACATCCACTAGGCTTTGAGTCAGTGGTCATGGTAGGGAGAGCAAGGGTGGAGAAGGGGTGGGTGGTAAAGTAGAGGTGAGGTCAGAAGCTAATTCTACTAAGCTTGACATACATTATCTTTGTAAAGGAGTGAGCTCCAAGGGAGATTCAAAATCTTTTGGGCTTTAAGGTTACATGGGTGTTTTAAATGCTAAGGCATCTTTGAAGGGATATGACTGTTGGAAGGATCAAGAGTATGAAGAGATGAGTGTAGACACCCGATTTTAGCCCATAAGTTGAACCATATTTTTTGTTCCCTTAATAAGCCCCAAGTTGGTCAGTCATTCTGAGCCCATTCTCTAGCCACATTTTGAGCCTATTAAAGTCCAATTCTTAGCTTATCTCGTCCAATTATCACTTCCAGAGTCCTTGCCTTAGGGTTTCAAGCCTCAGACCTTAACGCGACGGCCTTGAGGGTCTCGTTCATGCCAATTAACCGATTACAATACCTAAATAATCGATTATATTTCCCAAATAATCGATTAAAATTTCAATATGATCGGTTCTCATTAATGCGACGGGTCGTGGTGTCTCGTTAGTATCGAGGTCGCGTCCACTCTGGCTATCACGAAAAGCCATTCATATCTATTCATGTACCTTCATTGTCGCAACCACCTTGGCCGTCGTGACAAGCCTTGTCGCGTCCCTACGACCCGTTGCGACATGGTCTGCATGCGTTGGCTTCGCAACCACCTCCCCTTTATCCTCCATTGGGGTTTATCCTCATCCACAACAACCCCCCAACCTCCTAGCCGTGGTTTGAGGTTCCATCTCACCTTAGAACCCTCCTAGGACTCTTCCCTTGCAGATTTACTTGAGTTTTATTATTTTCATGGGCCATCATCACTTATGGATGGGATAATCTCTCTCCTCTCTATATAAGTGACCCTACTCTTTCAGAAGGAGGAGAGGACCCCTAGCTACCACGAAGTGCTGCCCAAATCTTGCCAGAGCTCCCTTTTAGCTCGTAGCCCTCCCATTTCCTCCCATTTTCCCATTATTCCCTCCACAAAGGCTCACTTCTTTCTTCACGCATGGATCCCAGTAGTTGAGGAGGTGACTTCCACCACCTTCAAAGGTTGCTGCACGACCCAAGAGCATCATCTACAGCCAAGGAGTTGCCCCTTTGGGGGCCTTTTCCTCCTTCCCTCCTTCTCATTTTCTTTAAAAGCATGTTGTTATTTTCTTTTAAATAGAAGCATATCCTCCTTTCCACGTTTTATACAACCCAAGGGGTTTCCAAACACCCCTCAGGTTTGTTCCCTCCATGTTTCATTCTTTTCCTTTCATTTTTAATAGATACTTCACTTAAATATAGTCTAACAGGGTTTCTTTCTTGTGTTTCGTTGTTTTGGCAGGTACTAAGGCAAGATCAGATGGGGAGCTGTTGTTCTCTGGCCGTCCGGAGGACAGGAAGAAGGTCCCTCCATCCATCTTCCGCACTGTTGAGAAGGCATCAGCCACCCACGTCGCGACAACAAGAACGCGACTGGTTGAGGCATCGCGATAGGCTTAGACCCACGCAACACAAGTAAGTGGCACCTTCTCATTCCTTTTCCAAGCGTGTTAGCCTTTAATCTTCATTTGTATCTTAGGGCAACATGTTAGGTGGTGATCACAATCCATATATCATACAGTGAACATTGTCATGTTGTGTGTTTCGAGGGGCATGCAACCCTGTGTTCACAATGAGTAGGAAGAATAATGAGGAAGAGTGAGAGAAATGCAAATAAGAAATGCTCTCAAATCAAGTGGAGGATGTCGAAAGTAAATTAAGGAAAGCATTAGGAGGAAGGGCTGAATATTGGAAGCATGGCAAGTAAAGAGAAAAATAGTAGTGGAAATGCTAAAAGAACACCACTACTCAAGAAAGACTTCTCCTTTCAAGAAAACAGGGAGTTAGACCCCAAAGCGAACAATAGATCGTATAGTTGAAGCACTAGCAAATCAACTTCTAGAGTTAGAAAAGGTAGTCTCTTAGACTGAATATGAATTTGTACAAAGGCTGCAATTCAAATAAAGGATCAAGAAGGGGAAGGTCGGTCGGAAGACATCAAAGAGGAAGAAGACTCAACCTCTCACGGAGCCACCTAGATGAATATAGCAATATTATGATAGCCGCAAAAGGATTAAAATAGCATTTGAAGATGATTAACACTAAGGACAATACTTATGAGCTTGAGAAGAGATGGGAACTATAGTTCCATCAAATACCATGTCAAGAGTTTGTTATTGTTTGTGTTGGTTTCTTGGGTTGAGACTGAGGAGTTTCTGTCACGTCCTAATAAATAACTATTTATTGGAAAATGACGAAAAACAGAGTTAAGAAATAGAACTTAGATTATATAAACATCTGTCATCATTAAAGCAAAAGCTTTACATACAAAACACTCCCCATTAAAGTCCACAGGAGAAGTGGAAAAAGAAAACTTAATAACATTTTTATTTGTACTATAGTCCTCAAAAGGTAATCTATTGGATTCCAGATATTGATAGTTCCGCTCAGCACACCCCCTTTTATGAGCTAGGCTCTTCCTGTTCACCTGAAAGAGTAAGATTTAATGAGCAATTTTGCCCAGTAGAATTCACCCTTCCTATCTAAAAGATTATGGAAATCAAATGGTTCAAGCAACATACTTGACTGGTGGCAATACAAAATGTCAAGGATGATTATACAATTCATATAAGTAGCTGATAATCATGGAAGAAGAGTACTGAATAAAACTTATACAGAAAATAAATCAGTATAGCAAGTACATTCTGGTTCAAGTAGAAAGTACATATTCAACTCATGACTGAATAAAATGATGACCAATCAAGCAAGTATGATGCAATGCCAAACATCCAGTAGATCCATTATCGTTCCGTACAGCTAGTAAACGAATTCGAGTGCTCCTCTAGGGACTGGATCAGCCCCATTTTGCACAGGTATTTATTTCAATTGAGTTCAAATACCCAAAGTTGTCATCACATTCAATTTCTGCTAACATACAAGTACGGTATACAAGTACTCAAAATCTCACATGCAACAGGATTTTAGGAGTCAATGCTAATGATTTTAGGAAGATGTAGCCATGTAGGAAACAATCATGCTTGGACATGTCCAAGAATAATCCATAGTTGGATATAGATGATAATTAAATGATTTATCTCAGGAGTATAATGGCTTAGAATCCAAGAAAATGAGGAAAACAACTTGTTTGGACAATACAAGAGTGTATCATCTCTGACTGGGGAAGGAATAGTTCATGTTAAAATCACAGACTGGTGGTTGTCGACATCCACTTGTTGGCTGTCGACAGCTACTGGTCCATCCATAAATGCATTCTAGAACCTAGCCTTTAGCTGTTGACAGATGGGTTCTGTCTGTCGACATCCATTGGTTGTTCTGAAATTCTGGGTTCTGAAAGCAAGTTACCTGTCGACAGCTAGGTTCTGTCTGTCGACATCAACTAGTTGTTCTGGAATTCTGGGTTCTGGAATCAAGGTACCTGTCGACGGCTAGGTTCTGCTGTCGACAGCCGCAGGTTATTCTTCCAGGAGTGGTTTAACATTAACTTAGGAGACTCTTCTAAGAGTTCCTACTATTCCATGAAGAATCAAACAACATCTAGTGGATCTTATATACAATTCTTGACACATCTTTTATGGAGAAAAGGATAGAACAAAAGGAGAAAATCTTTACAGTATGGATAGCATGGAAAGAAAACTTATGCTAGGAAGGTTCTGTATATATATAACTTCTTTAAAAGAATCTTCCTTACATCCAATAAAAAGTTCACATCAAGTGTATATGAACATCAACTATAGACATGAGCCTTAGCTAAAAGAAACATGATCACAGTGGATAAGAAAGACATTTCTAATGGTTTTTACTGAACACAAGCCGAGGTAAGATCATGGTAGACACTTAAACTTATGGTTCTAACCGAAGAAGGAGACAAGAGGATGGGAATCCTACCTTTCTCCTTAATAAATAAACCGATAGTAGTAGTTGAAACAGTAGCAGCAGCAGGAGGAGTTGTAGCAGTAGCAGCTACAGCAGGAGCAGCAGCAGCTACAACAAAGGCAACGACAACAGCAGTGTGGAAGGAGGAATAGGTGGGTAAACTTTCACGAAAGTGAGCAAAGAAGGGTATAAATAGAGGTCGGGTTTCATGCATGTATGGCACATAGCCATACACCTGTTGCCATAAAACTCATTTGTTTTTACAACAGCCACATTTACCATGTGGTTTCCACAGCTAACACGTATAATAAAACGTGTAACCCATTTACCCAAGGAGTAAGAAGTCTTACGTAGCCAAGGTTACGTAAGCAAAATGTTTAGAAAAAATTGGTTATGTAAATGGGAAATAATTCATGTGTTCTTTTTGTTCTTATATTTTTATATCCAAACAATGTCCAATCAAGTTGAAATTTCAAACATAAGATAATTGAATGGTTTTACAAATTATGGTAATTTTAGTTTAATTTTGGTAATTAATTTTTCATCCAGCAAAAATTGCCCGAAAAATCATTGTGTTGACTTAATCTTGAAATTTGTGCAACAATAATTCAGAATATTTACGTTTCTAGAATTAGCACATTTTTCTGGAAATTATAGTATTTTTGGATTTCAATTATGTTACTGAATTCCGGTGATGCCTTGTGGGAGTGTGCACCTCTAAAGACAACACTAGAATTATTTTAATAATATAAAAATAATCCTAAATTAAAGGTAATTATATCTCATGGAAGTGATTATGTTTAACAATAAAAAATCATCACATTTTTCTAAATTTTCAATAAATATAACTTCGGGGTGTTACAATTCTCCCCACTAAAGAAAATTTGGTCCTCCAAATTTAACGGATAGGAATTTAACAATAAGTGATACTGACCTATAAACAATTCTGGATACTTGGTTTTGATAGCATCTTCTAATTCCCATGTTGCTTCTTCTTGTCCTTGCTTATTCCATTGAATCTTTAGTAACGAAACTTCCTTATTCCAGAGTTACTTAATCTTTCGGTCAAGGATTTACATAAGGTTCTCTTCATACGCCAAATTTCCTTGTAATTCTAGATTCTGATATTCAATAACATGCTCTGAATCATAAACATATTTTCGTAACATTGACACATGAAAAATGTCATGTACATTTGACAATTGGGGTGGTAATGCTAGTTGATACGTTATTTCCCCAACTCTTCTTAATATCTCAAATGGTCCAGTGTATCTTGGGCTAGACTTTCCTTTAACACCAAATCTCTTGATTCCTCTTCGGGGTGATACTTTGAGAAAAACATGATCTCCTTGTTAAAATTCCAGCTCTCTTCTTCGTCGATCAGCATAACTTTTCTGTCGATCTTGAGCAGCTTTCATTTGGTCTTGTTCTAACTTTATAATTTATGCAGTTTCTTGTATCATTTCAAGTCCAAGGATGTGTGATTCCTTCAATTCAATCCAACATAGTGGTGATCTACACTGTCGACCATATAAAGCTTCAAATGGTGCCATTTGAATTGTAGACTGATAACTGTTGTTATAGTTAAATTCCATGATTGCTAGATGGTTACTCCAGTCATTTCCAAATTCTAAAACACAGGCACGACACATATCCTCAATAATTTGATTTATCCATTCTGTCTGTCCATCGGTTTGAGGATGAAATGTTGTACTAAATTTCAACTTAGTTCCCAGTGCATCTTGTAGTTCTCTCCAAAAGTGTGAAGTAAATCTTGCATCTCTGTCAGAAATGATATCCTTTGGAATTCCATGTAGCCGAACAATTTCTCTTAAATACAAGGCTGCTAATACATTGACAGACCATTTTGTCTTAATAGCGAGGAAATGAGCTGACTTTGTGAGTCGATCAATTATCACCCATATCACATCATATCCATTACGTGTTCTGGGTAATCCCACAATAAAATCCATGCCAACACTATCCCATTTCCACTCTGGTATCTCAAGAGGTTTTAGTTTTCCTGTTGGTTTCTGGTGTTCAACCTTGATTTTCTGACAGATTAAGCATCTAGCAGTAAAATCCACAATGTCTTTCTTCATGTTACACCACCAAAATTTTTCTTTAAATCTTGGTACATTTTGACAGCTCCCGGATGGATAGTATAATGTGCTCGATGAGCTTCCTCTAACACTTGTTTCTTAATTTCTGAATTATCTAGTATGCATAATCTGTTTCAAAACTGAAGATTTCCATGAGAATCTTCATTGAAGTCAGGTCTGGAATCCAGTTTCTCTCTAATTTCTACTAATATGGGGTCATTATTTTGTTGTTCACCAATTTATCTTAGCAGATCAGATTGCACTTTCAGGTTATCAATCATATCCTTATCTTCTTTTGGTTCAACTTTCAAATTCAGTATGGAGAATTCTTCCAAAAGTTTCCATTCTTTAACTTGTAAATGAAATATTTCTACCATGGGGTTCCTACTGACAGCATCAGCTATAGTATTGCCTTTTCCAGGATGATACTCAAATTTAAAATCATAATCCTTGATATATTCCACTCATCTTCTTTGCCTCATGTTCAACTCTTTCTGTGAAATAAATATTTCAAACTTTTATGATCGGAGTACACTATGAATTGAGTATCATACAGATAGTGTCTCCAGAGCTTTAGAGCAAAAATTACCGCTGCTAGTTCTAAATCATGTACTGGATAATTTTTCTCATGATTCTTTAATTGTCTAGATGCATAGGCAATAACTTTTCCTTCTTGTATCAAGACACATTCTAACCCGATATTTGATGCATCAGTGTAGACTTCAAATGTTTTTCCTTCTACTGGTAAGGCCAAAATTGGTGCGTACAATAAACATTCCTTCAATCTCTAAAACTCTTGTTCACAATTCTCATTCCATTCAAATGTAGTCCCCTTTCAGGTTAATTGTGTAAGAGGTGAAGCAATTCTAGAGAAATCTCTAACAAATTGCCGATAATAGCTAGCCATACCCAGAAAACTTCTAATTTCAGTAATATTTTTAGGCTGTTCCCACCTCTGAATAGCTTCAATTTTGGCGGAATCTACCGACAATCCTTCTCTAGAGATAACATGGCCTAGGAATGTTACTTGTTCCAACCGAAATTCACATTTACTAAATTTTGGCATACAACTTATGATCTCGTAGCAACTGCAAAGTGACCTAAAGGTGTGCTTCATGTTCTTCCATACTCTTAGAATAAATTAATATATCATCAATGAATACAACCACAAACTGATTCAAATATGATCTGAATACATCATTCATCAGTCACATGAAAGCAGCATGTGCATTTGTCAATCCAAACAACATCACTACAAATTCGTAATGTCCATATCTACTGCGAAAAGCTATCTTATGAATATCTCCTTCCTGAATTCTCAATTGATGATACCCGGATCTAAGATCAATTTTTGAAAAATATTGGGCTCCAGACAACTGATCAAATAGGTCATCAATCCTAGGGAGTGGGTATTTGTTTTTAATTGTTAACTGATTCAACTATCTATAGTCTATGCATAATCGCAAAGTCACATCCTTCTTCTTAACAAACAATACTAGAGCACGCCAAGGTGATGTACTGGGTCTAATGAATCCCTTTTCCATTAGTTCCATCAATTACCTTTTTAATTCTTTCAATTCTTCCACTGACATTCGATAAGGTGTTCTTGAAATTGGTGTGGCTCCTGGAACCAATTCAATTGAGAAATTTACTTCTCTACTAGGTGGTAATCCAGGTAGTTCCTCAGAAAATACACCAGGAAAATCTTTTGCTACCGAAATATCTTTCAACCCTGTAGTGTTCTGGTTCATTATTGTCACAGAGGCTAGAAATCCTTGACATCCTTTTTGTACCAACTTGCATGATTTAGCTGCATATATTATGGGTATACTTCTTACACGAGATTTATCAAAAGCCATGGAGAAAACCTCCTTACCTAGAAAGGTTACTTGCCTTAAATGACAATCCAGATTTGCATGGTGTTTAGACAACCAATCTGCCCCAAGGATTACGTCATATTCCCACATTTCAAGGCATATCAAATCACCTGAAAAATTGCATTCTTTAACTAGAATTTGACTAGCAGGGTAATATTCTTTGAGTTTCTTTCCCTCACTAAGAGGAGTAGCCACTTCTAATTGTACAGGTAGTGGAACTGATGGTATTTCTAAAGATCTAGCAAACTCTTGACTGATAAAGGAATGAGTAGCTCCTGAATCAAATAAAACATATGCAGGTTTGGAGTTCACTAAAAGTGTACCTTCAACGAGTCCGCCTTCTTGCGGAGATTCCGGTTCTACTTCTTGAATAGCTTGCAGACGCCCTTGTTTGGCTCGGGGATTTTGGGTAGCTAGTACATTCTTCATCATAGGACATTCAGGAATCCGATGTTGATTGCTTCCACATCGGAGGCAGGCACCCAACCTATGCCAACAATTCTCGGTTTTGTGTCCACTGAGATGACAATGTCGAAAAACATCTTTATTTCCAACTGGAGCTTTTCCTGTTTTCTTGGTGGACTGTTATACTTTAGGGGCACTTCCCGACTCAAACTTCCTTTTATGATCAATTGTGGAAGAGCTTTCACCAGACTTCCCTCTAATCCTTTCTATAATTTCATTTGCAGCTTCTAGAGCCAAGGCCCTCTTGACCATTTCAGAGTACGTTGTAATTAACTAAGTCGTTAGCTGTGTAATGAAGTTTGGATGTAAGCCATTCATAAATCTTTTCGCCTTCAATTTTTCTGTGGCTACTAGATGAGAAGCATATTTAGACAATTGAGCAAACTACGCCTCATATTCAGACACCGTCATTTTGAGTTGCTTTAGATTAGCAAACTCAATAGCCTTTCTCTCTTGAACCACCTCAGAAAAATGCTTCTCATTAAACAGCTCAACAAATTCTTCCCAACCTATCTGGTTTGGATCCTCTAGAGTAGACTCTACAGCCTCCCACCAAGCTCGAGCATCACGATCCAACTGAAATGTTGCCAAACGTATCTTATCCTCTTCTGCACATCGAATCACCCTAAAAATTCTTTCAATATCCTTTATCCAATTTTTGGCCTCATCAGGATCCGTGCTACCTGCAAATCTTAGAGGATCTAAACTTCGGAAATCTTTAAATAGATTTGTTCCATTATGAGTATTGTTTTTGGCCACTGTCCTCATTACACATGTCAAGTCATGCATGGTGCTTTCCATCTTTTTCCAATTTTCATCGCCTCCTTCCATGATTATTTTAGAGCAATATCTGGGACATCCAACAATTCATACATTAATATAATCACCCAAACCAATACATACATTCATCACATACAAACTTTCTTTTACTACATAACATACATACTTTTCATTAATAAGCCGAAACATTTACACCATCATCTTCATCATCCTTAACCTCTCATTACATATATACATGGGAAGTTATACATACAAACTCACTATTCTCAAAAGGAGAGGTTAGCAAAAGTAAGTTCTTAAATTTTCTAGCTTGATTCAGGTTTGTGTGGCAAATTCCACGGACAGCTGCTGATCTCCCTCAGGCCCATGATACAGTTCCCTTGCTGCATTAGACAGCACCTCCCAATATCCTTCAATCTAATGTAGCAACATATCTTGTCCTAACTTCAGGCTATCCAAATTGTTCATTATTTGAGTCATAGACTCTAAGGAAGCATGGGGATTTCCTGCTAGAAATGCGCTAGTGGTTAGCTTCAGTACTTCCTCTTTCACTTGCATATGTGCTACCCTTTGGGCCTGAGCATATAACTCCACATCTTGTCGGAGTAGTTCCATTGCAGTCAGTAACCACTCTTGAGCATTCATTTCCATTATGTAACAAATAACAAATTAAGTGTATATACATATACAGAAATTACTATTACATTCATAACTAATCCCAGATTTCAACCCCAACTCACTGGTCATTCTCTAGGTTTACGAAACCTAAGACTCTGATACCAATGAACCTGTCACGTCCTAGTAAATAACTATTTATTGGAAAATGACGGAAAATAGAGTTAAGAAATAGAACTTAGATTATATAAACATCTGTCATCATTAAAGTAAAAGCTTTACATACAAAACACTCCTCATTAAAGTCCACAGGAGAAGTTGAAAAAGAAAACTTAATAACATTTCTATTTGTACTATAGTCCTCAAAAGGTAATCTATTGGATTCCAGAGATTGATAGTTCTGCTCAGCACACCCCCTTTTATGAGCTAGGCTCTTCCTGTTCACCTGAAAGAGTAAGATTTAATGAGCAATTGTGCCCAGTAGAATTCACCCTTCCTATCTAAAAGATTATGGAAATCAAATGGTTCAAGCAACATACTTGACTGGTGGCAATACAAAATTTCAAGGATGATTATACAATTCATATAAGTAGCTGATAATCATGGAAGAAGAGTACTGAATAAAACTTGTACAGAAAAGAAATCAGTATAGCAAGTACATTCTGGTTCAAGTAAAAAGTACATATTCAACTCATGACTGAATAAAATGATGACCAATCAAGCAAGTATGATGCAATGCCAAACATCCAGTAGATCCATTATTGTTCCGTACAGCCAGTAAACGAATTCGGGTGCTCCTCTAGGGACTGGATCAGCCCCATTTGCACAGACATTTATTTCAATTGAGTTCAAATACCCAAAGTTGTCATCACATTTAATTTCTGCTAACATACAAGTAAGGTATATAGGTACTCAAAATCTCACATGTAACAGGTTTTAGGAGTCAATGCTAATGATTTCAGGAAGATGTAGCCATGTAGGAAACAATCATACTTGGACATGTCCAAGAATAATCCATAGTTGGATATAGATGATAATTAAATGATTCATCTCAGTGGTATAATGGCTTAGAATCCAAGAAAATGAGGAAAACAACTTGTTTGGACAATACAAGAGTGTATCATCTCTGATTGGGGAAGGAATGGTTCATGTTAAAATCACAGGCTGGTGGTTGTCGACGACCACTGGTTGGCTGTCGACAGCTACTGGTCCATCCAAAACTGCATTCTGGAACCTGGCCTTTAGCTGTCGACAGATGGGTTCTGTCTGTTGACATCCACTGGTTGTTCTGGAATTTTGGGTTCTAGAAACAAGGTACCTGTTGATAGCTAGGTTCTGTCTGTCAACATCCACTGATTGTTCTGGAATTCTAGGTTCTGGAAGCAAGGTACCTATCGACAGCTAGGTTCTGTTTGTCGACAGTCACAGGTTATTCTTCCAGGAGTGGTTTAATATAAACTTAGGAGACTCTTCTAAGAGTTCCTACTATTCCATGAAGAATCAAACAACATCTAGTGGATCTTATATACAATTCTTGACACATCTTTTATGGAGAAAATGATAGAACAAAATGAGAAAATCTTTACAGTATGGATAGCATGGAAAGAAAACTTATGCTAGGAAGGTTCTATATATATATAACTTCTTTAAAAGAATCTTCCTTACATCTAATAAAAAGTTCACGTCAAGTGTATATGAACATCAACTATAGACATGAGCCTTATCTAAAAGAAACATGATCACAGTGGATAAGAAAGACATTGCTAATGGTTTTTACTGAACACAAGCTGAGGTAAGATCATGGTAGACACTTAAACTTATGGTTCTAATAGGAGAAGGAGATAAGAGGAAGGGAATCCTACCCTTCTCCTTAACAAAGAAACCGATAGTAGCAGTTGAAATAGTAGCCGCTATAGTAGTAGCAGCAGCAGGAGTCGTAGCAGTAGCAGCTACAGCAGAAGCAGCAGCAATAGCTACAGTAGGAGCATCAGCAGCTACAGCAAAGGCAGCAGCAGTAGCAGTAGCAGTGTGGAAGGAGGAACAGGTGGGTAAACTTTCACGGAAGTGATTAAAGAAGGGTATAAATAGAGGTCGGGTTTCATGCATGTATGGCACGTAGCCATACACCTGTTGCCGTAAAACTCATTTGTTTTTATAGCAGCCATGTTTACCATGTGGTTAAGACGTATAACCCATTTACCCAAGGAGTAAGAAGTCTTACGTAGCCAAGGTTACGTAAGCAAAATGTTTAAAATAAATTGGTTATGTAAATGAGAAATAATTCATCTGTCCCTTTTGTTCTTATATTTTTATATCCAAACAATGTCCAATCAAGTTGAAATTTCAAACATAAGCTAATTGAAAGGCTTTACAAATTATGGTGATTTTAGTTTAATTTTTGAAATTATTTTTTCATCCAAAAATTTATTGTGTCGACTTAATCTTGATATCCGTGCAACAACAATTCAGAATATTTACATTTCTAGAATCAACACATTTTTTTTTTGGAAATTATAGTATTTTCAGATTTCAATTCTGTTATCGAATTCTGGTGACGTCCTGTCAGAGTGCGCACCTCTAAAGATAACACTAGAATTATTGTAATAATATAAAAATAATCCTAAATTAAAAGTAATTATATCTCATGGAAGTAATTATGTTTCACAATAAAAAATCATCACATTTTTCTAAATTTTCAATAAATATAACTTTGGGGTGTTACAATTTCTTACTCTTCATTGTTGTGTCTTTGTTTTGTTTTCTACTTGTGGTGTTGTGTGCTAGATACAATTCTAATTGTTGTGGTTGTAACCATTTTAGTTTATGTAGTTTGACATGAGCTTTTTAGCTTCTCTCAATTACAAAAAAATAAAAGACACATGATGGCCATTATATTGGCCAATGTGTAGGTGGGCACATGCCCATTGTGCATTGGCTAATGAGAGCACTGAAGTGTGACCCATTGTATTGCATGTGAGTATTTCTCATATAGAAAATATCATTTTTTAGTTTTATTTGAAAGCTAGAAGTGCAAATGGATTTCGCCACTATTTTGCCTACTTGAAAATAAATTGTCCAAAAATTGTGGAAATCCAAAAGAACATTCTCTTCCCAATCGGGAAGAAACATGACGTTGGTGCATGCTTGCCAAAAGTTTGATTGGAAGCTATGTTTGGCATCCATTTCAATATGATGTCTATGTTAGAAGTTCATTTTTTGTTTCAAGTCAAATGTTTCCTAAGAATGTCATTCATAGTTTCAAATCAAAAGCCATCTTCCCATCAAAGGGCTTCTTAAACTTCCCATTCTCTCAAAAGATCTATATCAAAGTTTATAGTAGCCCAAAAAGAGTTCGAATTAAAAGTTATATCAAGTGTGGCATTTGCTTCAATAGTTGGTTGACTTAGTTGTTGAATCGCTTACCTCCATATTCTCTAAGTTTTGGTGATAATTAAAACTCTAGAAATACAAATATCTAACATTATTTTCCAAACAGTTTGTCAACAGCTAAAAAGATTTTTTTCGTTGCTCAAAAGAACATTGTTGTAAGTATTCTGAAATATTCCTATTTAATGTTCAGATTGTCAGTTATAATCTCTAACAGATTAGAGTTAAAACATCACTTCAATTATTGTTCAAGTACCCTTTCGATTATGGTTCAAACATATCTCTCTGATTACTATTCAAATGAACATTTTGATTATATCTCTAATATCACTTTAATTATAGTTTACCGCTTCAATTGTAGTTTAAGTGTTATTTCGATTACTGTTCAAACAAACTTTTCAATTAGCTTCAATTAGTGTACAAACATTCCTTCAGTTATTGTCATGCCCCCAAAATTAAAGGATAATTACAGCGGAATTAAATCGAGGGATGCGACAATCTTGCGTATACAGAAGCAAAGAACGATGATTTATACAAGAGTCCATAATTTTCATACTCTAAAACCTTCTTCCATTAATCATCATCATCATCATATGACTATTACATCCTCGATTGCCACAATTAACACACAAAAGGAAACACTTTCAAATGTCCAAATGAAAAACACTCACTGATCATAGGCGGCTTTGGTTAACAAACCATACTTCCAATGTTGACAAATGAATGCATCCCCAGAATCAAGCTTCTGGGAAGGCCATTGGGGACATTTTTGGTCGACAGACCCCAAACCAGCTATCGACAAACAAAGCAAGGTGTCGAAGATAAAACTTATCAATCAACAGATAAGGCCACATCAATTGGCTACTACTTCACAAATGCATTAAGGATGGCTACCTTATGGAGGTGACATTTATCATAGGCATACTCACAATTTCCACATAAATAAACCATCCACGACTCCTATGACTCAAGGATCAAATAACTCTTTCCTTTATTCAAAATGAATGGATATGTTTACAATCACCAATACTGAAAATAAACTCCACTTACTAATCTATGTAATGCTCATGATAAGGTACATTGCAACTTCCAACCAAATAAAAATGATTCTCTCTCTACCAGCCTGACCATCACCCTAAGAAACATGAAGAATTACACTACTAATCATTTCCTCTTTAACCAACTATGTGATGACTCTCTATGATGTACTCCTCATTTGGTGCACGACTCCCGTCGATTAAGCTTTATTCTTCATTTCCACTACCTGAAACGGTTAGGGGAAATAGGTATGAGCAAACTAGCCTACTAGGATTTACATCTCGTTGTGCAGGTAAAATATAAATAATTAATGTATTGACAAACAAAATTTCAAGGGAGAATTAAGAGGGCAAACTTGTGTAATAGTAAAGTCTGATTATAGGACAGATCAAGGATAGCAAATCTATGGACTTCTTATGCTTCAAAGTGTTGATAAACAGTGGCAGAAACTTCAGAACAGATGCATATCAAGGGACATTTGTCAGAAGTGGCCATTTTTCATGGATTTCAGAATTTATGAATATCAAGGGGTGATTAATAAGATTGACCCTATGTCAAAGATCTCAGAAAGTAGGCATATCAAATGAATAGATAACAAACTGACCAAATTTTTAAAAATTTCAAAACATATACATATCAATGAGCAATTAACAAGATTGACCATAATTCAAAGGAACACATATACATCAAATGTAATTCAAATGAACACATATACATCAAAAAAACTTATCATATCAAAGAAGGCACTTTCAAATCTTGCAAGTCAAGTCAGTGTCATGCCACCACCACAAGTCCATACTCTCGTGGTTAATAAGTACATCGGGATGCTCCTCCCCAAGATCAGACATGGCCCTTATTTGCACAGACATGGGTCAGTGGACTGCAGTCTCAAGTAGTGCCAAAACATTATTATGGCCAAAAGAATTCCAAAGATAAACACATAGTAGGATTCTATTTAGATTCAAAAGTACCCTTGATGAATCAAGAATGGCAAGGGTACCAACTTTAAGAGTGTCAATGGACAGCATAGCAATGGAATTATCAAGACCAAAATCATATAACAAAAGGGCAGAATAATACCTATAAGAGATTTCAAATTTCTTGGCAAGTAAGATTTTAAGATAGAATGTCAAATCAGGTGATAAGAAGTTCCAGTCAAGAGATTTAGAGCAAATAGGATAATCTTCATGCCATTAAAACTTTTACATGGTTTAGAAACCTTTAGGGTACTGAATAGGCCATATTGTGTACTAATCTTAGACTAGACACAGTAGGAAAAATGTTTTTGGAAAACCCCTTTTGAATTGCATAAGGACAGATGATAACTATGATGGAACTTGAAATAGTGGCAAGAAAGGGTCTTCGAAGTGGAACAATCCATATTTTCAACAGGGAAGTTGTCGAAAACTCGAATAGAGAACTATAGGCTGATCTTGATCAAACAACTAGGGGTGCTGAAGCCAGAAAAAATGACAAGAAAGCCAAAATTGTTTAAGATCATCATGGAGGTTGGATAAACCAGAGACCAACAGATCTTGCAAATACTTTGGCCTAATCAACTAGTCAGGGCTGACCAGTGAAGAAGATCAGTCTCAAGAAAGAAACAAATTAGGCTTCTGAAGTAAAATATGTGCGATGATTAACCAAGAGGGGAGGAGTGAATTAGTTATCACTTAATTAAAAAAATTCTTTAACACATAACATATTAGACTTAACTAAGCAATCTATTAAGAAAGATGCATAGCAGAATATGACAAATTAATACAGTGAAACCAACTATCCTAATGTACTTAGAAAGAGGTAGAAGAGATGGATCAAACCATAAAGTGCATGCAGGATTTAGAGTGGTTTGACTAACACATTACAAGTGTGCCTACGTCCACTACCCCACACCACGTGAGGATTTTCACTAACTTGTTTAACCTGGGTACAAGCCTCAAACCCTTACACACAGTTGTTTCCGAAGACAACACCAACCCCATCTTGTTTTCGGAGACGAGACACCCAATATGTAGCACACCGCACGCACCACACACCAAACACGTGCTCACAAACAGATCATACACATAGAACAAGTTTTTTTCAGTTAAGAACTACAAACATGAACATTAGGAATAAGAACGAAAATAGTAGTGTGTCTATTCCCTCTATTTAGTGATGAAGAATTGTAGTAAGACGATGAATGCCGATGTAGAACACGATTTGAACTCTTCACCGAAGCCTTATGGATGTTGCTTGGATGTAGCACGATCCTCTAATGCTTGGTAGCAACTCCACACAATAACAAGATGATTTCCAACACTTGACTTTGAGGTTGTTGTGGGCTTCTTCAAAATCTCACCCAAAAACCCTAGCTTCCAAGGTAGAACACTCCTTGTACGATGGGTTATCTTTTGGGGCTTCAGATCCACTTGTATTATAGCCCACATCCAAAGAAGTAGAGTCTTGGACAGATCTTTGGCAAGAATCCTAAAAGAGGAAAGAGTCCTCTCAGATTAGAAAACTGTCACCAGAATCGGTCGTCCAATTTCCCACAATCAGTCGTCCGATTTCTAGACTTTGGCTTGGCATCGACACACTTGTCTTCATGTTGACACACTCTTTAGAATCGATCATCTGATTTCATGAAATTAGTTGTCCGATTTGCACTATCTTCAAACAAGTATCCATGGGAAAAGCGATCGTCTCATTTCTCCAAATCGGTCATCCGATTTTGCTTGGTCGTCAATCGGAACCTTCTTCTCTTCACCAATCAGAAGGAGCTTCACCAATCGGAAGCTTCTCTTCATCAATCGATAGGTGGATACTCTGTCTTCACCAATCGATAACCTTGTCTTCTTCATCAATCGATTGACTTTGACTTCACCAATCAGCCTTGTCTTCTTCACCAATTGGAAGGTCCTTCTCCAATAAATAGGCTTGTCATAATTGATCGACAGATTCTTGGAATTCAGTCGTCTGATTTCCAGTTTATTCACCAATTGATTGGTCCTTTCTTCATCAATCAATTGGGGCTTTATTCAGGTCGGTCGTCTGATTCTAAGAGTTCGGTCGACTGATTTTTGCTTTTCTTCAGTCTGTCTTGTCCTCTGTTCTGTCCGAGTCTTGGCCTTAATGATATTGACTTATCGATGCGACTTTGATCTAATTTTCTGCATACTTAACACAAAAATTAGATCTTCAAATTAATATAAATAAATCAAATACTTGAGTCATTAACATGAACACTAGTCTTGTGTTTTGTGACATTATCAACATGAAAGACACTAAGTGTTTTTGTGATCATCAAAATCTACAGAATAGAATAGTTTCCATCAAAAAAGTTGTTGGAAATTTCATAATAGAAGGATTCTAAGATTCTAGTTGAGGGTCAATATTCTAGAAAGCAAGAATTTAGGAAGAAAGAAAGACCCCCAAATTTATGTAACCATCGAAAGTGGTTTAAAAGCTCTACATGAGATAGTTGGTCAAGGCAAGGATATCCAAAACATGCTTGACAAGCGTACAAATGAGTTAAACTATTTTATGTTGAGCTCGAGATCACCTACCTTAGTTGCTTCCGAAATCTTTGGTTCCTACAAGTCTAGGAAGAGGTAGAAGGACGAAGAGCTCCACAATCCCCAAGCTGTAGGATCAACCTCTTGCTTCAGCAGGCTCCCCTAATCTTCTTCTCCAAGGTCTCCCCCCACAACCAGAAGTTTGTGTAGTGGGTGTTGGGGTGGCCAAAGGAAAGTTGTATAAGGCATTAATAAGACTTTTGTCTCATTAGTTCCCCCTTTTTATTTAATCAAAGTTTGTACATGAGGATAGATAGTCAAGATCTGTCATACTTGGGCCATACACCCACCCATACTTAATGTTGCCTTAGTTTGGAAAAGGACAGACCCACCATACCTGGGCCATACCTAAGTACTGGTACTTTTACCAACCCTAAAAGTTGCCTCCTCACACACATGTGTTGACACACACCCATACAGGTGTCGACACCACCATAACTAGAGGACAAAAACCCCAATCGATTGGTTTAACAAGGCAATCGATTGGTGAACAAAATCATCAATTGGTGATCAAAGGCCGTCGATTGGTGAACAAAGTATCGATCAGTGATCAAAGGCCATCGATTGGTGATCAAAGGCTATCGATTGCTGAACAAAAGTTCAACAACCAATCGACTAGTGTTATAATTCTATCGATTATTGAACAAGGTTCAATAACCAATCGATTAGTGAACACAAACATCCAGTAAGCATTCCGATTGGCTTGTAATTTGTTCCAATTGGACTTATAACCTTCCAATTATTGAACAATCATTCAATAACACTTAGATTGGCCTCATAATCATTCCGATTGGTCTTGCAAGTGGTCCAATCACCGATTGGTGTTATAATCACACCGATTACTGAACAAAAGTTCAGTAAACATTTCAATTGGTTTATAAACGATCCAATTGTTGCACAAAGACTCAGTGTACATTTTGATTGAGGTTATAATCACACTGGTTACTGAACAAATGGTTCAGTCAGGTTCCCATTGGTTTCCAACCAATAATTTCTCATTGTTTATTTATCTATGCCTATGGTTTCTCCAATTATCCGGTTCTTAAAAGTCTCAGTCATTACACCTCCACTATTTGACCAAAATCATAATTCATATCTCCTTCCATATCTCTTTCTTGTCGACAGATAGACCCAGCCCGTCGACAGATAGGCCCCGCTTGTTAATAAATACTCTTGACATTTCCAGCTCTTTTTATACCAATACTCCACACATGATAAGGTTTCTTTCGTGGTTCTTTTACCTTAAAATACTAATAGGGATCTTACTCAATCATTTCCATCTATTTATTCTATTTGTGTTTGATTTAAAAATTCAAGTTGTTAGAGTTATAGCTTAAATGAACATTCCAATTATAGTTCAAGTTTCTCTTCGATTAATGTATAAACATTCCATCAATTTATGTTCAAATGAGTAGTCTGATTTTGCTACAAGTATCACTTCAATTTTGTTTAAATATCATTCTAATTATTGTTTAATATAGCTCTGATTATTGTTGAAGTATTGTTTCGATTATAGTACAAACTCCAATTATTGGTATTATTTCGATTACAATATAAAAGTCACTTCGATTATTATTTAAGTATCATTTCGATTACAGTACAAAAGTCACTTCAATTATTGTCCAAGTATTATTTTGATTACAGTACATAAGTCATTCCGATTATTGTTCTAACATTGCTCCGATTATTAATTGTTCAGATGCTATTTCAATTATAGAACGACTTTTACTTTGATTATACATCTATGGTTCATATCGATTAGCCTCAGAAAGGTAATTGATTAGTAGTTCAACCCACTTTGATTATTATTTCGATTATTATTTGAACTATGATGTAATCGATATATTGATTATTGCTTCCATTACTAGATCAATTATGGCATCAAGACAATTCGATTATTGATCCGATTGTTGACACAATTGGTTCAATAATTTTTGCAACATTAAATTGTAGTCGTCATAAACACACTTGCAAAAAATATATCTGAAGAATAATTAAAATAGTTGAACATATTTGCGTTGGCTAGCTTCCAAAGGTTCATCGCAAATACGTCTTTTGCGACGGACATCTAGTTGTCTCAAAAGACTTCCTTGTGATAGCTCTTGGATAGCCATCACAAAATGATTTGTTTGCAATGGCAGACTATATGCTGTCATAAATAAGTCTTTTGTAATAGCTTCTCGCCATCACAAAAGATTTATTTGCGACAAATTGTAATCTACCGTCACAAAAGTATCAAATATTTTTTTTTTGTAAATTTTTTTGCATGAGTATGTACAACAAATCTTGTTGTAGTTGTCACAAATAATTTCTTTTTTTGCGGCAGTACATTGTAGCTATCATTAATACACAAGCAAAAAAGAGATCTTCGAGTTTAGCATATGCGATGGCTATTGCAAGATTGCCACAAATAAAAAAATTATTTGTGATAGCTTCCTCATAATCATAGCAAATAGTCTTTTTTTGAAAAAACAATTTTGTCTGTCGTAAAAGGCATGTATTTGAGACAACTTTGGTTCAAACCACCGGAAATAGTTCTATTTTTTGCGACAACAACGACCAGCCATCACAAAAGGTGTATATTTGCAATGACATATTTTGGTGGCTGTCGCAAATAGTGGTGTGTTTGTGACACCCTCTTACAGCTGTCACAAATATTTGCCTTTTATGATGGTTTGTATTCTTTGTCACAAAAAGTAGTGTTTGTGACAAATTTTTACAACCGTCCCAAAAAATATGTTGTAAGTACCCCTTCCCCTTGTAGTGGACGAGAAAAGTTTCCGATGATGACACCAACTACGATGGCAAAGTCACTCTCAAATGAGTAATATTTTTCTCTCGTTCATAAGAAAGTTTTTGCCCTATTGAGATAGGTGGGTGGCCTCTGATTGGCTGTCTTAGGATGCAACACAAGTCCACACAAAAAGTAATATTTATTACTTGTCAAAATCTAATAAAATATATAAGTGGAACAAATAAGTATGTAAGTAGAACACATAATTTTGTTCCCCTTATCCATCTATTTGTTTTACTTATTTGCCTATTTATTCCACTTATTAGTGAATCAAATAAATAAGTAAGTGAAACAAATTAGTATATAAGTGGACTAAATAAGTATGTTTGTTCCTCTTAACTATCTATTTGTTCCACTTATATCTTATTGAGTCCTCACAAACATCTAATGTTACTTTTTGTGGGAACTTGTGTTACACCTATGATAGGCAATCAGAGCCCACCCGACTATTTCAGTATGACAAAACCCCCTCATGAATAGGAGAATAACATTTCTCCTTTCAATTCCATGTGGTAAGAAATTTAAAATAGTAAGGAAGGATATCCATTAAATTAAGGTTAGTTACCTACATACCCCTAAAAAAAATCATGAATTACCTTCATACCATCACATTTATGTAAACTACTTGTATATCCTTAGAAGCTCTTAACCACTATTATTATACCCCTAAGGTTAGTTACGGTGTCGACGAGTCAACTATTAACATGTTTGGACCATTTTGCCCCTCTCCCACCCACCCCCATCACCGCCTTCCGCCTAGGTGGAAGCACATGTGCTTAAATGCCTTCGTGAAGTCCAGTAGGTTCCCCGCTGGCACCTCCGCATGGCCCCTGTCATCCTTTGCTGCCCCTCATTTCGCGACCCTCTGTTCCACTGTCGAGGCTGCCACCGCACCGACGTAGTGCAGGAACTCCAATGGGGAGCACATACTAGCTCCAACTTCGATTCCGTGTGCCTCATCGGGTCACTAGTGAGTAGTGTGGCGACGGTGCCCACCCAGAAGGGTGCGAACATGCTGCAGGAGGTGGCGAGGAGGGGGGACAAGAGAAGAGGTCCTGACCGCACCCTGGGGGACGAAGAGTACGAGGTTGACAAATGTTCGAACTTGATGGGATCAAACCCATAAGCCTCGTTGCTGATGTCTTCCAACAGCAAAAACGGCAACGTTGGTCATCGGCCAGTAGAGAACTTCTTCTACGAGCTATCTTGGGCCTTGCAGGAGGCGGCGAGGAGGAGGAACAGGAGAACGGGTAGATAGGCGGTGGCGCATGGCAGGGTGATCAGGAAGTGGGGGTGACGAGGAGGGCCGCTCATTTGCAGGAGAACGATGGGGTTCCTTGCTTGTCACTAGGGTGGCCGCCATATGCCCTCCACCTTGACTGGAGCTCCACGGCCATCCGGTCGAGGACCACCGCGAGCATGTCATATTATGCAAGCATGCTCACGAGGTCCGCACCGGCGTCCCCAGCTCCTCCCATCGGTGGCTACGATGGCCAATAGAGGAGGAGGTGGGGGTTGCGGTGGTGGTTTCCAAAGGGCAGTGGCGAAGGGACTTTGTTAGTAGGACAAGAGAGGAGGTGGGGGTCGGGGTGGGTGGGCATTGGAGTAAGTTAGTCTTTTCGCTCATCAAATTAACATTCCAGTTAGTCACAGTAACGACAGAAGTACAAATGAAGGTTCTTACAATTTTTAAAGATATGCAAGTAGTTTACATAAATGTGAGGGTATGTAGGTAATTCGTGATTTTTAAGGGTATATAAATAATTAACCTATTAAAATATTCTAACCTCAGCAATGAGGCTGTGGTGCCATTGGTCATAGTAATGAAAGAACGCCGTAATACAATTACCCCTCCAATCACGAATGAACGATGTGCCCTCTACAGCACGCCATAATACAAGGGTGCGGCCTCGGGTTTTTCGGGCCACTAGTGAAATGGTCTGGTTATGAGCTCTATTCTACCATGTATCTAAGGGTTGCATATGTAGCTCCCAATGCCTCTCGAGGGCGCTTTTGAGAGATTTGGGTCGCACTTTTCGGAACCATAGTAAATTAAAAAATAGTTTTGTAATATTATTTGGTAATATCATTTGGTAACATCACTATTAAAATTGTGCCACATCAACAACTAAAATAAAAAAATTAAAAATATATCATAAATGATGAGATTGTGGTGTACTTTGATTAGTGTGTTACTTTAATATGTTACTAAGTGATGTTATTAAACTATTTTCCTAGTAAATCCCGTCCCTCAAATTCCCCTCCCTTGTACCGCTAGTAAAAAAGAATATTCGTTGGGGGAGAGATTAGAGACACACCCATGCATGTCTGAACATATTGGTGTGATATCAACACCAAATATCAGACAAAGTATTGGGAAGGTGCAAACGCATGGGAAACAGAAAAAGGAAACAAATCGAATAAGTGGCCGGGAAGGAGATCTCCAGTGGGGTCGAATGAGATTTGGACAAATGTGCGCTGTTTCACGTTCTTAGGAATGGCGAAACGTTGTCGGTAGCAACTGTCTTCTTTCTCCGAGTTGGAGTGATCTCATTCACACATCGATCTGTCGGCGCGACAAACACAGAAAGAGAGAAGAGACACACGTCACAGTGTCACACACAGATACAAATGAAAGGAGATGGATGAGGACTGAGAAGGTGCATGTGGAGGCATCTCTCTGCGTTCCCAACAACGAGACCACCCATCTTCTCCTCTCCCCATACCAACCTAACACGCCCAACTGCACCCCATGCCCATGATGAGATTTTGGTCCCCTTCTCTCTCTCTCACACACACACACACACACACACACACACACACACATACACACACACACACACATGTCATTAGAGAACCTGGTCAATATTCGGTGCATGGGTGAGCTGTGGCCCAAACGTACGTTCCAATTTTAAACCAAGGTGGTCGATATGCATCTCTATTATTATTATTGGGTGATCGGTTACCACCGGATGAGACAGTACATGTGAGTTTTAATTACAAATTGGAGGTGTCTGGTGTGATGCAGAGATCTCGTGGATCGTAATCAGAAAGAAATTAGTTAATAATACTATTATATAACACATATATTTGATACTATCAATATATTTATCTGCATCACCAAATTATTTTTCATTAAAAAACATCCGAAGATGCCCCTTCCCGGGCGGCTCCGACAACCCCGAGTCATCTAAATCTTTCAGTTGTCTTCATGATACGGAGAAGCATGTCACGGCCATGTCTCTCTCTCTTCCTTCCTCTTTTGGCAAGGGGGGAAGATTAAGACTTTCACGCCGTTTGTCGGAAAACTAATTAATGGTTTGTTTAAGGTCGTGGGGTGCATCTGATCTTAATTTCCAAATGGGTGATGGCATTCACATTGGTGAGAAATTGGTAATTATTGATTGATAAGTCTGGAACTCCCTCGAGGATTTGTTTTTTTTTTAAATGTGATGATGGATCTATACCTTCTTCAGTTCCAACTCTTTCGAGGAATGAAATGGCAATTGTTTACAAAACATTCTTATCATTTGCGACTGACTTGGGAAATGACAGGTAATATGAGAAGGTGGCTTATGGCTGGGTGCCACCGCACATCTTTCTTTGAAGGTGATTCGACTTTAAATTTCAAACTTAATCTAAAATATAAAAGATTGTGAGAACCTATAATCTAAGTGCTCTCCGTATATGATATGATTTATGGAGTATTTACTCTTTGAATGGCGGGCTCTTCTGACTTGGAATAGTTGACAACAAAGATGGAATAGTCACCGTAAGAAAAGAGATTATTAGGGATGGCTGCAAGTCGTCGCCAATAATAAGAAATTAGTTGTCCCTATGATACTAGGGACGGCTACAAGGCCGTCGCTAATAAATCCGTCGTAATAGTATGGAGACGGCTAAACAAATCCATCCTCAATAACGTTATTGAGGACAGTTTATTGTCCGTCTCCAATATTTTAAGTGAGACGGATAATACATCGTCCCAGATATAAAGTCATCGTTAAAATTATTGGAGACAAATAAGCAGCTCTCGCTAATAACATTATTGGGGACAGATGTGCACTAGTCTCCAATGATAATATTGGAGACGGAATGCAACGGTCTCCAATAATACTATTGGGGCGGCTCTAGCCATCTCCAATAGTATTATTGGGGACGACTCTAGTTTATCATAGATTAAAAAAAATTCTAATAAAAACTCATTTTTCACAAATTTACAACTTGTTATACAAAAACTACATTAACAAAACACATTTCAAAATAACTAAAAAACTCTAAATTTAAATGTATTACATCGAAAGTTACATAGATAAACATTGACAATCCTCTTTCTAAAACAACTATAGTACTTTAAATTTAAATCCATTATATCACACTTTTCAAATTTTAATATTACATCACAAAAATCATGATCATAAATCATAGTCAAGTCTCACTCATCCTCACCAAAGAACCTCATCCTCTCCATTCTCCCTGATCTCCTCTCTCTCATCCTCAGGTGGCACAGTGGTGCACCACGTCCAGACATATGAGCAGCAAAATACTCCTGCAATCCTCGATCCATGTTTGGGAGCATTTGTGTCTCATCATAGCAAGTGAGCCGCCACTCTAGCCTCCACTTGAGCCTCACTCGAGCTTCCACTCGAACATCTATATCTGTGCTATGTGCTACTAATATCTACTCATGATTTTCAATGATTTTTTTTTCACACTTTTAATCTCAGATTTTTGCTGGTATCGCTCCTCTAGGAGACGCTAATATGCAGTGTTACTACTGCTACTACCCTCATATGGCCTGTACCAACTCCTCAAAGTCTGTCCTCAACCACCACATCGGATCCGTCCAGGCCTATCCCTCCCAAACACCTGACGGAAGGCCTCCTCTGAACTAAGTACGACAAAATGAGCCGTGCCATCTGATTCATCTGAGGGAGTGGGATTCATCAACTGTGTCATCTGATCCTGTAATTAATATAAGACAATTAGTACATAATAAAGTTGAATGTATAAATTAATATTAAGATTTATAATCATCATTACCATCATGTGACGACTTTGTTCATTGCTCCACATGACACTGCTATCCGGTGTTGTCCTAACTTGCGTCATTTGAAACATTTCTGGGCGTGTGGGATGACGACCTTCCTTTTGCACCTATTTAACATTAAAAGTGATAATTAGACTATAATTGTAGCAACCTATTTTTTTTGAATTTTTTTTAATAATATTAAAAATTTAGTCAATTGGAAAATCAAAGAAAAGAGATTAATTCAAACCTACTAAATGAAAAGAAGTGATGGGCTTCATTAAATGGATCACATAAAAGTTATTGGGCCAAAATAGGGATTTTAAAAGAGGAATAATAGAAAAATACCTAAATTCATTCTTAAAATATTACAAAATAGAAAAGGGCTATTAATTTAAAATAGAGGAATATGGGTTGGAATTGGACTCCAAACCTACCCTAATTAGTTGGCCACGAAATTGCATCCCAACCTAACCCAAATAGGAGGTGGAAAGCTTGGAAGGTTGAGAGAAATAAGAAATCTTGGGAATTAAAAGGGGAATTATAGTCCTATTAGTAAATAGAAACCCAAGGAGCTTAAATACTCTATAATCCTCCATGGCCGGCCCTAACTCGTTGCTGGGGCTTGCTGGACGTGGAGATGAGGCCAAGGAGAAGAAGAAACTCGTGGAGAGAAGGCTGGACCGAGCTCAACCCTCTACACTTCGAGTTCTAAGCCCTAGAAGACAAAACAAGTCAAAGATAGGCATTCTCACAAGCTAAACACAATTAAATCCGTCTGTAGATTGTTCCAAACCTCAAGAACAAAAGCCCTCTTGTTTCATGATTTTTCGTCGACCTAATCTTTTGTTCTATATTTTTGAAGTTCTACAATCACCATGACCCCGAACCACCATGTTTAATTTATATCCCCATGTATACTTGACACCATGCTACGAAATGTTTACTGGAGATACTAATTGATGTCAGGAATCTTTTGCCCCTAAAAGCCCTAATTTTCATCCATGATACTGCACAAATTAAATCTTTATCTTCACTGTACCATGCTCTAAGTTCTTCGTGCTTATTCATGTTCAAAACATGTCAAGACCAAAGTGTTTTCAAATTCTATTTACTGTAAGTTTTCCTCGCATGTCTAGATTAGTTTGCAAGTGATTTCGCAATTCTTTCGTATACTGTACATTTAGTTCTGATTTTTTAATGAACCTGTGTCAAAATAAGAAGTTCTTCGTGCTTATTCATGTTCAAAACATGTCAAGACCAAAGTTGTTTTCAAATTCCTATTTACTGTAAGTTTCCTCGCATGTCTAGATAGTTTGCAAGTGATTTCGCAATTCTTCGTATACTGTACATTTAGTTCTTGATTTTTTAATGACCTGTGTCAAATAAGGCAACTTTGGACCGCAATCCAAGGCCTGTCCTTTTTCTGCTCGGACTCAGGCGTAGGACCTGAGAACGCGACGGTCCGATAGACCGCGTTCTCAGGGTTGATCGCGACAGCCTGCTCTGACCGACCCGTCACGACCTTTGATTGAACCTGTCGCGTTCTGACTGTACCCCGTCGCGACCCTTACAGAGGTACGTCGCCTTCTGGAGTTTTGCATGGAAACCCCATATTTCAGCAAATCTTGATTTTCTACAGTGACTACATGCTCTGTTATCTTTCATAAACACAGTAAACGAAGTTGTTAAACTTGGATATGTTTTAATTAATTAAAGTAATTCACATGAACTTTCATATCCATGATTCTCCATGACACATGCACACACTTGTAACCATCCAATCATGACTCAATTTGGCATGAAATATTTCATAAATATATGGTAATTGTCCCATTTATTTTAATTGGACTTGTCTTCGTTCGCGTGAGGTTTTGGGAATACCGTTGTTGACGCTCCACTGTTCTAGAATTCCTCTAGAACGTCGAGCACTTGTTTCTATATATACACCTTTTTTTGACTTGGACGAATTCTCCGTCGGATATTCCTTCTGCTGGACTAGTGAATCCTTGCTCAAGGCCTCCGTAAGACTCCTCTGTCCATGGATTCCCACATGGTCGACGAGCTGGTTTGTACCCTAACACCTATGATACCCTTTAGGGATCAGTAAGATCAAACGGCCTTAGTCTGCTCTTGTTCTTATCTTGAATCACGTCGGACCTCTGGACCTGTGCATAAATGGCCAGTGGATGGGTAGTGAATTCCACCTGACTGCCGACACCAATCGCGCGTGTTGTGCAACTATTCCTATCACCGTTACTTGACGTTTCATGTGCAATGAGCTATAGTTCTCATCTATGCTCTACTCGCTCATCTATTCACGTTCTATCTGCTATCTCGTCTATTCATCTAGTACTCTCATCTATTTCTTGGTACTCTTTATTGGCCATTGACTGATTGTGTAAAGATAAACAATATAACCAATGCCTGGTATTATATAAAGGGCCTAGTCAGGTCCTGGGATGTGCGCCCAAAAGTGCTATTTGCCTGCGGGAGTTAAATGACCATAGTGTTTGGCATTACACTCAAGTGCTATCTATCTCGACTATCAAAATGACAATTAAAGTGCTATACTATACTCGTTGCGCTATTGCTATACTTTGTGCTATTTGTGCTATGGCCATCCTGCTCTTTGTGCTATACTCGACGCTTGTGCTATATTTGGAAACTTGTGCTATTTCAATCTCCTGCTACTGTGCCATCTCTTACGTTACTTGACTCTCTCGCTTTATCATTAGTTACTCTGCCTTTTTAATACATTAATCATTTAAAGTATGCTTGATCATGAGATTTAAGTCCTACTAGGCATTATTGCTCACCCTACGTTATTGGTTATGTGTTCTCAGATGAGACTGAGGAAGATACTTACACTCAGGAGGACGGGAACGACCAAGAGTGAAGTCAAGAGTACCCTAGCGTCATAGTATTATGCTAGAGTTGAAGTTTAGTCTTTTACTTTATTCAATGTAATTGGGCCCTATAGAATGGCTCTGATATTAGTAGTTGTAACTAGTCATTTGAAGAGTTATTAATGAGATGCATTTTCTTTAATATTTTTTCTTGTCCAATGGTTTGATGTCTAGTACTCGCCCTGTACCCGTTTACTTGCAACTGCCTCACGTTCCAATATTCCGCATCGGGGCGTGACAGTTTTGTGGTATCAGAGACTAGGTTGTTCTTAAGTATAGGATGATCTAGGTTAACTAGCCTCGACTAGAGTCAATTACCCTACCTATGTGAGATATGGTTAGAACCATGGGTAACTAGCTAAAATGAACTCACACACGCACAAATTAAACTCCACATCAATATCCTAACAACAAATTATTTTGTAGGAACTTAAGCAACTAAGATGACTTCTGAACGTGCTCAGATGAGGGGCATGCAACAAACCATCCAAGAACTCACTCGTGTGCTTTTGCAAGCGGCACAAGGTGGAGGAAACCGCGGCAGTGCAGGCAAGCTGCATCGTAACTTTAGGAGCTTGAACCCACCTAGGTTCAGTGGATCCACGGATCCGGACAAGGCCAAGCACTGGCTAAAGGAGACGGAAAGAATTTTTCATGTCATGCAATGTGCAGCTGGGGACAAGCTGCTGCTGGCTACATTCCAACTAGAGAAGGACGCCCGCGCTTGGTGGGAGTATGTGGAAGCTACCAGGGCGAATGGTCAATTCACCTGGAATGAGTTCAAGGAAGCTTTTAACTCCAAGTATTTCTCGGAGCGTGTTCAAGAGAGGAAGGCTGCAGAGTTCGCTGCTCTTAAACAGAGGAGCCTATCTGTGGCCGAATATGAAGTACCATTTTGAAGGCTGGTACGTTATGCTGAACACTTGGTGAACACCGAAAGGATGAAGGCTAAGCACTTTCTCAATGGACTTAGGCCACAATACATTACTCAACTGGCCCCTCTCGACATCCAGACCTATGCCGAGATGGTGAAGAAAGCTCAACTGCTGGAAGATGCTACGGACTTCACCGATTGTATCAAAGGGAAGTTCGTGAAGAAGGAATTGACATCTGGACCATCATCTATCAAGCCAACGAATGGCAAGAAGCGTCCTTTCAACATCACAGAAGGACCCAGCCAGGAAAGAAAACCAAAGATTTCTTTTCCCAACACTCCAGCGAAAAGCAACTGCAAGCACTGTGACAAGTCGGGTCACACAGTTGATGAATGATGGAGGAAGGTCAGCGCATGTCTGCACTGTGGGAGCCGCGAGCACCGTATCCCTGAGTGCCCGCTACTGAAGGAAAATGAGAGGCGCACTAATGTGCCTAAGAAACAGGGAAGACTGCAAGTCCTGCATGATGAAGAGCTCGCTGAGGAAGGTGGCATGGTAGAAGGTACCCTACAAGCTTTCTCCTTATCCGCATTTGTTTTATTGACACTGGAGCAACTCATTCATTCATATCTCAAAACTTTGCTGATACCCTGAATGCTAAACCTATATCTATGGGATGTGAATTCTCTGTCGCAACACCACTAGGAGAGAAGGAGAAATTGAATAAATACTTTCCATCTGCCGATGTAATGATTGGAGACCATAACCTAAAAGCCGACCTGATGTGTATGCCCCTGGAAGGCTATGATGTAATTTTGAGAGCCGATTGGTTGTCCACTTATGGGGCAAGTGTCGTTTGTAAGAAAGGGAGAGTGACATTTAGTGACTTCCCTAAACTGGCATTCACTGGGATTAGACATAAGAGACGGATGTCTCTAATCTCCACCATAAAGGCCCACAACATGATAAGGAAAGGTTGCTTTGCTTTCCTTGCGGCCGTAATAGTTGAAAAAAAGGGTTCTAAGATAGAAGACAACCACATAGTCTAGGACTACCCAGATGTGTTTCCCGAAGATCTGCCAGGGATTCCCCCGGAACTAGATGTCAACTTTTTCATTGAGTTGATCCCTGGAGCTGCCTCGGTGTCGCGGCAACCGTACCGGATGTCACCTGCCGAGTTAAAGGAATTGAAAGCACAACTGATGGAGCTACTAGAAAAGGGGCTCATCAGACCAAGTACTTCCCCATGGGGAGCACTTGTGCTGTTTGTTAAGAAGAAGGATGGATCGATGAGGCTATGCATCGACTATCGTTAACTCAATCAGCTAACCATCAAGAACAAGTACCCATTGCCTCGGGTTGATGAACTTTTCAGCCAGATATCTGGAGCTCAATATTTCTCCAAGATCGACCTTCGATCTGGCTATCACCAAATGAGGATCAAGGACGACGATATCTTCAAAACGTCTTTCAGGAGCAGGTATAGACACTATAAATTCGTGGTTATGCCTTTTGGTCTGACCAATGCTCCTGCAGCCTTTATGCAACTCATGAACATCATATATTGACCATACCTTGACAAGTTCGTAGTCTTCTTCATCGATGATATCCTCATATATTCAAAGACCAAAGAAGAACATGAAGAACACCTGAAGATAGCACTGCAAGTCTTGCGAGACAACAAATTGTATGCAAAGCTGAGCAAGTGCGAATTCTGGCTTGAAGAAGTGTCCTTCTTAGGGTATGTCATCTCCAAGGACGACATCTCCGTTGAGCTCTCCAAAGTCGAAGCCATACTTAAATGGGAGAGACCAACCAACGTCACTGAAATCAGAAGCTTCTTAGGACTGGCTGGTTACTATAGGCGGCTCATAAAGGACTTCTCCAAGATCGCCGTACCTCTCACGCGTCTAATACGAAAGGAGAATCCCTACTCTTGGAGTAAAGAGTGTGAGAAGAGTTTTCAAACTCTAAAAGATTGTCTTACGTCAGCACCTGTTCTCCCTCTACCAATAGAGGGAGAAGGTTTCTCTGTCTATACTGATGCCTCAGGAATTGGGCTAGGTTGTGTATTGATGCAGAAGGAGAAAGTCATCGCCTACTCTTCCCGGCAACTAAAGACGCATGAAGTCAACTACCCGGTGCATGATCTCGAGTTGGCTGCCGTGGTCTTTGCCTTGAAAATATGGAGACATTACTTATATGGTGAACAGTTCACAGTCTATTCAGACTATAAAAGCCTGAAGTATTTATTCTCTCAGAAGGAACTTAACATGAGGTAGAGAAGGTGGTTGGAATACTTGAAGGATTTTGACTTCAACATCCAGTACCATCCAGGCAAGGGAAATGCCGTGGCTGATGCTCTTAGTAGAAAGCCAATGGCATTTGTATCGAGTCTAGTTCTTGGCGAGATGCAATTACTAGAACAATTCACAAGATTAGATTTGAACATTGAACATAGGGATGATCGAGTCTTGGTTGCCAATATCAAGATTCAATCTGACATGCTAGGAGAAATCAAAGCACAACAAGATAGTGATCCATTCTTGGTACGTATCAAGGAAACCATAGTTGAAAGACCTAATTTTGCTATGACCGAGGATGGAAGGCTGGTATTCCAAGGGAGGACATGCGTCCCCGATAATGAAGAACTGAAGAGGAAGTTAATGGATGAAGCTCACAAGACGAAGTACACTATTCATCCTGGAGGTACCAAAATGTATCAAGACATGAAAAGAATGTTTTGGTGGCCGAACATGAAGAGAGAGGTAGCCAAACATGCTGCTCATTGCCTTACTTGTCAACAGGTAAAGGCAGAACACATACGCCCTGCTGACATACTTAGACCACTAGATATCCCAGAGTGGAAATGGGAAATCATTGGCATGGACTTCATAATGGGTTTACCCAAGACGCGTGGTGGACTCGACGCCATATGGGTCATTGTCGACTGATTAACCAAATCCGCTCACTTCCTACCTATAAAGAGTAAGTGGTAGGTGGAGGTACTACTTGCTCTATACGTCAAGGAGATCGTAAGACTACATGGAGTCCCATCATATATTGTCTCGGATCGAGATATGAGATTCACCTCTCATTTCTGGAAGGGACTACAGACTGCACTTGGTTCTAAGCTCAACTTTAGTACCGCATTTTACCCACAAACTGATGGGCTGACTGAGAGAACCAACAAAATTGTTGAAAACATGTTGAGAGCATGCACTATAGATTTCCAAGGTTACTGGAATGAGCACCTATCCCTAATTGAGTTAGCCTATAACAACAGTTACCAGGCGAGTATTAAGATGGCCTAGTTCGAAGCACTATATGGCAGAAACTGTAGATCTCCTGCATGCTAGAATGAGGTTGGAGAACAGCAATGGCTAGGCCCAGACATGGTACAAAATACAACCAGGGATATACATGTGATTCGAGATCGGCTCAAGATTGCTTAGTCTACAAAGAAGAGCTATGCTGACAAGAGAATGAGAGATCTGGAATTTCAGGTAGGTGACCATGTGCTCTTAAAAGTATCACCTACACATGGCATCCAAAGATTTGGTGTTAAAGGAAAGCTCAATCCTAGATTCATCAGCCCTTTTGAAGTACTCGAAAGGGTTGGCGAGGTTGCGTACCGATTGGTGTTGCCACCGAATTTGGCATGTGTGACGGCCCTCATTATACCGGTACGGTTATACCAACCCACGTCGGTATAGCGAGTGCTGCCAGCCACAGTGGGACATTTACCCAACGATACAAACAGCTGAGATACACGCGAATATATATAACAGAGTAGCGGAAGTAAAAGAGAACTATCTCCATTCATTCATCATCCACATTAAACATACATGCAGTTTACAATTTGCAAAAGGAACTAGAGTTCACATGAATTAAATTGCTGAAATAGAAATACAAAATGTCCACATATTACATTCTTTTAATGATAATTTAATACAATGTCCAAGTACATACTAAGAAGTACACAATCACAAGATCTCAAAAACTGGCTAGTCTCCACGCTCGGAGTTCGTCTCCGCTGCCTCCTCCGAGGGTACTGTGTCACCAACTATATCTGTACGCCGAAGCAAGGAGTGAGTCCAGGGACTCAGCAAGTAACACTATGCATGATATACACGTACAAGTCCTAGTGGTTTCTACACGCACATTACACTTTGCAACACATAGCATGCTAGTCCATTTAAGTTTTTTTTTTACCTATCATGAAGGTTCTACAATTTTATACATAACGCATGCTTTCAGATTTCAAAAAATAACATTCACCTATCACATGGTCTCTATTCAATTCACTCATGAGACTTTAATCAAAACGTGAGAGCTATTGACGTGAACAATTTACATACATGAACGGGGAACATAATTAGCATGGATTTCCACATGTTCTTCAGTACATACTTAACTTTTTCACATGCTTAAGGTTGCTGATTTCTTATGGTTCAATGACTATAAACCTACACATGAAAGCTACAACGTTGCTTAAACATAACACATGAACAATCCATCATGCCATTTTACTCACATACTCATTTGTTGTTCCTAACATGGATTCTAAACACTTTTGCACACACAAACATGAGAATAATAACATGCATTTTCTGAATTCACTTGGTTTCAGATTTAGTTTCACATGGTTCCTATAACACATTTACATATCTAAGATTTCACATTTTTCTTTACACTAGTTCCCTCTTTCACATGGTTCACTTTACACATACACATTCACATATCACTTACACATTTACACATGGTCACATACACTTTACACATTACACTTTACACATATTTTAGTGTCGTGACACATAGTCCAAACCACCAAAGAAGGACACAAACACATCACATCACATCACATAGACGCCATCTAGGCAATACAATGGCGACTCTTGGACTGCGCAGACCGGGAGAACAAGTCTCCACCCTAACCAGTGGTAATTGTCCACCTCCAGGATTTCCCCCTAATGCCCTTAGGGTCACTTTAACACAATGAACTTTCTCAGGGGGACTTTTCCCTGATACGGCTCCACTGCCTTCTCGGAAGTAGTATCACATTGGCACAGTTTACACTTTTACACATTTACCGTTTTACACATGGTTTTACACTTGACACTCTTCATCACATTTACACTTTCTTACTCACATGAACACCTCTGTTTTTCCTAACATGGTACTATAGAGTTTTCAAGGTTCAACACACAATAAACACATTAATCATGCTGGGTTTAAACAAAAACTAATCACATTTCGATCATATGCACGAATTATCACATTTCACATGAAAGCACATAACTTTTTATTTACTGTTCCAATTGACCTGAAATTTTAACATGCTGTTTTCGGGTTCCAAATCATACCCTCAATTTTTCAGATTTTTATGAGCTAAATAGGATTTACAGAAAATCAAACACCTAATTAGCATATTATTCACAACTTAAGCTAACATGGGTCTAACACATTTGAAATTCATCCACTTACTATTTTGCACAGAGAACACTAACGCATGATTTCAGAATACAACATCATCCTAATTCATACATCTATAAATCCGTTACCACAAACCATTTTTACATGCTTTCATTTTACCGAACCGAACTTACTAGCAATTCCACAAGTATGCATGAATTACCAAAAATTCAAAACCTACATACATGTCCCACAATTCTTCATGAATAGACTGAAAACAAGACATTCAACTAATCCTAATCATGGAACATTAATTTGCAAAAATTTTCTACAAGTTATGCTCACAATTTTACAAGATGTCATTACCCCACATTCACCATTACCTCACATTCATCCACAACCACAATGCACAATATACATAGAGTATAAGGTGTACAATATATCCTCATCGCATAAAACATACCGAAATTAATATACAAGAGGGACAAAACAGCTCACTGTTCTGTTCAAAGAACTAGACGGCGGTCTCTGGCCGCTGAATCAGAGTCAGCGGCATGGTCGATGGACGCCAAGGATGAACTGGACGTCCAGGGACCTTGCCGTCTACTCAGGTCTGTGCAGAAAACACAGACCCGAGCTCTAAATCTTGGGTGAAATGGAGGGTCTAGGACTCGAGATAAATTCCATAAAAATGTTAAAAACCACCTAGACTCATATGGGAACACCATAGATAGGTTACTTGCCTCTCTAAAATTCCTCCAAGAGATTTATGGCTCGAAGAAGACCTCCTTGGGCAGTTCCAAGAAGTTGCAGAAGTGCCTCCAAGATTGCCTTCCTCCGAGCTCCTGGGTGATCTCCACGCCGAGGGGATGATGGGGAGGCCTTCCCCTATGCTTCAGCTTCCTCCTTGATGCAGAAGATCTTCAAATGAACCTCCAAGGGGTCGGATTTGGGGGTTCAAAAATGGGTTTTTCTCACAGCTCACCTAGGGTTTTTCTTTCTCACTTCTCTCCTCTTGCAAGGGTGAAGGGAAAGAATGGGGAGAGCCATTTCGGGTTCAGACCTAAAGAGGGTCTTTCTCCCACTCACTAGGGTGATGGGACACCCTCAGAGCCATTGGGGGACATCCCCCCAATGGTTGCCATGCCTTGCTTCAAAAGACAGCAGCTCTGCTGCGCATGCAGGCCAGAGAAGTCGACGTCCAGATCGCTAGACGCCGGAATTAGGGTTGGCGTCCAGGGCTGGACGCTAACACCACCTCAACGGCCTGGGGATTGACGCCAATAGGGCCTTCGGCTAGAACCCTAATTTATGCAGAAACCAAGCATACCAAGCTTCTATACTTGCAATAAGTACATGGTATTATATTCACACTATCATCATGCAATACATACATTATTTACGTTTAATATAAACACATGTACACGTAATTATACTATTTTAATACCTACGTAAATACGTACATACAAACTCCAACACAATATACACACATAAATACGAAAAATACGACGGAAAATTCGAGGGTCTTACAGCATGCGTACACAATGTGTTCCATGTCTCCATGCTTAGGAAATATGTATATGATCCTACGCACATCATTCGCCATGAGAAGTTGGTGCTGAACAAGGACATGACCTATGAAGAGAAGCCAATCAAGATACTGGAACGAAAGGTGCAGCAACTCAGAAACCGTCCCATCCATGTGGTTAAAGTTCTGTGGAATAACCGTGGAGTGAAAGAAGCCACCTGGGAACCTAAAGGGATCATCAGGCGAAATTACCCCGATCTTTTCGATAAGACATTCTCTCCATTATGGTCATATGAATTTGAGGACTAAATTCTTTTAAGAGGGGAAAGATGTAGCAACCTGAATTTTTTTAAAAATAAAAATTTAATAATATTAAAAATTTAGTCAATTGGAAAATCAAAGAAAAGAGAATTAATTAAAACCCACTAAATGAAAAGAAGTGAATGGCTTTATTAAATGGATCACATAAAAGTTATTGGGCCAAAATAGGGATTTTTAAAAGAGGAATAATAGGAAAATACCCTAAATTCGTATCTTAAAATATTACCTAAATAGAAAAGGGCTATTAAAATATAAAAATAGAGAATATGGGTTGGAATTGGACTCCTAACCCTATCCTAATTAGTTGGCCACGAAATTGCATCCCAACCTATCCCAAATAGGAGGTGAAAAGCTTGGAAGGTTGAGAGAAATAAGAAAATCTCAGAATTAAAGGGGAATTAGAGTCTTATTAGGAAATAGAAACCCAAGGAGCTTAAATACTCTCTAATCCCTCCATGGCCGGCCCTAACTCGTTGTTGGGGCTTGCTAGACGTGGAGAGGAGGCCAAGGAGAAGAAGAACTCGTGGAGAGAAGGCTGGACCGAGCTCAACCCTCTACACTTCGAGTTCTAAACCCTAGAAGACAAAATGAGTCAAAGGTAGGCATTCTCACAAGCTAAACGCAATTAAATTCGAATATGGATTGTTCCAAACTTCAGAAACAAAAGCCCTCTTGTTTCATGATTTTTCGTCAACCCAATCTTTTGTTCTATATTTTTGATGTTCTGCAATCACCATGACCCCGAACCACCATGTTTAATTTGTATCCCCATGTATACTTGACACCATGCTACGAAACTTTTATTGGAGATACTGATTGATGTCAAAAATCTTTTGCCACTGAAAGCCCTAATTTTCATCCATCATACTGCGCGAATTAAATCTTTTATCTTCACTGTACCATGCTCTAAGTTCTTCATGCTTATTCATGTTTAAAACCTGTCAAGACCATAGTTGTTTTCAATTTCCTATTTACTGTAAGTTCCCTCGCATGTCTAGATCAGTTTGCAAGTGATTTCGTAATTTTTCGTCTACTATACATTTAGTTCTTGATTTTTGAATAAACCTGTGTCAAAATAAAGTAACTTGAACCGCAATCCAAGGTCTGTCCTTTTCCCGCTCGGACTCAGGCGCAGGACCTGAGAACGCGACGGCCCGATAGGCCGCGTTCTCAGGGCTGATCGCGACAGAGCCACCCGTCGCGTTCTGAATGCGACAGGCTCTGGCGTCGCGTTCTGGCAGCCTACTCTAACCGACCCGTCGCGACCTTTGATTGAACCTGTCACGTTCTGACTGTACCCCATCGCGACCCTTATAGGGGACATCGCCTTCTGGAGTTTTGCATGGAAACCCTATATTTATGCAAATCTTGATTTTCTACTGTGACTACATGCTCTGTTATTTGTCTTAAACACAGTAAACGAAGTTGTTAAACTTGGATATGTTTTAATTAATTAAAGTCATTCACATGAACTTTCATATCCATGATTCTCCATGACACATGCACACACTTGTAACCATCCAATCATGACTCAATTTGGCATGAAAATATTTCATAAAATATCTGGTAATTTATTTAAATGATGTATTTAAATTGTCCCATTTATTTTAATTAGACTTGTCTTCGTTCTCGCGTTGTTTTGGGAATACCGTTGTTGACGCTCCACTATTCTAGAATTCCTCTAGAACGTCGAGCACTTGTTTCTATATATACACTTTTTCTTGACTTGGATGAACTCTCCGTCGAATATTCCTTCTGCCGGACTAGTGAATCCTCACTCAAGGCATCCGTAAGACTTCTCTGTCCATGGATTCCCACATGGTTGATGAGCTGGTTGTATCCTAACACCTGTGATACCCTTTAGGGATTAGTAAGATCCAAACGGCCTTAGTCTGCTCTCATTCTTATCTTGAATCACGCCGGACCTCTGGACTTGTGCATAATAAGGCCAGTGGATGGGTAGTGAATTCCACCCGACTGCCACCAATCGCGCGTGTTGTGCAACTGTTACTATCGCCGTTACTCGACGATTCATGTGCAATGATCTATAGTTCTCATCTATACTCTACTCGCTCATTTATTCACGTTCTATCTGATATCTCGTCTATTCATCTAGTACTCTCATATATTTATTGGTACTCTTTATTGGCCATTGACTGATTGTCTAAAGATAAACAATATAACCAATGTCTGGTATTATATAAAGGGCCTGGTCAGGTCCTGGGATGTGCGCCCAAAAGTGCTATTTGCCTGCGGGAGTTAAATGACCATAGTGTTTGGCATTACACTCAAGTGCTATCTATCTCGACTATCAAAATGACAATTAAAGTGCTATACTATACTCGTTGTGCTATTGCTATACTTTGTGCTATTTGTGCTATGGCCATCCTGCTCTTTGTGCTATACTCGACGTTTGTGCTATATTTGGAAACTTGTGCTATTTCAATCTCCTACTACTGTGCCATCTCTTACGTTACTTGACTCTCTTGCTTTATCATTAGTTACTCTGCCTTTTTAATATATTAATCATTTAAAGCATGCTTGATCCTGAGATTTAAGTCCTATTGGACGTTATCGCTCACCCTGCGTTATTGGTTATGTGTTCTCAGGTGAGACCGAGGAAGATACTTACACTCAAGAGGATGGGAACGACCAAGAGTGAAGTCAAGAGTACCCTAGCATCATAGTATTATGTTAGAGTTGAAGTTTAGTCTTTTACTTTATTCAATGTAATTGGGCCCTATAGAATGGCTCTGATATTAGTGGTTGTAATTAGACATTTGAAGAATTATTAATGAGATGCATTTGCTTTAATATTTATTCTTGTCCAATGGTTTGATGTCTAGTATTCGCCCTATACTCGTTTACTTGCAACTGCCTCGCGTTCCAATATTCCGCGTTGGGGCGTGACAATAATAATGTCAAATCAATTAATCAAATTAATAATTAAAATCAATACTTACAAAATCATTACTTAATTGATGAATATTCGTTCGCCCTCTTCGATAAGGCATTGATAAATGAGATCGATTAGACTAATTTCTTTCACTAACTTGCTGCATTCACGAGGAAAAAAAAATAGTGATATCCTAAATAATTGAATCCATCAAATAATAGGATTTGACAAAATAATACCTTATTATCTTCTTGATCCCATATCTCACACATGTGCCGCCATTGACTAGAATCACAATTTGTTGGTAAATTATTACATGCATCCTCAAATGGTCGTCTTGCAAAATACTATCATATACAAGCACAAGTTACATAAGAATGTGTGTGCAACAAAACAACATAATAGTAAAAAAATCTTACTTTTCTTTTCAAGTGGGTCTTTTGCTTCCTTTGCATTTCTCCTATATGTCGAAGAAGGTCGGCGTCTATGGCTGAAGACCGCAGAAAAGTGAAATATTGCTGCATAATCATCATATATGATCAATGTCATTATAACTGTAGAAATGAAAACTTATATAACCTAAATAATTAAAAAATTTACCTGTAGGTTTCTTAAAATAGCCTCCTTCTTTTCAAGAGGAAGGGTCATGTAGTCTTGCTATCATAGGTTGCAATGCACTCTATTACAAACTTCAAGATATGTAGTAAACTGCTGAGCATATGGACCAACTGAAGATCCCCCTTCTAGCTCTATAGGAAAGGTCTGGCCTGGAGGTAGGATCCTAACGCTGGTCGCCCTAGAAGGACCTCTCCCGTGTCTAGTGCTACTAACTAAATGAAAATAAAAAAGATTAAGTGAATGCAATTATACAAATAAAATTCAACAAATAAAAACATTGTAAAATTTAAGCAACCGAAGATGCACTCCGAGGAGTCTGAGGACTGATGGGTGCATGCTCAGAGATGTTTGCAGCATCTCATAAGGATAGAGGTATTTGTAGCCCTCCTGCCTGTGAAGCCCCTGCTTGTGAATGTACATGTTCAGGCTGTGAGACTGAAGCTCCTGCCTGTGTCTGTAACCCTTCTGCCTGTGAAGTTGATGCCTGTGAATGTACATGTCCAGACTGTGAGACTGAAGTCCCTGCCTGTGTTTGTTGCCCCCCTTCTTGTGAAGTCGATATGTGTGAATGGGAAGCCACCCCCTGCGCATTGGACGACTCCCCTAGAGTGGTCTGCTAGGCCGACCGACGGGTCTTGCTGAACTTCTTAAACATCTCTTGAATGAAGTATATTTAACAAAAAAATAATAATAAATATATACGAGGTCTATGGAATCATCTTTAATGTACATAAATGAAACCCTACTAGCAAAGTGAAGAAGTGAAAAAGAAATGAAGTATGTGTACATGCATTTAAGATTTGAGGTCTGTAGCATTTCTTAGTTATCTGATCATTGCAAGATTTCAAATACACCTTAGTTGGAAGCCTCCTCCAGATCCATGCTAACTTCCACAAGAATACTTTAATCATATTTTGAGTTTGACAGTTCTAAATCTTTTTCCAATCTATTTGTTGAGTCACCTGTGAAGAGCATTCCCCTTGCCATGACCATGTTTTCTTCTGAGGTCGACCTCAGTTGAAACATGAGGTTGACCCCATTTCCCAGAACCAAAACATAGGAATGAAGGGTCGACCCATGAAGAACCATGGGGTCGACCCCACTACACCATGTTTTCTTTTGAGGTCGACCTCAGTTGAAACATGAGGTCGACCCCATTTCCCAAAACCAAAACACAAGAATGGAGGGTTGACCCATGAAGAACCATGGGGTCGACCCCACTACACCATGTTTTATTCTGAGGTCGATCTCAGTTGAAACATGAGGTCGACCCCATTTTCCAGAACTAAAACATAGGAATATAGGGTCGACCCATTAAGAACCATGGGGTCGACTCCACTAGATATGAAAAAATTAAATACTTACAGAATATCAAAAATTCACGTGTATTTATTATTCACTTTGAAGCTGTACATGGATGTCTACATCACAGGCACATCAACAAGGCCTTCTTGATAGGGCTCTTCATCATCATCACTTGCACCGCTAGACATATTATAATAACTTCTAGGTGGTGACTTAACAACTATCACCCATCCTGCAACATTGTTGTCGCATACATAGAAGACTTACTTAACTTGACTTGCAAGTGCAAATGGTTCATTAGTCCCTAATTTGCGATGTGTATTTAAAGATATAACTCCATGTTCATCAACTTTGAAACCTTGGTCCATATTATACGCATCCCACCATTCACATTCAAATAAGACAATTTGTTTGTTTCTCTCAAAAGATATTTCAATAATATCAATTATTTGTCCATAATAACCATCACATCTAGATTGAAGCTCAGCATTGACAATAACACAACAAAGTTGTGTGGATTTGGTAGAGTCAGTTAAGCTTGTGTAGAATCTGAAGTCATTTATAATATACCCAGAAAATGATGTTGCCAATCTTGATGGATTGAGTGATAAAATCTCAAGTTCCTCAGTGTAGCCTGGGTCATGTAAATACTTCAGTTCTTAGACACGTGATCGAAACCACATGAGGAAATTATCATTTATATTCCTTCCACTTGCAAGTGCATCTTCATGTTCTTTACGAAAATTTACAATATCATCAACTTGATTTAGCACATACACATATGTATGTGCTAAATCTCTTTCGGCTTCTGACAATGTTCTAGGTACTCGTCTGCACTTTATTGGATGACCAACTGCTGTAAACATAGACACTTCTCCATCAAGAGTGTCAAATAGACCACCATCATAATTTCTATCTTTACTATTGTGATCATCCATTTCTTGCATATACATCAAAATAAATAAACTGCATTCTTCTAAAAGAAATTCTTGTGTAATTGAACCTTCCACTCGAGTTTTATTACCCACATAATCTTTCAATTTCTTCAAATATCTTTCAATTGGATACATCCATCGATATTGAATTGGACCACACATCCTTGTTTCATATGCCAAGTGCACTATTAGTTATAGCATAACATCAAAGAATGACGGTGGAAAAATCTACTCCAACTTGCATAAGATAATTATAATATCGGCATCCCATCTCAACAAACTTGCTTCGTCCAACACTTTTGAACAAATAACTTTAAAATATTGACTAAGCTGAATAATTGGATCTGTCACTTCTTTAGGAATGATACCACGAAGTACTAAAGGAAGCAACACTTGCATGTACACATGACAATCATGACTTTTAGTCCTGTGATTGTTTTGCTACCCATATCAACACATCTGGAGAGGTTTGAAGAATAGCCATCTGGAACTTTTATATTCTTAATGAAGTTGAATATATGAGACTTTTGTACATTGTTCAACTTATAAATAGCATCTAGGAAATGCAGTGAATTCTCGTAAGGATGTAGTTCTGGACGAATTTTCAACACTTGTAAATCTTTTCTTGAGTTGAGGTTGTCTTTCTCTGTCCCCGACAAATTGAACATGTCAAGAATATTGTCACAAACATTTTTTTCAATATGTATGACATCTAAATGATGACGAATGATCAGAGATTTCCAATATGACAGAAATCTGAAGAAAATGCTCTTCTTCTTCCAGTTTCTGTTCTTTTTTAAATTTTTTCTTAACTTCTCCAACTCTTTCTTGAAAGGCTTGCCAAATCTTACTACGTCCATCTCTTGTTGTTTTCTCCACAATTCATAACCTATCTTCATTATTAACTTTCCTTTATCACAACGTCGACCATAAAATTTATCTCTATACTGATTCTTTCTCCATCGGTGTGTTATTGGAAGAAAATGATGATGCCCTAAATAACTTTGTTTTTTGCTGTGAGGAAGACTGAGAGAATAAGTTTGATCATTGCAAATTGGACATACGAGCTTCCCTTTAGTACTCCATCCAGGCAAGTTTGCATAACTTGGAAAATCATTTATGATCCATAGCAAAGCAGCTCGCAAAGTAAAGTTATGCTTCTTTGCAGCATCATATGTCTCAATCCCATTATCCCACAAGTCCTTTAACTCTTCTACTAATGGTTGTAAATAGACATCAATGTCATTTCCTGGAGCTTTCAGACCGGGAATCAATAATGACATCATCATCTAAGCTGACTTCATACACATCCACAGTGGCAAACTATAAGTCATTAGTACAACTGGCCATACACTGTACTTTGAAGACATGTTCCCAAAGGGATTAAACCCATCACTGGCTAAGCCAAGTCAAACATTACGGCTTTCGGAAGCAAAATCTGGGTACAACTAATTAAAGTCCTGCCATGTCGGAGAATCTGCAGGATGACGCATCTCACCATCAGATTGGTAAGAACGACTGCCATTATGCCATGTCATCCATTGAGCTATCTTTGATGTGATAAATAGGCATTGCAATCTATCCTTTAAAGGAAAATAGTGCAACACTTTCCTTGCCACCTTCTTGCTACTTTTTGAAGTATTATCTTTATATCTTGGAGTACCACACTCTAGACATTGAAATTTATCTTTATTTTATTTCCAAAATAACACACAATCAATTTTACATGCATCAATCTTTTCATAACTAAGAATTATTTGCTTCATACCAATTTTCAGGTACAAATGCATCACTAGGCAAAACTTGTTTAAACAACACAAGTATCATATTCATACATTTGGCTGTAAGACCATTCAAATATTTCATGTGTATCAACTTTAAAAGAAACTTCAACTTAGACACATCTTTGCACCCAACATATAAAGGAGTTTCTGCATCTTCTAATAACTTATAAAATTTTTGTGCTTTTGGATTCGGTTCTTCCTCATCTTCTCCAATAAGCACATCATTCCTTTGAAAATCATGTAGCATGTCCATCACTTCATCGAATTCGAATTCATTTTGTGATTGAATAAGTTGTGTCTCTGGTGTCGGGGTATCATCGTGTACTTACTCACCGTGTGACAACCAAGTCTAATAATTTAACCATATTCTGTCACATATTAGGTGCTCATGCACACGATCCCTTCTAAATATGAATCCATTGTAACATCTTTTACACAGACAATGAATCAACTCTTTGTTTTCTCCGTGTCTAAATCCTATTCTGTCATCATGATATGCAAACTCTAAAAAATCTTTAACTCCATTGATTTACCTAGGGTCTAGCCTATTAGGAATACCCATCCAACTCTTATCCAATTCAGCAATTCTGTGACACAGACATATTTTGCACACAAAGCAAAATGTCAATTAGGAAATAGACATCATTTCCCTATAACCATACACAATCACAATACATAATATTTAACATACATGTACACACATACATGTCACTGAAAAATCCGGCAACATTCACATAACCACACAACATTTCGATCGATATGCATTATACAAGTGAGCCACCACCTAGGCTCGCTGGATCACATTCACATAACCACACCGATTATAATGTAAATATACATTATAAAAAGTGAGCCACCTCGAAGACTTGCTCGCTGGATCACATTCACACAACCACACCGATTTTAATGTAAATATGAATTGTAAAAGTGAGCCACCACCTAGGCTCGTTGGATCACATACCTTGGTAGCCAACGGTAAAGACAGTGGCCAATAATAAGTCCAATTATGTGGGAGAAGGCCAAGTTGCGTGCAAAAAAAAAAATCATAATGTGAGACATTATAATTTAAACATAAAAGTAGAATGAAGTTACAAAGAGAAGTTCAAATAAGGACAAGAAAAATGAATATTCACTATTAAGCATGGAAAATACTAGACTGTAGTTTGTACAGGAGCAATCTTAGATACAAGATCTGGAAAGTTCATAATTGCGGACCTCTAAATCTAAATCTTGTGTCTAGAGACGACGAAATTGGAAAAATTTCACTGTCTGTTTGAATGAAAGATAAGTATTCCTTTTTAAACATAGTTGCTTAAAATGATAAATTAGATAGAACTATATTTTTTAGGTACGGTACCAATCACAATGTGTCACACAAATTCAATCTAATTAGGTCCAACTTATAATTAAAATAATAATAAACTTAAAAGAAAGTTTACTATGTCAATCGAGCATGACATAAGGCGGCACTGCCAACCATACTTTTAAATGTTAGTTCAGACCCATTTCATGCCAACCATACTGTTAAATGTTAGTACATACCTATGTTGGGCGCCACACAACATGGGGTTGTCCCCGAAATTTCGAATGCACTTCGAGTGCGTTGGCTCCATTTGTTGGACATGAAATGGTGGACCTTATTTCTCAATTCTATTTAAGCACGAAATGCTTACAGCACGAAGAACAACTAAACCAGAGACATGACAATCAGCATCGAATGTTTGACCCCGAAAAAAAAGAAATAAATGAAACCTACATCAATATACATTATATGCTTAAGAATTTCTTTTCCATATGGATCACAAAAGAGAAATGAAGTGGACTTCCCAGGATTCTATAGGCACTGCCATACATCCATCATATTTTGATTAAAAATAAAGGATGTTACAATGAGATGGAAGGATTGAGGAAGAGAATGTCCCAAAGAGTAGGTAGATGAGATTAGGCATCATGATCATGGAAATGGAATTCTATGTATATTTCACAATTATTAAACACAGTAGTTGAAAGAAAACTCCCATAGGGTTGGTTTAAAGTTGATATTTCAAGTAAAACATGGAAAAGCGACCAAGGAAACAATGTAATCAATTGATAAACATCTGAGCTTAAGTGTCTGAAGTGCACATGAAACATATATAGTATTTTTTTATTGATCATCTCTTCCATTCATTACCTATTATAGAGGTGATTTGGTTAACTTACCCACTGGAAAAATTTTGGTTTCAATAATGTCAACATTTAACACCCATTTAACCAACAGATCAGTCTCTTCTTCAGTATTTGACACCTAAGATGCATTTATCAAAGACTCGATTATCTCAGGATGAGCGAAATAAGTTGCAGTATCATTCTTGTGGGCCTTCATTATATATCCAAGATTGTTTATAGAAAGGCTGAAATCCATAAAATAAGACAAAGAAATCACAGAACAAACTGAATTTTGATTCATAGAGTTTGACTGAATCACCTCAGGAATCAGATCCTAGCTAAGTCGGGGTCACCGTTGGGCAGGCCAAGTTGTCTACTCCAGAATCCAGGATTGTCACTTGTCAGTGATCTTGCCGACAAAAATCTAATGATCATATGATATATTATTTTGGATGGACAAAGTAACAACTAGGAATATTTTCAATCAACTATACACAGAGCGCTTGTACTTCATGCTTTGCATGCGCTATCGACATTTCCTTTCACACACTTCCCTTCTCTGACCCTTTTTGATGTTCCCCTTGTGGCAGGTTATAGTGAAGAGAGACCCAAAGCTTCTTATTCAATGTCAGCATCATCACCATTTCCATTGCATACTTAGAGTTGGCAGAGAAAAACCACACTTGTCCAATTTGTGGACAGGTAAGAAACCAATTCTTTTCCAGCTAGCTATTTCTGTAGAAGGCAGTGCTTATGGTTTGATTATGCCACGTGCTATAGTGAATCACTTATAATTCTTAGTTTGGGTGTTTCACGTAGCAATATTTGATATATAAGAAACCATCTCCTGCAAGGGTGATGGTCGGATGAGGGGAGCATAGACTAATAAAGAAAAGAGGAAAATGGAACAAAAAGAAGAAATCAAATCCCTAGACAATCCTATTGTACAGTTAGGCAAAGTCTTTGTTTCCCTTTTCCGGCATGTGGCTTCTAAGTAGTGAACAACACCCTGCATGCTTTCTTTTGAAGTCCTCTTCACAATTAGAATCAACAAGACAAATATTTGTTCCTACATCTGGCTTTAAGAGCCAACTTGTAAAGAGGAAAATGTAATGTGTTCACGTTAGTGTAGTGCAGTTATATACATACTCCATCATTTTCTTTGCAATTTTCAGTTTGCGATGATAGTGCAACTTCCATTTTGGAGGGATGCCACATCTAAACATAACATAGATGACCAAGTGAGCTCTTAAGATGGGACAGCTCTTAAGATGGTTATGCAATCAAAGGTGATGAGGCAAAGGAGAGGCAAGCCATTGAGGTTCTGGTGGGGGGAGTAGAGAAAGAGTAGACAAGAGGAGGAGAAGGAGGCGGCGGCGGCAAGGGGCTGCTCCCCTTTGCAATGGAGCTTGCGTGGGAAAGAGGAAAAGGTGTCAAAGGGGGGTTCACCCCCTTTGGTTCTGGTGGGGGGAGTAGAGAAAGAATAGACAGAAGGAGGAGGAGGTGGTGGCGCCGAAGGGAGAGTCACATACCTACGGAGGCGGCGGTCGAAGGCTCGCAGCGGCGGCGCTCCAGCGGTGTGGGTTGAACAGCAACTCGGAGGCGATGGCGGGGGTCCCTTGCCGGGGGGTGTTTCAAGGGGGAGGGGAAGGTAGGGGTTTAAAATGCCACCATTTTTCTCACAGGGGGGGGGGTGGGAGGAGAGGGAAGCGCGGGGTGTTTCAGGGGGGAGGGAGAGAATATTATATTTAATATTTAAATATTAATAATTTGATTATTTAGAAAATGAAATATAATATTTTTAAAAATAAAGTTTTATTACATTTATATTCACTAACATTTCGGTCGATGTAGTCACAACAATACTAAAAAAAATCAGATGTCGATGTAGGATCACCCTTGTCGATGTCGTTGTCGCCACTACAAATCAGATTCGAATAATATCTGAATCTGTTTATAGCCCTACTCATAGAGGAATAAAATATTTTATAAAGATTTATTTGCTTAACAGGGTGTGGCGGAGGCCAGGTTGGCCAAGTCATGCCTAGGTCCGGGTGTGTACCTGCCTGCGGGTGTTGCTAAGTTGTCCAGTAGGGGAACTGTACCCTGTGGTGGGTTATAAAGAATGATGGTATCCTTACACAACAACTTGAGTTTTGGCGTAATGACAATGCCTGAGATACCACAACAAAATTGGATAATGATGAACTTGGTAAGCTTATCGACGCTAAGCTTTATTGAGGTATAATATGATCACTTCTTTATTTAACCACTTGTAACTAATATTGAACTTGGTAAGCTTATTGATGCTAAGCTTTTTGATATCTTGCTTCCTCGTATGATTTGGACTTATGGTATCCCAAAGTATGTTCCTTCAACTTGGTGGGTTATACTGATGCGGACTATGCTAGGATTTATTTGTCTAAAATTCCATTGCTTTGCGATAATACGTGTAACGGCCCTGGATATTTATACCCAATAAGGGTCCATATCCAGATTCGTCTCTCACGAATGGACCGAAGTCTCGCAAGGGATATCACTAACATGTGTCCAGTAAGAATATAAAAGACCACAAGTACAGTATATAACACAAGAAAGTACAAGTGTATATAACTGTAAACCACAATGTACAAAAGTCCCATTACAATTATTACATGTCCAATTAAAAGAGTACAACTACATAGGGCATACCCCGAGCGAGCACAAGCTCAAATGACTCAACTACTCTACTGGTGGTGGTACAAGTCTACACTACCCCTGCGTAAACCACGCCAAAGTCAGCCAACACCTGCCAAGTCGGCCAACACCTAAAACATACTGTAAGGGAGTGAGCCTCAACAAGTCACCGACTCAGTAGGGATCTCCCACAACGAAACCACAACTACACGAAGAGACCTCAACCCCAAAGGGGTCTTGTTGGCCCTTTTGGTACGGCAGCAAGCTAACCTAGAGGGGGGGGGGGTGAATAGGTTTATCTGAAATATGAAATAGAAACTTAAACACAGAAAATTAACACTTGAAAGTTTGGTTAGTTGAGTGTGATAGAGAGTAGCAATGCGGAAGTAAATAAACAATCACACAAATGACACAAGAGATTTATTCTGGTTCGGCCCTTCCCACATGGAACTCCTATGTCCAGTCCCCAAGCAAACTCTTGGGATTTCACTAACCAAGGGTACAGTGCCCCTTACGGACAATACAACACCCAGCACCTCAGCTGGTCTTCTTCTCTTTCCCGGGCAAGAAGGCAGCCCACTTCTTTTACAGATCAAGAAGCCAACCTCCTGGTACAAACCCCAGTGTGGTTTTGCTAGACACAAACCCCTAGCTAGGTTCTACACTATATATAGTCCTATAGTTGGACAAAGATCTTTCTTAGAAAAGAAAGAACAATGCTCAGAGTTCTACAAGAATGAACTTTGACCCAAAACTCTCAACAAAAGACTCTCCCCAAGAATTACAATGATCATAGAGAGAGAGTGAAGAGAGGAACGCTTGAAAGCGTTGAAGACTTCTGCTATGAAAGGCTTCTCATGATTTGGCTCTTCTCTCTTCTCTCTTTCTATGAGTGTATGTGGAGTTGAGATTCCTCACATGATGCACACTTCTTCAAAGATCTTCAGAAAAGCTCTTCTCTTTTTCTTCAGCCATATTTCATCTTTTATATGAGCAATTTGAATCAATCCATTGGAGTTCCAGCCGTTGCTCATCTTCTTCTTTCTTCTGATATTTTGTGGTCTACGAGATCTGCAAGCATAGAAGATAGTGTTTAGATAAAAGAGTATTTCTGTCAAAAAGGTTCATACCTCTATGTTTCATGTTGCCACCCAGAAGTAGTAAGTGACCACCTTTTTGTTGGCAGGAAAAGAGATTTAGAGAGATAAACAAAAAGATCTCCTGTCAAAAAGATAGAAGATTACGCAAATAAAAAATATTTGACTTTTTCACTAGATGCCAAAAACATTTTGAAATATAAAGAAATCGATGTTTAAGTGAAATCCATGTGAGAAGTAAATCCATGTGAAAGCAAATCCATGTGAGAGCAAATCTATGTTTCACTTATCAAATTCTTATGAGAGCAAATCGATGTGGCACTTATCAAATCGATGTTTCACTTACCAAATCGATGTGAGAGGCAAATCGATGTTTCACTTACCAAATCGATGTTTGAAGCAAATTGATGTTTCACTTACCAAATCGATGTGAGAGACATATCCATGTTTTCAAGCAAATCGATGTTGCAGTGAAACCCATATTTTCAAGCAAATCGATGTGGCACTTTGTGAACTGAAATTGATGTATATTGTATGGACATCGATTTAGCTTTTTAGTACAAATCATATAGCAATAATTCCATAAATTTATATTTATTAGGGAAAATATAATATTAAATATATTTAATAATATTTAATTAATCATAAATTTTGTTATCACCAAAATACCATAAATTTAGATTTATTAGGAAAACATGATATTAAATATTTTTAATAATATTTAATTAATCATAAATTTTGTTATCACCAAATATAATGGTAAAATATAGGAGTGGTTCAACAATCTCCCCATTTTTGTGATGACAAAATTTATGAAAATTTTCTGACAAAAATACTTAATGCATAAAGTACAGAAAATTCATAAATAATGCATACTCTCTCCCTTTTTGTCACTAACAAAAAAGGAAGGATCTTACCATGTGATCTCTCCCCTTTTGTGAGAATTTCTTACCAATGAGGGGTTCAACAATGATAGATGTTAAAGAATAACTCCCCCTTAGTGTAGGCTCCCCCTGAGCATAAGGCTCTGCCTAACAAAGAGGGTCCTCTTTAGGATTTTTCACTTGTATGTCGACAGGTGTTTCTTGGTGTGTCGACCTGTTGATCTCTTGAGTCGTCTTGTTGACTGGTTATTTGACAAGTCTTCAAAAAAATTTTTTTTTATCTGCATAGATCTTAGGAAAAGCTTGCAAACATTGTTAGTAGCAATATAAAATTCAATATTTGTGACTACTCCCTCTTCAGATAGGAGTTGGATGAAGAGTTGGCAGTCACCCTTGCCTTGAGCATCCTTTGTTCCTGATGCTCCAAGGCTATCCTGCAAATAAGCTACTCAAAAGTAGGTACCCAAATCTTTTTGGGTCCTTGATGGTTAGATGCATGAAAATAACCTTTAGGAATCCAAACTAAGTGCCTTGTTGTGCAGGCATTTACAGTGTGTCCTAGTTTATTGCAATGAGAACAACAATGAATATAGTTTGTTCTGCAGTTCTGATTGTCTTTGTGATGCCTGTTTAGGACACTAGTTTTAGAAACTTTTTTCTTTTGATAAAGCTTGTTTATTTCACGTGCCTTTTTCTGAGGCATTTTAATTTCTTTTACAAATTTTGGTAAGGGATATTTTCCTAGAATTATGGATTGTTTTCCTTTTTCTGGAGGTATGTATCCAATACCTTGTTTATTGTTTCCAGATTTTGATCCTTTTAAACATAGAGCTAGAGATGTTTTCCCTTTAGTTAACTTCCTAACTGATTCTCTTAAATACAATTTTCTTCAGTTAGAGTTTTCAATTTTTCTTCTAACTCTAATTTTTCATTATCCTTGCTCCTTAAATTTTCATTCAAAAGAGAATTATTATCTTTACTTTCCTTCAATTGTTTTTCCAATTGTTCTATTTTTGATTTAAGATCAGAATTAGTGTTTTCCAAATAAGTAAGGTTGCTCTTGATAATTTTTAATTATTTTCAAAAACCTTATGTTTATTATAAAGTTCATTAAACGCTTGTTCTAAATCTTCAGATTCTGAATCTGTCAAGAATCAAAGGATGAGTTAGAATGTACCTCATCTAGTCCTACCATGATGGTTAGATTTACTTGCTCTTTCTCTGAACTTGAGCTTGATGAGTCTGAGCTTGTGGCCTCTTCATTTTCCCAAGCAGCCGTCATGGCTTTTCTTTTGAACTTCTTGTGCTGCTTCTTGGACTTTTCTGTTTGACCAGTCTTCTTTAGTCTTGGACAATCTGGTCTTAGATATCTAGGTTTTCTGCATTCATAATAGACTGGTTCTTTTTCTTTTCTTTCTTTCTTTTGAATCCTTCTCGAACCATTTTTCTTCTTCTTCAGAATCTTCTGAAGTTTGGATAGAACTTCATCTACATCACTATCTTCAGAACCTACCATTTTTGAGCTAGAAGAAGAAGAAGTGGAAGGAGCAGCTACAACTTTAAGAGCATTAGTACATATTTTCTTTGATGAGCTTTTAGATAGTCGCTCCATATTAATTTCATGTGCCATGAGAGAACCTATTAAGTTATCAATAGAAAGTTTGGTTAAATCATGGGCTTCTTCAATAGCAGTTACTTTAGGTGTCCATGAAAGAGTTAAAGACCTAAGTATCTTTCTAACAGTTTCCGCATTAGAAAGAGTTTTACCAAGAGAATTTAAACCTACTACTATGCTTGAAAATCTATTATACATAGTAGTAATGTTTTCGTTTGGAAGCATTTTAAATTGTTCGTATTGTGAAACAAGAATATCTATCCTAGTTTGTTTCACTTTATCTGTTCCTTCATAAGTTATCTGCAGTTTATCCCACATTTCTTTTGCAGATTTACATGCAGAAACTCTACTAAATTCCTTTTTGGATAGAGCACAACATAAATAGTTCTTAGCTTTAAATTTTAGAGATAATTTATTCTTATCAGCTGTTGTAATGGCAGTAGTACCTTCAGCAGGAACAACAACAAAATCACCTACCTCTATTACCTGCCACAGAACAAAGTCTGTGCCTCGAATGAAGCATTTCATTCTCATTTTCCAGTATTGGTAGTCTTCTCCATCGAAGAGTGGACGTCTGATGACTGATTGGCCTTCAGCAAATCCGTGTGCTGCCATGGATCTTCTCTAAGATCGTTAGATCTTCTTGATTGATCAGAGAACCTTGCTCTGATACCACTTGTTGGCCCTTTTGGTACGACAACAAGCTAACCGAGAGGAGGGGTGAATAGGTTTTTCTGAAATCTGAAATAGAAACTTAAACACAGAAAATTAACACTTGAAAGTTTGGTTAGTTGAGTGTGATAGAGAGTAGCAGTGCGAAAGTAAATAAACAATCACGCAAAGGACACAAGAGATTTATCTTGGTTCGGCCCTTCCCACATGGAAGTCCTACGTCCAGTCCCCAAGCAAACTCTTGGAATTTCACTAACCAAGGGTACAGTCACCCTTACGGACAATACAACACCCAGCACCCCAGCTGCTCTTCTTCTCTTTCCCGGGCAAGAAGGCAGCCCACCTCTTTTACAGGTCAAGAAGCCAACCTTCTGGTACAAACCCAATGTGGTTCTGCTAGACATAATCCCCTAGCTAGGTTCTACACTATATATAGTCCTACATCTGGACAAAAATCTTTCTTAGAAAAGAAAGAACAATGCTGAGAGTTTTACAAGAATGGACTTTGACCCAGAAACTCTCAACAAAAGACTCTCCCCAAGAATTACAATGATCACAGAGAGAGTGTGAAGAGAGGAAGGCTTGAAAGCGTTGAAGACTTCTACTATGAAAGGCTTCTCATGATTTTGCTCGAGCTCTTCTCTCTTTCTATGAGTGTATGTGGAGTTGAGGTTCCTCACAGGATGCACACTCCTTCAAAGATCTTCATAAAAGCTCTTCTCTTTTTCTTCAGCCATACTTCATCTTTTATATGAGCAATTTGAATAAATCTGTTAGAGTTCCAGCCATTGCTCATCTTCTCTTTCTTCTGATATTTTGTGGTCTACGAGGTCTGCAAGCATAGAAGAGAGTGTTTAGATAAAAGAGTATTTCTGTCAAAAAGGTTCATACCTCTATGTTTTCTGTTGCCACCCAGAAGTAGTAAGTGACCACCTTTTTATTGGCAGGAAAAGAGATCTAGAGAGATAAGCAAAAAGATCTCCTGTCAGAAAGATAGAAGATTACGCAAATAAAAAATATTTGACTTTTTTATTAGATGCCAAAAACATTTTAAAATATAAGGAAATCGATGTTTAAGTGAAATCCATGTGAGAAGCAAATCCATGTGAAAGCAAATCCATGTGAGAGCAAATCCATGTTTCACTTATCATATCCTTATGAGACCGAATCCTTATGAGAGCAAATCGATGTGAGAGCAAATCGATGTGAGAGCAAGTTCATGTTTCACTTATCAAATCCTTATGAGAGCAAATCGATGTGGCACTTATCAAATCGATGTTTGAAGCAAATCGATGTTTCACTTACCAAATCGATGTGAGAGGCAAATCCATGTTTTCAAACAAATCGATGTTGCAGTGAAATCCATGTTTTCAAGCAAATCGATGTGACACTTTGTGAACTGAAATCGATGTATATTGAATGGACATCGATTTAGTTTTTTAGTGCAAATCATACAATAATAATTCCATAAATTTATTTTTATTAGGAAAAATATAATGTTAAATATATTTAATAATATTTAATTAATCATAAGTTTTGTTATCACCAAAATACCATAAATTTAGATTTATTAGGAAAACATGATATTAAATATTTTTAATAATATTTAATTAATCATAAATTTTGTTATCACCAAAATATAATGGTAAAATATAGGAGTGGTTTAACAGGTCTCACTGGCAACACCGGTAGCCGAAGTATAACATGCACATACAAGCATGTTAAACAACAACTAATTATAACACATTGGCTAAACCCGGTCCTCGGAAACTAAAGGGAAACATCAGACTAGCTTAACATCACTAGTCCGCCCTACAACCAAACCACCTCGACCACAAGCCTTACCGGTAGACCATTGCCTAGGCTACAATCTCACTGGCAAACCACATGCACGGAGTATTGGGATTGGCGACAACCAGCCAATACCCGCATACCAAACCATAACTAGAAACACACAACACGTGGAGAATCACACCGCAAGATCTCCACAGTACGCATGGTCACACCTCAACACCAGCTGAGGATGAGACACACGTACCACAACACAACTCTACCCACGAGGGGTACATGTACCTGCTACCACGAGGTACAACACTAAACCATAGAACTGTGCCACCTCCAGGGCCCACCACAACGGTTACAACCTCAACGAGTCACACACACAGGCCACGACCAGTGGCAAACCACGAGTAGGAACGGAACGACGCCACCACATGGGAATGGACTACTGGTTCATGACACCAGTATCCAACCGGACAACATAGCACAAGAACCACCTCTTAGTCTCGTAGCCACGGACCACACAGTCCAGCTACAGCTCCACAAGTACTCAAAGTAAACCACTGCGGAGACCAACCAACACCACACCTGCAGACCACACAGCTGCAGGTCTAAGCCTGACACTTTTAGGGACTCCGGCCCGAGCTCCCTAAAGTGAGGCACTGGAAACACAGGACTAGTTGGGGACTAGTACGTCTACCGGTGTCCGTACCCCCAACCATGAGCGCGCTACAAGCGACTGCACACCCACAAACACAAGTCGCTGCCCACAGTCGTCCTTCCCTCAGCCGGACGTACAACTCAAACACAGGAGTGAGGGTGTCCAGGAAGACGACCAAGACCTCAGAGGTACACACCGTACCGGGACACACCTCGAGCACAACACACGTGCCTAGCTCTCATAGGAACCTGGGGTACCCGACTGAAGAGGTATTCCGGATTAGGCGCCGAACCACCAGACTCGGCAAACACACAACCCACGATATACGATCCTTTATTTATAAACCACGACATACAAGTATCAGGCTTAGCTTATCAACGGTCACCATGTGACCTCCAAGCCAACCAGCGCCGACACATATATAAACCATATTAACGGGACATAACCTTGCCTGTCATTGGTCACCCCGTGACCTCGATGGCTACATACCCACCACTTAACACATAACCATCACAATAACCTTTAAAGATTAATAATAAACCAGGACTAGGTCTACACAAGACCTTTACTGCCCAACCACCATAAGTCAACCTCGGAGCTTAAACATGTCGGACACAGCCGCCGCCACTTGAATCGCGTCGACCATTCTAGACACTATTCAAATTGCTGTCGCGACATGCCTTAGTGATGTGACCAAGTCACATCGGCCGGACACTACGCCTCTAAACCCAAACCGGTCAAACCACGGTCCACACATAGTCGCGTCCGACAACACTGACGCATTTCCAAATTAACGCGTCAGGTTAAGCAGACGCCACCCCAACGCCGCCTTAACGTAATAGACAAAACCCAAAACGCGTCGGCTCAGTGTGACGTGTTCAACATGAACGCGTCGGCTGTCCTGGACGCATTTCCACAAAACTTGTGGGTTCTGCTCACAGGCCGAACCCACCTCCTCCATGAGAGAAACCACACACAGGCTGATCAAACTCCAATTCAAAGCAGTAAACATGATTCCAAACCATAGCACACCACCCACACATGCTCCAACCCTTAATCCCAAATCCAAACATGCCATTAAACGGTAAACAATGGTAGGAAGTCTCCCTACCGGCAGAAGACACCGAAGAACTCCCCAAAGCCTCCTTGTCGATGGCACGCCCACACTCCAAGCATCATCCTCGCGTGGTTCCCGCGTCGCACGAACCTCCAGAAAATCCACTGGAAATCATTGGAGAAGCCGCAGCAGCTCCTCCCCTTCGCTGGACAAAGCAGCTTCTGCTTTGTCTGGGCGAAACGACACACTTAAAACTCTGATCGAAATCACGTCCAGGGCAGATGCCGCATTTAAACTCTTTAAACGCGTCCACCCAAACCGACGCCACAAAGCAACCGCGCGACACGCGTCACAAAGGCAGTTCGCTGAATCGCGTCGGGCAAGGCCGACGCGTTCAAATCGCGTCGCCTGCCTCCATTGCGTTTCAAAACAGTGAACCAGCAGTGCAAATGGGCTGGCATATCCGGCCCACACTGCTCACCCTGTGCACACAAACCACACAAATAGCCTATTGACCATCTCTTGGTCAAGAGCACCACACATAGACCCGATAAACCCGGATCCGAACGACCGTACTGTTACAATATGAGTGCTATTAATTTCACTAATAACCTTGTTCAACATTCTCGCACTAAATATATTGACGTCATCACTTTATTAGAGATCACTTTATTGCAATACAACGAGGACGATGACATCACTTTATTGGCCGCCACCCACGGGTCCGTAGACCTAGAAGGGTTAGAAAAGACCTAGCGAAGTAAGCAAAGAAGACAAACAACCATGACCCTGAAGTAAATAGTACGAGTCCACACGTCAAGTACATGTCTATCTGTCTGTCTCAAGTACAAGTACAGTAAACAAAAAGGAATACAAACCCTTAAGGGGCATACCCCGTGTAACACCCAGAATTTAAATAATATTAAAATATTGAACATTATAAAAGATATTGATTACCATAAAAGATACCATAATATGATTCCAGTTGAATATAGAATCCTTTCACATCATTTATGTGATTCCGGTACTATCTTCAGATGTGCGCACCCCGACAGGGCGTCATTGGAATTTGGTAACGAAAGTAAAATCTAAGAACACCATATTTACCAGAAAAATATACTGACCTCAAAATTATAAATATCCTAAATTATTTGTGCATAGATATCCAGATTAAGCTGACATAATGATTTTTGGGGGCAATTTCCACCTGATGAAAAATTAATCCAAAAAATTAAACAAAAATTACCATAATTTAGATTATATCTCAATTAGATTATGTTTGAAATCTCATCTCAATTGGATATCATTTAAGTATAAAACTAGTGGCACAAAGAACCAAAACGAATTAAGTTTGAATTACGAAACTCAATTTACATAAACGTGCTTACGTATGTGGGGGAGGCTACATGTTGGGATTTGGTGACCCTTATCGTGGAGGGTCGTGAGGTGATAAGGCTCCCCTCCTCTTATAACCCCCCCCCCCGCCTTCCAGTTCTTCTTCTCTTCTTCCTCTTCTTCTTCTTCTTCCTGCGTTCCCTTCCTCCTCCTCCTCTTCTTCTTCTTCTTCTTTCGGCGGCTTCCTCTGCTACTTCTTCTTCTTCTTCACACTTCTTCTTCTTCTTCATCGACCTTCCTCCTACCACCACCACCATGCAATAGAAAGAGAGAAAATAGAGAGAGCAGCGGGTGCAGAGGAAAGAAGAAGAGAGGGAGTAGGTGTAAAGGTAAGGAAGAGAGATAAAGAGGCTACAGTGCATGGAGGAGAGAGAAAGAAGAGAGATAAGAAACTTAGGAAGTTCATCTCCACCCGACGGCCATGCCCAACTGATAAGTAGGGTCCTCTCTATCCTTCTTGATTGTTTACTTCTATTCTAAGCATATTTGGACCGTGTGATTTGAGTTTTGATGTTTCTGGTTTTTACCAGAATCGATCGACCGACTTGGTCATTTCGGTCGACCGATCTCACAGTCCAACCAAGAAAATCAGTCTTGGCTAGGTCAGTCGACCGATTTTGTTATTTCGATCGACTGATTCTTCCCTGAAACCCAGAATAAATGCTACTAGGTCGGTCGATCGATTTTGCTATTTCGGTCGACCGATTCCACAATCGAAACCCAGATTTCAGTACTAGCTAGGTCGGTCGACCGACCCTTCCTATCCGATCGACCAATTTAGTGTTTTCAGACGACCGATTCCTTCTGTTCGATCGACCGACTTTGTGTTTTTTTGATAGGACTGCTTCTTCCAGAAGTGTCAGCAGAAACCCTGCGAGACTGCAAACTCATACCTTATTTACATGTAATATCTTAAGTTTAGTAAATAAGGAAGTACCCCCCATTTGAATCCAATAAAAATATCAAAAAAATTATATCTCTTACCAATAAAAAGTCAACTCTCCCACTGAAGAAGAAAAATGTGATTTTGGCGATTCCATCAAAATAGCGTCTTTCCAATCTCTTATAATTTGACCTACCTGAAAGTCTCATAATTCAAATAAACCTAGTAGAATGCTAAAAATCTAAGGTCCGGTGAAAAATGATAAACACACATATGACTTCTCTAAGGGAGCCCTCTCCTATTGAAAGAAAAGTCAAACCTACTCATCCCTTATTCTACATTAATATGACTTTTACATTGATATTTTATTATCTCCAATTCTAAATAAGAATTAGTAATTGAATGGTTCGATCGACCATATTGATTTCATGACTATCCTCGTGATGTATTCTTCTGTTGATTTTTCGATAAAAGGTTTGAGACTTAATATGTTAAGTAAGCCTAAGTACCATATCACAGAGCTATTTTCTAAAGCCTAAAAAGGAGTAGAAAATGCTACATGATACCTCCATAACTTGTAAGTTTAGACCGTCTTGTAACTACGACCGGTGTTTTAACATGGTAATCTCGTTTGGAAATTCCGTTTAGCATCTGATTCGCAAACCGACTTGATACATCGACTCCCGATTGACTTTTGAAAGTCCAATATTGACTATGAATTACACCTCAAATTTGGTTCACTATCATAAACCTCTCATATTGCATAACTATGTTATCCCTTGAAACTCCAATCATTCTAACTCTTTTGAGATTCTGATATAGTCTTTTACATGTGCCTTATCTTTGGAACTCTAAAGTGCTGCATAGTTGTCTGGGAACATAACAATAATGAATGTGTACTTACTGTTCAGGTCTTCGGACTCTACTGGATCAAGATGCTTATTGGGGCAAGTCCAAGTCCTTAGGAGGAACACCGAACTCGGCCACTGAATCAGACATGATTCGAATATACCCGTTGCGAATGAATCTTCCAAACCCGGCCACTAAATCGGTCTATTCAAATATACCTGTCGAGAATGGATCTTCTAAGTCCGGCCACTGAATCGGTTTATTCGAATATGTCCCACCGAGAATGGACCTACTAAGTGTCTCAACATCGGACACTACCTACTGCTTGATTGATGAATATTCAATTATATGTTATTGTTTCCCATCAACATGACTTAATTGGGTTGCACTTACTGTCAGTACATGTTCAATGGACTGCTAGATAGTAATTACACGTTTGATAACGATGGCATGTCATTATGTGCCTAACACTTGTTGTTTTGATTCAGTTCATTAATGTATCGATTTAATCTTGCATGGTTTAATATTGTACATCTTGATTTGCATTATTCTTCCCTTTCTTGAACACTGTTAATTCTTATCCTCGTATGCAGCAAATTTTTATTGATTCCAATATCTATTTCTTTGTTATTAGAGGATCAATCCTACAGGGCAAGATTGCTTATACCTACCCTTTTTCCAGGTATACATCAGTTCTAGAAGGCAGGGCAACGAGAATTGTGTGTTGAGAGATCAACACTTGTCATGTTTGACCTTGGAATTACGGTTTGGGAATCATGTAAATACCTCAACTTTGAGAAACGATAGTTAAATCTATATTTTTATGTTAAGTCATTACCCCGAGCAATTCCTGCTTGGAAAATTTTAAACTTGTTCTCGATTTTATGTTCTGTTACGTCTCGACATTTATGGAAATATTAAATGACGGGACTTGACACCCCGAGGGTGAAGGCTACTCAAAATGGGGAGATAGCTGCTGAATGCGACGTCCCAAAACTAAGCCTCCATCCGAGTGATGTTCTGCAAGTGCTGCGAACTCTCACCCGTGCTGATATTTTCACCTTCTTCATAAGCAATTCACATTAATTGCCCATCTCAAATTTTGACAAACCCAGAGACTTTGTGCTTCTTTTTCTTTTTAGAAAAGCTTTGAGTCAACCCAGCCTTCAGCCGGACCGACATTATTTCTGAAAACTGTATGTAATTTGCCTTTGCGTGAAGTGAGGTCGACCTCAGAAGACTTTTGAGGTCGACCTCTTCATAAACGAGGTCGACCCAACTTTTGTGGGGTCGACCCCGCAACCCTAGGGGGATTTAAAGGGTCGGCCTTCCCCCTTCTTTCTTCCCCATTCTAACTGCTGTTGCGATCTTCCCTTCTCCTCTCTTCTCTTCTTCCTTGCGTCGGTCGACCCCTTTTGTCCTCCCTTGAGTGCAGCCGACCTTCTATTCTCCTTTGTGCATCCTCTTTTCACTCCTCCTCTGTTTCCTCTTCCCCTGTTTCTTCTTCTTCCAAACTCCTCCTTTGATCAGATGTCTCCTCCCCGGTGTGGTGACAAGGGAAAGGCAATGGCTAGTGAGACACCCTCCAAGAGATCTCGAGACAACAGTGGAGCACCAAGTCGAAGTTTTGACAGTACTCTTTTTCGTAGTCTCAATGCATCTGATTTCTTCACCACCGATATATCCTCCAGGAAGGTGCATTTTGGCAAAAGGATTAATTTTGACTTCTTTGAAAGTAATGGGGTTGATCTTGCATGCATCTTTGAGACATTGGGATGGGGACACTATGTGACCATGAATGAAGTGGTTTACCCTCGTTTGGTTAGTCTCTTTTATGCGAATTTGGAGGAAGATGATAACAAGATACTGAGTACTTATGTGAAAGGGATCCATATCCCTCTTAGAGTTTCGATGCTTTTGGAAGTGATGCATATTCCATATAATAATGGGGTTTAATATGCCGATCGGTTAGACAATCGTCGGCAAGCTTATGAAAGAGTATTGGGAACTGAGATTGAAAACCAACTATTTGAGCGTGTGAATGCCAACTCTTTTTCGGCCTACCATCGGTTTCTTCACAAGGTTATTTGCTCTATTCTCATTCCATGGAGTGGTAGCATGGATGGAGTCACCGATGATCATATCCTTTTAATTCAAGGACTTATAGATGGCACTTCTGTGGGCCTTCCAGATATCACCTTGAACACCATGTGGGATGTAGTAGGCACGTCTTCTTTTTGGTATGCTTATTATCCGCATCTTGAAGAAATTCAAAGTCAACTTTGTTGGTGAAGATTTCAAATGATTGATAATGTTTGATGTGATTGATGGGAGTACTCTCATATGTATGAGGATGCCTATTCAAAATGGATCTTTTGTCCGCACGGGTACTCGGTCTCCTTACAAAGGGCAGAACCTCCAAGATGATGAAGATGGTGATGAATTCACTCTGTCTACTCCAGGCTCCTCCAGACCTTCTGCTCCTCCTATAGATCAGCTGACTCATCTGTTTGATACGCTTGCTACCAATATGAATGCTCATTTTGACTATTTGGATAATCGATTTGTATTCTTGGAAGGTCATGTTGAAGAGCTTCATACGGATGTTTCTATTCTCAAGGGATAGCGAGACTGCAATGATATGCTTCTTCAGGCTATTGCCAAACAACATGATATTATACGGGGCAATCATGATGTGATGCAAAAGAACTTGCAGGACTTGGCCGGCACTGAAAATTTCTTATACCACCTTAGTCTTCATCTTTTTACCTCTTCATCCTTTGTTTTCACTCGCTATGGTTTGTCGTCATTTTGAGTTGGATTAAATCTCTCTTCACTCCTCTTTTTGATGATGACAAAAAGGGGGAGAGCTAGTATATTATGTCCTTACATAATACTTGTATGGTTTATTGTGTCTTTGTGGTGGACATAAGGTGGATAACAATTAAATGATTTATGAATAGATTTGTGCTTGCTTACACTGTCTTCATGCATATTAATAATCTTAGTGTAAATACATGATTGTTTAAGGATAATTTAATCTTTCTATTTAGTGTTTTATCACAAACACTCAAGTTTGTTGGCTAACAAGTGGGAAGTTATGTGCAGCAACCAAGATATTTTCAAGTGATATCGGATCTCAAAAACACTTTTTAAATCATCATGTGTTATGGAGTCGACCCCATATTTCTTCATGGGTCGACCCTATATAACCCCATTTCAACTCTGGAAAATGGGGTCGACCCTCATATTTCAACTGAGGTCAACCTCAAAAGAAATTAGATCTCCTATGTTTTAAGGTTGACCTTATACTTCTTCTTTGGTCGACCCCTCTGTGTTGCTTTTTGGCACTGTGAAATAGGGTCGACCCCACAATTCTTCTAGGGTCGACCACACCTTTTCAATTGATTTGCCATTATATTTTCTATTTTTAAATAGTATAAGAAAAAAAGTATTTAAATTGATAATATTACAAATTGATTATGAATAACATAATAATAAAATAATATATAAAACTATTTATATACTTGTGTGACTACATATTAATGCATATTACATAATATTTATCTCTCTCTCACTTTAATTCAATATCATTAATTTAATAAAAACATATAATAGGCTTTGATTAAAAAAAATAAAATAACTTATTGGTAAAATCTAATTAATTTACAAGAAGACATAATATTTGGAGTTTAAAATAAAATACTTAATGATTTATATGATTCATGCTAAATATAGAAAATATTATATATTCATTATGATTAATGAAAATAAATATTTTACAATATATAAGAATAGTTAATTAAGTAGATGACAATAATAACTTGAAATATGAAATTAATATACTTGGATATAATAAATTTTTGTATCAACATGTAAACAAAACTTAACGACACATGCATACATGAATGTCGGTATGTTCCTCAAAACATATAAAGTAACATGGTGAGGGTGTACATGAAAAATAAGTTTTTTTTTTTACTTTTATTTCTTCTTTATTAGCGACAAAGAATTTTAGCCGTCGCAAATAAATTTACTCGCGACGGCTTCATTTCGCCATCGCTAATAACCGTAATTGGGGATGACAATCATCGTCCTGAATGATATTTTTAGCGACGACTTTTGTAGCCATCTTGAATAATTTATTTTTAGTAACGTTCATATTTTCAGTCGTCGCTAATAATGTTTAGTGAGGACGGCTTCTTTAAGTCATCGTCAATACTACACTTTTGCGGACAGCTACTTAACAACCGTCGCAAATATTTTTTTTAGCGACGGTGTTCTGGAGCCGTCACCAATACCCTGTCCCTAATAATCTATTTTCTTGTAGTGAGTACATATAATTGGATTTGTTACAAGATGAAGTAGAAATTACTGTTATTAAAAAGTACCAAAACATTCCTCCAAATTTGTATATAACTGGGTTCAGGAATATTTTGCAACTAATTTTCATGTGAGAGTATGTTTGGCCGAGTGAATGAAGATAAAAATTCACCGATGTGATTAATCTAATAACCAAAGTTGGTAACATGATCTGCCAACACTGATCAGAGCCCACGTTCACTCCGCTGTTCATTATGTTCAAGGGTTTTTTTTTACACTTTGTCCCCTGTAATGTATTCATATTCCACATAACCCCATAGAATCTTTATTTTTAAAAATTAACCCGTCTAATCTACTTGGGTTAAAAAAACTGACGTGCGTCTACTTCTATTACATTACAGGGTTCTCTCTTAACTAGAGTTGAAACTAACTCTAACGATAAAATGTCAACTTTAGGCATGTATCCCTCCCCCAATCAACAATGAACATGGGCAGAAGAATGCCCTCTCTATGTACAACAGCGCCCCCCCAACGTCCGGAGCTGCCCTGGCCTATGTACAGCAAACCCCACCGCCGGAGCTGCCTGGACCTGTGTGCAGGAACCCCCCCACTGCCGGAGTTGTGAGTCACTACCTCCCCATCCCAGCCTATGTATAGCCCCTCACCTAAGAGTGTCAATGGTTCGGGCTACCCATAGGTCCAATAGATACCCATTTTGGGCTCAATCAAGGTTGAAATAAAATGGCTCATTGAGCTCCATTAAAACCATTTGTTAAACATATTAAGTAATGGGTTGGACTTGGATAGGCCCGTCGAACCCAGGGGCCGCCATCATTTCTGCACTTGACCTTGATGGGAATTCATTGAGGAGAAAGCGAGGAAGGTAAGAACTTTTTCCTGAAGTAGTTTCCGGTGAAAGCAATGAATATCGAGAGTAGGTGAAGCCAAGAGCAGCAGCTACAACAACCACTCGCAGCTTGTCGGCGGCGAGAAACTCTAAGGAAGAGGTGGATACCATCGTGGAGGAGGAAGGCGAGTAGTTAGTAGTAGCTAGACAATATGGAGAACTTCTTTGTAGGGAAGATCTTGACCAAGCTGGCGAAGCTACTGGGCAAGATGGCCCAAGGGACATACCTTTGCCGTCAGACGGTCCAAAAGCTCCACCATGACATGCAACAGGTAGGGCCCATCATGACGAAGATCCAGTACTCAGGAGCAGAGCTTCCCAGCACTTGCAATCCCAGCTGGCGGAGCTGTAGGGGATCCTCCACTTCTCTTTTTCTATAGTTAAAAGGATAGATTATTAAAAATGGCATAGATGTAGAGGATGGAGAAGAGTTGGGGAAGGTTGTAGAGAAGAGAAATGGGATGACAAAGGCACCAGAATGAAACTATGCTTAGTTCTATGCTGCTACTACTGCTTCTTTGTCTTGTTCTACTTTGAAGTTGTGAGTTGCTCCTCCCATGACGCCATCCAGGGAGATGACGAGGTGTTGGCAGTGCTTCGATCAAACAGGGGTTTGTCGACCCATTGGGCATCCTCAAAGACTAGGCGTCCCCCCATTTATGGTGGGGCCTCCTCCTCCCACTACTATTGGACCGACGTCCATTGTAACTCTACAAGCACCACAGTGGGCCTCGACCTCTCCCGCATGAACCTCAGGCAATGTCTCCTTTGATTTATTAGACTTGGTTTGGACTTGAGTTGGGCCATTTTAGTCTTGCGCTAGGTTGGTCTTAGACTAGGCCAGTCCAAATCCACCCATTGACATCCCTAACCTCAGCCCACCCGACCCCTTGCAATGGAAAGAACCCAAAGGCATTGTCTGTGTTGCAACAGACTAGGGGCATGTTCTGTGAGGGCACAAGCAGGGTTGGGGGTTCTAGAGGATCACATTGCAGGGGCATGAGGTGGTTAGAGTTAGAGGGGGGAGGGGGGTGGACATCATGGCTGGAGGGGGGTTGCCAAAGGTGTGTAGGTGGTGGTGCGATGGTCTTAATGGGCCCACAAGGGTCGTCGAGGTGGGGTGGGGGGTGGGGGGGGGGGGGGGGGAGGGGCTATGGCCAGTAAAGCGATGATGGAGGTGCACGAGAGAGGGTCCAGGCAAAGGTATTTCCCTCTCCGTGTTGGAAGAGAGAGAGAGAGAGAGGCCTCAAGAGGGAGGTGGGGTTGGGGGTCGGAGGAGGTTCCATCCCCCTTTGGCACCAGTGAAGAGAGCACCTCTGGCAGTCAAGTGAGAGAGGTGCATAGCCTCTCACACCCACCCTCCTTGTCTCGTTGGTGCTGCGAGTTTCCAGTGCCTATGCATATAGCCTTCACTCCCCCCCCCCCCCCCCCCCCTCCCCCACATTGTGTGTTGCGAGTCCCACTCCTCCCAGCCTCACCAGCCTTAGCATGCATCCTTGCTCTTTTCCTAGCACCAAGCGAAGCCTCCATTGTAGAGGTGGGTAACACCATATTGTCGGTACTATAAACTCCCTGATCTCTCCCTACTCTCCCCCCTTTCAATGAACCACCCTCTCTCTATTGTGAGGAGAAAGAATGAAACTTTTTATATGTTACTCCTATAATCTTACTATATTTAAGATAATACTTTCTAATTTTTTCACCCTAACATCTATGTTGAGGGGTATTTTTATCTTAAAAATTATTATCTGAATTCATAATATTAACTTTAGAGGTTATTTTTAAACCTAGAACCAAGGTTGGTTGTACCGCGTGTACCGGCTGACTCATACTTTCCCTAGCACAGTACGGTACGATCTGTATAGTGGGATCAGTCGACTGAAAATCCCACATCGTTCAACCGATTTTTTTCTCTGATGGACCATGGGATCTGGATGCTACTGACAGAGATCGGTCGACCGATCAAGCGAAATCAGTTGACCGATTTTAGACTTTGGCATGTTGGGTACGTGGGGTACTTGCGACAATGCCAATATGACCTCTTTCTTTGAATGGTTCTGCCTTCTTCTCCAACTCTTCTCAATGGCCACATGCATGAAAAATTTAAAATTAACACCATCTCCTTTAACATACAAATACGAACATTAAAAAGTAATGAATTTCCTTACCTAATCCTCTTCATCATTTTGAGCGTGTATATCCACAATACTCTCGTAGTAGGGGGTATAACTTCGATCCCCAAACAATCTCACATTATATGTGCTCTCCACAAAGTGCAAATAATCAGCGTACGACATGTAATTCTGATACACATCTTTGTACTGTAAGGAAACATGAGGGAGCATCTAATACGTAGCAGAATGAAGTTTAAAACAAAAATAATCATGTTTTTCACAAAAAACATATTAGATTAGGATGATGTCTGGTTGCATGGCACTCATGCAACCAAGCAAGAATGAGATATTCTCACCTAGGGGAGCTCGTAGATCCCTTGACGTGCAAAACCTGGACCGCTACATGAAGGAGCTCACGCGACCTCCCTCTAGCAGTGTCCACACAGCGGTGACAGGCGATGACACATCCTCCACGTGGTCGTTCTCCTCCTCTTGCTCCTCCAAGGGGCTCCAACTAGCAGCAAAAGAGGTAGTAGAAGCAAGACTCTCTTCCTCACTCCTCTTGCTCTCTCACTCAAGAGAGGGTGGATGTGAAGGGAAGAAAGGAGAAGGAGGAGGGAGGTAAGAGGGCTCCAAAAGACCCCTATCCCATGGGTTTTCCAGAGCCCCTCCCTCTTGGAGAGGGCTTTCTCTCTCCCATGCATGGGAGGGACGTGCATGTCATGTTGTGTATGGCCAAATCGTACTTGGGCCATATCTAGGTTGACATCAACATAGTGTGTCATCAAGACTCTCTTAACGACAACACATTCGACGTTAACCCATGTTGACATCCAAAGTCATGCCGTTTGACTTCGACTGGCTTACGTCGAAGTCGAAATGCTAGTGATGGTCGATGTTGTCGTCAACATGACTTCGATTGGCTTACATCGAAGTTGAAGTGATAGCGATAGTTGATGTTGTCATCAACACTTGACAACAACATATCTTGTCATCTACCTTACGTCAAATGTCTCTTAAGAAAGTTGGAGTTTCATTAGGAACTATTCTTGACGACGGTCTATGCTGTCATTTACCACACTTCAACTATATGACTTTTCAGGTGAGAGAAGCCATATTGGATAACTCTTATCCAATCCTCTATCAATTTTCGTGTCATCCGTCTTGTGTGTGTGACCCTCTAGGCCCAATACCGAACTGATCATGAGTTGCACTCATCAGAACCTTTCTGACTCAGAACTCCTTCTAACTTAGTGAATATTATCTCCATAACAATTCACTCAACTCATTGACTATGGACGTAGTAGGCCACTACACCATAGTCCCCAGATGGTACAAGGGATCTAATCCATTGGACCTTTATATCATCAGTTATCGTATACTTTTAGTCCCTCATCCATCTAATATCCCAGAGATTATATACAAATCATGGTATTGTTAGGCCTATACGGAATCCATTCGATTCTCTATCCTATCGAATTCTTGCAGAGAACTCTTTCTCTCTCAATCCGATTAACCTTGGCTAGGGATTTGTCTGAGTAAGAAAACAAGAGATATTCCTCTCATGATGTGGATGATCCTTTATTAACACACAATTACCTTCGTAAAGTTGGCTACTATTCCCAATAACTGGCTTTACTAGATTTGGAACTTCTAAACATATAAGTCCGACATCAAAGAATGGAGTACTCAAATAAGACATCATTGGTGTCTCAAGTTCAAGGACCAGTTACACAACTGAGATCACAAAATCGTTGTTTGACAATTAGGTATCGTTAACCATACAACATTCCGAGAGCAGATCATTCAGTGAACTCATTCTCTAATGAGCACCCTGCACCATACCCGTAATGTCTCCACACAAGTAGCTATGAGACCAACTACCTCCATCATATGGGCAGGTATATAGGACATGTCTGTCCAGTTATCTCGATGTCCTTCTCGAGTAACCTATGACCAAGAATATTTAGGATCTATGTTTAAAGAGAATTGGTCTCATTATCATGATCTCATCATGATCTAATTCCTATTGTACAGACACATGGACATCACAATATAAACATCATCTCATGTATGTAATATAAAGTAAGAAAATGTCATTAATATTATTACCAAAAGAGATTCTTATAAGATTACAAGTGTCATCATTAATGTGAGTTGGCGTGCAGAGCACTCATAATTAGTACGTACATATTCTGATATTCTATATATTTGCATGTTCTTGATGCACTATATAGGCCGTGGTGGTGGAATGATCAGAACTTGTATGTACAAACTATCATCTCCATACTGATATCCAGAGACAGAATAGCCACCATATCCATGATGCTATGCATATGAATAAAGATAATTGATGTTTAAGTTAAATAGCAATCGATGTTTAAGTTTACAGCAATCGATGTGCAAATAGTCAGCAATCGATAGACACTTTGACTGGCGACGAAAATGGTCAGTAATCTATAGGTTCAAAGGCAATCGATGTTCAAGTTAAACAGCAATCGATGTGAAACTTTGACTGCCACTATGACTGGTCAAGATACAACATTATCAATTGAAGTGGAACTTCATACAAGACTTTGGATATGACAAAGTAGAACTTCGTATATGACAAAGTGAGCTTCGACTAATCACGACAAAAACATGCTTAGCAATCGATGTGGACTTAGGATATTCATACGAAAATGACTTTAACTTAATTGAGTTTATTTAACTTACCTGTGTATCTTTAAATAAAGAAAATTGCAATTGTGTCATGTTGATAAACTAAAATATAGATGTTAAAGCAACAATGTCATCATGCCATTAAGAATAATAAGAACATAAATTAACAAGAGTGAATGGACAAATGTGTGTCGACAAATGATGTTCATAGTGTCGACACATGTGCTTCAGAGGTTAACACAATGGTTGTTGTTTGTCGACAGATGCATCAATTTTGTTGACACATAAGCAATGTAGGTCGACACCATTGATAACATGTGTCGACACACATGAAAATACGATTGAGCATATGAGTGCACAAGAAGATGTGATTAAGTTCTATTTGTTTGTTATCACCAAAATATGATAATGGAGATAAAAGAGTCAACAATCTCCCCTTTTTTGGTGATGACAAAACTTAAAAATAAATTGAAATAAAGACCTTCTAGAAACATATGTGCACTTAAGCATGATAACTTTGAGTTAACTAAAAATGATGAATAATGGAATGATTGAATGAGTGCTAAATAACTTATATGTTTCAGAGTATTTCTCCCCCTTTTTGTCAATAACAAAAAAGGAGAGGGAAAGAAATAAGCATGGCTAATGATGAATGAAAGTATGAGGGGTTAACAAATCAGGAGATGAAAAAAGTTGAAAAAGAGCTCCCTTTTTGTTCAAGGCTCCCCCTTAGCCCATACCAGTTTCAAAAGAGAAAAGAAGTCAATTGTAGGAGACTAATTAGAGAGGAGTGATCTGGAATGCCAATTTCTGAGAGGGAACAAAAGAAGGTGTATCTGATTTGAATTTGGAGGTAAAAGGATGGTGTTTCAAATTTATGAGGAAACATACAATGGTTTTGAGAATAAGGGCTGGGAACACAAAGATGATAGAAGTGTTTTAATGGTTGTATTCTAGCTGCATCAACCAGATAGTAGATGAGTGCCAATTGGTGAGAGAAGTCCAAGGATTATATAATAGAAGTCATGCATTCTTTCTAGGAACTCTAAAGAATTTAATATTGTTCAATTATTGCAGAGACAAACCTTCTACAAATTGCACATACTCAGCTCCCTTCTGAAAGAAGTGAATCCCTCTTCTAATAGAGCTTTTGTGAAGATGTTTGTCAACTGATGTGCAATGTCTACAAATAAAATGTCTATATTACCTTGAAATACATGATCTCTAAGGAATTGATACATAACCTTAATGTGCTTGGTTCTTGAGTGTTGTACTAGATTCTTTGTAAGATTGATTACACTGGTATTGTCACACAACAGGGGTACTGACTTGATGTTGATGCTATAACCCTCAAGTTGTTGTTTGATTCAAAGTAGTTGAGTACAGCAGCGACATATTCTGCATCAGTTGTCGACAGGACCACTGATTCTGCTTTTTTGAGGACCAGGAGATCAAACACCCTAGAAGAAACTGACAGGAACCATTGGTGATTTTTTTTATCTACTTTGCATCCAGCATAATCAGCATCAAAATAACAAATTTAGTCCATCTTACATGACTTTGGATACCACAGTCCTAATTCACATACATGTACTAAATATCTAAAAATTCTTTTAACTGAGGTTAAATGGGATTCCTTGGGATCTGCTTAGTATCTAGCACACATGCATACATTGAATAAGATATCAGGTCTACTAGCAGTTAGATATAGCAAAGAACTAATCATACCTCTGTAGGATTTGTTGGCCCACTTGTTACGGCAGCAAGCTAACCTAGAGGGGGGGTGAATAAGTAATCTAAAAAACTGAAACAAAATCACCACTTGAAAACTTCGGTTAGTGAATGTAGTTGTGTGAGGAGATAAAGAGTAGCAGTGCGGAAGTAAATAAACAATCATACAAATGGACACAAGAATTTATCTTGGTTTGGCCCTTCCCACATGGAAGTCCTACGCCCAGTCCCTAAGCAAACTCTTGGGATTTCACTAACCAAAGGTATAGTCTCCCTTAAGGACATACAACACCTAGCCCCTGCTGGTCTTCTTCTCTTTAATTCCCGGGCAAGAAGGCAGCCCACTGTTTCACCTCATCTAGGTGCTTCTTTTTCGAGCTCAGAAGCAACTCACTGGTACACTCCCCAGCCGGTCTTCCCTTCTAACCAAGGGGAACACTGTGTACAGTCCCACAGCTGGACACACCACCCAGCAGCGCTGGTCTTTTCTTCTCAACAGAAGAGGAACACTTCTGAACACAGAAGTAAGGACCTAAAGCCCCTGGATCAAGCTCAAGAAAAATAAGGAAAAGCTTGATCTGAGACTAAGCCTAAGAAGGAAAGAGTTTACAATAGAGGACTCTCCTTAGGCTAAACCCCCCAGCTCTCTCTCTCAAATACACAGAGACACACAAAGAGAGAATGAGGAAGAAGAGTGAAGACTGCTTGACTGGTTCAGCTTGAATGGGCTCGAGCTCTTCCTCTCTTCTTGCTTAAGTGTGTATGGAGTTGGAGCTCCTCACAAGATGTACACTCTTTGAATGATCTTCAGGTTTTGCTTTCTTGTGCACTTATTCTTTTTGTTGTTCTTCTTCTTCTCCCTTTATATGGAGCAGCTTAGAACAGATGCTTTGACTGATAGCCATTGGAGCTTTCTAAACCGTTGCTCTTCTTCTTCTTCTTCTTCTTTGAGTCTAACGGCTTCCTTCTTCTATCTATTGGCTACTTGGAGTGGAGGAGGATGTTCCAGTTGGTGTGCACTTCCAAGGTTGTCAACAGTAGGTCGAAGATGTTGACTTTGTGTAAAGGTGGACCTGCAGACATTAAATGCAAGACATATGTTAGACTCGTGAAGTCCTTTGTCAGATGGCTCATACCTCTTTTTGTTTTCTATCTATATGTCTTTCAGATAGTCAGAAATGGAATGGAGATGCATTTCTTATGTTGTAGGAGGAGAGAGATCCTATCAGACAAGCAAAAAGATCTTTAGTCAGAGAAATGATAAGTTAATCATATGAAATACATTTGAACTTTCATTGGGCGCCAAAGATAATTTGAAACATTTAAAATATAAAGGAAATTGATGTTTAAGTATAATAGAGTCGATGTGAAAGACAATCGATGTTCCAATGTAATCATTGTTTAAATGTAATGCATGTATGTAGTCGATGTTTGAGTATAATCGGTGTTTCAATGTAATTCATGTATGAAGTCGATGTTTGAACATAATCGATGTTCAAGAGAAACGTAATCGATGTTTCAATGGAGTCGATGTTCTAGAGAAGTCGGTGTTCAACAGAAGTCGATGTTTAAGTGAAACCGATGTTGAACAGAGTCAATGTTTAAACTAAAATCGTTGTTTGAATGAAATCGATATTCAACAGAGTCGATGTTTAAGTGAAATTGATGTTGAACAGAATGAAATCGATGTTTACATGGAGTCGATGTATTTGCATGGAAATCGTTGTGGCACTTAGTCGGTAATCGATGTGTATTGAACAACCATCGATTTGGCTTTTTAGTGCAAATAAAAAAGCAATAGTGCCATAAATTTATATTTATTATGAAAATATGATATTAAATATATTTAATTAATCATGAGTTTTGTTATCACCAAAATATAAGGGTAAAATATAAGAATGGTTCAACAGGATTTTTGATCCACTCTCTTACCTTGAGGATCACTGTCTAACCTGGTAGAAGTGCTCATTGGAGTGGGTAAAGGTTTTACTTGTTCGAATCCAAATTTCTTGAGCAGGTCCTTGATGTACTTAGTCTAGTTGATGTGAATTCCTTCCTTACCTTGTTTGATTTGAAGTCCAAGAAAGTAGGCCAATTCTCTCATCATGCTCATCTCAAATTATCCCTGCATCAACTTTTCAAAATACTTGCAAAGAGATTCATCAGTAGCTCCGAAAATACTGTCATTAACATAGATTTGCACAATTAAAGTGTTATGTGAATATGATTTAATGTATAATGTGCTATCTACCTTTCCTCTAGTAAAACCATGGTTTAAAGAAATGCACTTAGCCTTTAATATCAAGTTATGGGTGCTTGTTTTAGACCATAAAATTCAGGGTCATCAAAATCAGACGGTTGTTCTATATATACTTCTTCTTTGATAAAACCATTAAGAAATACAGACTTTACATCCATTTGAAAAGGTTTTAAATCTAATGCTGAGGCATATGCCAATAAAATTCTGATTGCTTCAAGTCTAACTACTATTGCATAAGTTTCATCAAAATCTATGTCTTCCTCTTGGGATAGTCCTAAGCTACCAGTCTAGCCTTATTCCTAGTAATTACACCAGTCTCATCCACTTTGTTTTTGAACACCCATTTAGTGCCAGAACTGGATGGTCTGATGGTCTAGATACAAGAGTCCAGACATGGTTTCTTCTGAACTAATTTAGTTCATCTTGTATGACTAAAATCCAAGATTCGTCAGTCAGAGCCTCATTGACTATCTTTGGCTCAATTTGAGAGATAAAATCTAAATAATCACAAGAATTACATTACCTCTTATTCCTACCCCTTGACTTGGATCACCTATGATATTTTCTTTGGATGATTCTTCTGATATTTCCACTCCTTTGGAAGATTTTTATGAGATCGTTCATTTTGGAGTAGAACTTCCAATGGTGGCTCCTCCTTATCTTCTCTAAGGATGATATCCTTTAGCTTTTCTGCTAGTTCCCTTGTTTCTTCATTATCACTATCATCTTCTTTCCATAAAGATGGGTTAGTCTCATCAAACATAACATGAATGGTTTTCTCAATCAATAAAGTGTTTCTATTAAATACTTTATAACCTTTAGGTTATGTTTGGTTTTTGGATAGACTGGAGATAGAGTGTGGTTATCCTCAAAATTTTGAGGTTATCTTCAAAATTTTGGTTATCCTTCAAAATTTTGGGGATAACCTCACCCTATCCCCACTCTATCAAATACCAAGCATAGCCTTAGGTTTTGAGATGTAACCAAGAAATATACTGTCATTTGATTTTGCATCCAACTTACCCAAATTTCACTTACCATTGTTGAGAATGTAGCATTTGCATCTGAATGGTTTGAGATGACTGACATTTGGTTTCTTGTTCTTGTATAGTTCGTATGCAGCCTCCTTCAATATAGGTCTGATCATTGCTTTATGTAGCATGTTGTGCTAATTGCTTCTGCCCAAAAAATACTTTGGCAAGTTGTACTCAGCTAGCATTGTTCTTGCTATGTCCAATAGTGTTCTGTTCTTCCTTTCAGCAACTCCATTTTATTGAAGTGTCCTTGGTGTTGAAAAGTTGTGCTCTATTCCTTGGTCTTCACAGAAACTTATGAATTCTTTGTTCTAAAATTCTCCTCTATGATCTGACCTTAATCCAATTATGCTGAACTTCTGATCCTTCTGCACTAATTTGCTGAATTTTATAAATGCTTCGAATGAGTCATCTTTATGAGCTAAGAATGACACCCATGTAAACCTAGAGCAGTCATCAACTATGACAAATCCATAATTGTTTCCTCCCAATCTTGCTGTAGATATTGGACCAAATAAATCTATGTGAAGTAGCTCTAAAGGCTTGGTGGTGGTGACAATTGACTTTGACTTGAAAGAAATTTTGACATGCTGCCCTTTTGCACAAGGTCCACAAACTTTGTCATACTGAATGTTGATCTTTGGTAATCCTTCTACTAGCTCATGCCTTATCAAATTTTTTATCACATCCAAGGTAGCATGACCCAATCTTCTGTGCCATAATTCTACATCAGTGCTTTTATTGGCTACTAGACATACATCTTAATTTTGAAATCTTCGAGAAGAAGAACATATAAATTCTTTTCTCTATGAGCTGTGAAAATTATTTCGCCCTCCTTGATGATTAGACATTTTGATTCTTTGAATTGACTTGATATCCTTTGTCATAGAGCTGGCTTATGTTAATATGAGATTACGTTTCAATCCTCTGACACAAAGAACTTCTTCAATTAGGTTGTTCTTCTTGCTCCCTATTGTGCCACATCCAATAGCAGTCCCTTTACCTTTGCCTCCATAGGTGACTGATCCTTCTTCTGATTTGATTGTCTTGAATAGGTTTCTATCACCTGTCATGTGCCTAGAGCATCAACTTTTCAAGTACCATTTGGATGCTTTAAGGTACCTACATAAAAATCATTGAGATTTAGGTACTAAACTCTTTTGGGTCCTTGATGGTTAGTTTCATAATAAGTTTTCTTGGGAATCCATTTCAGGTGCTTTGTTGGGCAATTTATGATTGTGTGATTAAGCTTGCTGTAATGAGAACAACATGCTATATTATTTTGATCAATCATTTTACTTCTATTTTTAACAGATTGCTTTTTCTTATGTCTTTGTTAACATACGTCCCTTCAGGTATAAATATTGGCATTTGATCTATTTCAGGATATATTTTTGTTTCCTCATTTTCTGATGGTGTATTACCTATTCCAAATTTCTTTTTACCACTTCTTCTTGCTCCTTTTAGAATTAAAGAGGATTTTCCATTTGTTAGTTTATCTATTGTAGAGTTTAGGTATTTATTATTCTCTGTTAGAGTCTTCATTTCTTCAATTAATTTTGTTATATTATTATTTTCTAGATGCTCTATTTTGTAAGGCTCTCGAATTTTATTGCATTATTGTATTGCATGTAAATAATTCATGTGTGTATGTACGTATGTAGATATCTACGTAAGTACTAGTTGGTATACTATTGCATGCATGTGTATAAACTAGATGTAAATAGTGTCTGAATGACTTGTTGATAGTGTGTACATGATAATGCATATGTATGACATATATAGGTATAAGATGTGCAAGGTTTCTGCATATTTTGGAGTTCTGGCCGAAGGCCTTATAGGCGTCAATATCAATGGACGTTTGAGCTGAGTAGGCGTCATCCCCATGGATGCCAATACTAATTCCAGCGTCCAGCGATGTGGACGCCAAATTCCCTGACCTACATGCGTTGCAGAGCCCAGAAATTTTGGAAACAAGCCACCACAACCATTGGGGAGCTGTCCCCAACGGTCTGAAAGGCCATCTTGTCACCCCTGCGTGACAAGAGAACCCCTCTACTTTAAAACCAACTCCCCTTGCACCAGAAAACCTCTCTTGACTCTTTGCAAAGAGGAGAGAAAACCCTAATTCGGAGCTGTGCAAAGACTGAGTTTTGGAGGCTTCAATCCGGCGATCCAAGGCTTCATCCGGCGTTCTTTTGCAACTGGAGGTTAGAGGGAACCAAGGAGAAGGCTTCCCCACCACCGGCTTAGCACCTGCATCGACCTAGAACCCGGAGGAGAGCTCTTTTGGAGGCTTCTTGGGACTGCCCAAGGAGAGCTTCTCCAACCCGTTTAGATCCCTTGGAGTTTTTACAAGAGGCAAGTACCCTACCCATAGTGTTCATGTATGTGATGACCAAACTTTCCCCATATATAAATTACTTCACTTATTTATATATATTAATTTTGATGATTAACAAAAAGTACTAATGAATTACTTGAGCTTTGAGGACAGGAAATAAAAGCAAAAGAAAGTTCAAGACAATCAGGTAAGACTCTCAATTTATAAGTATTATGATCGATTTCCTTTCTGATCAAATTGCAAACAAATCGATACCATAACGATTGCTTTAGACTTCATAACGATTTCCCTTCTGGCTGAAAAGTCATGTTGTTTCAATCAAGTCGATGTCGTAACGACTTCATAAGTCATCGTAACGATTCCTTTAGAACTCGTAACGACTTGCTTGTCATAACGACTTCATAAGTCATCGTAACGATTCCTTTAGAACTCGTAACGACTTGCTTGTCATAACGACTTCATAAGTCATCGTAACGATTCCTTTAGAACTCGTAACGACTTGCTTGTCATAACGAATTCATAAGTCATCGTAACGATTCCTTTAGAACTCGTAACGACTTGCATCTCATAACGACTTCATAAGTATCGTAACGATTCCTTTAGAACTCGTAACGACTTGCTTGTCATAACGACTTCATAAGTCATCGTAACGATTCCTTTAGAACTCGTAACGACTTGCTTGTCACAACGACTCTATAAGTCATCGCAACGATTTCTTTAGAAAGCGTAACGACTTGCTTGTCATATCGATTCTATAAGTATTCATAACGATTTCTTTAGAACTCGCAACGACTTGTTCGCCGTAATGATTCTATAAGTATTCATAATGATTTCTTTAGAACTCGCAACGACTTGCTCGCCGTAACGATTCCAGAAGTTATCATAACGATTTCTTTAGAGCTCATAACGACTTGATAAGTGTTCACAACGATTTGCATCGTATAACGATTTGTTAAGTGTTTCACAACGATTTCTCCTGTGTCATAACGACTTGGCCAATCTGACTTATTCATAACGATTTCATAAGTCATATAGCCATCGATTTCATATCTTGATATCTTATTCATCTTAAAAGCGTTGACTAGTCAAAGTCCACGTAGACATCTCCCTGACGCTTTTGCATTTATGAGATCTGAACGTATCTCTGCATGCATGCAGCCATATCATCCTTTATCGTGCCTACTCTGATTACGTCTTTTAGACTTAAGCTATTTGTCATTACTATTTCCATGTCTATTGCTAATACGTTGACTGACATCAGAGACAGCTTAGCTGTCTGCTATTTGAGATTGACATTTGTGCAGACCTCTGAACCAGCTTCATGGTACAACGTTAAACAAATAGAAGCCATCGGATATCTTTGGAGATCTCATCTTTTTGCGTGCTCAAGTATCAAAAGACTGTTGACAGGAAGCTTCCAAGACTCCAGATGTCATTCAGTCTAACGACTACTCAAAAGAGAGACAACGGACTCTTTAACATCTAGATTTCAAATTGAAGATATATATACAAGTCAGAAGAACAGAAGACAGACAACGTTCAAGAAAAGCATTCAAATTCTTCTGAAGAAAGTTTAGAGCAGAAAACTTCATTCCTCTTAGCTTTTGCTCTTTTGCTCTCTACTAGCTAGTGAAAGATCATTTGAAGAGAGCTTGTGTAGTTCTGAGAGTGAGCCTAGATTTAGATTCTTTGCTCTCAGTGCTAGGTCCTTCAGATCATCGCTTGTTGCAGTTTGATCTAGGGGCTTGTCTTCAAACCTCTCCTTGTGTTGTTCCCTTCGGGTGTGAAGGAAGACCTGGTGGTATCCAAGGTGTTGTTCCCTTCTGGTGTGAAGAAAGACCTGGTGGTATCCAGGGTGTTGTTCCATTCGGGTGTGAAGGAAGACCAGCTAAGCTGGGTGTTGTAGCGTCCTTAGGGGGACTGTACCCTTGTTAGTGAAATCCTGAGGTATTGCTCAGGGACTGGACGTAGGTCTCCTGTGGAAAGGAGTTCCGAACCAGGATAAAAATCCTTCTGTCTTGTGGTTGTATTTTGTGTGATTGCTATCTCATTTCCTCTAACTCTAACCTTCATTTGAGTTGTTGTGTAATCCTTTTAGTGAACAGGTATTCATCAAAGATCAAATTTTTAATAACCCATTCACCCCCCCCTCTGGGCTAGCTAGCTGGGCAACAAGTGGTATCAGAGCGAGTCTCTTCGACAAAGAAGAAGATCCAACGATCTGAAGAGCAAAGATCAATGGCAGCCCAAGGCAACTTCGAAGGTCAGTCAGTCAACAGACCCCCGTTGTTTGATGGTGAAGATTATCCGTATTGGAAGACCAGAATGGAATATTTTCTACAAGGCCACGACTATCAAATCTGGTCGATAGTAGAAGAAGGTGACCTGGTTGTCACAAATGAGAAAGCACAATGGACAGATGAAGACAGAAAGAAAATCTCCTTGAACTGTAAAGCCAAGAGCATTTTATGTTGTGCTCTAAGCAAGAAGGAGTTTAACAGAGTCTCAGCCTGCAAATCCTCCATGGAAATGTGGGAAAAGCTAAGGATTACATACAAAGGTACAGATAAAGTAAAGGAGACAAGAATCGACATTCTTGTCACTCAGTATGAGAGATTTCAAATGCAGTCAGGTGAGTCAATCACCCAGATGTTCAGTCGATTCACTGACATCACCAATGGTTTAGCCAGTCTAGGAAAGTCCTATGAGATTGCAGATATGGTAAGAAAGATTCTCAGATCCTTGCCATCTTCATGGACACCAAAGGTCACAGCTATTGAAGAAGCTAATGACCTTAAGAGAATGTCAGTAGAAAAGCTCATCGGGTCCCTCATGGCCCATGAGATCAACATGGAAAGGCTAGGAGAATCATCTAGCAGAAAGAAGCACTCCAATGCTTTGAAAGCAGAAGAAGAGTCATCAGAAGCAAGCTCCAGCGGGAGTGAGGAAGACAGCGAAAATGAAGAAGCAATGCTCTCTAAGAGATTGCAGCGCATCCTGGCCAAGAAGAAGAAATTTCAATCCGGCAGAAGGTACTTTAAGAAAAATAAAGACTTCAAAAGATCAGATGGCAAAGAAATGAAGAAAGGAGAGACCATCTGTTATGAATGCAAGAAGCCTGGACATATCAAGGCAGATTGTCCAATGCTAAAGAAAAATGATCACAAGAAGAAGGATAGCTCTAAGAAGTTCAGAAGATACAAGAAAAAGGCAATGGCAGCTGCTTGGGAGAACAACAGTGACTCAGACAGTGAGTCAAGCTCAAGCAGTGATGAAGAAGAAGCCAACCTGGCTCTCATGGCCAACATCGAAGAAAAGGTAACCTCTGACTCTTCTTTCGATTCTTGTAATAATTCTGATTCAGATTCTGACAATTTGGAAAGCGCCTTTAATGAACTTTACGACAAATATAAAGAGGTGTCTAAATTACTTAAGATTAGTAAGAAGAATAATACATGCTTAGAAAACACCAACTCCGACTTAAAAACAGAAAATGAAGAACTAGAAAAGCAATTAATCGAACTAAAAAGAAGAAATGAATTGTTGTGTGAAGACTTAGAAGTTAAGAATAAACAAATAACAAAATTAGAAAAACAAGAAAGTGTAATGAATTAAGAAAAGAGATTAAAAATCTAAATGAAGAGAATGAAAAATTAGCAAGCACATTAGAAAAATTTACAAATGGTAAGAATCCCTTAATATTAAAAGGAGCTAGACGCTCCGGCAAGAGAAAAGATGGTGTAGGCTACACACCACCTGAAAATGCAGAAACTATAATTCCACCTAAGGTGTATCCAACCCAAATTTGTTCCTGAGGAAAATACAGCCTATAAAGCTAATTTTAAGTATATTGAAAGAGTAACAAAAACATCATGTTGTAGTCACTGTAATAAGCTAGGTCATTTAAAATCCACCTGTCCAACAAGACATAAGAAGTGGATAATGAAAGTAAAAAATAATGATACTGACCCATCAGGACCCAAAAGAACTTGGGTACCTAAAGCTTGATGTCTTAATTTCAGGTTAATCCTCGAGCATCCAAATGGTATTTGGATAGTGGGTGTTCAAGGCACATGACAGGAAACCTGAAGCTGTTTTCCCATCTCCAAGCTGAAGAAGGAACATCACTTATGGAGATAATGGGAAAGGAACTGTAGTAGGCAGTGGATCAGTAAATAGCAAAGGAAAAACAGTCATAGAAGATGTGCTATTAGTCAAAGGATTAAAGCACAACCTCATCAGTATAAGTCAGCTGTGTGATAGAGGTCATCAAATCAAGTTTCAAGAATCAAAGTGCAGCATACTAAAGGATGGAGCAGTCATCTTTGAAGCAAATAGAGAGAAGAATCTGTACGTGCTCTACCTTGAAGAACTCAAAGAGCAAAATGTGTGTCTGGCAGCCAGCAAAGACAAATCAACTGAGCTGTGGCACAGAAGACTAGGCCACTGCAGCTTGGACGGATTGAACAAGCTTAGAAAGAGGAATCTTGTGGAAGGTCTACCAAAAGTCAAGGAAAATTGGAAAGTGTTTGTAGACCCTGTGCTAAGGGAAAGCACACAAAGAGTTCCTTCAAGTCAAAGACAGTGGTGACTACCTCAAAACCCTTAGAGCTCCTACATATGGATCTATTTGGACCAATGAGGACTACCAGTCTTGGAGGAAAGAATTTTGGATTTGTCATAGTAGATGACTACTCAAGATTCACATGGGTATCATTCTTAGAGCATAAAGATGATAGTTTTGATAATTTTGTCAGTTTCAGTAAGAAGGTCCAAAAAGATCAGAAGTTCAGTATTGTGTCCATTCGATCAGACCATGGTGGCGAGTTCCAAAATGAAAAGTTTGCTAGATTATGTGATGATCAAGGAATTCAGCACAATTTCTCAGCACCAAGGACACCACAGCAAAATGGTATAACTGAGAGGAAGAACAGAACTCTCTTAGATATGGCAAGAACCATGCTCTCTGAATATGAGCTACCAAGATATTTTTGGGCTGAAGCAGTCAACACAGCCAGTTACATTGTCAACCGAGTAATGATCAGGCCAATACTGAAGAAGACTGCATATGAGTTGTTCAAAGGGAAGAAGCCAAAGATAAGTCATTTCAGAATCTTTGGATGTCCTTGCTTTACTCACAACAACGGAAAAAGGGACATTGGTAAGTTGGATGCCAAGTCAGATGAAGGCATCTTTATGGGGTATACTTCTAAACCCAGAGGCTATAGAGTTTTCAATAAACGCTCACTATTAATTGAACAAACTGTGCATGTTATTTTTGATGAAACTAACCCTTCCTTGAGAAAGGAAGTAGATAGTGATAATAATGATGCAGATGAACTGTCCAAAAAGCTTAAGGATACATCAATTGAGGACAATGATGATCCACCTCTGGAAGAATTACAACAAGAAGAAATTACTCATGAAAATCTTCCAAAGGAATGGAGATACAAGAAAGATCACCCACTTGATAATATCATTGGTGATCCATCCATAGGGGTAAGAACAAGAGGTAATGTAATCCCTTGTGATTATTTAGCCTTTGTTTCTCAGATAGAGCCTAAGACAGTCAATGAAGCTTTAACTGATGAATCTTGGCTAATAGCCATGCAAGATGAATTAAATCAATTCAAGAGAAACCAAGTATGGTCACTTGTTCCTAGACCATCAGATCATCCAGTTATTGGCACCAAATGGGTGTTCAGAAACAAATTGGATGAAGCTGGTGTAATCCTAAGAAACAAGGCCAGATTGGTAGCTCAGGGCTATTCTCAAGAGGAAGGCATAGATTTCGATGAAACCTATGCATCTGTAGCTAGACTTGAGGCTATTAGAATCTTACTTGCATATGCATCAGCTCTAAACTTGACACTATTTCAAATGGATGTTAAATCAGCATTCTTAAATGGTTTTATAAAAGAGGAAGTGTATGTTGAACAACCTCCAGGTTTTGATGACACCGAATTTCCTAATCATGTTTTCAAACTCCATAAGGCATTATATGGTTTAAAACAAGCACCTAGAGCCTGGTATGAAAGACTTCGCTCTTTTCTGTTAAATCATGGTTTCAATAGAGGCAAAGTAGATAGCACTTTATTCATAAAGTCAAAGGTCAATCACATACTATTAGTTCAAATCTATGTAGATGATATCATTTTTGGTTCTACTGATAAATCTCTTTGCAAGTACTTTGAGAAGCTTATGCAGGGAGAATTCGAAATGAGTATGATGGGGGAGCTAAACTACTTCCTTGGATTGCAAGTCAAGCAAGGGAAGGAAGGCACCCACATCTGTCAAGCCAAATACACCAAGGAACTCCTGAAGAAGTTTGGATTCGATAATGCCAAACCACTGTCAACTCCAATGAGCACATCAACCAGAATGGGCAGTGATCAAAATGGTAAAAAGGTAGATCAAAAGAACTACAGAGGTATGATAGGGTCTTTACTTTATTTAACAGCAAGTAGACCAGACATCTTGTTTATTGTATGCATGTGTGCTAGGTATCAAGCAGACCCTAGAGAATCACACCTAATTTATGTAAAAAGAATATTTAGATATTTAGCTAGAACTCATGGTTTAGGTCTTTGGTATCCAAAATCATGTGAAATAGATTTAGTAGGATATTCTGATGCTGACTATGCTGGATGCAAGATAGATAGAAAGAGCACCAGTGGTTGTTGTCAATTTCTTGCAGGATGCTTGATATCATGGTCTTCAAAGAAACAAAACTCAGTGGCACTATCAACAGCTGAAGCTGAATATGTAGCTGCTGGAAGTTGCTGTACACAACTCCTATGGATAAAGCAACAACTTGAAGACTTTGGATTAAATATCAAATCAATTCCATTGCTGTGTGACAACATCAGTGCCATTAATCTGACCAAGAATCCAATTCAGCACTCAAGGACAAAACATATTGAGGTTAGATATCATTTTATTCGTGATCATGTTGCAAATGGAAATATAGAAATATTCTTTATTGATACAAATAGCCAACTAGCAGATATCTTCACAAAAGCCCTACCTGAAGAGAGATTTACATCTCTTAGAAGGGAATTAGGGATGTGCAATTTGTAAAAGATTCCTGTATTTAAAATGGCATATAAATTTTTCAGAATAAATGAAAATTTTCTCTCTCTCTCTCTCTCTCTCTCTCTCTCTCACTTTAAGCAAAACTCAGTTTATTTACTCTTCCTTGACCGCTATTGTGTTAAAAGCAGTTTGACTTGTCAAACCCTTTTGTCGCCTTGTGCCGTTACCGCCCTTTGGCGCCTCCTGTTTTGATAAAATAATTCTAATTCGTCAAATCGTTCTGGGAACGACTCATCTTCTACCTTTACCCTTTCTCCTTTATCTATTCACCCAAAGCCGATGCCCTAACGATTCCGGCATCGACTCTCTGCAAGATTTGAAGCTTTCCCCTCTTCCCGCGAAGAATCCCTAAAGGGCTTCCATCTCTTCCATCATCTCCCTTCTCCAGAACAGTTCTTCTCCTCTCTACCCATGGCCGCTCCGATGATCTCCGAAAGTGTAGGGGGCTACAGTGCTGAGTACCTGTCCGCAGAACAGCAGGAAAGGTTCACCTTCGTGAAGACAAAGGTATGCGGAAACAAGGCAGTGGATGTTCCAAATCTTGAGAAGAATGGCATGGGAAGTATAGCAGAAACTCTAAGAAGGATGCAGTGGATGGAAATTGCCACTTTCACCGAGGTAAGTTATCCCGACCTGGTGAAAGCATTTTATGTGTGCTTAAGGTCAGAGGCAGATGGGTCCCTTGTATCATCGGTAAAGGGAATCCAAATTAAAGTCGATCATGAGTTGTTGCACATGTTGTTTGGAGTGAAGACGTCTGGTTTCAGTGGGGTTCACGCAGTGAACGATGAAGTAAAAGGCCTTGGCATTATAGGTCCAGGGTTTAGGCTAAGAGACGGAAAATTGGATATTAATCAGATGAATGCATACAACCGTCTTCTTCATTTCATTTTCTGTCAAATTTTGGTTCCTCGCAGTGCCACCTTCTCAACGTGCACTAGGGCAGACTCTGATATGATTTTTTGGGCAATTCAACAAAAGGAGATTAATATGGCGCAAGTCATGATGGAAAGGATGAAATTTTCCAGAGATCAAATTTGGGATACAAAAAGTAAGTTAAATGTCTCATTGCCCTATGCTCATCTACTTACAAAGATTTTCAAACACTTTGGAATAGATTTATCTGGGGCAGTTGTGGAGAAGATGGGCCAGTGTATAAGGTCCAGAAATCTCAAGAAAAGTGGTTTCTCTGTAATTGAAGGTGTATGGTCTAAGACCACTGTGGCCGAGGGAGAAGCCATAATTGGTGATGTAGAAATTCCTGATGTTTAGGAAATGGCAGTAGTAACACCACCAGCAGAGCAGCAGCAAGCAGAAGAGTCAGTAGCAGAGCAGCAAGCAGCTCAGTCAGCAGCAGAGCAGCAGGCAGTAGCACCAGCATTTCAGCCAGAATCTCTTACAGCTTCTGTAGTTGAGGAGGAAGTGGCAGATAAAGCCAGTGATTCGCCTACCTCAATAATTGGCTCAATTCTTAAGAATTTAGTTGAATCAGCTCTCTCCACGCGAATGGACTCACAGTCTGGTGAATTTGAAATGGAAGAAGCTGTGGCAGAAGGCCACATTAAAGAATCAATTCCTGTGGAGCAGTCCAGTGCTCCAGTAGATCCAGTTGAAGAGGAAGCTCCTGCTCAGGGGGAGCAGTCTATTGAAGAATCAGCACCTCAAAGGAAAGGCAAAAGGATAGTTCACAGAAAACTCAGAAAGAGCCACATGAAAGTCAACCTGAACCCGGTTTTGGAATTGTTGAAGGCTCAGGGAGAAATTTTGTCAGCAGTGCAGTCCAGTGTGCAAGGGATACTTGCTAGTCAAGCTTCGACCACCTCTGAGCTCTCTTCAGTCAGAAATGCAATGAAGTGGTTTAATAAAGAAATGTCTGATATGAAGTCGATGCTAGCAGTTCTTTCAAGGTCAAGTGGAGTTTCTCCTGCAGCTACTCAGAGCAGACCAGCTGCTGTTCCTCGGCCAGCAGGGCCATCAGCTTAAGCATCAGGGCCACCAGGGCCATCTGTGCAAGCTTCAGGGTCATCAGGACCCTCTTCAGTTGTCAGAGAAGGTCAAGACAAAGGGAAAGAGCTCATGACAGCTACTAAGGCCCCTGACACTTCTACTCTTGCAACTCCAACCCTCTCTTCACCTTCATCTCCTTCTACAGCCCCTCCTACACCACCAACTGTAAAACACCCTGTGCCTCGCACCCAACCATCTTCCTCTCTCATTTCATCTCAACCCTCCTTCTCTCCCACTCCTTCTCTCACCTCAGCTCCATCATCATTCAATCCCAAACCTTCACCACCTTCTTCCTTCAATCCCAAACACCTTTTCTATCCTCCTACTCCTCCTTCCTCTGTCACTATCATTCCGAAAAAACCTTCACTACTTGGTGTCTTTGACACAAATCTGCCGGATGATTTTGAGAGAAATATCCTTATCACCATTCTCTCCACTGCCACTCATATCCACAGGACTGATCCTCCCAGTCCTGCCAAGAAAAAGAGGAAACAATCATCCTCTGTCAGCATCCCCTCCTCACCATTATTTCCACCTCTTTGGTACTCTCTAACCCTCGAACCTCAGAGAAGATTCCTCTATAAGGAATATGTTCAAAAGTGCATCCTCTCCACCATCTATGGTATTCCTTTCCTCAACCTCTCTGAGCATCTAAGCATTATTCTTCCTCTTACCCAGCTGTCCCACCCTCAAAAATCCAAAATCTTTGAGGGCACCGAGTTCAAGACTGAAGATCAGTGGGCCAATGTCAAGGGAAACAAAGCTCAATACAACAAATATTTGACTACCAGGGCAGAATCTCTTACTCATCGAGCTCACCCACTCACTCTTTCTGAGTGGTTCATTATTCAGCATAAGAACTCTTGGGGACCCTTTATTTTGAAAGAGATTCGTATTGCCAAGAATTTTCAGCTGTACAGTGATTTTTGCTATTTGAACAAGCTGCCTGAAGTTCAGTTCTACCAATTTCATTCAGCCTTAGTGATGTTGAGATCAGAACGTCCAGTAAATCTTCCCCTCACAGTGGACTTTGCCAATCTCAAAGTTGACTCTCCAGTTCTTCTGCCAAAGCTACACTCTTTAGTGTTTGACTCCGATGCTGGATCTCATGCACTGGATATGTTTGCTAGGCAGATGGGCCGTTTGTCAGCCAAGTTGGGCAGATTACCCTCCTTCTTGCGGTTCATTTTCAGAGAATATCACTCTGGCCGCATCTCTTCCCAAACCTTGGCCCCACTCATTTCTAAGTGTGAGAGACTTTCTCCCTCAGAATGGGAAACTCTCTATCAAGCATCATATCTTCACTTGGAAGCCATTAACAGTGATCTAGCTCGTCAAAGGAAGCCCATTCTTTCAGCCGAAGCCTTCATGGATCTCAACTCCATAAATCCAATTCAAGAAATCTATGTTCTGTGGGCAGCTAGATATACTGCCTTCTATGCTCTGAAGCAGGATTTGCTTGACCAGAAGATTTTCTATCCAATCTCTCTGGATGGATTTCTCCATCGTGCCAGCTTCGGAAAGAGCACCTACTTCAGATTTATCTTGGATACAGACCAGTATGGAGTATTCCTGGAACAGCAAAGGCAACTTTACATTCAAAGGGCCAGTCCATCCATGGGTCCTAATTTTTCAGTTGCTTCTGGCGTTTTCCAACAGATTTTTGAAGACCTTGAGATTAAGGCATGGGCTGTCATCTCACAGCATGCCTCTTTATTGTCTCCTATGTATTATCTTCCTCCCACTTAATACAATGATTTCTCTCTTCTTTGTCTCATAGACTATCTTTTTGCTTATTGACAAAATGGGGGAGAAAACTAAAGCTATATTCTGAAAAACATGTTTGTGTTGTATGATGTTTAGTATATTTTGTCATCATCAAAAAGGGGGAGATTGATGACCAAACTTTCCCCATATATAAATTACTTCACTTATTTATATATATTAATTTTGATGATTAACAAAATAGTACTAATGAATTACTTGAGCTTTGAGGACAGGAAATAAAATTAAAAGAAAGTTCAAGACAATCAGGTAAGACTCCCAATTTATAAGTATTATGATCGATTTCCTTTCTGACCAAATTGCAAACAAATCGATACCATAACAATTGCTTTAGACTTCATAATGATTTCCCTTCTGGCTGAAAAGTCATGTTGTTTCAATCAAGTCGATGCCGTAACGACTTCATAAGTCATCGTAACGATTCTTTAGAACTCGTAACGACTTGCTTGTCATAACGACTTCATAAGTCATCGTAACGATTCCTTTAGAACTCGTAACGACTTACTTGTCATAACGACTTCATAAGTCATCGTAACGATTCCTTTAGAACTCGTAACAACTTGCTTGTCATAACGACTTCATAAGTCATCGTAACGATTCCTTTAGAACTCGTAACGACTTGCATCTCATAACGACTTCATAAGTTATCGTAACGATTCCTTTAGAACTCGTAACGACTTGCTTGTCATAACGACTTTATAAGTCATCGTAACGATTCCTTTAGAACTCGTAACGACTTGCTTGTCACAACGACTCTATAAGTCATCGCAACGATTTCTTTAGAAAGCGTAACGACTTGCTTGTCATATCGATTCTATAAGTATTCATAACGATTTCTTTAGAACTCGCAACGACTTGTTCGCCGTAACGATTCTATAAGTATTCATAATGATTTCATTAGAACTCGCAACGACTTGCTCGCCGTAACGATTCCAGAAGTTATCATAACGATTTCTTTAGAGCTCATAACGACTTGATAAGTGTTCACAACGATTTGCATCGTATAACGATTTGTTAAGTGTTTCACAACGATTTCTCTGTGTCATAACGACTTGGCCAATCTGACTTATTCATAACGATTTCATAAGTCATATAGCCATCGATTTCATATCTTGATATCTTATTCATCTTAAAAGCGTTGACTAGTCAAAGTCCACGTAGACATCTCCCTGACGCTTTTGCATTTATGAGATCTGAACGTACCTTTTCATGCATGCAGATCATATCATCCTTTATCGTGCCTACTCTGATTACGTCTTTTAGACTTAAGCTATTTGGCATTACTATTTCCATGTCTATTACTAATAACGTTGACTGACATCAGAGACAGCTTAGCTGTCTGCTATTTGAGTTTGACATTTGTGCAGACCTCTGAACCAGATTTATGGTACAACGTTAAACAAATAGAAGCCATCGGATATCTTTGAAGATCTCATCTTTTTGCGTGCTCAAGTAATCAAAAGACTGTTGACAGAAAGCTTCCAAGACTCCAGATGTCATTCAGTCTAACGACTACTCAAAAGAGAGACAACGGACTCTTTAACGTCTAGATTTCAAATTGAAGATATATATACAAGTCAGAAGAACAGAAGACAGACAAGGTTCAAGAAAAGTATTCAAATTCTTCTGAAGAAAGTTTAGAGCAGAAAACTTTATTCCTCTTAGCTTTTGCTCTTTTGCTCTCTACTAGCTAGTGTAAGATCATTTGAAGAGAGCTTGTGTAGTTCTGAGAGTGAGCCTAGATTTAGATTCTTTGCTCTTAGTACTAGGTCCTTCAGATCATCGCTTGTTACAGTTTGATCTAGGGGCTTGTCTTCAAACCTCTCCTTGTGTTGTTCCCTTCGGATGTGAAGGAAGACCTGGTGGTATCCAGGGTGTTGTTCCCTTCTGGTGTGAAGGAAGACCTGGTGGTATCCAGGGTGTTGTTCCCTTCGGGTGTGAAGGAAGACCAGCTGAGCTGGGTGTTGTAGCGTCCTTAGGGGGACTGTACCCTTGTTAGTGAAATCCTGAGGTATTTTTCAGGGACTGGACATAGGTCTCCTGTGGAAAGGAGTTACGAACCAGGATAAAAGTCCTTCTGTCTTGTGGTTGTATTTTGTGAGATTGCTATCTCATTTCCTCTAACTCTAACCATCATTTGAGTTGTTGTGTAATCCTTTTAGTGAACAGGTATTCATCAAAGATCAAATTTTTAATAACCCATTCACCCCCCCCCCCTCTGGGCTAGCTAGCTGGGCAACAGTATGTGTCTAGGATGATTTTATCATTTTTATACATTTTCCTCGTGTCCTGGATCCCCTCTTTCACCCTTTCATTTGAGTTCGGTCTGTGTTTCTGCACAGACAGGAACTTGGCGTCAATGCCTTGACGCCAAGCTCCAGGTGCGTGTCCAGCAATCTGGCCGTCCACTTCTAGAACGGCCAGAGACCGCCGCCAAGTTCATCTGAGCAGAACAGCAAGCTGTTCTACCCTTCTATGTGGATAATTTGGATATGTTTCACGATGAGGATATAATGTAATCTCTTATATGCTATGTATACTAGCTAATGTGATGGATGGGAATATGATTGTACATTTATTTTGCGGATGGTAGAACTTATTCATATATTTAAAAGCATGTGGAAGAAGGTAATTCATGTGTATGTTCTTACCCTTTTCCTGATAATCCGTGGTAAAATCATGTTGCCCTAATTTCATTAGACCATGTGTGTACAACCTTGTCTATGCCCTGAGTTCTGGAATTTTCCATGCTTATATGATCTATCGAATTTTCCTGTTTTGGGGAAAATAGAAATCATGCGTAAGTCGCCATAAATCTTTCGTAAATTGTATGTTGGCTAATAAATTCAGGAATAAATTCTGTAGTTCCATGCCTGTTAGGGTTCAGACAGTGAGTGGTTAAAACTGTGCTTGTGTTTAACTCCATGTTAAATCGAATTGCGAATAGCATGTGAAATTAATGTTAGATTTCCTGTAATACCGTTTTAGCTCAGAAAAATCTGAAATTTTGCATGTGGGATCCTAAACCCGAAAATATCTTGTGGTTAAAATTTCAGGTCATTTGGACCAGTAGATGATACAATGTGAATTTTCCATGTAAAAATGTGAAATTAATGCATGCCTTGGTAAAATGATTTGATTTTGTATATAGCAACCTGATTAGTGAAAATTCCTGAGTGCTAAATTTCTGTAATTGTAGTGCCATGTTAGGAAAAAAAACAGAGAAGTGTGCATGTGAGTGAGAAAGTGAATGAATTGAGAGAGTGACATGTGTAAACTTATGTGCTAAAATCGGTAAAAACGTGTAATGTGTAAATTGTGCCAAGTGTGACATTTCTTCCACAGAGGGCAGTGGATCCGTATCAGGGAAAAGTCCCCCTGAGAAGGTTCAATGTGTAGTGACCCTAAGGGCATTAGGGGGAAATCCTGGAGGTGGACAAGTACCACTGGTTAGGGTGGAGACTTGTTCTCCCAGTCTGCGCAGTCCAAGAGTCGCCATTGTATTGCCTAGATGGCATCTATGTGATGTGATGTGTTGTGTCCTTCTTTGGTGGTTTGGACTATGTGTCACGGCACTAAATGTGAATGTGTAAATGTGAATGTGTAAATGTGAATGTGAACAATGTGTAAAAGTGCATGTGTAAAGTGTGAAATATGTGAACAAGAAATTGTGTAAAATGTGAAACCAAAATGTGAGGATGCAAGATTGAAATCCATGATATAAGGATCTGAAATCATGTTAGAACAACAATATAAATGTGGTTACGGTCATGTCTTATATGTGTTCAATGCGTAGAATCCATGTTAGGGACAATCCTTACTTATGTGTAAATCTTTCCATGTATGTTTATTCTCACATTGTGGTTTGAATGAGAACGTAACTTTCATGTGTTAGATTGTAAAGTGTTAAACCACATCAAAACAGCAAGCTTAAAACATGTGAAGTGGTCATGTGCATGTGTAGGAGTAAGTAGTAACCATGTTAGAAATGTTTTTCTTCCATGCATGTAAACTAGCCTTGCTAAATTGTTCCCATGTTTTAGTTTAATCGAAAGAAGAACTTCCATGTGTAGGAATGATTAGAGAGCATGAGATAGGAGATTTGATTTAGGAAATCTGAAAGCATGAATTTGTGTTTCATTAACGGAACTACCATGATAGGTTGCAAATTTTAATGATAAGCATGCTACATGTTGTGTCCTATGAATGTGTGTGTGTAAAACCTACCATGACATGTGCATGTGCGGTATGTGTAGAGTTACTTGCTGAGTCTTTTAGACTCACTACTTGCTTCGGCGTACAGGTGTAGTTGGTGACGAGGCACTTGTGGAAGAGACGTTGGAGACCGACTCCGAGCACTGAGATTAGAGTCTTGGAGTACTAGTGATATTTTGTGACTTTCATAGTATGTAATTGCAATCTTGTAATAGCATTATCATGAACAAATGTACAAGTGTGGACATCTATGTATTTAATTTTCAGCAAGTTAAATTATGTGGACTTTTAGTTCTTAATGTTATCGAATCATGTATGTTAAATGTGGATGATGAATAAAATGAAGACAGTGGTTCTTTTACTTCCGCTACTCTGTTCTTATATTCACGTGTATCTCAGCTGAATGTTCATGTTGGGTAAATGTCCCACTGTGATGATGCTTGCTATACCGACGTGGGTTGGTATAACCGTACCGGTATAATAAGGGCCGTCATAGAGATTGGTATCAGAGCAACCGGTTGAGATTGCACATGAATATACATGAGTCATCATCTTCATTACATGCTAAGTGTGTCCACATGTGTAGAAAACACTAATAAGAAGTGAAAAATAGATAAGAAAATGGTTAGAGAACTTAGTAACCTAGCTCTAATGGTAGCTGAAATTTATTACAGCCATGGCTTCGAGAGGTAGGCATGGTGGAGCACCGGCCCGTGAGGACGAGCCGAGACGTAACGAGCGGGCGGAGCAACAGGCCCCGGCACCGCAAGGTTCTGTACTTCCCCCACCGCCGCCTGTGGATTATGGAGTATTCATGCAAGGTCTGGTGCAAGCCATGCAGACGCAGGCTCACACTCAGGTAGCACTCCATGCACAATTGGAGGCTCAGGTTAGACTAATAAAATGAATTATTATCTGTTTTATTTGATTGTGCGATCTTGTGTTGATTGTGAATTGCTTGTTGTGCACTGTAGCAAGCTCAAGTACCGGCTCAGGACCATGGTGGACCTTCTACCATGGAAAGATTTAAGAGGATGATGCCACCCTCTTTTAAGGGGGAGAGCGATCCTTTGTTGGCTGAAAGCTGGATGAGGGAGATAGAAAAGATCTTCCGAGCCATCAGGTGTGCAGATGAGGATAAGGTTACATTGGCCACCTACATGCTACAGGTATGTGTTAATTTTGTATGTTTTGTTAAGTTAGATTTGTTTAGATGGAGCTTATGAACGGCGTATTGCAGGAAAGAGCTGATGTATGGTGGTCTTCACTACTGCGTACCCGGTTCGAGGACGGAGACATCGATGTTGCTTGGGACGAGTTCGTGAGGCTCTTTCGGGCCAAGTTTGTCCCCGAGCATGTGCAAGATCGGATGGAGCAGGAATTCCTATCATTGGCTCAAGGCTCCATGACCGTGCTGGAATATGAGGCGAGATTTTCTGAACTTTCTAAGTATGCACCTCATATCGTGGCAGATGAGCGCAGGAAGACGAAGAAGTTCGTGATGGGACTCAAGCCATCACTGCGAACGAGACTCGTGGCGTTTGACCACTGCACGTTGGACGAGGCCCTCAGTGCTGCTTGTAGGCAGGAGGGAGAGATGAAGCAATACCTGGAAGAAAAGAAAGCTTCGCAGAAGAGGCCAGCGGCGACCTTCCAACGGCAAGACAAGAAGAAAGCGATGTACCAGACACCGCAGTGATCCGTGACAGTCGGCAGTACTCAGGTACCTTCTGTACGTTCCCCTGGTGTGAAGAAAGAGTGTCCCCACTGTGGGAAGACACACGGTGGTACCGAGTGTTGGATGATTACGGGCAAGTGCTTGAAGTGCGGGAGCAGCGACCACAAGATCAAAGATTGCCCAAGACTTCAGCAAGGAGTTTAGCGCGGAGCGCCAGTCCCAGCGGTAGCAGCAGCAGCGCCAGCTACAGGAAGACCAGGAAGGCCTCGAGCCCCAGCTCGAGTGTTTGCTTTAGCTCGCGAGGACGCCGAGCAGGCGGAGCATGTCACCGAAGGTACGATTTTGCTTTTAGGTGTGCACGCTCGGGTTTTGTTTGATACGGGTGCTACTCACTCGTTCATTTCCGAGCGGTTCGCTAGGCAGTTAGCCCTAGAGTCAGGTGTAGAGTCGGAGGATTTAGAGGTCCCTTTGTCTGTGCACACCCCAGCGGGTACGGTATCGACTAGGAAGTGCATTCCGTCGTTACCTGTGTGCATTGACGATAGAGTCCTGGATGGGTGTTTCTTCTTGCTAAAGATGAAGGATTATGATGCTATTCTTGGTCTGGATTGGCTAGAGGAGCACTATGCGTTAGTGGATTGTCGTCGGAAGAGGATCGTTTTCCGCATTCCTGGTGAGGATGAGTTTTCTCATCCCTTGCCAAGGAACTTGGCAGGAAAGATGGTCATCTCTGCCATTAAGGCGATGCGCATGGTGAACAAGGGTTGTGACGCTTTTCTTGCCAGCGTGGTGTTAGTGCCAGAGGCTGATGAGTCACCTACTCTTGCAGAGATTGAGGTAGTACAGGATTTTCCAGATGTCTTTCCTGATGACTTGTCTGGATTGCCACCGGATAGAGAGATAGAGTTTACCATAGAGTTGCTTCCGGGCACCTCTCCTATCTCGAAGGCTCCATATCGGATGGCACCTGTAGAGTTAGCCGAGTTGAGGAGGCAGTTGCAGGAACTGCTTGATAAGGGATTTATTCGCCCTAGTGTTTCCCCTTGGGGCGCACCTGTATTATTCGTCAAGAAGAAAGACGGGTCACTTAGGTTATGCATTGACTACAGGAAGTTGAACCAAGTGACTGTGAAGAACAGGTATCCCTTACCTCGTATTGATGATTTGTTTGACCAGTTGCGAGAGGCATCAGTCTTTTCTAAGATTGACTTGCGATCTGGTTATCATCAGTTGAGGATTCGGAGTGAGGATGTGTCCAAGATGGCGTTTAGAACCCGTTATGAACATTATGAGTTTTTGGTCCTTCCTTTTGGATTGACCAATGCCCCTGCAGCGTTCATGGATCTCATGAACAGGGTGTTTAGGCCTTATCTAGATAGCTTTGTCATAGTGTTTATTGATGATGTGTTGGTCTACTCTCCGGATGAGACCACTCACCGTCAGCATTTGAGGGTAGTGTTAGAGGTTCTTCGTGAGCACAAGCTGTATGCTAAATTCAGCAAGTGCGACTTTTGGTTGCGCGAGGTTCATTTCCTCGGGCATGTTATCTCCAGTGCTGGTGTTGTAGTTGATCCAGCAAAGGTCCAAGCTGTTATGGATTGGGAGATTCCCAAGTCCCCTTCGGAGATTCGTAGTTTTCTTGGGTTAGCTGGTTATTATCGGCAATTTATTAAGGGATTTTCATCCATCGCCGCCCCTTTGACTCAGCTTACCAGAAAGGGAGTGAAGTTTGTTTGGTCCGAGAAGTGTGAGAGTAGTTTTCAATTGTTGAAGACTAAGCTCATGTCAGCCCCGATGTTAGTTTTACCAAGCGGTGTAGAGGGCTTTGCTATCTACACGGATGCGTCTCGGATTGGCTTAGGCTGTGTGCTCATGCAGCAAGAAAGGCTAGTGGCTTATGCTTCTCGTCAGTTGAAGAAGCATGAGAAGAACTATCCGACTCATGACTTAGAGCTCGCAGTAGTGGTTCATGCGCTAAAGATCTGGAGGCACTATCTTTATGGTGTCAGATTTGAGGTGTTTACTGACCACAAGAGCTTGAAGTATCTTTTCTCCCAAAAGGAATTAAACCTGAGGCAGAGGAGATGGATTGAGTTCTTGAAGGACTATGACTTCGACCTTCAGTATCACCCTGGGAAGGCGAATGTTGTAGCGGATGCTTTGAGTAGAAAGAGGCCATCTCTCCAGCAGGACTGGAAGATGTTGGAAGATGTGGCTTGCGCGTTGACTGAGTTAGAGCCATCGCTATGTCAGGCTTTTGTAGCTCAGTTATCTCTTAGGTCCTCGGTTTTAGATGAGGTGATCGAGCAACAGGAAGCCGACCCTAGACTCATAGAGTTAGTGGGCAAGGCAAACATTGCTCGTGATGAGGACGGTGTGATTAGATTTCAGCACCGTGTTTGTGTCCCCGATTTGGTAGATGTCCGTGAGCATGTGTTAGCGGAGGCTCATAGATCGCGATTCTCTATTCATCCGGGTAACACTTAGATGTATCAGGATCTGAAGAGATCATTTTGGTGGTCCGGCATAAAGAAGGATGTTGCGGATTATGTGTCTAGGTGTTTGGTGTGTCAGCAAGTAAAGGCCGAGCGACAGCGACCATCCGGCCTTATGCAAAGGATGGACATCCCAGTGTGGAAGTGGGAAGCTGTCACTATGGACTTTGTTTCAGGTTTGCCTCGATCTAGAAGGGGCAATGACTCGATTTGGGTAGTTGTAGATAGATTCTCGAAGACTGCTCATTTCTTGCCTATGAAGAAGAAGCAGTCAGTAGAGAGTTTAACTAGATTGTATGTTAGTAGTATCATTAGATTGCATGGTGTGCCGAAGTCGATCATTTCGGATCGAGATCCGAGATTCACTTCGAGGTTGTGGAAGGGTCTTCAGGATGCTTTAGATTCGGAGCTGAAGCTCAGTTCAGCGTTTCATCCCCAGACCAATGGACAGTCCGAGAGGACTATCCAGACGCTCGAGGATATGTTGAGGGCGTGTGTTCTAGATTGGAAGGATGATTGGGAGCACCATTTACCTCTTGTGGAGTTCACATACAACAACAGCTTTCATGCGAGTATTGGTATGGCTCCATTTGAGGCGTTGTATGGTAGGCCCTGCAGGTCTCCATTATGTTGGGAGGAGAATGGTGATAGGCAGTTGATCGGACCGGAGTTAGTTCAGGAAACTTCGGATAAGGTCCAGCTTATTAGGAAGAGGCTTGTTGCGGCACAGGATAGGCAGAAGAGCTATGCCGACAACAGGAGGAAGGATCTTGAGTTCGAGATTGGCGATCACGTCTTCTTGAAGATATCGCCTACTCGAGGTGTTGTCAGATTTGGCAGGCATAGTAAGTTGAGCCCTAGGTTCATTGGCCCATATGAGATTCTTAGACGTTTGGGCAGCATGGCATATGAGCTAGCCTTACCCCCAGCTTTGGCTAGTGTTCATCCTGTGTTCCACGTTTCGATGCTCAGGAAGTATGTCCGAGATCCGTCTCATGTGATTAGTCATGAGCCAGTGGAGATTCAGCCAGATCTGTCGTATGTCGAGCAACCAGTAGCTATTCTTGACCGGAAGGTTCAGCATCTCCGGAACAAGAGTATTGCGTCGGTGAAGGTTCTATGGCGGAACTTCTCACGAGAGGAGGCACTTGAGAGCTTGAGAATGCGATGAAGAAGAAGTATCCCCTTTTGTTTGAGTAGCGTCGATCTAACTTCGAGGACGAAGTTTATTTTAAGGGGGAGAGGGTGTAAGGCCCTCGAAGTTTATTGCATTATTGTATTGCATGTAAATAATTCATGTGTGTATGTATGTATGTAGATATCTACGTAAGTACTAGTTGGTATACTATTGTATGCATGTGTATAAACTAGATGTAAATAGTGTATGAATGACTTGTTGATAGTGTGTACATGATAATACATATGTATGACATATATAGGTATAAGATGTGCAAGGTTTCTGCATGTTTTGGAGTTCTGGCCGAAGGCCTTATAGGCGTCAATATCAATGGACGTTTGAGCTGAGTAGGCATCATCCCCATGGACGCCAATACTAATTTCAGCGTCCAGCGATGTGGACGCCAAATTCCCTGACCTGCATGCGTTGCAGAGCCCAGAAATTCCGGAAACAAGCCACCCCAACCATTGGGGAGTTGTCCCCAACAGTCTGAAAGGCCATCTTGTCACCCCTGCGTGACAAGAGAACCCCTCTGCTTTAAAACCAACTCCCCTTGCACCAGAAAACCTCTCTTGACTCTTTGCAAAGAGGAGAGAAAACCCTAATTCGGAGCTGTGCAAAGACTGAGTTTTGGAGGCTTCAATCCGGCGATCCAAGGCTTCATCCGGCGTTCTTTTGCAACTGGAGGTTAGAGGGAACCAAGGAGAAGGCTTCCCCACCACCGGCTTAGCACCTGCATCGACCTAGAACCCGGAGGAGAGCTCTTTTGGAGGCTTCTTGGGACTGCCCAAGGAGAGCTTCTCCGACCCGTTTAAATCCCTTGGAGTTTTTACAAGAGGCAAGTACCCTACCCATAGTGTTCATGTATGTGTCTAGGATGATTTTATCATTTTTATACATTTTCCTCGTGTCCTGGATCCCCTCTTTCACCCTATCATTTGAGTTCGGTTGTGTTTCTGCACAGACAGGAACTTGGCGTCAATGCCTTGACGCCAAGCTCCAGGTGTGCGTCCAGCGATCTGGCCGTCCACTTCTGGAACGGCTAGAGACCGCCGCCAAGTTCATCTGAGCAGAACAGCAAGCTGTTCTGCCCTTCTATGTGGATAATTTCGATATGTTTCACGATGGGGATATAATGTAATCTCTTATATGCTATGTATACTAGCTAATGTGATGGATGGGAATATGATTGTACATTTATTTTGCAGATGGTAGAACTTATTCATATATTTAAAAGCATGTGGAAGAAGGTAATTCATGTGTATGTTCTCACCCTTTTCCTGATAATCCGTGGTAAAATCATGTTGCCCTAATTTCATTAGACCATGTGTGTACAACCTTGTCTATGCCCTGAGTTCTGGAATTTTCCATGCTTATATGATCTATCGAATTTTCCCGTTTTGGGGAAAACATAAATCATGCGTAAGTCGCCATAAATCTTCCGTAAATTGTATGTTGGCCAATAAATTCAGGAATAAATTTTGTAGTTCCATGCCTGTTAGGGTTCAGACAGTGAGTGGTTAAAACTGTGCTTGTGTTTAACTCCATGTTAAATCGAATTGCGGATAGCATGTGAAATTAATGTTAGATTTCCTGTAATACCGTTTTAGCTCAGAAAAATCTGAAATTTTGCATGTGGGATCCTAAACCCGAAAATAGCTTGTGGTTAAAATTTCAGGTCATTTGGACCAGTAGATGATACAATGTGAATTTTTCATGTAAAAATGTGAAATTAATGCATGCCTTGGTAAAATGATTTGATTTTGTATATATCAACCTGATTAGTGAAAATTCCTGAGTGCTAAATTTCTGTAATTGTAGTGCCATGTTAGGAAAAAAAATAGAGAAGTGTGCATGTGAGTGAGAAAGTGAATGAATTGAGAGAGTGACATGTGTAAACTTATGTGCTAAAATCGGTAAAAATGTGTAATGTGTAAATTGTGCCAATTGTGACATTGCTTCCACAGAGGGCAGTGGAGCCGTATCAGGGAAAAGTCCCCCTGAGAAGATTCAATGTGTAGTGACCCTAAGGGCATTAGGGGGAAATCCTGGAGGTGGACAAATACCACTGGTTAGGGTGGAGACTTGTTCTCCCGGTCTGCGCAGTCCAAGAGTCGCCATTGTATTGCCTAGATGGCGTCTATGTGATGTGATGTGTTGTGTCCTTCTTTGGTGGTTTGGACTATGTGTCACGGCACTAAATGTGAATGTGTAAATGTGAATGTGAACAATGTGTAAAAGTGCATGTGTAAAGTGTGAAATATGTGAACAAGAAATTGTGTAAAATGTGAAACCAAAATGTGAGGATGTAAGATTGAAATCCATGATATAAGGATCTGAAATCATGTTAGAACAGCAATATAAACGTGGTTACAGTCATGTCTTATATGTGTTCAATGCGTAAAATCCATGCTAGGGACAATCCTTACTTATGTGTAAATCTTTCCATGTATGTTTACTCTCACGTTGTGGTTTAAATGAGAACATAACTTTCATGTGTTAGATTGTAAAGTGTTAAACCACATCAAAACAGCAAGCTTAAAACATGTGAAGTGGTCATGTGCATGTGTAGGAGTAAGTAGTAACCATGTTAGAAATGTTTTTCTTCCATGCATGTAAACTAGTCTTGCTAAATTGTTCCCATGTTTTAGTTTAATGGAAAGAAGAACTTCCATATGTAGGAATGATTAGAGAGCATGAGATAGGAGATTTGATTTAGGAAATCTGAAAGCATGAATTTGTGTTTCATTAACGGAACTACCATGATAGGTTGTAAATTTTAATGATAAGCATGCTACATGTTGTGTCTTATGAATGTGTGTGTGTAAAACCTACCATGACCTGTGCATGTGCGGTATGTGTAGAGTTACTTGCTGAGTCTTTTAGACTCACTACTTGTTTCGGCGTACATGTGTAGTTGGTGACGAGGCACTTGTGGAAGAGACGTTGGAGACCGACTTCGAGCATTGAGATTAGAGTCTTGGAGTACTAGTGATATTTTGTGACTTTCATAGTATGTAATTGCAATCTTGTAATAGCATTATCATGAACAAATGTACAAGTGTGGACATCTATGTATTTAATTTTCAGCAAGTTAAATTATGTGGACTTTTAGTTCTTAATGTTATCGAATCATGTATGTTAAATGTGGATGATGAATAAAATGAAGACAGTGGTTCTTTTACTTCCGCTACTCTGTTCTTATATTCACGTGTATCTCAGCTGAATGTTCATGTTGGGTAAATGTCCCACTGTGATGATGCTTGCTATACCGACGTGGGTTGGTATAACCGTACCGGTATAATGAGGGCCGTCACAATTTTATTATTTTCTCCTTTAGATCCTCACATAACATATTATTCTTATGTTTTAATTCTTCAATTTGTTTTTCAAAATGTTCAGTTTCAGACTTTAGATCTGAATTAATGTTTTCTAAACATGTGGCATTTTTATTTGATAACTTTAGTTGTTTAGATACATATTTATATTTTTCATATAGTTCATTAAAAACATCTTCTAGATTGTCATCATCGGAATCTAAAAATGAATCAAACGATGTGTTAGAAATTACCTATCATCAAGATTTGCCATAAAGGCAAGATGAGCCTTTTCTTGTTGTTGTTCATCTAAGCTTGAGTCTTCAGATGAGCTATCTTCATTATTCCAAGCAGCTGTCATAGCCTTCTTCTTGTGCTTCTTAATTTTCATTGAAGGCTCCTTCTTTTTGTATTCCTTTTTTCTTTAGCTTGGTGCAGTCTGTCTTCAAGTGCCTGGGTTGCTTGCATTCATAATAGATAGGTTCAATTTTCTTGACTGTTTTATCCTTTTTGAAATACCTTCTACCTGACTGAGGCTTCTTCTTAGCCAAAATCTTTTACAAATGTCTTGATAGAAAGGGTTCTTCTTCACTGTTTGCATCACTGCTCTTACTAATCGTGGCTTCATCTGTGTTTGACTCTTCTATCTTCAATTCATATTACTGATCTTTATCTTTGAAGTACTTTCTCGTAGTCTTTCCATATTTATCTCATGGGTCATGAGAGATCCAATGAGTTTTACTAATGACATTGAGGTAAGGTCATTGGCTTCTTCTGTTGCAGTGACTTTTGGGGTCCACTGGTTTGGTAGAGATCTAAGATTTTTTCTTACCATGTCCTCAGTGTTGTATGCCTTTCCCAATCCAGCTAGACCATTTGTAATGTCAGTAAACCTACTGTACATTTGAGTGATGGTCTCTCCTAGTTGTATTTGAAACTTTTTATATTGAGTGACCAGGATATCTATCATAGTTTCCTTCACCTTGTCAGTTCTTCCGTATGTGAGTTTCAACTTGTCCCACATCTCTTTAGAAGACGTGCAAGCTGAGATTCTGTTGAACTCTCTTCTAGACAGGGCACAATAGATGAGATTCTTAGCCTTACTATTTTGTGATAGCATCTTTCTGTCATTGTCTATCCATTCTTCTCTTAAGTCTAGAACTATCAGATCTCCTTCTTCGATGATGGTCCACAACTGATAGTCATATCCTTAAATAAAGAACTCCATCCTTGTCTTCCAATAGTTGTAGTCTTCACCATCGAACAAGGGTGGCCTATTGACATATTGCCCTTCAGAGTATCCTTATGCTGCCATTGATCTTTGCTCTTTAGATTTTTTGATTTTTGATAGACCCCACTTTGATACCACTTGTTGGCCCAGATGGTAATCCTAATGGGGGGGGGGGGTTGAATGGGTTGATTAGTACTTTTTCTGAAATCTAAAACATAAACACTAAACAAGATTTTTAGAACAGTTTGTTAGTGTGCAGTGGAAACAAATAAAAGCAATTACACAAAGGACATAGAGATTTATCTTGCTTCGACTCTTCCAAATGGAAGTCCTACGCCTGTCCCCAAGCACACTCTTTGGATTTCACTAAACCTCCAAGACACCTTGGTCTTCCCTTTAAACAAGGGGCATACAACACTTGCTCAAGCAAGTCTACTCTTCCAAGAAGAAGAACAACCACCCAGCTCGCAGGCTGGTCTTCCCTTATACAAGGGGCATACACACCCAGCTCGTAGACTGGTCTTCCCTTAAACAAGGGGCAAAGACACCAAGCTCGCAGGCTGGTCTTCTCTTCTCACAAGAAGAGGAACAACAAAAAATCTCAAGGAGATGCAAAGGTCCCTAGACCAAGCCCAAGATAAACAATGGTTGGGCCTTGCTCTGAGACAGACCTATCTCTTTCTCTCAGAAGGTGGTTTGTAGAAAGAACACACAGAGAGAAGGACAGATCAAGAAAGCAATGTGAAAGAGTGGCTTCGACGCTTTGCTTTCTTTGGCTAGTGGTGAAGGATGTAGGCTCTTTGCTTGCTGTTGGATGGCTTGAGGTATGTGCCTATCTATATTGTCATTCTTGATTACATCCTTCTTGTTTTATATGGTTAGGCAGGAACATAGCCATTGAGGCTTGAGAGCTTTAGCTTCTTCTTCTTATTCCTTTTGCTCCCTCTGAAATCCAGTCGTTAGACTCATCTTCAGTAGCCGTTGGATGTTTGACAGATCCTCATGTGGCTTTTTGTTCGTTGGCTATTCCTTGAGTTTCATAGCTTACATGTTTCCAAAGCACATAGCATATGCAAGCATTAAATGCATAGAGATGGAACATGTTAGGTGAGAGTTCATATGTCAAACTTATGTCCATACCTCTGATGTAGATGTCCAGATGTTCTGCTGACAGATTTCTACTTCAGGTAGACTCCTTCCTGTCTGTGTTGTAGATGTCCAGAAATTCTGCTGATAGATTTCTGCTTTAGGTAGACTCCTTCCTATCAAAGGTAGCTTAAAAGAAATGGAAGCAAATAGCCTGGGTGTGCAGAGAGTAGACTGTGTATTTAATGTTCAAGGATATGCTAGAGATATGCATGAGATATGCAAGAGATCTTGCGTGAAAGCATGAGAGCCATATTTGAAATAATGTAAATTTTGGGCGCCAAAGACATTTTGAAATATTTGAAAGCCAATCGATATGAGTCATAACAACAATCAATATGAAATTATGTTTATAACACTAATTGTTATATTATAACAACAATCGATATGCAATATGAAAGCAATCAATGTTTACTTAAAGGCAATCGATGTGCAATATAATGGTAATCGATGTGAAGACAATCGATATGAAGAGGCAATCGATATGAATGAAGAACAATCGATGTCTAAAGGCAATCGATAAATAAATAGAATCGATGTCTAAAGACAATCGATGTTTAAGACAATCGATAAATAAAGAGAATCGATGTCTAAAGGCAATCGATATTTAAGATAATTGATGTTTAAAGATAATCGATGTTTAAGACAATCAAAGTCTAAGTTAAACGACAATCGATGTTTAAGTTTAACAGCAATCGATGTGCAAATTGTCAGCAATCGATAGACACTTCGACTGGTGATAGAATTGGTCAGTAATTGATAAGTTCAAAGGCAATCGATGTTCAAGTTAAACAACAATCAATGTGAAACTTCGACTGGTCAAGATACAACATTGTCAGTCGAACTGGAACTTCGTACAAGGCTTCGGATATGACGAAGTAGAACTTCATATATGACAAAGTGAGCTTCAACTGATCATGACCAAAAACCATACATGACGAAGTTAGCTTTATATATGACGAAGTAAGTTTCAGATATGACGAAGTTAGCTTCATATATGACGAAGTAGAACTTTGAATATGATGAAGTAAAATTTCGACTGATCATGACAAAAACATGCTTAGCAATCGATGTGGACTTAGGATATTCATACGAAAATGATTTTAACTTAATTGAGTTTAGATGTCTTATTGACAAACTAAAATAATAGATGTTAAAGCAACAATGTCATCAATGCCATTAAGAATAATAAGAACATAAATTAACAAGAGTGAAAGGACAAATGTGTGTCGACACATGATGTTCATAGTGTCGACATATGTACTTCAGATGTTAATACAAAGGTTGTTGTCTGTCGACATATGCATCAATTCTATCAACACATGAGCAACGTGGGTCGACACTATAGATAACATGTGTCGACACACATGAAAATACGATTGAGTAGATGAGTGCATAAGAAGATGTGATTAAGGTATATTTATTTTGTTATCACCAAAATATATAGTAATGGAGATAAAAGAGTCAACATTGGGATAAGAGCTGTTGTTCATCAGATGATCCTCTTTCGTCATCTTCTAATGTAACATGTGTCTGCATCCTCTTCTCTACCCTAACATGTCTCAAATGTTGTGCCATCGCAATCTTGACATCATATGACATACTCAGACAACCAATAACTTCAATGTATCCTGCACCCTTGCCACCTGCCAAGTATTTCTTTACACGGGAGACACCTCCCCCACGGAACTAGGAACAATAATTACATTGGAACCAATGTATGTTCCCCTAAAGCATTCTCCCATATTGCCACCCAATATCATCACTCTTTCCTTGTAGAGGCATCCATAATGTTATAGCAATCATACAGGCGAACACTATTAACATACATTAATAAGCATTAACAAGTAGCAAACCATCAAAATCAGTCAACCGAACTCTGATTTTCGGTCGACCTAACTTCCTAGAGCAACTGGTTTTTCAAGATATGAAGATCAGTCGACCGAACTTTGATTATCGGTCAACCGAACTTCCCAGAGCGACAAGTTTTTAGAAGATATAAATATCGGTCGACCAAATTCTAAAGATCGATCAACCAAACTTCAGTTCTAAATTTTGAGTACCAACTTTTGAAGAACGGTTGATCGACAGGTGGAAAATGGTCGACCGATTACGAAAACTATCCATAAAATGGTATGGATCTATAGATTTTTCTTCTTACAAATAACTACTAAACATTTATATTGAAATTTTCTACTTAAATCTTGCTTTCAAATGTAAGGAAAATGAAAAAAATATGAGTAGATGTAAGGTATGATATATACTTTGAAAATGGAGTCTTCTCTTCAAAAAAATATTGAATCTTAAGTTCAAAAGGAAGAAGATACACCATTTAGATCTTAAATTTGGAAAAAGAAAAAAGTAAATTGCATGAAAATGGTGAGAGGGGAGAAGGGAGGAGAAAGAGAGGAAGAAGAACCTTATCTGCGTTGTAGGGGTTGGGAAAGTGAAGATAGGAGAAAGGGGAAAAGGGGGAGGGGGTTTTAAATGCGCATCCGATCGGATCAATCCGATCGGATCCCTTACGGATCCAACTCGGACCGTATTGGTCCAAACTGTAGTGTACCGACCCAGTACGGATCACCCCTAGGGAGTGACCCGACCCAGAGATAATGCAGTACGTCCGTGCTACTATGGTCGGCAGAGCGAACAACCCAAGTAAATTGCAGTTTTATAGAGTTGTTTGGAATGTCCAAAGATTACTGGGTGAAATGTAAAAATAAAAATAAAAAAATTAATAGCCGCCCGCCGAACCACGCCGCTCGGCGCGAGCGGTTTTGGATTAGTCGGCGGGGAATAATAGTCTCTCCATCGCATGATCTCTCACTTTGGTCAGCTTACCGCATCAGATCTCACATGTACACGTCAGTCTGTGACCCTCAAGTTTTAAACTCTTTGTGAAGGTGACGCTACTCGACACCCCACCAACCCTATGTGGACCCTTTGAAAAAGTAAGAAACAAAGGTACCTAAAAAGCCTACCCGCCCATGTGGTACTATGAATGCAGGTTTTAGTTAAATAAACCCTATAAACATGTTTTAAATGAAAAGAAAAGAAACAAGAGAAATATTTATTATATTTTTAAAGTACATTTTTACACTTCCGAGGATATTTTATCTAATGGGCACACTCCACGGCAGGAAAAATATTTATTGATCAATAAAAATCTTTTTAAAAATACAATAAATATTTCTATAAAAAACAATATGTCAACACATTTTTCACTTGAAAATGAAGATTTTATAATGTTCCAACAGCCCTCCGTTCAAAGACACTGTATTCAAATCAATCAATCAATCAATCTCTATATATATATATTGGATTACACACACAGACAAGTCAATATACCTGTTGCTGGAAAGCAGTTAGAAACCAGAGTTCTCCTAATCTTGTGTTTCCTGAACTTGGTGAAAGTACCGAAGCACCCTCGAAATCTATCAGAACAGTTGCAGGGTGAAGAGACGGGAAACTATTGAGTCCCTGCAAGCACAAACACAGCTGTACCGTGTTATCTGTAATATTCTACCCACAAAAGCAGAAAACAAATAATAGAGGACCAACCACGGCATTGTCCTCATTCCTCTCAAAAAAAAAAAGGGCGGGTCGGGTTTGGGAGCAATGCATGGGAAAATAATGCTTTCCTTGCCTACTTAAAGAGGAGCTGTGCAACAATGCCTCCCTCTTGCTCTGCATCCAGCCCATTCACAAGTCACAACCGAACTCTCATGTACTGCAGAGAGCCTCTCTCTCTTTCTTTTCCCTCTTTGCTTTTGTGCAGGGTGTGATTATTTGTTGCCTCTCTTCTCCCCTCTCCTTGCAGAAATGGCCCGTCTCTTCACTGCTCTGTTTCTGTGTCTGCTGGGTGTAGCCTCTCGGGGCACGGCTTCTCCACCTAGGAAGCCCGTGGATGTGCCATTTCAGAAGAACTATGTGCCCACCTGGGCCGGTGACCACATCAAGTACTTCAATGGCGGAAACGAGGTGCAGCTCTCCCTCGACAAGTACACAGGTATACTATAAGACTGCTATGATTGTGTGATAGAGAGTAGAATCTCCCTAAAAAACGAATCGAACCCCTATTTCTATTTGTACATATGCTGTGGTGAGGATGGTGGGAGATGGGGCTGCTTCCCATCACTCTCCGAGTTTAAAGTCCTTTCTAAGCATTTGGGTGGTCCGCATTGGTAGGTACTGGGTTTCAGTCCAAGGGCTCCTACTTGTTTGGTCACTTCAGTATGCAGATAAAGTTGGTTCCTGAAGATTCAGCTGGAACTGTGACTGCATTCTATGTGAGTTGTCACTATACGGTCCCTCCGATCCTTGTATGGTCTCTTTCCACCGAGTGACTGATGATCCTGGCTTCTGTTGCTTTTGGCACTGTGTTAATTGCAGCTTTCCTCCCAGAACTCGGAGCATGATGAGATAGATTTCGAGTTCCTGGGGAACAGGACCGGCCAGCCATACATACTCCAGACCAATGTCTTCACTGGAGGCAAGGGAGACAGGGAGCAGAGGATCTACCTCTGGTTTGACCCAACCAAAGGGTACCACTACTACTCGATCCTGTGGAACTCGTACCAGATTGCGTAAGTTCTTCCTGATCAGTTCAACATCTACGCCCATGAACAATCTTTTTTTCCTTGGTTGTTGAATGAAAAAAGGATCGGAGTCTACATCTAGATCTTTAAGGGCTGTCATTCTTTGTTTTCTTTGGATCGAAGTCTTGTTGAGTATGGATCAAAAGATGCATGCAAAAGGCTTCTGAACAATCGAACGACAAGCACAGTCCAGTCCCTCGCCACACACACAATGAGTGTCTTTCTTTGTTCTAGGGACTTAGCTTTCTGATCCCTTTTACCTCCAAAAGACTGTAAAAGGTACCTTTCCCACTTTCCTTTCTTTTGCTTCCATGGGAAGAGGATTTTTCCCTCCAAACCATCTACCCATTCGCACAACCACCGTGTACAAGGAACAGAACAGTCCCAGGTGGTGGTTCTTTCTCTTGCTTTGGCAAGGACTTACTGACCATGTGAACCTGCTCTCCACAGCAGAACGTGTCACGTGCAACAAAAAGCATGGTGCATCTGTGCAGGGCATTAGAAACTTGGCCCACTAGGTCTATTCAATATTGCTGAGGATCATGTAGCTTCGCATCATTATTGCAACAAAAAGGAAGATATTTTTCTTCAGAAAAAATTCAGCATGCATTCATTTCTCCGAAGTCTGAGCCAATGAATGATGTAACCATCTTCTAAAACTAGAAAGATCAAATGATCAGTTTATTTGCTAAAACATGTTTTTTTTTCTTTTTTTGGTTGGGGGGGGGGGGGCGCAGAAATTGTTTAAAGTCACCTTTATAAAAAGTACATGTTTATGCATTCGGAAAGTACACAACCTGGTCTTTAAAATTGTTGCTCTTGCTGGTGGTGGTGGTGCATGCGTGCATGGCGTCCCCCACAAAACCCCCCAAACCCACCAAATCCAAGAACAGGTTCTTGGTGGACGACGTGCCGATCAGGGTCTTCAAGAACAGCAAGGACCTGGGTGTGAGGTTCCCCTTCAACCAGCCCATGAAGATCTACTCCAGCCTGTGGAACGCCGACGACTGGGCCACCCGCGGCGGCCTCGAGAAGACCGACTGGAGCAAGGCCCCCTTCGTCGCCTCCTACCGGGGCTTCCACGTCGACGGCTGCGAGGCCTCGGCGGCCGCCACCTTCTGCGCCACCCAGGGCAAGCGCTGGTGGGACCAACGCGACTTCCAGGACCTGGACGGCCTCCAGTACCGCCGCCTCGCCTGGGTCCGCCAGAAGTACACCATCTACAACTATTGCACCGACCGGTCCAGGTACCCGACCATGCCGCCGGAGTGCCAGAGGGATCGCGACGTCTAGAGGGCCGGCCAGCATGCAGGTAGCTATTGATCGCAAGAGCCCAGCAAACCTGATCAAAGAGAAGCCATGTACTAATAAGAACCACGATATATCTATCCCCTCACACCACATTCTGAATCGATGCAAGGCCGGCCCGTTCATCTCTCACCATCTTGGTGAAGGCATGCATGCCATTCTTGTTTACATGTCTATGTGAATTGCCCTCACATAGATGTGTCATCATTTATCTACGTATGTGAGTTTCGGAGTCGGACTGTAGTCTTCCGCCGTATTGCTAGTAGTAAGTACTCTCCTCCATTGTATTCTTTGTAGTTACCTGCATGTTGGGTTTCCATTTAATTTCCTTCTGTATTCATGATATTCTGGTAATCTTTGCCTCAAGTTGTGGAGCTTCTGAACGAGGATATGGCTATGAAGAGATTTGGGGGGATCATCCACATCGTACATTTTTAATCCATTTGTCCTGTATTGTTTGAGATATGAGGTGAGAAGGATACGGCTCTTGCAATGGAAGATCTCGCAATGCAGCTTCGTACACATTTAGCTATAAAATTTGAAACTTACGATTTGCAGCAGCGAAAGTTCATATGAATATTTTTTTTTATGCAAATATCTCCCTTACACCATAATTACTAATAAGTTAAATATATTAAAGTCTAAAAGTTATTCCAAGTTAAAATTTGAGCCTTTTATGTTAATAACTTGCAGTACTTCGTCTGCAGTGTACATTAAATATGACGAAACTTAGTGGCGATCTTTGATCGATCGAAATACTCTTGCAAAGCCTCCTCCTTGGAAATCTCATATGCATACGTTTGTCTTCTTGACCCAAGTGGGATATATATGTTTGTCATTCGCAGTTGATGATTGATGAAGTTTGTCCTAAGAGTCGGATGGAAGCCCATCGTAGATCCCAACAGCCATGTGGGTTGGTCGGTAGAGAGCAGATCAGTAACGATGAGTGATGGTAGAATCTAAATTTTTTTTTTTAATTTAGATTTATATTTTAGAGTCAAGATTTATATTTTGAAGTCTAAAATTTATATTTTAGAGTCTAACAGTGAGATCTAAAATCACTATTTTAAAATCTAAATTTATATTTTAAAATTTAAAATCTGTATTTTGAAACTCAAATTATTATTAAAATTTAGTTAATATTTTTAAACCTTAAAGGTATATATTTGAACCCAATATTTCTATTTTACAACTTAAAATTTAAATTTTAGAATTCAACCATGGATCGTTGCCCACTATACATCATCAACCATCACCAATTGTCAACTATCGTTGAAACACACTTCTGTTTCCCCGCTGGCGAGGTTGATTGCAGAAAACTAGCATGTGCACATGGTGGGGTTGGTGTGAACAAGATTCCTTTTATTTTTTATTTTTGACAGTGATGTGAACTAGATTCTGTATTATCCATATCTACCCTGTGAGTCCTGACTATAGAATCCGAATTCCGCAGTGTTCGCTATACATGCATGTTAATACACTTTCGGAAGGATGAGCACAGTGATCTAATTAATTAAATGATAAATTTGGATAGTTAGTTGGATGGCAAAATAATTTCTTAGGCTTTTTAATACGATAAAAAAATTTCTTGATATTGTTAATATAAAATCTCAATCTTATTTAATGGTATATGAATCAATGATTAATGAAGATTTTTTTATGAACAGTGCAATGAGATCAGAGGCGTTTAGTTTACCCTGTCTAATCCACTGTAATTACCTTATTGAAAGCAACCACGATAACTGTAACTATCACTTGTTGATATCGATATTAAGCTGCTATATTCGGCAATTAAGTCGAACAAAGTCTGTCCTTCTGCACGTTAAGTCTTACATTCAAATTCCCTCCCTCTATGGCTGTCAATAGACCTCCGAATTCCGTTTAGCCAACTTATTTTTGTATTTTTTATAAGATGCGGAACTCTGAAAAGAACTTTTCGATAGCTTAGCGGAAGCGGAAAATAGATATCCGAATTCTTATTGGATGTGGAAGCGGAAACACCCAATTCCGCATCCACTTTTCCATTTTCGTTTCCTATAATTTTTAATATATATTATATAATATTTTTATAATAAAATATCCTCAAACTTTGGCTCTTAAATTTTTAACTCATTGTCTCTCACCTCCCATCTATATGTAAATGTCATCTATTCTAGTCCCAATTATTGACAGCTTTTTTCTCTAATGATATTTATATCTACATATATTGATTATCTATTACTCAACCATTATATATCACTATATGATTTTACCATAGTAATTTGATCTTGTTATACTTCATTTAATAAGGGTCCTTATAATGTACATGATGAAGAAGATATGGTAGAAAAGATTATTAAATTTACATTTGAAACTATTCATAAATTTAATAATTAATATACTTATAAATTTATAAATTAATTCTAATTGTACAAATGTTGTTACATCCGAAGTTTCTGTTTTGTTTCCGTTTCCGATTTTCCGATAGAAAGTGGAAATGGATGCGGAAGCGAAAACATCAATTTCCGTTTCCGTTTCCGACTCTGATCCGTTGGCAGCCCTACCTCCCCCCTACACTTACGCACCACCAAAAAAAGAAAAAAAAAACTGCCTTTCTAGTAATGCTTAACTAAATGCCATGCCTACAAACATGGCACTCATGTTGTATACGGCACAACATACAAATGTGTACCTAGATTTTTTTCTGAAGTACGTATATATAGTGCTTAATGCGGCCTTTTTCACGACTTAGTTGTTTCTATTCTGATAGTCCACATGGGCCTTATGAATTCTGGGTTCTAGGTCAAGCCAGGGCCTGCGGTCTTATATCCAGGCAACGTGCAATAGTTGGCGAGAGGAGGTGGCCCATTATCTTTGACCCTATATTATGTCGTGCCAATTGGGATTCTCTGCATAATATTACTATGGCCAACATGAATTCCCATTTGCTAGGTTTAGACAATCACTAACACGTTCCACTGATAAGTGCAGGCTTCAAAAATCTTGGTAAATCTGTCTTCCAAGCAATAAACCCTGCCAAACTTTTGCACCGAAAGAAAATTACCTATGCATTGCCAATTTTAATGTTGCACCCGCTTCTCAGTCTATCATGAAACATTAGGTAAAAGTCAACTGCCCTCCACCTTCCGTAGATGAAAACAAACATGTCTTGACTTCAAATCATGAATTAGTCATATTATAACAGGATTTAATGGAATTCTGGAGAGCTTGGACCAGTTGGATCAGGCTGGTGGATTTTGTTGGAATCACCTTATCTAGCCTGGGCGCTTGCCTTATATCAGTGTTCAGCATTCCCAAAAGCACAAGAAAGTCGTCCCTATTGATCATTATTAAGGACGACTACAAGGCCGTTGCTGGGCCGTCCCTAATAAATCTGTCGCTAATAGTATTGGAGATGACTAAACCACATCCATCACTATCCCGTCCCGACATTTAATATATCTGTAAATGTCGAAACGTGAACGAATAAGAAATCAAGAGTAAAATTTAAACTATTCGAGCAGAAAATTGCTCGGGGGCTTCACTAAATAAAAATTTATTAACTATCGTTCTACAGGTATTACATGATTCTCAATTTACAATTCAAAAGTAAACACCACAAAGGTTGATCTCTCAGCCCACAAATCCCGATGTCCCGCCTTCTAGAACTGTAGATTACCTGAAAAAAAAAGTAGGATTTGATGAGCTAACTAGCCCAGTATGATTCAATCTTCTAATCAAAAGGACTATGATAACCAAAGGCGAATAGACAAGAAACTTAACTGTTAGCACTGCTGAATATCAAAGATGATTGGATGACCATGTTAATAGATAACAATTGTAGAATAGGAATACTGAACAAGATTGCACGGTCAAGAATTCATGACAACAGTTCACGTTCTGGTTCAAATACATATCCAACTCATGATAAAATAACATAATGACTAATCAAGCTTGTATGATGCAATGTCAAACATCCACATATCTTTTATCGTTTCGTACGGCCATTAAACGAATTCAGGTGCTCCTCCCGGGACTAGACCAGCCCCATTTGCACAGGCATATAACTCAATTGAATCCAAAGACCCAAAAATTATCATCACAAATTATTTCTGGTAATATTCAAGTGTGGTACACAAGTACTCCGAATCTCACATGTAACAAAGGTTTAGGGATTAATACCAATGACTCCAAAAGGTTGTAGCCATGTAGGAAACAATCAAACTTCGGTTGTTTAAGAACAATCCATAGCTAAAAGAATGATCCCTCACAGTGGTATATGTTGTGTTGAAGACATGTCAAATGTGTGTCGACACAGGTCAAATGTGTGTCGACACAGCCTGTGTTTTCCAGAACACAGTCGGAAGAGAGGAAGACAGTTGTGTCGACACAGGTCAGATGTGTGTCGACACAAGTCAAGTATGTGTTGACACAGGTCAAATGTGTGTCGACACATCCTGTGTTTTCCAGAACACAGTCAGAAGAGAAAAAAAAAAGAAGAAGAAGAATCCTACAACATGGGTGGCATGAAAAACTTATGAAAGGAAGATTATTGTATATACAACCCTTCTAAGAGATTTTTCCTTGCATCTAGTAAGAAGTTCTTCACAAGTATACTTGGCTAAGACATAAGCATTAGCTAAATCATGAACACAATGGACAGAAAGGCATACCTAATGATCTTTACAGAACATAAATCAAGGTGTGAATATGGTATACACTTAGACTCAGGATTCTAACAAAACAAGGAGAGGTGATTACAGAAAAGAAACTCATTTCTACTTGTTTCAACAACACAAATCAGAATAGGTACATGGTAAGACACTTAAACACAAGGTTCTTAGCAAAAGAAGGAGACAAGAAGGAGAGAAATCCTACTTGGAAAGTTTACACCTAAAGACATGAGTGTCAATTTAGAGACATGAACTCAATGAAAAAGAAGTAACCAAGTGAGCTTACTGAACCTCATGACAATGTGAGGTCAAAGTAGATGCTTGAACTTCCAGACTTTAAAAGAAGGAGAAGCAAGAGAAGAAGAGAAGAGGAAAGAATTCCTACCTGACTTTAAGAAAGAAAAAGTCCTTCTCTCCCCAACGAGGGAATCAACTGCAGGAAGAAGGAAGCAGAAGGACTTGTTGTAACAATCACAGCAAGTGCAAAGGATGAAGAAGTAGTAGCAACACCATCTACAGAAGAAGCAGCAGCAGCCACGGCAAACAGCAGCAATAACTCCTCAAAGAAGTGGTAGTAGCAGCTTCAGCAGCAAGGAGCTTGGCCAAGAGGTGGAAAAGCTTGCACGATGGGTGAAGAGGTGGTTTATATATATAACCCCTAGGCTTCCTATGCATGTTTGGCACATAGCCAAACAGGTGGAGTCGTAAAAACCCATTTACCACCACTAAGCCACGTTAACCATGCAAGTTTCCCATGGCTTACACCGGTGGTGAAACGTGTAGGCCGTGTAACCCAGGTAAAAGGAGCTTACGTAACCATACTGCGTAAGCAGATATGAACCCAGAAAATGGTTACCGTAAATGGTTAGAAATTCAGTTGGCCCATTTGACCCTATGTTTGTGTGTCCAAATGGTGTCCATTCAAGTTGAAATTTCAACCATAAGATAATAGGAAGGTTTTAAAAATTATAGTGATTTTAGTTTAATTTTTAGAATTTATTTTTCACCCAGCAAAAATTGCCCGAAAATTCATTGCGTCGACTTAATCTTGAAATCCGCGCGTCAACAATTTTGAATATTTACATTTCTAGTATTAGCACATTTTTCTGGAAATTTTGGTGTTTTCGAATATCAATTTCGTTACAAAATTTTGGTGTCACTCTGTCGGAGCGCGCACCTCTGAGTACGACACTAGAATAATATTTATTAGTACAAATTAATCTTAAATTAAATTTAATTATATCATATGATAGTAGTTATGTTTAACAATCAAAATCTTCACATTTTTCTAATTTTTAAATAAATAAAATTTTTGGGGTGTTACAATCACCAATAACCTTATTGGGGGCGGCTTATTGTCCGTCTCCAATAATTTTAATTGAGACGAATTATATACCGTCTCCAATAAAATTATTAGAGAGGGGCACAAAGCGGTCTAAAAAAAGTGTATTAGCGATAGACATAAAGGCGTCTTTAATAATATTATTAGAGACACATAAGCAGCTGTCTCCAATAACATGATTGGGGACGACTTATTGTCTGTCTCCAATAATTTTAATTAAGACGGATGATATCCCATCGTCAATACAACTATTAGAGACGGGTACAGAGCTGTCAAAAAAAAAAGTATTAGCGACGGATATAAAGTCATCTTTAATAACGTTATTGGAGACAAGTAAGCAACCGTCGCCAATAACATTATAGGGGACAGATGTGCAGTAGTCTACACTGATACTATTGGAGATGGAGTGCAGTGGTCTCCAATAAGGCTATTGGGGACGGCTAGAACCATTTCCAATAATACTATTGGAGACAGCTCCAGTCGTCCCCAATAGTGTTATTGGGGGTCCCCAATAGTATTATTGGGGACGGCTCCATAGTCTATCACAGATTAAAAAAAATCTTATAAAAAATCATTTTTCACAAATTTACAACATGTTATACAAAACTACATTAACAAAACACATTCCAAAATAACTAGAAAACTCTAAATTTAAATGTATTACATTGAAAGTTACATAGATAAACCATTGACAATCCTCTTTCTAAAACAACTATAGTACTTCAAATTTAAATCCATTACATCACACTTATTTCAAATTTTAATGTATTACATCACAAAATCATGATCATAAATCAATAGTCAAGTCTCACTCATCCTCACCAAAAGAACTCTTATCCTCTCCATCTCCCTGATCTCCCTCTCTCTCATCCTCAGGTGGCACAGCTGGTGCACCACGTCCAGACATATGAGCAGCAAAATACTCCTACATGATGATCAGTCCATCCCCATATAATTTTATTTAATTATATACAATTTTGGTGATTAACAAAACCTTAACAAATATTTTCTAACAAGTTTTTCTGAAGTTCATCCACAGGAATTAGCTCAAGCAAAATATGTAAGTTATTCTCACACACTGTTATTTAAAACTTCAGAGCATGTATTTCTTATAAGTACACATCGATTTTGGTCTCACATCGATTTCATAAGTGAAACAATGATTCGGCCATTGGTTTCTTAAGAGAAACAACGATTTCGGTCTCACATCGATTTCATAAGTGAAACAATGATTTGGTCATCAGTTTCTTAAGAGAAACAACGATTTCGGTCACATCGATTTCATAAGTGAAACAACGATTCGGTAATCGGTTTCTTAAGAGAAACAACGATTTCGGTCTCATATTGATTTCATAAGTAAAACAACGATTTGATCGCTGTAACGATTTGATAAGTGAGAACAACGATTTGATTGTTGTAACGATTCGATAAGTGAAAACAACGATTTGATTGTTGTAACGATTTGATAAGTCAAACATCGATTTGATCACTGTAACGATTTGATAAGTCAAACAACAATTTGCTTTCACTTGTACTACGATTTGCTTGTACAACGATTTGCCTTTTCTCAAATAATGATTTGGTCGCAAACAACAATTTGCCTTCACTTAAGCAACGATTTACTTCTACTTGAACAACGATTTGCTCACAACGATTTCACAAGTAGAACAACGATTTTATCAACACAACGATTTGATTATCATTAACAACGATTTCACCTTATATTCATGAATCACATCGATTTCATTTCACCATGAATTTCATTTATGCATATATCATCGATTTCATGATAACATCAGCTCTCTTCACAACGATTATGTCTTGAATGAATTGTTATACATTTTCAGTATTGTTATCTCTCTAGATAAAGTTGAAAATGTCTATTCTCCATAATATTCAAACATTCTTTTCAAAACACTGTGGAGTTCAAGTCTTCCCACGTATATCTTTTATCCTATACCACGTAACATTTATTATGACTGTACATCTCTCTACATGTTACACACCTGTATGCCTTCTACACCTGTGTCTCTATTGCAAACGCTTTTTAGGATGACAGAATGGCATTTTATTTTGGTGTATATTCTTGTAGCATGTTTTCTAACGTTGACTGATAGCATAGAGACAGTCTAGCTGTCTATGCTTTGATATTTATTACGTGTAGGTGTTTGCCAGTACAAAATCTTACAACGCTGGACAACCTAAAGTGAAAGATATCTGCATGAATCTTCTCCTTGCGTATGAGTCGTCCAGAGCATTAAATGGCTGCAGGCTTACTTGTCGTACACCTCGGACCATGCAGTATATTGTGCTTCAAACTTAGAGATAACGAACACTTCAACGGATATATTTTTCAAGAGAAGATATATATAGAAGACTGATGACTCCATGAAGATATACAAGATACTCACACAAGACATGAATACACACTTTGAAGAACTAGCGAGCATCAGCAAGAGAGAGCTCATTAGCTTCATTCTGTCAACCTTTAGCTCTTAGCTCTCATTTTCCATTTGATTAATCTTTTGAGAGCTTTTGTAGTTCTGAGAGATTTTCTTATTGAAAATCTGTATCTCTCAAACATTGCCTCAGATCAAGCAATCTGTTGTAAGCTTGGTCTAGGGGACATCTGCCATTCTACACATTCTTTGTGTGTTTTCTTCTTCGTGTGTGAAGAGAAGACCTATTGGAAACAGGTAGTTGTTATTCCCTTCAGTGAGGAAGGAAGACCTGTGTGTCAGGTGGTGATTTGTTCCTCTTCGGGGATAGAAGAGAATGCCAGCTACGGCTAGATGTGCAAGGTCCTTAAGGGAGACAGTACCCCTGGTTAGTGAAATCCCACATTGTTGCTTAGGGACTGGACGTAGGACTCCTTAGGATAGGAGGGCCGAACTAGGATAAAAATCTTCTGTTGTTGTGTGATTGTATGTGTGCTTGTTTGTCTTCAATCTTACTAACACTAACTATTGATTTTAGTGTTTTTTGTTAAGCATTTTTATTGACCAGTTTTATTCCAAAAAGAATTTTAGCAATCCATTCACCCCCGCCCCCTGGACTTGGTAGTTGGGCAACAAGTGGTATCAGAGCCAAGTCTCTTCAAGAAAGAAGATCTCACGGTCTGAAGAGCAAAGATAAATGGCAGCCTAAGGATATGCAGAAGGTCAGTCAGTCAACAGACCCCCTCTATTTGATGGCGAAGACTACAACTATTGGAAGACTCGAATGGAGTTCTTTCTCCTAGGTCTCGATTTCCATCTTTGGTCCATTGTCGAAGAAGGAGACTTGGTAGTACTCAACAATAGGAAAAATTGGACAAATGAAGACAAAAGGAAGATATCCCTAAATAGCAAAGCCAAGAGTATACTATGCTATGCACTGAGCAAGAAAGAGTTCAACAGGATCTCAGTGTGTAAATCTGCTATGGAGATGTGGGAGAAACTCAAAATCACATATGAAGGAACCGATAAGGTAAGAGAAACAAGTATAGACATCTTGGTAGCCCAATATGAAAATTTTCAAATGCAATCAGGAGAATCCATTACACAAATGTAGAGTAGATTCACTGACATCACAAATGGATTAGCTGGGCTTGGAAAAACCTATGAGATTGGAGATATGGTAAGAAAGATACTGAGATTTCTACCTGTCTCATGGACACCAAAGGTGACAGCCATAGAAGAAGCCAACGATCTAAAAAGGATGTCACTTGAGAAGCTCATTGGGTCACTAATGACCCATGAGATAAACATGGAGAGGCTTGAAGAATCCTCTAGTAGGAAAAAGCATAGTAACGCACTAAAAGCTACAGAAGGTAGCTCTGAAGAAGAATTAGAAGATGAAGGAAGTGATGAGAATAGCGAAGGTGAAGAAGCTCTTCTATCCAGAAGACTGCAGCACATACTGGCCAAGAAGAAATATCAGTCGGGGAGAAGGTTCTTCAAGAAAGGGAAAAACTTCAAGAAACCTGAAGGAAAAAATGTTAAGAAGTTAGAACTTATATGTTACGAATGTAAGAAGCCTGGACACATCAAGGCAGACTATCCAAAGCTGAAGAAGACTGAGTTTAAGAAGAAGGAAAACTCAAAGAAGTTCAGAAGGTATAAAAAGAAAGCCATGGCAGCTGCATGGAACAACGAGAGTGACTCAGACAGTGAGTCAAGCTCCAGTGATGAAGAAGAAGAAAAGGCCAACCTGGCCTTCATGGCAAACACTGATGAAAAGGTAACTTCTGATTCCTCATTTACCACTTGTAATGAATCAGATTCTGATAGCTTAGAGGATTCCTTTAACGAACTTTACAGTATATATAAAGATGTATGCACACTACTAAAAATCACAAAGAAAAATTATGCATGCTTAGAAATCACCAACTCAGATTTAAAATCTAAAACTGAGCAATTAGAAAAATCAATCTCTGAAGTAAAAAGGAGAAATGATTTGTTATGTGAAGATTTAAAAATTAAAAATGAACAAATAACAAATCTAGAAAACCAAGAAACCTTAAGTAAACTTAAAAAGGAAGTTGACACACTAACAAAAGATAATGAATATCTAACTATCGCAATTGAAAAATTTACAAATGGAAAATTATCTCTAATACTAAAAGGAGCAAGAAGATCTGGTAAGAAAAAATATGGTTTAGGATATATTTCACCAGATAATGAAGAAACAATCATTCATCCTAAAATTTATCCAACCCCGAAATTTGTAGCTGAACAAAATACTGATTATAAATCTAACATTAAATACACACCAATTAAAACAGTAAATAATATATCATGATGTAGTCATTGCAACAAATTAGGACACACTAAGATAACTTGTACTAAACACTTAAGGTGGATTCCTAAAAAGAAAAAATGAGGAAACTAACCAGCAAGGACCAAAAAAAACGTGGGTACCTAAATCTTGAGTGATTTATTGCAGGGAAGTCTTAGAGCATCCAAGTGGTACCTGGATAGAGGGGGCTCAAGGCACATGAGCAGTAACAAAAAATTGTTTTCATTCATCAAAGATGAAGAAGGAACAGTGACTTATGGAGATAATGGAAAAGGTTCAGTGATTGGTTGTGGATCCATTGGCAGTCAAGACAGAACTCTCATAGAAGATGTCTTATATGTAAAAGGACTCAAGCACAATCTCATTAGTATCAGCCAGCTATGTGACAAGGGTCACCAAATCAGATTTTAGGAATCTAAGTGCGTAATCATGAAGGATGGTGCAACTGTCTTCGAAGCCACCAGGGAAAAGAATTTATATGTATTGCACCTAGAAGATTTAAAGGATCAGGATGTGTGTCTTGCAGTAATTAAAGATCAAACTGCTGAACTATGGCATAGGAGATTAGGTCACTGCAGCTTGGATGGAATTAGAAAACTTATCAAACGCAATATAGTGGAAGGTCTGCCCAAGATAAGCTCAAGAATAGAAGGTGTTTATGAACCATGTGCAAAAGGGAAGCATGAAAAATCCTCCTTCAAATCAAAGACAGTGGTAACCATCTCCAAACCATTGGAACTACTTCATATGGATTTGTTTGAACCAATGAGAACTACAAGTCTTGGAGAAAAGAATTTTGGATTTGTAATAGTAGATGATTATTCAAGATTTACATGGGTATCCTTCTTAAAGCATAAAGATGATACTTTTGAAAGCTTTGTGAAGTTCAGTAAGTTAGTTCAGAAGGATAAGAAGTTCAGCATAATAAGTATTGCTCAAATCATGGAGGAGAATTCTAAAATGATAAGTTTGCATAATTTTGTGATGATCAAGATATTGAGCACAATTTCTCAGCACTAAGGACACCTCAGCAAAATGGAGTAGCTAAGAGGAAGAATAGAACTTTATTGGACATGGCCAGAACAATGCTATTATAATATAATATTCCAAGATATTTCTTGGCAGAAGCTATCAACACAGCCTGCTATGTCATAAATAGAGTGATGATCAGAACAATTCTGAAGAAGACATCATATGAACTATACAAGCAAAGGAAGCCCAAGATCAGTCATTTCAGAACGTTTGGATGTCCATGCTTCATTCATAATAATGGTAAGAGAGATATAGGTAAACTGGATTCCAAATCTGATGAAGGAATCTTTATGGGGTATGCTTCTAAACCCAAAGACTTGAGTTTTTAATAAACAAAGTTTATTAATTGAACAAACTGTTCATGTTATTTTTGATGAGACTAATGCTTCCTTGAGAAAGGAAGTAGATAGTGATGATGAAAATACAGAAAATCTATCAAGAAGCTGAAAGATACATCAATCAAGGACAATGAAGATCCACCCTTGGAAGAACTTCAGCAAAAAAAAAAAAGTATCCATGATGATCTTCTAAAGAAATGGAGATACAAGAAGGATCATCCAAAAGACAACATCATTGGAGAACCATCAGTTGGGGTGTCCCCGACGCGGAATATCGGAGCGATATTACAGTTATTAAATAGTATAGAGCGAGAATTAAATGACAAACCATTTCATAATTGGAATAATATCAAATAAACTCCAATCTCATTAATAATCATCAAACTTCATTACAATCACTAATCAGAGCCATAACTGGGGCCCAGAGTACTTTATTCAAATCCAAACTATTACATAGTGACTAATTGACTCATAACTAAACTAACTACTACTAAACAGTGATTGCTAGAGCGGGTCACTCCTGCACGTCATCCTCGTTCCCATCCTCGTGAGTATGGTACTTGCCATCTGACTCACCTGAACACATGAAATAAATACGTAGGATGAGCGAATAACGCCCAGTAGGACTTAATATCTCGTGAGAACAAGCATGCTTTAAATAATTAATGTCTTAAAGACAGGGTAACTAGAGAACATAATCATGTAGAGTATGTAACGATGGCAAGAGAACAATAGCACTGGCACAGGAAAAATAGCACAACGAGTATAGAGATGGAATGGCCCTGAAACGATAATAGCATGTAACGATAGCACTTGCATAGATTGCACTTGTATAGATAGCACTTTGATTGTCATAGATTAATCTAGATAGTATAATGGCACTGGATGCATGTCGTACACATCCTGATCATTAAAACTCCCATGAGCACTAGCACTTTTCGGGGCGCTCCTCCCAGGACCAGATCGGGCCCTATTGCACTGGCATATGTCATTTTCTTATCTTAGACAATCACATAAATGGCCAAGAGAGTTCTAAGAATAGATGAGAGTAATAGACGAATAGATGATAGTGTAGAGAGAACGTGAACAGATGAGAGTAACAAGATAGTAGATGAGACAGGGGTATATTCATAAAACAACGTTAAACCATGATAGTAACAGTTGCACGACACTAAGTCGGGTACCGGCAGTCTGGTAGAAGTCACAATCGTCCACTAGCCATGCTATGGACACAATCTAGATGGTCTGACGTGATCCCAAGGTAAGAAGAGAACACTATGGCCGTTTAGATCGTACTAATCCCTAGGGTGTAACGGGTGTTAAGGGTACAACCAGCTCGTCGGCTAAGGACGTGCCCCAAAGCCAAGAAGACTTACGGAGGCCTTGACAAGGATTCCCTGGTCCAGTCAGGAGTCTTCCCAGTGGAGAGGTGGTCCATGCCAAGAGAAGGTGTGTAGAAACTAGGGTCCATCGTCCCTCGAGTGCTCGAAGGCCGAGGGAAGTGGTAATGGTGTATAAACGCGCGAGTAAAACGAAGACAAATGTAATTATTTAAAATAGGGAATTTAAGTGAAGTGTTACATTTATTTACCAGAGATATTATTGAATATTTTATAAAGGTCTTATGGCAATCATTAATGTTTAGTGTGTGCAAGTGTATAGAAATCAAGAGAACATGTATGATTGTGCAAATGACTTTTAAATTGATAGATTTATGTAATTCTTACCCATCTCCCATGCATGCTATAGGTTACTTCAAAAATCCAAATCAAATCGCAAGAACAACCAAAATTCACGAAATTAACTTTAAATGAAACTAGACATGGAGTTCTATCACTGGGCACGATTAATTAGAAAATAGTCATGTATAAGACATGTTTTGACTAGGTTACTTTTCAGTGACCTAAACATACATAGTCATGATTCAATGATTTAATTAGTGATGGATACGTAATGAAAATTAGGGAAACTAGGGGCGTTTGAAAGCTAACGTGATGCAATATTTATGAGAATTTTTGCATGGCACGGGATCAAATATGCACAGGGCTGGAAAGCAAACATGAAGGTTTGAGTACATGGATATGACAGGGATTCAAACATTTAATTCATCCTCATGGGAGAACGAAATAGAGCGAAACTAGAGGACTTTTAAAGAGGGTCATGCGGGCTACCTAGGGTTAAAATTTCACATTTTTTGCTTGAGAGATTGCCTACCTTTCACCCGTTTAAGAATCCTAGGGTTTTGGTGACGAAGAGAAGATGAAAATCCTGTGTTCCAGCTCCTTCTCCTCCTTACTTCTTCATCCTCAGCCCTTCTCCTTCATCTCTCAAGTCTCCAGCAACGATCTAGGGTTTGCTAGAGCCGAATTGGGGGTCTATGTCTTGCTACAAGAGTCCATTTACCTTAAAACTCTTCCTTTCCACAAAAATCTGAGTTTTCCATATTTATCTCTCTATTTCCCATATTATCTACCTAATAGAATTGGAAAGAGGCTAAATTTCGTGGGTAAAAGTCTAGGGTAAGTGTAGGACTCTTTTTAGGATAGATTTGACTTATTTAGCATTTATCTTAGACCCTTTTCTATTTATTAATTAATTATACACGAAATTGGATTAATTATATCCCATCCCATGATGGGCTCCTCACAATTTGGCCCATTATTTTGCATTTGAGCCATTTACACAACCCATTATTGATTTAACATAATGGGCTTGATTTAATTCCCATTTATTTCAATTATTCTCTCTTTAAATAAAATTAATTCCATTTATCACATTTATTAATTAACTTTTTTTATTTTATTTGGGATTTAAAAATCAATGTTGCTACATGGGGTAAGAACTAGAGGTAATGTTATCCCTTGTGATTATTTAGCATTTGTTTCTCAAATTGAGCCAAAGACAATCAATGAAGCACTGTCTGATGAATCTTGGATTTTAACCATGCAAGATGAACTCAATCAGTTCAAGAGAAACCAAGTTTGGTCCCTTGTTCCGAGACCATCAGATCATCCTGTGATTGGAACCAAATGGGTGTTCAGGAACAAATTGGATGAAGCCGGTGTTATCACTAGAAATAAGACTAGACTGGTAGCTCATGGCTATTGGAAGACATAGATTTCGATGAAACCTATGCTCCAGTGGCTAGACTAGAGGCTATTCAAATTTTACTTGCTTATGCATCTGCATTGGATTTAAAACTATTTCAAATGGATGTAAAATCTGTATTTTTAAATGGATATATAAAGGAGGAAGTCTATGTGGAACAACCTCCTGGTTTTGATGATGTAGATGTTTCAAATCATGTTTTTAAATTACATAAAACACTATATGGTTTAAAGCAAGCACCTAGAGCGTGGTATGAAAGACTAAGTGCATTTTTATTAAATCATGGTTTTATCATGTTAGGATCGGTTATTCGGTAATGGCAAAGCTAGAAGGGGGGGTTGAATAGATTTGCAGCGGAAACTTAAGCAATTTAAAAACTACTTTGGATTAAAAGATCTACTTAATTAAAACCCCTTTGACCTGATGTAATGTGTCTGAGAGAAATAACAGTTAGTGTGTAGACGAAATCCCTAGGCATGCATCTAGCGCAACACAATGCAAACCACAAATCAAGCCACAGTGCACAAGGGATTTTTAGGTGGTTCGGAAATCACACCACGTGACTCCTACGTCCACCCCTCACACAGTGAGGACACACTACTTAAGAACTGAGTACAACACACACACACGAGCACAACGGCTCAACCACACACACACACGCTAGATCAAGTCCATAATAGATCAGATCCTCTAGCCTTGATCTGACCAACACATCACACACGTTGTCTGATGCAAACACGCAATCAGAACAACAATCCACATGTGGATCAAGCACAAGGAACACTTGAACCACTACCATACACACAAAGATATGAAAGGTGTAGAAGTAGAAGAGTTCAGAGATGTAGAAGTATATCCTGATGAAGAACTCTTCGTGGTGGTCGTCCGGAAGAACTCCAAGCTTCGTTTAGATGAAGATCAGTTGATGGAGAAGCTTGAACCATGGACGAACCGGCTTCAACTCCGCTTGGAAGATGGATCTTCTTCGCTCTGGTCGGAGGGATGAAGCAGGGCAGCAGGAAGAAGCTCTTCTCTTGAGTTTTTCTTAGGGTTTTGATATGGTGGCTTCTTGCTGCGAAAATAGGCTCATATGATCCTTATATATGGGTGTCCAAACATGGAGAGTCGTGCTTAAAGGGATCAACCAAATATAGATCATATCCTGACCATTAGATCTTCCCAAAACTCCATCTGTCAATAGCCGACTTGCTGCTGTCGACAGGTGCTGACAGGTTTGCAAAATCCAGAAGACTGGCCTTCCGGGAAACCATTTTCTGTGTGTATTTGTTGACATGTCACTATTCATCTATCGACAGGTGCACTATTCATCTGTTGACATCACACTATTCATCTGTTGACAGCTACTTGTTCCAACAGCTTGTCTTGTTCTTTTGCACTTGGATTTTGTTGCTTATCTTGTGTACATTCACACCTACATTAAAAGACATTCTAAGTGAGATATAATGAATACATAAGTGATCATAAGAGCAGTTTTTTCACTTGATCATTTGATTCACGTCTTTGTCATTGTCATCATGTTTGAACATTCACATAACATCAATTAGTATTTCTCATCATCAAAAACATTTAAGCACTTGTTACATTCTCCCACATGAGAACCCAACATTCTCCCCTTTTTGATGATGACAAAACTTACAATTGATACAATTGATGTTTCTCCCCCTTTTGGCAACATCCAAAAAGATAATGAGTGCACATATGGGTAAGAATGAAGCAAAGAACTACTTGACCCCGAACTGAATTGTGAAGGATCTGAGTGGGGTATGAGTGTTCAAATGGAATTTTAAGGTTGAGAACCGGTTTATATCCATTGCAAAATGTCATAAACACTAGTATTAAAACACATAAAAATTCTACATTGGTTAAGAGATAATATTATGGGAATCTTAAGTTATGGCATTTAGAAAACACCGTTCAAGAATATATGAACATAAGATAACCCCTTTGGATAAAACCGTTGTTGAAAAACATGTTCATTTGTGGGTGATGTTCAGATGGTACTTGAAAGTAATGTCTACATGAGCGATTAACAATAAATAACACATTGCCTTTGATGTAAAAGCATGGAGGCTACACTCTATTTCTTGCGTTGATTTTTTGTGTCAAGTTAATGTGGGAAAAGTAGTAATTAGGATCACTTTCACCTTTTGACGTGAAGGTAGACATTTGGGATGCCTGTACCCCCAGTTACTCAGTGTAAGTGACCATCATACTATTGTGCAGAGATAATGAAAGGACTTTTTGACACGAAGATAGACATTTGTGATGCCCATGTCCCCGGTTACTCAGTAATACTCATCATTGCTCTGCCTTTGTCCCATTTCAAATATTTTTTATGAACTTTTGAGTGTTTGAAATAGGTAGCTTTTCTCCTCTTTTTTTTAATATTTTTAACAATCAAGGTCAATGATTATTTAAGGTCAATGGTTAATGTAAAACATTAAGTTCAAAAACCTTCTTACTTATCAAACCATTTTAGAAACATGATAATCCACAAGGAAGTTATTCAAGTGAGTTAGGTTAAAATCATTAGATTTGATCAATGTTTTCTAGATGACACAACCTAGACTCAAGCATAAAATATTATATCAAAATCATTGTGATTAATTCAATGTCTTTGATACTATGTGAATATGAAAGGTTGCAATGAATAGTAAGTCCCTATTCTCCCTTGTATAAAGATTGTGATCATACTCATGAAGATGTTGAGAAAGATGAAGAATTTGATGTGAAATGGGTATCTGTTGACAACAAATTGGAACCTGTCGACAGATATAGACAGTTGTGAAGGACTAGGTTCAGGCAGGGTATGGTCTGTCGACAGCTGTGGTGCTGGCTGTCGACAGATACAGACAGACAGAAAATTTGAAGTTCGGAACTGTGCCTGGCTATCGACAGCAGAAGAAGTGGTTGTCGACAGATGCACACAGGGTGCAATTTCTGGGTTCTGTGAAGGCTTATCTGTCGACAGGCTGTTGGGGACTGTCGACAGGGACTTTGACAAATCAGATTTAAGGCTGAGATTAGAGATTTTCCCTCATTAATTCACTCACCAATCCTGATTTTTGCTCCCCCATCGTGTGTGCATGTGATGACTCATCATTCAAGTAAATCAATCAATGAGATACATAAACATACCAAGCATTTGCACACAAAAGAACATCCATAAGCATAAAAGCACCAACATTCATTCTTTTAAAAAGATGCATGTGGCAAGATTGATGTGAAAGAATGTCCCTCAAACAACTCACTCAAAAACTCTTTTTGACTTACTACCCCATAATGTTTGCATTGTATTGAGATGAGCATTCAAGCAATTCAAACACATTCTTATCAAGCAATTTGCACAAAGAAGGTATGAACATGATCAATTGAATTTTTTTTTTTGGTCTTTATGCAGTATAAGACTATTGATACTTGGTGGAGAATATTTCTCACGCATAATGATAGTTTCCAGACAAGCCGGACTTGTCCTTCCACATTTCACCATTTGATATACCAAATAGTCACTGCATAAAAGATCCATTTTCCTAAAATTAGCATGACTCCAATTGCTAAGAAACATTGTCATTTGAGGATAGCATCAAAAACACATTTTTCATTGCTCAGATGGAATTAAAAGTCCATTTCAATTCTTGCAGTTCAAAACTAAAGTGTTAAGAGATTTTACCTGAACAGTCTTCAATCATAGTCTAAAAAAAAAATTACCTTTGTTCTCCATCATTTCTTGCCTTGCACAGCCAATGTCATGAATCCATTTCTAATTTTTTGCTGCAAGACATCTCAGCTTGTTCAATAAGCTGATTTTGGACCCACACTTTCTTGGGTCCTGCAATGACGTCAATGTTAGAATTCAACAATGATTTCTGAATTCAAAGTGATTTTATTCTTTGCATAGTTTTATTTCTTTCATTAATGAAATTATGAGTATGAGGCTTGGGAACATGCACAAAGTCATGATTCTTATGCCAACAGTTCTTAGACAAATGTCCATGTTCATGAGATGTAAAACATTGGACAAACTTGACATTTTTATGAGAGTGTTGATTTTTATTCTAGCAGAATTTAGCAAGATGACCAGGTCTATTGCATTTAAAGCAAATGGGTTGACCATTTACCTGAATCTTACCATAGTATGAATGCATTTGCTGGAATTTCTGAGGTCCTCTAGAATACCTTTGATCACCCTTGGGTTGAAAGGGTGGAGGTGGCAGCCTTTAGTATCTCTTGGCATGGTATGCAATTGGAGAATGCCCTGAAGCCTTTTTGGCGGCTGGAGGAGATGTGGAGACATTGTGGAGTCATGTTTTCTTTTTCTTTCTCTGATTTTCAGTTGAAATATGATTCTTCCTATTTGGAGCTTTTTTGTTCAATTCAAAAACCTTCTTTTCAGGATTTTGATTTTGTTTAATAACCACTTCAAGTTCATTTGTCAATTTTTCCTTTTCAGCTTTCAATGCAACAATTTCTTTTTCAGAGGTTTGAAGTTGGTTTGTCATGACATTCAAACCATTTCTCATTTTGTTCTTTTCAATTTCACTTTAAACAATTTGATTTTCCAAGTCAGCAATTTTCTTCTTAGAATTGTTCCAATCATCATTTAATGGTCTGTCATGATACAAGCATTCAATCTTCTTTTTCAGATGATTATTCTCCTCAAACAGTTGATTGCAATTTTCTTTTATTTGGTGATCATGAGCCATGTTGGAGATTTGTTTGTTCAATTGATCATTATCAAATTTGAGATTCTCATTATGATCAATCAATTTTTATTTTCATTTTTCAAATTAGAATTTTTAGATTCCACATGATCATGATCTTCTTTCAACTTAGAAAACTTGATTTCATAGTTTTTGACTTCATTTTTCATTTTCTATTTTCATTTTTTTATTTTTTCATAGAATGCTTGAGCATTATCAATATCTTCATTCTTCTCCAATTTTCTTTTAGTTTCTTGTTTTGAGCTTTTACCTTCTAAATTGATTGGACAAGTGCTCATAGCATTCTATCAATTCATCATAGGAAATATCATCCTTTGAATCAGAATTAGATATTGATACATCAAATGGGTCTGATTGGATTTACTGACTTTGAGAGTTTCTTGACTTCTCTGACAAATTTGATTCTTCAGATTCGTCTGAACGGGAAGAGCCTCTTTAGCTGCCATGAGCTATGTAGCATTTTTCTTCTGTTCCCTTTCTAGACTTGCATGTTTTCATAGAGGAGACCTGCATTTTATCAACATTGTCATCAAACTCAAAAATCATAGGTCTATTTATGATGCTTGAGAACTTATCCATATTTCTGAATATGTTTCAGATGATTAGACCAATCAACAAAATATTGAGTGAGATCAAAAGGCAATCAATCAGTTCAAGCAAATCAAGTCAGATCAAAATCAGATTTAAACCTGCTCAATAGAAAAAAAATATTGTTAGGACTCAGAGCGGTTAAACACACAAAGACGGATCTCCCAAAACACAATTGATGAACAGAAAACCTGCTCTAATACCAATTGTTAGGATCGGTTATTCGGTAATGACAAAGCTAGAAGGGGCGGTTGAATAGATTTGCAGCGGAAACTTAAGCAATTTAAAAACTACTTCGGATTAAAAGATCTACTTAATTAAAACCCCTTTGACCTGATGTAATGTGTCTGAGCGAAATAACAGTTAGTGTGTAGATGAAATCCCTAGGCATGCATCTAGCGCAACACAATGCAAACCATAAATCAAGCCACAGTGCACAAGGGATTTTTAGGTGGTTCGGAAATCACACCACGTGACTCCTACGTCCACCCCTCACACAGTGAGGACACACTACTTAAGAACTGAGTACAACACACACATACGAGCATAACGGCTCAACAACACACACACACGCTAGATCAAGTCCACAATAGATCAGATCCTCTAGCCTTGATCTGACCAACACACCACACACGTTGTCTGATGCAAACACGCAATTAGAACAACAATCCACACGTGGATCAAGCACAAGGAACGCTTGAACCACTACCACACACACAAAGATATGAAAGGTGTAGAGTAGAAGAGTTCAGAGATGTAGAAGTATATCCTGATGAAGAACTCTTCGTGGTGGTCGTCCAGAAGAACTCCAAACTTCGTTTGGAGAAGAACAGTTGATGAGAAGCTTGAACCATGGATGAACCCGCTTCAACTCCGCTTGGAAGATGGATCTTCTTCGCTCTGGTCGGAGGGATGAAAGCGGGCAGCAGGAAGAAGCTCTTCTCTTGATTTTTTCTTATGGTTTTGATATGTGGCTTCTTGCTGCGAAAATAGCCTCATATGATCCTTATATATGGGTGTCCAAACTGGAGAGTCGTGCTTAAAGGAATAACCAAATATAAGATATATCATGGCCATTAGATATTCCCAAAACTCTGTTTGTCGATAGCCGACTTGCTGTTGTGACAAGTTGCTGATGGTTGCAAAATCCAGAAGACTGGCCTTCAGGGAAACCAGTTCTGTGTGTATTGTCGAAAGGTCACTATCCATTCTGTTGACAGTGCATATTATTGTTGACAGCACACTATTATCTGTTGACAGCTACTTGGTCAGTGCTTGTCTTATTATTTTGCAACTTGGATTTTGTGCGTTGTCTGTGGTACATGCACACATACATTAAAAGACATTCTAGTGAGATATATGATCATAAGTGATCATAAGAGTGATGACCAAACTTTCCCCATATAAATTAATTCACTTATTTATATATAATTTTGATGATTAACAAAACAATACTAATGAATTACTTGAGCCTTGAGGACAGGAAATAAAAGTAAAAGGAAGTTCAAGACAATCAGGTAAAACTCTCACTTCATATTTTTCCAAGTCATTGCATGACTTCTTCATACACTATAACGATTTGCTCGTCGCAACGATTTCTTAAGTGTCATAACGATTTCTTAAGACCTCGTAACGATTTGCGTCGCAACGATTTCTTAAGTTGTCATAACGATTTCTTAAGACCTCGTAACGATTTGCTCGTCGCAACGATTTCTTAAGTTGTCATAACGATTTCTTAAGACCTCGTAACGATTTGCTCGTCGCAACGATTTCTTAAGTTGTCATAACGATGTCCTAAGACCTCGTAACGATTTGATCGTCGCAACGAATTCTTAAGTTGTCATAACGATTTCTTAAGACCTCGTAAAGATTTGCTCGTCGCAACGATTTCTTAAGTTGTCATAACGATTTCTTAAGACCTCATAACGATTTTCTCGTCGTAGCGATTTCTTAAGACGTCATAACGATTTCTGTATTGTTCATAACGATTTGCTTACCACAACGATTTCTTAAGTGATCACATCGATTTCTGTAGAATTCATAACGATCTCTTTTTTTGATCACAACGATTTACTTACAGTAACGATTTGGTAAGTAATCACATCGATTTCTTTGATGCTAATAACGATTTGTCTTGCACAACGATTTCATAAGTGCTTATAACGATTTCATTATTATGATTTAATGATTCTCTGTCATAACGATGTGCCTATCAACTTATAACGATTTCATAAGTCATAAATGCATCGGCTTTGTTCATATCGATTTCATTGTTATATCAATACTCTTTAATATACGTTGAATAGTCAAAGTCGTATCTCGTCTGTTTGACTGCTATGCATTCAATGCACTCTGAACGTATCTCTCATGCATGTAGACGATATCTTCCACTATTGTGCTATTCTGTCTACATCTTTATTTTGACAGAAAGGAGCTTTGCTAAATCTAGCAATATCTTTTCCAACTGTGACTGACAATCAACGACAGCCCTAGCTGTCTCCTATTTATTGTTGATATGCTTGCAGATACCTGACAAGATTTATCTGTACAACGTTGGACACAAAAGATACAAGATATCAAAACATTTCTTTGGCGTGTACTAAAGGATAAAAGACTGAAGATCAGAAGCTTCCTTGCAGACCAGTCTAACGTACACCAGAATGAGAGACAACGGATCTTTAACGTTCAAATTTCAAGTAGAAGCTTAAATACAAGACTACAAGACTGAGAACGAAGGACTTTTGAAGAGAACAACATTCTGTGATAGAGCATAGCCAATCCTTCAAGTCTTCAGTAGTTCAAACAAGAGCGAAGCACTCCATTCCAATAGATCTTAGCTCTTTAGCTCTCTGTGTTGAAAAAGAAATTCCTGTGAGAGCCAGTGAAGTCTTTGAGAGAAACCAGTGTCAAAATCCTTTCTCTCTCGAGGCTTGTTTGCTTCAGATTGTAGCTGTTTGAGCTAGTTCCTGAAGCTTGTTCTTGTGCTTACTTTTATTAGTTTTATTCCCTTCTGTGTGAAGGAAGACCTGGTGGTATCCAGGGCGGGTTTATTCCCTTCTGTGTGAAGGAAGACCTGGTGGTATCCAGGGTGGTTGTATTCCCTTCAGGTTGAAGGAAGACCAGTTGAGGCTGGGTGTAAGGATCCGTGAGGGGGATAGTACCCTTGATAGTGATATCCTGAGGTATTGCTCAGGGACTGGACGTAGGTCTCCTGTGGAAAGGAGTTCCGAACCAGGATAAAATCCTTGTGTCTTGTGGCTGTGTTTTGTGCGTTTGCTGTTTCATTCCCTCTAACTCTAACCTTCGTTTAAGTTGTTGTGTAATCTTTTTAGTGAACAGGTATCAATCTAAGATCTAATTTTTAATAACCCATTCACCCCCCCTCTGGGCTAGCTAGCTGGGCAACAAGTGGTATCAGAGCGAGTCTCTTCGACAAAGAAGAAGATCCAACGATCTGAAGAGTAAAGATCCATGGCAGCCCAAGGTAACTTCGAAGGTCAGTCAGTCAACAGACCTCCTTTGTTTGATGGAGAAGATTATACCTATTGGAAGACAAGAATGGAGTACTTTCTACAAGGCCACGATTACATGATATGGTCCATTGTAGAAGAAGGCGATCTTCTAGTCACCAATGCAAAGGCTCAGTGGACAGATGAAGACAGAAGAAAAATCTCCTTAAACTGCAAAGCCAAGAGCATCCTGTGCTGTGCCCTCAGCAAGAAAGAATTCAACAGAGTTTCAGCCTGCAAATCCGCAATGGAAATGTGGGAAAAGCTCAGGATTACCTATGAAGGGACAGATAAGGTAAAGGAGACAAGAATCGACATTCTTGTGACTCAATATGAAAGATTCCAGATGCAGTCAGGTGAATCCATAACCCAAATGTTTAGTAGATTCACAGATATCACAAATGGGTTAGCTGGATTAGGAAAAATCTATGATGTACCAGATATGGTCAGGAAGATCCTCAGATCTCTGCCATCCTCATGGACTCCAAAGGTAACAGCCATTGAGGAAGCCAATGATCTAAAACTAATGTCATTGGAGAAGTTAATAGGATCCCTCATGGCTCATGAGATAAATATGGAGAGATTAGGAGAATCCTCCAGCAGAAAGAAGCAATCAAACGCTCTCAAGGCCAATGAAGATATATCAGAAGAATCACTGGACAACAGTGAAAGCAGTAAGGACAGTGATGATGAAGAAGCAATGCTGTCTCGAAGACTTCAAAGAATTCTAGCAAAGAAGAAGAAGTTCCAGTCTGGGAGAAGATTTTTTAAGAAAAATAAAGATTTCAGAAAACCAGAAGTAAAGGATTCGAAGAAAGGAGAAGTGATATGCTATGAATGCAAGAAGCCTGGACACATCAAGGCAGATTGTCCAATGCTTAAGAAGAATGATCACAAGAAGAAGGATAATTTCAAAAAATTCAAGAAGTATAAAAAGAAGGCAATGGCAGCTGCTTGGGAGAACAGCAGTGACTCAGACAGTGAGTCAAGCTCAAGCAGTGATGGAGAAGAAGCCAACCTGGCTCTCATGGCCAACACCGAAGACAAGGTAACTTCTGACTCTTCCTTTGATTCCTGTAATGATTCAGATTCTGATAATCTAGAAGTGCCTTTAATGAACTTTATGATAAATATAAAGAAGTATCTAAATTACTTAAAGTTAGTAAGAAAAATGTAATCTGTTTAGAAAACACTAATTCAGACCTAAAAACAGAAAATGAAGAACTTGAAAAGCAAATAATTGAACATAAAAGAAGAAATGAATTATTATATGAAGATCTAAAAGAGAAAAAGAAAAAAACACACTTAGAAAAACAAGAAGACATAAATGAACTTAAAACAAAAATAGAAAGACTAATTAAATAAAATGAACACTTAACAAGCACTATAAACAAGTTCACAAATAATAAACCCCTTCTAATGATAAAAGGAGCTAAAAGATCAAACAAGAAGAAACATGGATTTGGTTACACTCCCTCAGAAAATGAAGAAACTAAAATCTTTCCTAATACTTATCCAACTCCTGAGTTTATATCCGAAAAGGACAAAAGACACCAAAAATTTAAATACACTCCAATTGAAAGAATAACTAGAACAACCTGTTGCAATCATTGTAATAAATTGGGACACAGTAAAGCAACCTGTCCCACTAAGAACAGAAATTGGATAATAAAAGGGAAAATTGATGATACTAACCCATCAGGACCCAAAAGAACTTGGGTACTTAAAACTTAATGTTTAAATTTCAGGGAAATTCAAGAGCATCCAAATAGTATTTGGATAGTGGATGCTCAAGACACATGTCAGGTAACCAGAAGCTTTTCGTCAATCTCCAAGCTGAAGAAGGAACAGTTACTTATGGAGATAATGGAAAAGGCACAGTGATAGGAAGTGGGTCCGTGAACAACAAAGGAAAATCAGTTATTGAAGATGTGTTGCTGGTCAAAGGATTAAAGCACAATCTCATTAGCATCAGCCAGTTGTGTGACAAAGGCCATCAGATTCAGTTCCAAGAATCAAAATGCAGCATATTAAAGGATGGAGCAGTCATCTTTGAAGCATATAGAGAAAGAAATTTGTATGTACTCTATCTTGAGGAACTCAAGGATCAAGATGTCTGTTTGGCAGCCAGCAAAGATCAATCAACTGAGCTGTGGCACAGAAGACTGGGCCACTGCAGTTTGGATGGATTGAACAAGCTCAGAAAGAGAAATCTAGTGGAAGGACTGCCAAAGGTCAACACAAAAATGGATAGCATCTGCAGACCTTGTGCAAGAGGAAAGCACACCAAGAACTCTTTCAAATCAAAGACAGTAGTGACCACCTCAAAGCCGTTAGAACTACTTCACATGGATCTATTTGGGCCAATGAGGACTACCAGTCTTGGAGGAAAGAATTTTGGATTTGTCATAGTTGATGATTACTCAAGATTTACTTGGGTATCCTTTCTAGAGCACAAAGATGACACCTTTGATAATTTTGTCAGCTTCAGCAAGAAAGTTCAGAAAGATCAGAAGTTCACCATTATCTCTATCCGATCAGATCATGGTGGTGAATTTCAAAATGAAAAGTTTGCTAGGTTCTGTGATGACCAAGGAATTGAGCACAACTTCTCAGCACCAAGGACACCTCAACAGAATGGAATTGCTGAGAGGAAAAATAGAACTCTTTTGGATATGGCAAGAACAATGTTATCAGAATATGACTTGCCAAGATATTTTTGGGCCGAAGCCATCAACACTGCAAGCTACATCATTAATAGGGTAATGATCAGGCCAATTCTGAAGAAGACTGCTTATGAACTCTACAAGGGAAAGAAACTAAGATCAGTCACTTCAAAATATTTGGATGTCCTTGCTTCATCCACAACAATGGAAAAAGGGACATTGGTAAGTTAGATGCCAAATCAGATGAAGGCATCTTTATGGGGTACACTTCTAAACCCAAAAGTTATAGAGTTTTCAATAAACGCTCATTATTAATTGAACAATCTGTGCATGTTATTTTTGATGAATCTAACCCTTCCTTGAAAAAGGAAGAAATTAGTGACATTGATGATGCAGATGACTTGTCCGAAAAATTAAAGAATACCTCAATTGAGGACAAGGAAGATCCACCTCTGGAAGAACTGCAGCAAACTGAAATTCAACATGAAAATCTTCCAAAAGAATGGAGACATAAGAAAGATCACCCTCTTGAGAACATTATTGGTGATCCATCTGTAGGGGTAAGAACAAGAGGTAATGTAATTCCTTGTGATTATTTAGCTTTTGTTTCTCAAATAGAGCCTAAGACAGTCAATGAAGCTTTAACTGATGAATCTTGGATAATAGCCATGCAAGATGAACTAAATCAGTTCAAGAGAAACCAAGTATGGTCACTTGTTCCTAGACCATCCAATCATTCAGTTATTGGCACCAAGTGGGTGTTCAGAAATAAACTGGATGAGTCTGGAGTAATCTTAAGAAACAAGGCCAGACTGGTAGCTCAAGGCTATTCCCAAGAGGAAGGCATAGATTTCGATGAAACCTATGCACCTGTGGCTAGACTTGAGGCTATTAGAATTTTACTTGCTTATGCATCTGCATTAGATTTAAAATTGTTTCAAATGGATGTCAAATCTGCCTTTTTAAATGGTTTTATCAAGGAGGAAGTGTATGTTGAACAACCTCCAGGTTTTGATGACACCGAATTTCCAAATCATGTATTTAAACTCCATAAGGCTTTATATGGTTTAAAGCAAGCACCTAGAGCCTGGTATGAAAGGCTCAGTACTTTCTTATTAGATCATGGTTTCACTAGAGGTCAAGTAGATAGTACATTATTTATAAAATCAAAAGTCAAACATATACTACTTGTGCAAATATATGTAGATGATATTATTTTTGGATCTACTGATGAATCTCTTTGCAAGTACTTTGAAAAGCTTATGCAGGGAGAATTTGAAATGAGTATGATGGGGGAGCTAAACTACTTCCTTGGATTGCAAATCAAGCAAGGGAAGGAAGGCACCCACATCTGTCAAGCCAAGTACACCAAAGAGCTGTTAAAGAAATTTGGATTTGAAGGTGCGAAGCCATTGTCAACGCCAATGAGCACATCAACCAGAATGGACAGTGATCAAAATGGTAAAAAGGTAGATCAAAAGAACTATAGAGGTATGATAGGGTCATTACTTTACTTAACAGCAAGTAGACCAGACATTTTATTTAGTGTATGCATGTGTGCTAGATATCAAGCAGACCCTAGAGAGTCTCATTTAATTTCTGTGAAAAGAATATTTAGATATTTAGCTAGAACTCATGATTTAGGTCTTTGGTATCCAAAATCTTGTGAAATAAATTTAGTAGGATATTCTGATGCTGACTATGCTGGATGCAAAGTAGATAGAAAGAGCACCAGTGGTTGTTGTCAATTTCTTGCAGGATGTCTGATATCTTGGTCTTCCAAGAAACAAAACTCAGTAGCTCTATCAACAGCTGAAGCTGAATATGTTGCTGCTGGAAGTTGCTGTACACAACTCCTATGGATAAAGCAACAACTTGAGGATTTCGGCATTCATATCAAGTCAATTCCACTACTGTGTGATAATACAAGTGCCATCAACCTCACCAAGAATCCAGTGCAACACTCAAGGACTAAACACATTGAGGTTAGATATCATTTCATTCGAGATCATGTAGCTAGTGGTAATTTAGAAATTTCTTTTATAGATACAAATGGTCAACTGGCAGATATCTTCACAAAAGCCCTACCTGAAGAGAGATTTACATCTCTTAGAAGGGAATTAGGGATGTGCAATTTGTGAAAAGATTTCTGTATTTAAATTGGCATATAAATTTTTCAGATTATAATGAAATTTTCTCTCTCTCTCTGGCATTAAGCAAAACTCAGCTTATTTACTTTATTTGACCGCTATTGTGTTAAAAGTAGTCTGACCCGTCAAACCCTTTTGTCGCTTTCTGCCGTTACCCCTTTTGGCGCCTCCTTTTTCGATAAAGTATTATTAATTAGTCAAATTGTTGTGGGAACGACTCATCTCCCACCTTTACCCTTCTTTCTCCTTTATCTGTTCGCCCAAAGCCGATGCCCTAAGATTTGAAGCCTTCTCTTCTTCCCGCGAAGAATCCCTTGAGGGCTTCCATCCCTTCCATCATCTCCTTTCTCCAGAACCTTTTCTCCACTCTACCCATGGCCGCTCCGGTGATCTCCGAAAGTGTAGGGGGCTACAGTGCTGAGTATTTGTCCCCTGAGCAGCAGGAAAGGTTTACATTCGTCAAGACGAAGGTTTGCGGAAATAAAGCAGTGGATGTACCAAATCTAGAGAAGAATGGCATGAACAGTATAGCAGAAACATTGAGAAGGATGCAGTGGATGGATATTGCCACCTTCACCGAGGTAAGCTATCCCGACCTGGTGAAAGCCTTTTATGTTTGTCTAAGGTCAGAGGCGGATGGGTCCCTTGTCTCATCTGTAAAGGGTATCCAAATTAAAGTAGATCATGAGCTTTTGCACATGTTGTTTGGGGTGAAGACTTCTGGACACAGTGGGGTTCACACAGTGAACGATCAAGCAAAGGGTCTTGGCATTATAGGTCCAGGTTTCAGGCTGAGAGACGGGAAATTAGATATCAATCAGATGACTGCATTCAACCGTCTACTTCATTTTATTATCTGCCAAATCATGGTTCCCCGCAGTGCCACTTTCTCAACTTGTACTAGGGCAGATTCGGATATGATGTTCTGGGTAATCCAGCAAAAGGAGATTAACATGGCCGAGGTCATGATGGAGAGAATGAAGTTTGCCCATGATCAAATCTGGGATACAAAGAGCAAGTTGAATGTTTCATTGCCCTATGCTCATCTACTTACCAAGATATTCAAACATTTTGGAGTAAATCTATCTGGGGCAGTTGTGGAAAAGATGGGCCAGTCTATAAGGTCCAGGAACCTAAAGAAAAGTGGATTCTCAGTGCAGAATGGGATATGGACCAAGACCTCTGTGGCAGAGGGAGAGGCCATCATTGGAGATGTCCCAGAGATTCCAGAAGAAGCAGCAGATCCACCAGCAGAATTAGAGGTAGAATCAGTAGCAGTAGAACAAGCAGCAGCAGAACCTGCAGTGGAAGAACAAGCAGAGACTTCAGGATCACCTGTTATGGAGGTTGAATCTCATTCTCCAGAAACTCCAATGGGAGAAGCAGTAGCAGGTGTGGCAGATCCTTTGCCCACCTCCAGAGTTGCCTCTATTCTAAGAGAGGTGTTGGACTCCTTTCCCTCCACCTCAGTTACTTCAGAAATAGGTGGACTTGCAGAAGAAGAAGCTATGGCACCAGGCCATACTGAAAATTTAACTGAAGTAAATGTCAGTTTTGAGGTGCAAACAGCTACTCAACAAGAAGTGATTATGGAAGAAGTTCCCAGCCAAGGGGAGCCGAATGCTAGAGAGTCTCAATTGTCAGAATCAGTGGCAGAAGGCCACATTGAGGAAATTGTTTTGGAAGAAGCTCCTACTCAGGGGGAGCAAGAAAATGTTGAACTCAATGCTCCTATTCAGGGGGAGCAAATTGGCAATGAGGAATCTATGATGGAGAATGCTCCTGAGACAGATGCACCATCTCAGGGAAATCAAGCTCCTGCCAAAGTACCTGTAAATGAAGGACCAAGTACAAGCCATGCTAATATTGAGGAGCCAGTCACTCAGAAAAGCAAAAGAAAGAGAGTGGCTCACAGAAGGCAAAGAAAGAGCCACAGGAAAGTAAATTTGAAGCCTGTTATGGAAATATTAAAGGCTCAAGGAGATATATTATCATCAGTTCAGACCAGTGTCCAAGGCATTCTTGCCAGTCAAGCTACAACCACTACTGAACTATCTCAAGTCCGAAATGCTATAAGGTGGTTCAACAAGGAAATGTCAGACATGAAGTCCATGCTATCAGTAATTTCGAGGACAGGTGGATTTTCTCCTTCTGCTACTCAGAGCAGACCAGCAGCTGTTCCTCGGCCACCAGGGCCACCAGCACAAGAGTCAGGGCCATCTGGGCCATCAGTGCAAGCATCAGGGCCATCTCATCAGGAATCTAGGCCATCTGGGCCGTCTGCAGTTGCCAGAGAAGGTCAAGCAAAAGGGAAAGAGCCAGTAGCAGCTACCAAGGCCCCTGAAACTTCTACTCTTGCAACTCCAACCCTCTCCTCACCTTCATCTTCTTCTACAGCCCCTCCAGCACCACCAACTTTCAAACACCCTATGCCTCGCACCCAAACCTCATCCTCTCTCATTCCATCTCAACCTTCCTTCTCTCCCACTCCCTCTCAAACCTCAGCTCCATCATCACCCTCACCTTCTTCACCTCTCACTGAAACTACTCCAGTTCACCCATCTACATCTTTCAATCCCAAACATCTCTTCTATCCTCCTACTCCTCCTTCTTCTGTCACCTTCATTCCGGAAAAACCTCAAATTCACAGTGTCTTTGACACTAATCTTCCGGATGACTTTGAGAGAAGTACCCTCATCTCCATTCTATCCATTGCCACTCATGTCCACAGGACTGATCCTCCCAGTCCTGCCAAGAAAAAGAGGAAACATTCATCCTCTGTCAGCATCCCCTCCTCACCATTATTTCCTCCTCTTTGGTACTCTCTTACCCTCGAACCTCAGAGAAGATCCATCTATAGGGAATACCTTCAAAAATGTATCCTTTCCACTATCTATGGTATTCCTTTCCTCAACCTCTCTGAGCATCTAAACATTGTTCTTCCTCTTTGCCAGTTGTCCCACCTTCAAAAATCCAAAATCTATGAGGGCACTGAGTTCAAGACTGAAGAGCAGTGGGCCAACGTCAAGGGCAACAAGTCTCTGTACTCCAAATACTTGACTGCCCGTGCAGAAACCCTTACCCATAGAGATCACCCACTCACTCTTTCTGAGTGGTTCATTCTTCAGCATAAGACCTCTTGGGGACCATTCATTCTGAAAGAGATCAGGATAGCCAAGAACTTCCAGTTGTACAGTGATTTCTGCTACCTGAACAAGCTGCCTGAAGTCCAGTTCTGCCAATTTCATTCAACCATAGTGCTGCTGAGATCAGAACATCCAATAAATCTTCCCCTCACAGTGGATTTTGCAAACCTCAAAGTTACCTCTTCAGTTCTTCTGCCGAAGCTACACTCCTTAGTGTTTGACTCAGATGCAGGCTCCCATGCTTTTGATATGTTTGCTAAGCAGATGGGCAGAATGTCAGCTAAGCAGGGTAGATTGCCTTCCTTTTTGCGGTTTATTTTCAGAGAATACCACTCTGGCCGCATTTCCTCCCAAGTTTTGGCTCCACTCATTTCTGAGTGTGAGAGGCTTTCTCCCTCCGCATGGGAAAAGCTCTATAAGGAATCCCATCTTCAGTTGCAAGCCATCAACAGTTCCTTGTTCAGTCAAGATAAGCCTATTCTATCAGCAGAAGCCTTCTTGGATCTCAACTCCATAAATCCAATTCAAGAGATATATGTTCAGTGGGCAGCCAGATATACTGCCTTCTATGCCTTGAAGAAGGATCTTCTTGATCAGAAGATTTTCTATCCAATCTCTCTGGATAGATTTCTCCATCGTGCCAGTTTTGGAAAGAGCACCTACTTCAGATTCATACTGGACAGAGATCAGTATGGAGAATTCCTGGAACAGCAGCGGCAGCTATACATTCAAAGGATCATTCCAGCCATGGGTTCTTCTTTTTCAGTTGCTCCTGGTGTTTTCCACCAGATTTTTGAAGATATGGAGATCAAGGCATGGGCTGTCATTTCACAGCATGCCTCTCTTTTGTCTCCTTTGTATTATCTTGCTCCTAATTAATCCAAAGCTTTCTCTCTTCTTTGTCTCATAGACTATCTTTTTGCTTATTGACAAAAAGGGGGAGAAAACTAAAGCAACTCTGAAAAACATGTCTGTTTATTTATGTTGTTTAGTATATTTTGTCATCATCAAAAAGGGGGAGATTGATGACCAAACTTTCCCCATATAAATTAATTCACTTATTTATATATTAATTTTGATGATTAACAAAACAATACTAATGAATTACTTGAGCCTTGAGGACAGGAAATAAAAGTAAAAGGAAGTTCAAGACAATCAGGTAAAACTCTCACTTCATATTTTTCCCAAGTCATTGCATTGACTTCTTCATACACTATAACGATTTGCTCATCGCAACGATTTCTTAAGTTGTCATAACGATTTCTTAAGACCTCGTACGATTTGCTCGTCGCAACGATTTCTTAAGTTGTCATAACGATTTCTTAAGACCTCGTAACGATTTGCTCGTCGCAACGATTTCTTAAGTTGTCATAACGATTTCTTAAGACCTCGTAACGATTTGCTCGTCGCAACGATTTCTTAAGTTGTCATAACGATTTCTTAAGACCTCGTAACGATTTGCTCGTCGCAACGATTTCTTAAGTTGTCATAACGATTTCTTAAGACCTCGTAACGATTTGCTCGTCGCAACGATTTCTTAAGTTGTCATAACGATTTCTTAAGACCTCGTAACGATTTGCTCATCGCAGCGATTTCTTAAGACGTCATAACGATTTCTGTATTGTTTATAACGATTTTCTTATCACAACGATTTCTTAAGTGATCACATCGATTTCTGTAGAATTCATAACGATCTCTTTTTTTTATCACAACGATTTACTTACAGTAACGATTTGGTAAGTAATCACATCGATTTCTTTGATGCTAATAACGATTTGTCTTGCACAACGATTTCATAAGTGCTTATAACGATTTCATTATTATGATTTAATGATTCTCTGTCATAACGATTTGCCTATCAACTTATAACGATTTCATAAGTCATAAATGCATTGGCTTTGTTCATATCGATTTCATTGTTATATCAATACTCTTTAATATACGTTGAATAGTCAAAGTCGTATCTCGTCTGTTTGACTGCTATGCATTCAATGCACTCTGAACGTATCTCTCATGCATGCAGACGATATCTTCCACTATTGTGCTATTCTGTCTACATCTTTATTTTGACAGAAAGGAGCTTTGCTAAATCTAGCAATATCTTTTCCAACTGTGACTGACAATCAACGACAGCCCTAGCTGTCTCCTATTTATTGTTGATATGCTTGCAGATACCTGACAAGATTTATCTGTACAACGTTGGACACAAAAGATACAAGATATCAAAACATTTCTTTGGCGTGTACTAAAGGATAAAAGACTGAAGATCAGAAGCTTCCTTGCAGACCAGTCTAACGTACACCAGAATGAGAGACAACGGATCTTTAACGTTCAAATTTCAAGTAGAAGCTTAAATACAAGACTACAAGACTGAGAACGAAGGACTTTTAAGAAGGAGAACAACATTCTGTGATAGAGCATAGCCAATCCTTCAAGTCTTCAGTAGTTCAAACAAGAGCGAAGCACTCCATTCCAATAGATCTTAGCTCTTTAGCTCTCTGTGTTGAAAAAGAAATTCCTGTGAGAGCCAGTGAAGTCTTTGAGAGAAACCAGTGTCAAAATCCTTTCTCTCTCGAGGCTTGTTTGCTTCAGATTGTAGCTGTTTGAGCTAGTTCCTGAAGCTTGTTCTTGTGCTTACTCTTATTAGTTTTATTCCCTTCTGTGTGAAGGAAGACCTGGTGGTATCCAGGGCGGGTTTATTCCCTTCTGTGTGAAGGAAGACCTGGTGGTATCCAGGGTGGTTGTATTCCCTTCAGGTTGAAGGAAGACCATTGAGGCTGGGTGTAAGGATCCGTGAGGGGGATAGTACCCTTGATAGTGATATCCTGAGGTATTGCTCAGGGACTGGACGTAGGTCTCCTGTGGAAAGGAGTTCCGAACCAGGATAAAATCCTTGTGTCTTGTGGCTGTGTTTTGTGCGTTTGCTGTTTCATTCCCTCTAACTCTAACCTTCGTTTAAGTTGTTGTGTAATCTTTTTAGTGAACAAGTATCAATCTAAGATCTAATTTTTAATAACCCATTCACCCCCCCTCTGGGCTAGCTAGCTGGGCAACAAAGAGCATTTTTTTCACTTGATTATTTGATTCATGTCTTTGTCATTGTCATCATGTTTGAACCATTCACATAACATCAATTAGTATTGCTCATCATAAAAAACATTTAAGCACTTGTTACATTTTCCCACATGAGAACCCAACATATCAGAGAACAGGTAGATAGTACATTGTTTATCAAATCAAAAGTCAAAAGCATACTACTTGTGCAAATTTATGTAGATGATATAATATTTGAATCTACTGATGAATCTTTGTGCAAGTACTTTGAAAAGCTAATGCAGGGAGAATTCGAGATGAGCATTATGGGTGAGCTCAACTACTTCCTAGGATTACAAATAAAGCAAGGCAAAGAAGGTACACATATCTGTCAAGCAAAATATACCAAAGAATTATTGAAGAAATTCGGGTTTGACAATGCAAAACCACTGTCCACTCCAATAAGCACCTCCACCAGGTTAGATAGTGATAAAGAAGGTAAGAAAGTAGATCAAAAACTATACAGAGGTATGATAGGATCTTTGCTTTATTTAACCACTAGTAGACCTGACATTTTATTTAGTGTATGCATGTGTGCAAAGTATCAGGCTGATCGTAAGGAATCCCATTTAATATCTGTTAAATTTTTTTTAGATATTTAGCTAAAACTCATGATCTAGGCTTATGGTATCCAAAATCGTGTGAAACTAGCTTAGTTGGATATTCTGATGTTGATTATGCTGGATGCAAGGTAGATAGAAAAAGCACCAGTGGCAGTTGTCAATTTCTTGCAGGATGCTTGATCTCATAGTCCTCAAAGAAGCAAAATTCAGTAGCATTATCAACAGCTGAAGCTGAGTACGTAGCTGCTGGGAGCTATTGCACTCAACTCCTATGGATAAACAATAGCTTGAGGACTATGGATTGCACATCAATACCATCCCATTGCTGTGCGACAACACAAGTGCGATAAATCTCACCAAAAATCTAGTTTAGCACTCCAGAACGAAACACATAGAGGTTAGATATTATTTTATTAGAGATCATGTGGCTAATGGTAATATAAGTATTTCTTTTATAGATACTTTAAATCAGTTAGCAGACATCTTTACAAAAGCCTTACCTGAAGAGAGATTTACGTCTCTTAGAAGGGAATTAGGAATGTGTAATTTGTAATAGATGTGTATGTACATAACTGAAATAATAAATTTCAGAATAATATTTATCCCTCCTGTCGGAAGTTAAGTAAATCCCTTAATCCTTGTGCATAAAGCTATTATATCGTTTCCAAAAATACATTCTTTATTGTTTGCGTAATCCTCTCATCTTTTGTCGTATCTGCATTTATTGCTCTGGTGTTTCAAAAGCGCCTTTATGTCATGTCCTTAAGGCCCGAAATCCAAGCCTTATCGATTTCATCTCTCTCTCTCTCTTCTCTTTCGACTTGCCTGGAGCGATAAACCCTATCGATTCCAGACCTCTCTCTCCATGTGATTTCGAAGAATCCCTCTATTCCCCCAAGATTTCATAAGGGCTTCTGTTCCATTCCTCCCCACGATCCTCCAGAAAATTTTCTCATCAAAATCCATGGCCGCGTCTGGGAGTTCCGGCACCGTTGGTGGTTACAGCGTCGTCTTCCTCTCAGCGGAGCAGCAGGAAAGGTTTGCAGCAATCAAGACGAAGCTATGTGGCAACAAGGCGGTAGATATTGCAGATTTGGAGAAAAATGGGATGCATAGTATCGTTGAAGCCATCAAAAGGATGAAATGGTCAAGGCTGGTCACTGTTTCAGAAATAAGCTATCTAGACCTAGTCAAGGCGTTCTACACATGCATCAAGGTAGAAAAAGATAGGTCCCTTACCTCCTCAGTCAAAAGTACTCATATTCACATCACCTATGATCTATTGGAGAGTTTATTTGGAGTGTCTACCGTCAGTCGTAGTGGGGTAGAAAGTGTGGATATTCAGGCAAAAGGGTTAGGCATAATCGGGACAAAATACAAGCTAAAAGATGGGAAGATAGACATAAATCAGCTGAATGCATTCAACAGGATCCTCCACTTCATAGTATGCCAGATTCTAGTGCCCAGGAGTGCCACTTTTTCAACTTGCCCTAAGGGTGATTCGGATATGATGTTCTGGGCAATTCAAAATCAAGATATAAATATGGCCCAAGTAATTATAGAGAGGATGAGATTTGCAGCAGAGATGATATGGGACAAGAAGAACAAGTTAAATGTGTCCCTACCTTATGCTCATTTGTTGACAATAATTTTTGGGTACTATAATATTGATTTAAATTGAGAAGTGATGGAGAAGATGGGCCAGCCTATTCGGTCCATAAATTTAAAGAAGAGTGGATTTTCACTAGTTGGGAGTATATGGACCAATACCTCCATGGCAGAAGGAGAGGCCATTATTGCAGAAGTTCCAACAGTCCAGGAAGAAGTAGTCAGAGCTGAAATCCCAGTAGTCCAAGAAGAGGAAGAAGCAGTTAGATCAGAAGAACCAGTGACTAGTGGAAGAAGAATTGAAGAAATCAATCCTGAGCACATTGAGCCCGTTGGGCAGCCATCTGGAGTTGTGACCCCCTCAACAATTATTGCCTCTGTAATTGAAGATGTGTTGGAATCTGTGGCAAATATTCAGGGGGAGCAGGAAGAAAATCAAGAAGAAATTCCTTCAATTATTCCTGCTGAAGATGTTTGTGTGGAAGTGAGCCAGGAAGCTGTGGTTTCTGAAGAGGTGGCACCGGGCCACATAGCAGAAAGTCCTATGGAAGAAGGCAATGTAGCAGTAGCCAGCTCAGAAGATGTGGCACCAGGCCACATAGAAGATGTTGAAATGCAGGATGCTCTAGCTCAGGGGAGCACATGGCTGAAAAAGAAGCAGAAATTCAAGGGGAGCCCTCAATGGATGCCCCTGTTAATCAATATCAAGAAGGTATTACACCAAGCACCTCTGAGTCTGATGAGGATGTATTTGTGGAGCCTGTTAAAAGGCTAGCAGTCAAAGGCAAGGGTGTGGCCTCAAAGATCCCACTACTTACTAGCAAGGCACACCATAGATCCAAGAAGAAAAAGCTAAGGGTAAACTTGAAGCCTGTGATTGATAGGTTAAATGCTTATGGAGAAATATTATGCTCACTACAATCTGAAGTCTCATCTATTTTTGTGAGCCACAACACAGGTGTCAAGGAGATTGGAGCAGTAAAAGATGAGCTCCAGGGAATGAGAAGTGAGATGGGCAGCCTGCAGAAGCTAATAGCAGATCTTTCTATGTTTGTGAGGGCGCAATTGCCCATTCCTGCCCCTCTTGCACCCATGCCAGAGGGTAGTTCAGGGCCAAGAAATGAAGAAGAAGTCCGGCCACCAGGGCCAAATCAAGAAGCATCAGGGCCATCAGGGCCAATTGCAGTTGAGGAGTCAGGGCCTCCAAGGTCAGTTATGGAAGAGTCTTGGCCGATAGGGCCAGTTGTGGAAGAATCTGGGCCTCCAGGGCCAATGGAATCAGAAGCTGAGCAAGTAAGAGTTGAAGCTCCAGTAAAGCCTCTTGTTGTGCCCCCAGAGCCTCCTATTCCTTCACCTCTTAAGACTCCAACTCCTTCTTCTCCACCTTTCTCATCCACTGCACCTCCAGCCCCTGCCACCTTTAAACAACCCCTTCCCAAAAACATCTCCTCACCTACACCATTTCCTACCACCTCTTCATCTTCTTCTGCTTCCTCCACTTTTATTCCTCCTCCTCCCTCTTTTGAGGAACCTCCAACCTCATCTTTTGGATCTAGTTCCTCCTTTGGTCCATCATCTTCTGGACCATCAGCACCACCTCCTTCTACCTCTCATTCTACTCTTCATCCACCTACTCCACCCTCATTTATAACTCTCATTCCGCAGGGTGCTCGAAATCCGGGTGTGGTCATTGAGGACATCAAAGATGAGTTTGAAGAAGCAATTCTTTGCTCGGTTCTCTCCCTTTCCTCTCATGTTCACAGGACATGCCTTCTCTCTTTTTGTTGAAAATAGAGGAGATCCATCTATTCTGAATTCCTACATAAATGCATCTTTGCCACAGTGTGTGCCACCCGATTCATCTGAGGGAGTGGGATTCATCAACTGGGTCATCTGATCCTATAATTAATATAAGATAAATAGTAGATAAATAAGTGAATGTACGAATTAATATTAAGATTTATAATCATCATTACCATCATATGACGACTTTGTTCATTGTCCACATGACACTGGCATCCGATGCTATCCTAGCTTGCGTCATTGAAACATTTCCGGAGCGTGGGATGACGACCCTCCTTTTGCACCTATTTAACATTTAAAAGTATAATTAGACTATAATAATGTCAAATCAATTAATCAAATTATAATTAAATCAATACTACAAAATCATTACTTAATTGATGAATATTCGTCCGCCCTCTTCGATAAGGCATTGTTGATAAATGAGATCGATTAGACTATTTATTCATTAACTTGTTGCATTCATGAGGAAAAAAATTTAGTGATATCCTAAATAATTGAATCCATCAAATAATAGGATTGACAAATGTCAAGCCCATCCAATTTAGCAGCGGAATAAATCGGAGGGAGACGCGAACAACTAGTATAGTAACGACAAGTGCGCCATACTTTCGCAAACATCAGAGCATCTAATGAACAATAGTTGAAATAACTCTTCGTTTCATTATAAATCACTAAGACTATTACAACCACTAATCGGAGCCAATACATAGGGGCTCATGACATCATTACATTGAAAAGAAATCTAAAGCAACAACTACCAGACTCCAATTGCTAGGGTAACTTCGGCATTTGACTCTGGGTCACTCATCACTCTGGTCTTGTCCCATTGGTACGTATAACGTCATTGTCCGACTTACAAGATTTATAATCATCATTACCATCATATGACGACTTTGTTCATTGCTCCACATGACACTGGCATCCGATGCTATCCTAGCTTGCGTCATTTGAAACATTTCCGGACGCGTGGGATGACGACCTTCCTTTTGCACCTATTTAACATTTAAAAGTTATAATTAGACTATAATAATGTCAAATCAATTAATCAAATTATAATTAAATCAATACTTACAAAATCATTACTTAATTGATGAATATTCGTCCGCCCTCTTCGATAAGGCATTGATAAATGAGATCGATTAGACTTATTTATTTCATTAACTTGTTGCATTCATGAGGAAAAAAATTTAGTGATATCCTAAATAATTGAATCCATCAAATAATAGGATTTGACAAAATGTCAAGCCCCTCCAATTTAGCAGCGGAAAAATCGGAGGGAGACGCGAACAACTAGTATAGTAACGACAAGTGCGCATACTTTCGCAAACATCAGAGCATCTAATGAACAATAGTTGAAATAACTCTTCGTTTCATTATAAAATCACTAAGACTATTACAACCACTAATTCGGAGCCAATACATAGGGCTCAATGACATCATTACATTGAAAAGAAATCTAAAGCAACAACTACCAGACTCCATTGTGCTAGGGTAACTTCGTCATTTGACTCTGGGTCACTCATCACTCTGGTCTTGTCCCATTGGTACGTATAACGTCATTGTCCGACTTACCTGAGACACAATAACCAATAACGAAGGGTGAGCGATAATGCCCAGTAGGACTTAAATCTTAATAGTCAAGCAGGCTTTAAAGATGATATGCTTTAAATGGCAGAGTAACTAATGATAGAAAGAGTCATGACAAGTCGAGAAAGTAATAGCACAAGTAACATGGTTCAAATAGCAGATGAATCAAGTATAGCACGATGACTAAAGTCAAGTCACGATAGAAAATGATACAACAATAGCAAGTAACGATATTGTCAAGAAATAGCAAGCGACATGTATAGCAAGAAGAGATGATAGTAGATGGTCATGTAAAGAGTAAATTGCACTTTGATTGATTCTCATCAATCGAAATAGTATAGCACTGTTGATTAACTTTCGTCAATCGAAATAGTAATGGCACTTTGAATGTGATCAGTCACGATAGAACGTAATAACTCAAGATAGCAAGTATCAAGTAGAGCGTATGACAAGATAGCGTGTAACGAGATAGCGTGTATGGTTGCACAACGGTGCACTGGTAGAGTACGACAATAGTCACTTTGGGACAGTAGCCGTTTCACGAAAGTACATTTCGTCTGAATATCCGACGGAGAGTTCACCACAAGCCAAGTAAAGTGGGTATATAAAAATAGGTGCTCGACGTTCTAGAGGAATTCTAGAACAGTGGAGCGTCAATATCGGTATATAAACAACGCGAGAAACGAATACAAGTCCTTTAAAATAGGGCAATTAATATACTTTAGTGCATAAATTACCAAATACATTAAGAGATATTTTTAGGCCAAATTTCAGCCATATAAGGATGGTTCATGAGTGTGCTATGTAAGAGAGAACATAGATAGAAATAAGTCGTGAATATGTATTTTAAATCATTTCAATGTAGCTCCATTTTTTTTTACACAAGTTTTTACTGGGGGTATAACTGTGAAGGCGACATAGGCCAGTAAGGATTGCGACAGGGGTAGAGCAGGTAGCGACAGGGCATGAAAAGGGTGGCGACAGGGCTGTCTGCTCAGGTGGTCAGAACGCGACAAGGGCATGAAGGGAAGGCGACGAGTTCTGGCAGCAGATCGCGACGCCAGATCTGTCGCTATTTGATCGCGACATAGGTACTGTCACGACAGCCTTGTGAACGGCAGGCAGATCGTAACGGGGTGGCATGAGGGTCGCGACAGGACAGGCACAAGGATAGCGACGGCTTACCTGTCATGTTCTCAATGTGACGGAAGGCTGTCGCAATCGGACCTCAGAAGGCGACCTATCGGGCCATCGCTTTCTGGTGGTCTGCGCCTGACTCTGACAGGAGTCAGATCAGCATTGATTGCGGACCAGAAATATCATTTTTGATACAGGGTCGTTCAGAAAATCATACCTAATTGTATACACGATGAAAATCATGAAACCAGTGGCAAATGAACTAGACATGCGAGAGTACTTCCATAAATAGGATTAGAGATAGAGCATGTTCATACAGGGTTTGAACAGAGCAAGAACGAGTTATTTAGAACATGACACAGAGAGAAAGATCGATTAGATTCGATCACATGCTCGATGAAATTTAGGGTTTTTAGGGCAAAAGATGCCTATCATGCAATAGTATCTTCAATAAAATTTGGAGGCATGAGATGGAGTATTCAAAGAGATATGAATTAAGCATGAAGGTTCGGGGTCATAGAGTTGCAGAACTTCAAAATCAGAAGAAAATATTGGCTCGTGGAAATTATGAAACTTGAGGGTTTTGTTCCTGATTATGGAACAATCTACAGACAATATTAGGTTTTAGCTTTTAAGAATGCCTACATTGACTCGATTTCCTCTTCTAGGGCTAGAACTTGAAGAACGAGGTTGAGAGCTTGAAAGGTCTTCTCCCCACGAAATCTCCTCCTCCTTGGCCTCTCCTCCTGGTCCAGGAATCCCTTGGCACGAGCTTGGGTCGGCCAAGAGGGTTTAAGAGGTTGTATTTATGCTAGTTATGTTTCTAATTCCTAATAGTACTCTAACTCCTATTTAATTCGAATTTCCTTCCTTTTCCTAACCTCCTCCCAACTTTCCACTTTCCTATTTGGGTTAGGATGGAAGCTAAATTCGTAGCCAACCTATTAGGGTAGGTTTAGGAATCCAATTCTAACTCAACCTTCTTATTTATGCATTAAATACCCCTTTCTATTTAGTTAATAATTTAGTTACGAATTTAGGGTATTTTCTCATTATTCTTATTTTTAAAATCCTTATTTGGCCCCTAAATTCTAATGGTTCTATTTAACAATCCCATTATTTATTGGAATTTATCTTATAGGTTTTCCCCTTTTTAATTAGAAATAATAGAGTTATGAATTTTTATTGCATTTTCTTATTTGAATTTATTTGTGGGCTATAAGAGGCCCATTGGTCCAAACCCAATAATGGTTATTCATTTCATGATGTTGGAAGTCTCTCCGACATGTTCGTTTGTTTTATGGCGCGTTCTTTCCGTGTTAACGTTTTTCCGACTTAGTTTCCTAATTTGGATAATTGATCACATTGTGACATACGCCTGGCCAATCGATTTTTCGTTGCACGAATTTCTACGTGAACACTTAGGATATGTCTGGGATTGATTTATAATTTTTAAGGAATTTTCCGTTGTGTTCTTGTACATATGATAATGGTACGCATGTTTATTATTTCGATTTAAAGAAATTATTATTTTCGAAAAAAAAATTTAAGTATTAAATTTCCGAGTTGCTACACAAAATAATACCTTACTATCTTCTCGATCCCATATCTCACACATGTGTCGCCATTGACTAGAATCACAATTTGGTGGCAAATTATTACATGCATCCTCAAATGGTCATCCTGCAAAATACTATCATACACAAGCACAAGTTACATAAGAATGTGCGCGCAATAATACAACATAATAGTAAAAAATCTTACTTTTCTTTTCAGGTGGGATCTCTGCTTCTCTTACATTTCTCCCATATGACAAAGAAAGTCGGCGTCTATGGATGGAGACGGCAGAAAAGTGAAATGTTGCTGCATAATCATCATATATGATCAATGCCATTATAACTGTAGAAATGAAAAATTAGATAACCTAAATAATTAAATTTTTTACCTGTAGATCTCTCAAAATAACCTCCTTCTTTTCAGGAGGAAGGGTCATGTAGTCTTGCTGTCATAGGTTGCAATGCACTATATTACAAACTCTAAGATATGTAGTAAATTGCTGAGCATATGGACCAACTGAAGATCCCCCTTCTAGCTCTATAGGAAAGGTCTGGCCTGGAGGTAGGATCCAGATGCTAGTCGCGCTAGAAGGACCTCTCCCATGTCTAGTGCTACCAACTAAATGAAAATAAAAAAGATTAAGTGAATGCAATTATACAAATAAAATTCAACAAATTAAATATATTGTAAATCTGAAGTAACCGAAGATGCACTCCCAGGAGTCTGAGGACTGATGGGTGCATGCTCAGAGATGTTTGCGGTATCTCGTAAGGATAGAGGTATCTGTAGCCCTCCTGCCTATGAAGCCCCCACTTGTGAATGTACATGTTTAAACTGTGAGACTGAAGCTCATGACTGTGTCTGTAGCCCTCCTGCCTGTGAAGCCGATGCCTGTGAATGTACATGTCCAGACTGTGAGGCTGAAGCCCCTGCTTGTGTCTGTAGTCCCCCCTTCCTATGAAGTCGATATGTGTGAATGGGAACCCACCCCCTGCGCATGGGACGACTCCCCTAGAGTGGTCTGCTGGGCTGACCGATGGGTCTTGCTGAACTTCTTAAACATCTGTTGAATGAAGATATTTAACAAAAATAATAATAAATATATATGAGGACTGTGGAATCATCTTTAATGTACATAAATGAATTCCTACTAGCAAAGTGAAGAAGTGAAAAAGAATGAGGTCTGTGAAAAAGTGAAAAAGAAATGAGGTATATGTGTACATGCATTTAAGATATGAGGTCTGTGATACCAAATATAATGTAATATGTATTATAAAAGTGACCCACCACCCAGGTTTGCTGGATCACATACCTTGGTAGCCAACGATAAAGTTAGCGGCCAATAATAAGTCCGATTATGTGGTAGAAAGTCAAGTTGCGTGCAAAAAAAAAATCATAATGTGAGACATTATAATTTAAACATAAAAGTAGAATAAAGTTACAAAGGGAAGTTCAAACAAATGTCTAACAACATAAAGAGAATAACAAAATATATTGGAATATGAAAACTTTTTTTTTGAACGGTGGACTGTGAAAGCACAGTAATGAGACAATGCAAGTACATTCATAGGCTGTCATTTTCTTATAGGATGTTTGGTTTGCAGTTTTTTACGTGTTTTTTCTCTAAATTTTAAAAAGAGAGAAGACAGATATGAAGACCCGTTTGGCAAGCAGTTTTTTTTTTAGAGCAAAATTTTTTTCCTATGTAAATCTCTCTAGAAAAAAACAAGTCTGACCCTATTTTTATTTTAGAATCACTAGTTCCTCCTCCTCTCCCCCCCCCCCCCACACACCCCCCTCCTCCCCCCCCCTCCCCCCCCCCCCTCACAGACCCCCCAGCAGCACCCCCCCCCCCCCACAGACCTGTCCACCCCCCCCCAACAGACCCCCCAGTAGCCCCCCCCCCCCACACCCTGCGACCCCCCCACCCCACCTCCTCCTCCCCTCCCCCCCCCCCCAAACACCCCTGCGCCCCCCCCCCCCCCCCCCACCACACCACCTAGCAGCCCCCCCCCCCCAACCCCACCTCCTCCTCCCCTCCCCCCCCAACACCCCTGCGCCCCCCCCCCCCACCCCTCCCCGCCCCCCCCAAACCCCCACAAACCCCCCGCCCCCCCCCCCCCCAACCCCACCTCCTCCTCCCCCCCCCCCCACCCAAACCCCCCTCCCCCCCCCCTGCAGCAGCCCCCCCCCCAACCCCTCCCCCCCCCCCCCCCCCCACAGACCCTGCGCCCCCCCCCCCCCACCCCACCTCCCCCCCCCCCCCCAACACCCCCCTCCCCCCCCCCCCCCCACCCACCCCACCTACCAAACACTTCAAATAAATTTTAAAAATTTTATTATTTTTACCAACAAGTAACATCACATTCTCATATTTTAAATTTAAAGTTAAAGGAAATTCAACATTAATTTTTAGATAGAAATAGTTTTTTTTAAAAAAATTGCTCCCAACACCCATTATTTTTTTTCAAATTATCCTCTTTTAAGGTTGATTTTTGGAACATGTCACTAAAAAATTGTTGAGAATACAAATGATTCTGTCTGAATTCTAATATCTAAATTTTTTTCTAACACCGTTTCCAAACGTCGCCTAAGTCACCCAACCGTCAAGACTCCTAAGTCGTAACAATCACCGTACAAAGTATTTCATTAAGCTCTTTAATTATATTATGACGATCATATATAGGTTATTCGCTTAATTTCAAAACACTATATTCTCCCACATAATCTTCTTTTGTCTTACTTATTTCAATGTATTTCTCCCTCAAAATCTTTGAAAGGAGGCTTTGCTCTTCTTGTGAACATTTCGCAGACATTTAGACAAAGCACTCTCCATTTTAAAACTTTCTACATATATACATAGAGGGAGAGGCAAGTACTAATTTGGAAAGATCATTTGCAGGTAATCAAAAAAAAATCATTAATTTGCAAGCAACGTTCTTCCTCAGCGGCCACCTTCTAGAATGTCAAATGTTGTGCATAATTTTGCTCCAACCTTCAGCCATGGCCATAACCTTCTCCCAAACGGAACCCGCGTGGTTGTGGGCGTGAAATGGCCAACAAGCCTGCTTCCCTGCGCGCATTCTAAATCAAAAACCCAAAAGAAAGTCTGCCTCTTGTAGGCTCCCCTTTTAAGAAGACCCCCCCCCAGAAACGTTTGTTGGTTGATTCCACCCAAAGTAAAAACTCGAGGCTTCTTATAAGGCAGTATTTGGTAAATGTTGTGGGGCTTAGCAGCAGCTCGGAGGTGATGGCGGCGACGTCAAGGTGCTGCTCCCTCTGCGATGGGGCCTGCGTAGGGAAGAGGAAAAGGTGTCGGAGGGGGTTCACCCCCTTCAGTTTTGGTGGGGGGAGGAGAAAAAAGAGATAGACAGGAGGAGGAGGCACTGAAGGGAGAGTCACATACCTACGAAGGCGGCGGTTGAAGGCTCCTAGCGGCAGTGCTCTGGCGGTGTGGGATCAGCAGCAACTCGAAGGCGATGGCGGGGGTCCCTTGCCGCGGGTTGTTTCAAGGGGGGAGGGGAGAGAATAAATATTACTCATATTTAACTATATTTAATATTAAAATATTATATTTGAATATTAATAATTTGATTATTTTGAAAATAAATATAATATTTTGAAAATTAAAGTTTTATTACATTTATATTCACTAACATTTTGGTCAATGTAGCCGCAGTAATACCAAAAGATATCAGATGTCGATGCAGGATCACCCTTGTCGATGTCGATATCGCCAGTACAATCAATTCGAATAATATCTGGATTCGTTTACAGCCCTTCTCATAGAGGAATAAATGTTTTATATAAATTATTTGCTTATCAAATAGATTATTATATACACCTATGATAAGGGATATCCCAAATAGAAAAATGGTAGATTAGCGTCTCACCCTAGGGCGACTGAGAACGAGGGTGTGGCAGAGGCCGGGTTGGCTAAGTCATGCCTATGTCCGGGTATGGACCTGCCCGCGGTGTTGCTAAGTTTACAACAGGGGGGACTGTACCCCTGTGGTGGGTTATAAGGAAGGATGGTATCCTTACACAACAACTCGAGTTTTGGCGTAATGGAAATGCCTGAGATCCTGAGAACCAAACGCCTATGCCTACCACAACAAAATTTGATAATGATGAACTTGGTAAGCTTACCGATGCTAAGCTTTATCGAGATATGATTGACTCTTTCTATTTAACCGCTTGTAATGATATTTTTTTAGTGTTTGCATGTGTGCAAGATTTCAAAGTTCGCCCAAACAATCACACTTGATTGATGTTAAACAAATTTTCGATATCTTGCTTCCTCAAATGATTTTATCCCAAAAGATGTTCGTTCAAGTTGGTGGATTACCCTGATGCGGACTATGTTGGATTTATTTGTCTAAAATTTTTTGCTTTGCGATAATACGAGTGCTATTAATTTGACTAAGAACCATGTTCCCATTCCGCATTAAACATATTGAGGTACGTCATCACTTTATTAGAGATCATGTATCTAGGGATAATATTGAATAAACTTTATTGACACCACACACCAATTAGCTGATATTTTCACTAAACCCTTTTGTGAAAACTGATTTACTTCATTGCGCCGTAAATTAGGAGTATGCTCGTATTCTTCATAAGAAATTCACATTAATTGCCCATCTCAAATTTTGACAAACCAAGTGTCCTTGTGCTTCTTTTTCTTTTTAGAGAAGCCTTGAGTCGACCCAGCCTTCAGTCGGACCGACATCATTTCTGAAAACTCCATGTAGTTTGCCTCTGCGTGAAGCGAGGTCGACCCCAGAAGACTTTTGAGGTCGACCTCTTCATAAGCGAGGTCGACCCTACTTTTTGTGGAGTCGACCCTGCAACCCTAGGGACATTTAAAGGGTTGGGCTTCCCCCTTCTTTCTTCCCCATTCCAACTACCGTTGCGATCTCCCTTCTCCTCTCTTCTCTTCTTCCTTGCACCGGTCGACCCCTTATGTTCCTCCCTTGAGTGTAGCTGACGTCCTCCTATTTTCCTTTGTGCATCCTCTAAGCACTCCTCCTCTGTTTCTTCCTCATCTATTTCCTCTTCCTCTATTTCTTCTTCTTCCAAACTCTTCCTTCGATCAGATGGCTCCTCCCTAGCGTGGTGACAAGGAAAGACAGTGGCTAGTGAGACTCCCTCAAGAGATCTCAAGGCAGCAGTAGAGCACTAAGTCGAAGCTTTGACGGTACTCTTTTCGTAGTCCCATTGCATTTGATTTCTTCACCACCGATATATGCTCTAGAAAGGTGCATTTGGCAAAAGGATTAATTTTGACTCTCTTTCAAAGTAATGGGGTTGATCTTGCATGCATCTTTGAGACAATGGGATGGGGACATTAATGTCCATGAATGAAGTGGTGTACCCTCATTGGTTAGTCTCTTTTATGCGAATTTGGAGGAAGTGACAACAAACTGAGTACTATGTGAAAGGATCCATATCCCTCTTAGAGTTTCGATGCTTTTGAAGTGATGCATATTCCATATAAGCACGGGGTTAAATATGCAGATCGGTTAGACAATCGTCGGGCTCCTTATGAAAGAGTATTGGGAATTGAGATTGAAAACCATCTATTTGAGCATGTGAATGTAGACTACGTTTTTCCTCGCTCCCTTTTTAGGGGGGGCGCGAAGAACAGAGGCCCACACAAAAAGATGCAGATGCAGATACAGATGCACGGGATGGATAGATAAATACAAAAAATTTAACAAAAAGAAAAAGACCGTGATCGCCAGGTGCTCGAGGGCACCAAATGGAACGGGTGAGAAAAGGGGGTACCTTTCACCCGTAGAAAGCGCGGGTTCTGGGCGTGGGTTCACCCTCCTCCTTCCACTGGCCGGCCGGCAAAGGAGATTTAGCTCGGTTACCTTGCAAAAAGGACATAAAAATGAGAAGCGATTAGACGGATGTGCAGTATACAAATCCAAAAATGAATAAAATGACATAAATGAAAGGGGAAGAACACACCTTTGTGGTGGCTTTTAAATCCCTAAAATAGGTATGTGTGTGCATGCATGTGTGTGTGTGTAAATAAAGCGAAAGGGCCATGTAGGGGCTGGGTGATATGAAATGTAAAGGACCACGTGGGGTCCGGAGGAGGGAAAAAGCAAATAGAAAAGGGGGTGCTTCCCCGAGGAGGTCGGACGGCGTAACGGCGTAGTCGGAGAGGACAACGAAAGGAGGAGGACGTGGAAGGCGTGGCTCCCGTTGGATGTGCGCGATGGCGAGGAAGACGGCGACGTCGGGCGGAGACGAGGACGAGGATGGCGAGGAAGACGACGACGAGGCAGAGCTTCGCCGCGAAGAACTCCCCTCTCTCTCTCTCTCTCTCTCTAGAATCCTCACTCTCTCTCCCCTCTAAACCCTCTCCCTCAAACCGAATGGCCAACCCCCTGCGAAATGAGCTCCTGCGCGAACTTTAAGTGCTGGATAAAATCGCGTCCAGGACAGCCGCCGCAATTAAAGGGATAATCGCGTCGACTCGGCTGGTCGCGAATCTAGTGTTGGTTTTGATGGCGGGAATGGTTATGCCGCCTTAAAGACGCGTCGACTCTGGATGACGTGGATAGAAAGCATTAAAATCGCGACGGCCCACCGGACGCGAATATGCTCGGGCAACCGACTCAGCCATGCGCTGGCTCAAGTGATGGGACACCTCTGAAATGTGACAACATAGGCCGACGCAAATAGAAAACGACATAATGATTGCAAGCCTGCGCGCGATGACTTTTCGGGCCTCCGTCAGACTCTGAATCGCGGCAGGGGTCCTAGACGCGATTTGGAAGGCGGTCCATGAATCGCGACGGGGATGTTGGACTCGATTTGGAAGGCGGTTCTAAGAAATGCGTCCACTATAGTGGACGCGAATTGAATTTTGCTTGGGAAGCACCAAGAAAGAATGGGTGAGATCCAAAAAGATGGGAAAATACTATTTTAAGGCAAAATAAGGGCCATTTGTGGCGTTACGCCGCAACTTAAAAATTTACCCGTGGTGGGGAAAATTCGCGTATCTACAGATGCCCAACCTTGACGTCTGCTTTGCAGGGGAGCGTGCGGAGGGACACGAAGTGGAGTGTAATTGAGTGAAATGGAATGAAGCGTAATGAAAAGAAATGTAGCGTAGCGCAATGGAGTGAAGTGGAGTGGACTGAAAAGCAGACGTCAAGGTGAAAAATAGACACGCGGGCATTGGGGTGGCTGCCACCTGATAAGAGTCTTTTCCCAACAACCTTGGAAATCACAACCAGGAAGAAGAACTAAAAGAAGCAAGCGCGTGGACCTAAAGAGACAAAGAAAAATGTGCGTGGGGGCACGAAACAGAAAAGATCAACTTCCGCGTCGGGGAAGTACCTAAGGACACAATCCGTTAGGTTGCACCATCGGGGCATTTGCCCGGCCTCAGGCGGATCTGTGGGAACAAAAAAATAAAGGGATAAGTCCAAACAAAAGATTCTAAAGGAAATCAGCCCGGAGGCGACAACAAAGGGAGTTGGGTACTCGACCCGGAATGGAATGTTTCAAGATTGCTTTGGAATTGAGCGCGAATGGCCCTTAAATTGGCTCGGAAGAGCGGTTTTTCACTGTGATTTCAATATGCATGTATGCTGGGCTAAAAGAAAAATAAGATTAAAAGAGGAGTAGAAAATAACCAAGGATAATATTGTTACGTCGGTGAGTCAGAACCAGGGTGTATGTATGGGTCCATCGTCCTTACATGCCAAGCGTAACGGTCTATCCGTATGGCTAAGAATCCTCTGGGATTATCATGGTTTTTGATGAAGGGGAACTCTAACCCCAGATTCCTCAAAGCCACAAGGTCCTTGATATGCTCTAGGAGTATAATTATAGTAGATGCAGATAAGTGATGGTGAAGGCAGCGATGCCCGATGTTGCGCCAGATGAGGTGACTCGAATCCTGCACTAAAAAATTTATTAGCCAAGAAAAAACAAACATCATGGAAAATAGCATTTAGCATGAAGCATGCAGCATGGATAAAGCGTTTAAACAACAAGCATGGCTCATTCAATTTGTTTGTTTTAACTATGACGATAAGTGGACTTGGTCAAAGATAAAGTGCAAGATGGGAGGGACCCAAGATTGGAAGGATTGCTTTGATCTGACGCAGGAAGAAGGCGATTGCCTTGTGCAATACCATCATGATTATTTTTGGAGTTTTGGAAGATATTTGAATTTTTCTGGATTTTTTTGGAAATATTGAATTTGTTTGTGATTTTTGGAAATATTTGAATTTGTTTAGATTTTGGAATATTTGATTTTTGTAGGATTTTTAAATTTTTTATTTGTTTGAAGTTTTGAAAAATATTTGGATTTGTTTGGATTTTGAAATATTTGGATTTGTTTGGATTTTGAAATATTTGAATTTTTGTGGTTTTGGAAATATTTGGATTTTGGAAATATTTGATTTTTTGTGGGATTTTGAAAAATATTTGATTTTTGGTGTTTTGGAAATATTTGATTTTTTGTGGGATTTTGAAAATTATTTGATTTTTTGGAATTTTGAAATATTTGATTTTTTAGAATTTTGGAAATATTTAATTTTTTAGTGGTTTTGAAACATTGCCATGCCATGGCGGCATTAAAATTATGAAAATGGACCGGCGAAGGGGTCCTTGTTGACTCCCATTTCATTAAAAGAAAGCCCAGAATAGGGTGTGCGTTTTAACGTGGCGCCCACGGGCTATTTGCACTGGGCTAACACTGCCACTACCAAAGCCACGCCTGAAGAGGCGACTAAGTCTTAGTAGGGAGAAGGGAAGAACATTTGGGGGACAAGCTTGGTATGCGTATTCGAGGAGTTAGGTTTGACTTCCTTCCTTGGCACAACCGTCAGAAGGTTCTGTCTCATTAAGCACTTGGGTTTTTCCAATTATTTTGGAATCTTGAGTGATTTAATGACCATTTGATTGTAGGGACATGCGTACGACCGGGTCCATTTAGATCTCCGCGGGGACTTTGCCGCTCTTGACATGCCCTATTATCATTGATTTGATTTTAAATTTTTGCATGCATACGACCAGGTCCATTTGGATCTCCGCGGGGACTTTGCCGCTCTTGACATGCATTTTTGACTGGATTTTGATTCGCCCATTGGGAGGACATTTTCTTATGACAGAGTGCCTTGGGTTGGTTGCTTTGCCCCGACTACCTCTACTACCCATACTTTGGCCGAATAGGAGGAGAAAACAGACTTCGTGCCATTCAGGCGTGGCTGTGACGGTGACGGTGTCTACCGGGAGCAATCGGCTTAGGGCGCCGTGATGTGTGTGCAGGTGCCCATACTAAGGGCAATCCTTAATGACTGGGAGAGAGTGCGGGACTCCTGGTGCGGAGTTATCATAACAAAAAAATGCTGCGGTAGCATGGCAATGCTGAAATATTCATCTTTTTATGGGGTTTTCTCGACACTTGGTTGATAAAAATTTTCAAAGTAAGAACTTGGAGGATTAAAAGAAGACGAATGCCCATGCCCTACGCTGGGGCGGATGTGCCCTGCGTTGGGGGCGAGACTCGGGAGGTCTAAGGGAATTGAAAAAATTCTTTATTCAAAATTAAAAGGACACGTGCGAGAAGGGCTGAAGGACCGATGAAAAATGGAGGTGACAATAAAACAAAAGAAGAATGCCCTACTGGGGGCGAGACCCGGGGGGGGGGGGGGGGGGTGAAGGATCGAGGAAAAGGTGTGGATAAGATCTAGAAGGGGGGGGGGATGAATAGATCTATGCCACTTTCTGCGGAAGCTTAAACAATTTAAAATACTTTTAGAATCAGAGGCAATTTAACAGTGAAAAACACAGATCTGATGAAATGTTAAGTGAGTTGATAAAATAGATATGAAAACCAGTTGATTAAGTGAATCTTGATCGATCCTATGCAAGCATCTAACGGATGATAGAATCAAACCACAAATAGACAAGTGCATAGAGATTTTTAGGTGGTTCGGAAATCACCCATGTGATTCCTACATCCACCCCTCACACCCAGTGAGGATTCACTAAACAACTTGGGTAACACACCCACTGGAGCCAGACAACTCCAACACCTGAGTTTACAACTCACACAACTCTAGAGTAAGACTACTCTAGAACCCTGAGCAAGACTGCTCAATAACCACTTGAGTTCGACAACTCAAACTGAGCACAATGGCTCACAAATGACTTGCTAGACACCAACACAAGACATAGATCTTCTAGCAGCAGATCATGTCGAACATGAGAACATTCATGAGAGTTATGCACAAGCACTTGCACAATCTCAAAATGTCTCAGAAGAACAAAGTACATTGAGAGTTATATGAAAAGACTTTGTTCTTCAGTGTACTCCTTGTAGAAGCTCAGATTGGGAAGAGGCTTGAATTCTTGAAGTCCCAAGCGATGCTCTGCACTTTTGAACTTGGGGATCTTCCTTGAAATCTTCTCCACGGATGCTTCTACTTGATCTGCTTCCCTGAGGCGCTTCAGATGCTTCTTCAAGGATCACACTCCAATTCTCACAATCGAATTGATGAGAATTGGTCTTCAGAAGACACCAGGAGAGCAGAGGAGGGAGATGAACTCTTCTCGCCGCCAAAGGGAACTTTCTGGAGGCTCCAAGAGTTCGTTGGGTCTCTCTCATATGATGGATGGCCAATTGGGGGCCTTTTATACCCAAAAGATTCCAAAGATACCCTTTAGGTACAAGGGCATACGATCCTAGGTTGATACACCATCGCCCTAGGCTGACACATGGCAATCATCCATCTTAAGTTGGAATTTTTCCGTAGTGTGTCGACCTGCCCTGGTGGTGGTGTCGACACACTGTCCCAAATCTGAAAACAGGTTGTTCTAGGAACAAGGTCCAGTGTCGACCTGCTCCCATCTTGTGTCGACCTGCTGTCCCATTCTTCAAACAGACTGTTCTGGGAGTTGATCCAGTGTCGACCTGCCCTAGTGGTAGTGTCGACCTGCTGTCCCAATCCTGCAGACAGGCTGTTCTGGGAACGAGGTCCAGGGTCGACCTACCCTGATTCTGTGTCGACCTGGGTAGACTAATTCCTGGAATCTGCAACTCGTGTCGACCTGCTTTTGACTAGTGTCGACACAGTCTCAGCATTTCTTCAGCTTTTTGCCTTTGAGACTGAGGTGTTGTGTCGACACCATTGAGGGGTGTGTCGACACCATCATTGCAAAAGTATTTGTACCTGAAAATTAAACACATATATCATTAGTAAAATGTTTTATTATGAGTACAAATGATAAGTGTGCTTTGAAACATGCTTTTTGAATATGTAATTCAGGTGAAATGTGTTTATCATGTTTCAATTAATTTGCATTCAAATCACATTTGTCATCATCAAAATAGGAGGGAAAATGATATGAAATTACAACTCAACCCAACAGGGGGGGGGGGGGGGTCTAGAAGAATGTACATTTTTTATTATTTGGAATTAAAGAGACACATGGGGGCGAAAGCTCCGAAAATAATGCGAGAAGGGTCGAAGGACCCGATTAAAAATGGAGAGGAGAGAAATGCGGAAAGGACGAATGCCCTGCACTGGGGGCGAGACTAGAGGGTCTACAAAGAATGTATATTTTTTATTCGAATTTAAAAACATAAGTGGGGACTAAAGCCCCTAAAGCAATGCGAGAAGGGTTGAAGGACCCGATTAAAATGGAGATGCGATGACTATAAAAAAGATGAATGCCCTGCGTTGGGGCGAGACTCGAGGGGTCTACACGAATTTACATTTTTTTTTATTTAGATTTAAAAACATAAGTGGGGACTAAAGCTCCTAAAGCAATTCGAGAAGGGTCGAAGGACCCGATTAAAATGAAGATGCGAAGACTATAAAAAAGATGAATGCCCTGCGTTGGGGCGAGACTCGAGGTTCTACACGAATTTACATTTTTTTATTTGAATTTAAAAAGACAAGTGGGGACTAAAGCCCCTAAAGCAATGAGAGAAGGGTCGAAGGACCCGATTAAAATGGAGATGCGAAGACTATAAAAAAGGACGAATACCCTGCGTTGGGGCGAGACTCGAGGGTCTACACGAATTTACATTTTTTTATTCGAAATTAAGAATATACGTGGGGGCTGAAGCCCCAAAAACAATGCGAGAAGGGTCAAAGGACCCGATTAAAGACACAGGGGTCAACACAGGAAAAAGAATTTGGAAACTCCGGAGGGGTTTGGCGGGAGAGGAGAGCGCGATTCCCTGAGTAGGAAACAAAATCCGAATGACCCGGATAACATGAAGAAACAAAAGGGCCGTGAGGGGCCAACATGGAAGGTGCGCAGCGTAGGGCGCGAAAAGATGTGCCACGTGGGGCACTAGATGAACAAAAATGGGCGCGATGCCCAGTGTACGCTGAGGGATCATAAAATAAATGAAAATAAAAGCCTCCCGTGGGGAGGGAATGTGGAGAACCCACGGGAAGGTGCTAAGCAGCACAAAAGAGGATTGAAAAGAAAGTGGAAACGATGTAGGAGGCCTCCTGGCCCTTTGCCTTGTCCGGCATTTTGATTTTGACTTGGGGGCCGGCGTTCTGACCCTCAGGTACTTCTCACAAAACGTGCCCAGCGGGCGGATGGTCGTGCTTTTCTTGACCAGATTGAACGGCTCTCAAGGATTAAAGAATCGCTAGCTTCCGTTGGAATTTTAAGAAATAGTGGTAACTCCCTAGGAATGTAGTTGAATGAAAGGGTGGGGAGTTCCACCGGTCGAGTTGGAAGCAACAACGTGGGGACCGTGCCCGAAGATTGTATAACATGTGATATGGAAAGGGGCACGACCCCTTGTGTAATAGATTGTGCCAATGATTTGGCGTTGGTGTGCGTGAGCACAATCTGAGAAGGTGACCCCTTCACTAGCGAAGGAAGGTTCACAACAACGGTGTGAGGGGTCATGAGAGCTTAGAGGGAGAGATTCCCTATGAGTATCTTGAAATGATGCCGGTTGGCAACTGGAATGATTGGCATATTTTTAGAAGGACTCTTGATGGCCATGATTGGAGGGGAGGACTCCCGCTCGGAAAATGTGCCCAGTATGTTGACAATGACCGACATGCGAGGAATATAATCATGAAGTTTTAACAGCATGCCCGGTCCCGGGGATTCCTTCTGCTGACGCTGCTTATTGCTCCTTAAAAATTTGCGCCTGCTCCATTGGATGGGGATAGAGGCGGATGGAGTGGAAGGCTGTATGACCTGTGGAGGCGTAATGGAAGGCTGTATGGTTGGTGGCGGTGTAATGGGTGTAAAAGCAAGGGGCTGGTCGGGTTTGGTTGCCAAGGGTGTTGGCGGTGTGGGAGGTGTAATGATCGGTGTGATGGTGGGTGTAATGGGAGTGGGTTTGATGGGTGTAGGTTTGATGATGGTGGGTGGTGTAGGTAAATGGCATACGGAGATGACCTGGGAAGGTTCATCATCGTAGCGCCAAGTGGTTTCGCAGGGTGGTTGGCGGCTGGCAACTTCAACCCGAGCAATGGGCTGTGATGGTAGTGGAGGAGATGGCTGTGGGGGTGGTGGTGTCGGCATGGGAGCCGGAGCAGGTGTAACGTACGGCACTGGAGCTTCTTGATAAATCGGGGCATCGTAGGGCCCTGTTGGAGGTTGCTGAGTCCGAGGAGGACGAATCAGTGGACGCCTGGGTGGCGTCATGTCGTGGTAAATAGGTGTATGCGGAGGCGCATATGATGTGGATGTTGTATGTTGGTGAGGTGGATGGTGGATGGCGTCCACTGATTCGTTCTCTCTCGGTTTAATTTGATCAAAAAGCTCTGCGATCGGGGAGTCCATTAGATGTGTCTGGATGTAACGTCCCCGCTCGTAGAGCTCCTCTATGGAGGTGATTTGATTCATGGCCAGGATGTGCCTGAACCTTAGAGTAGAGTTTGAAATAATGATTTTGACTTGCTCTGACTCCGAGAGCTCACGCTGCAAGCGCATGGCCATCGACCTCCAACGGTCAGCAAATTGTACAAAGGCCTCGTTGGCCACCATCTTCTCGGATGCTAGATCCGTGATAGAAAGATAAGGGCTGACGCGATCTTTGTACCTCTGAAGGAATTTCTTGTGAAGGGAGCGGAAGTCTCCTGCCTCACTTGGCTCTAGGGAGTAGAACCATTCGAGTGCAGGGCCGTCAAGAGATTTTCTAAACAAATACGCCAACGTGATGGGATCACGTTACCAATGTGAGGACTCATAGAGGAACTCTTTAACATGAATGTAGGGGTTACCCATGCCATTGTACAATCGGTACGTCGGCATCTCCAAAGGATGAATGTAAATTTTTGGGAGAGCCGGCATGGCTGCAACAGGGTTACCCTTGGAATTTGAAAGCTTGTTTATTTCTCTCTCCAAATTGTTCAATTTCTGGAGAAGAGCGTTTTGGAGTGGAGTGGGAGGCTGCTGGGCCTGTGAGGGAGTACATGGGGGTGGCCTTGAATAGGTGGGCCTTCCCAAGGGATGGTCTGTACGGACCGGAGCACGGGCGTGCAAATGGCCAAGGGGCCGAGGTGATGAAGAATGTACAGGGGTGCGTGGCGAAGTCGCCGGAATATACATAGGCGGCTGCCTAGGAGAATGAGGAGGAATCGGGGAAGGTGCCCCACCCTCAAGCAAAGATTGAATCATAATAAACTCTTGAGGTGTGAGCTGATCAAGTGCATTTAGGACATTCTGCACTGTGGGGTCCCTGGTCGGGATAGGCTCTTGCCGGGTTCTGATTGGAGGTATATGTGAAGGAACATCAAATTGGTTAGTGCGCGGTGTGCGCACATAACCGTAGGAAGTGGAAGCTTGTCCCTCACGGTGGTGAGATGGACGACTTGAGATTGAAATGATGGAGATCTAACATTATCCTCATAATCCATGTTATTAAAATTGGCATGATAGCATGGGTCCATTTTAACAAGCAAGCAATCAAACAAGTTGAACAATGATTAATCAGTCAATGATGGTCCAAACAAGTTGTGATGCTTAGCGTTTGTTTTAGGAGTTTCACAATTAATTAAATGGATTGAAAGATATTGTGTCACTCCAGGTGAGATCCTAGTTGGGTAAATAAAAAGTACTTCGGCATATAACTAGAATCACAGTCTCACCGCGCAACAAATGGATATCTAACCCGGGTCACCGGTAGAGGTACCGCCTGCTCGGTCCGCCGTGAGGGAATCCACGGGGTACGAAGTCTTACGGGGTTCCGGGAGAAGGTTCACTGGTCCAAAGGAACGGAATGCCCAATGGAGAGTTTGCCCTCACTGGAAGGGGTGTGTGGAGCCTAGGAATATGAGGGAAGGAGGTCCCCCGATCGATGCAAAATGTCCGCAAATATAAAGAAAGGCAGCTGAATGAGCCTTCTGAAACAGGATGAAAATCGTGTCCAACTCAGTGGGCGCAAATTCAAAAATTGCGTCTGTTCTGTCTGCCACGGATCTGACAGCTCGTAAAAGCTGTAAAAAGCCGAGGCGACTCCCTCCGGACTCTGTCTCAAATGGCGTCCAATACAACCGCCGCAATATTAGCAAGCACTAAATCACGTTGACTATGATCGACGCGAATTACAACAGAAATCCTTCCTCGGAAAATATTCAGAAAAATAAAAAGGCTGGACTGAATCGCGTTGACTGTCCCCGCCACGATTCTAGCCAGTAAACCAGAACGAAATTTTTTTTTTTCACAGAATGGAATGAAGCATGCACACACCAATTGAAGGAAAATTGAAACTTAAAACTATATGCTAATCAACATACATAAACATGAACTTAAATAAATAAAGAAACGATAAAGACAATAAAAGAACGCCACGTGGGGCGAAAACAAAGTGGCACACGTGGGTGCCAAAAGAGGTAACCGAGCTAAAATAAAGAAGGGTCCCACCGTGATCGCCAAGTTGTAGACTACATTTTTCTCGCTCCCTTTTTAGGGGGGGGGGGGGGGGGGGCAGGAAGAACAGAGGCCCACACAAAAGATGCAGATGTAGATACAGATGCACGGGATTGATGGATAAATACAGAAAATTAACAAAAAAAAAAGACTGTGATCGCCAGGTGCTCGAGGGCACCGAATGGAACGGGTGAGAAAAGGAGGTACCTTTCACCCGTAGAAAGCGCGGGATGTGGGCGTGGGTTCACCCTCGTCCTTCCACCGGCCGGCCAGCAAAGGAGATTCAGCTCAGTTACCTTGCAAAAAAGACAATAAAAATGAGAAGCGGATTAGACGGATGTGCAGTATACAAATCCTAAAAATGAATAAAATGACATAAATGAAAGGGAGAGAACACACCTTTTGTGGTGGCTTTTAAACCCCTAAAATAAGTATGTGTGTGCATGCATGTGTGTGTGTAAATAAAGCAGAAAAGGCCATGTAGGGGCCGGGTGATATGAAATGTAAAGGACCACGTGGGGTCCAGAGGAGGGAAAAAGTAAATAGAAAAGGTGGGTGCTTCCCCGAGGAGGTCGGACGGCATAACGGCGTAGCCGGAGAGGACAACGAAAGGAGGAGGACGTGGAAGCTCCCGTTGGATGTGCGCGATGGCGAGGAAGACGGCGACGTCGGGCTAGAGACGAGGACGGGGATGGCGAGGAAGACGGCGACGAGGCAGAGCTCCGCCGCGAAGAACTCCCCTCCCTCTCTCTCTCTCTTTCTAGAATCCTCACACTCTCTCCCTCTAAAACCCTCTCCCTCAAACCGAATGGCCAACCCCCTGCGAAATGAGCTCCTGTGCGAGCTTTAAGTGCTGGATAAAATCGCGTCCAGGACAGCCGCCGTAATTAAAGGGATAAATCGCGTCGACTCGGCTGGTCACGAATATCTAGTGTCGGTTTGATGGCGCGGAAATGGTTATGCCGCCTTAAAGACGCGTCGACTCTGGATGACGTGGATAGAAAGCATTAAAATCGCGACGGCCACCCCGGACGTGAATATGCTCGGGCAAACCGACTCAGCCATGTGCTGGCTCAAGTGATGGGACACCTCTGAAATGCGACAACATAGGCCGACGCAAATAGAAAACGACATAATGATTGCAAGCCTACGCGCGATGACTTTTCGGGCCTCCGTCAGACTCTGAATTGCGGCAGGGGTCCTAGACGCGATTTGGAAGGTGACCGGACCTCCTTGGGAAGCACCAAGAAAGAATGGGTGAGATCCAAAAAGATGGGAAAGTACTCTTTTAAGGCAAAATAAGGGCCATTTGTGGCGTTACGCCGCAACTTGAAAATTTACCCGCGGTGGGGAAAATTCGCGTGTCTACAGTGAATGTCAACTCTTTTTCGGCCTACCATCATTTCTTCACAAAATTGTTTGCTCTATTTTCATTCTAAGGAGTGGTAGCATGCATGGAGTCACCGAAGATCATATCTTTTTAATTCAAGGAATCTAGATGACACTCCTGTGGACCTTCCAAATATCACTTTGAACTACATGTGGGATGTAGTAGGCACGTCTAAGCGTAATCTTCTTTTTTTTATGCTTATTATCTGCATCTTGAAGAAATTCAAAGTCAACTTTGCTCGTGAAAATTCCAAAAGATTGTCAATGTTTGATGTGATTGATGGGAGTACTCTCACAAGTATGAGGATGGCTATTGAAAATGGATATTTTGTCCGCACAGGTACTCGGTCTCCTTACAAAGGGTAGGGCCTCCAAGTTGATGAAGATCGATGGTGATGAATTCACTCTTGTAGGTCCTTTACGTACGACAACAAGCTAGCCTAGAGGGGGGTGAATAGGTTTTTCTGAAATCTGAAATAGAAACTTAGACACAGAAATTAACACTTGAAGGTTTGGTTAGTTTAGTGTGATAAAGAGTAGCAGTGCGGAAGCAAATAAACAATCACACAAAGGACACAAGAGATTTATCCTGGTTCGGCCCTTCCCACATGGAAGTCCTACGTCCAGTCCCCAAGAAAACTCTTGGTATTTCACTAACCGAAGGTACAGTCCCCTTCAAGGACACTACATCACCCTGGATTGCCCACCAGGTCTTCTTCTCTTTCCCGGGCAAGAAGGCAGCCCACTTCTTTTCTAGGCTCAGAAGCAAACCTACTTCTTTTACAGGTTCAGAAGTAAACCTCCTGGAACAAACCTTAGTGCGGTTCTGCTAGACTTAAACTCCCAGGTAGGTCCTGTTGGTACAAACCCCAACAAGGTTCTGCTAGATACTAACCTCTAGCTAGGTTACACACTGTATACAGTCCTACAGCTGGACAAGGGTCTTTCTTAGAAAAGAAAGAACAAGACTGAGAGCTAATACAAGATGAACACTATGGACTTAGCTCACAGTTACAGACTCTCCCCAAATAAACAATGAGCTCGGAGAGAAACAGAAGAGAGAAAGAAAGCAAGAGAGCTTGAATGCTTGAACGCTTGAGATGCTTGAGAGCTTCAATGCTTCTGCTGGGCTCAGGCTCTTTCTCTCTTTGAGTGCATGTGTCGTTGAGGTTCCTTACTGGATGTACACTCTTTCAAAAGATGTTCAGGAAAAAGGCTCTGTTGTTCTTCAGCAATGCTCCATCTTTTATATGAGCAGCTTTAGATCTGTTGAAGAGATCTGTTGAAGCTCTTCTAGTCGTTGCTGATCTTTCTCTTCATTTGTCTTAATTAGACTCTGATGGTTTTTTTGAGATCTGTCAGCATAGAAGAGAGTGTTTAGCATAAAAAAGTGTTTATGACAAACTGTGCATATCACTGAGTTTCTGCTAACATGCTGAAAATAGTAGTTCATATCTATTTGACAAGACTCTGAAAATATGCATGCAGCTTTTTTTCTGTCAGAAGATATTTTGATTTTACATTTAGGCGCAAAGCATATTTGAAATATAAAGGCAATCTGTGTTTGAACAGAATCCATGAAGAAATCGTTAAGAGCATGACTTATGAAATCGTTATGTGAAGAGTCGTTATGATCTCCTGAAGAAATCGATGTGATCACTTATGAAATCGTTATGCAAGCAAGTCGTTGTGAGAGCAAATCGTTGCACTCACTTATCAAATCGTTACGGGATCGATTTCTTAACAAATCGTTACAGCCACTTAGCGAATCGTTGTGAGATCGATTTCTTAGCAAATTGTTACAGCCACTTAGCGAATCGTTGTGAGATCGATTTCTTAACAAATTGTTACAGCCACTTAGCGAATCGTTGTGAGATCGATTTCTTAACAAATCGTTATAGCCACTTAGCGAATCGTTGTGAGATCGATTTCTTAGAAAATTGTTACAGCACTTATCAGATCAAATTGTTATAGCGCTTATCAGATCAAATCGTTATAGCGCTTGTTACTATGGCACTTAAAACTGAAATCGATGTATATGAATTAAACATTGACTTTATCATTATAGTGCGCCAAATATTGCATCAATAAAGGACTTAGCATTTTGCTATGAGATTGATGCGACACAGATGAAACATAATATTAAATGAGACTCATCATCTGTTAAAGGGATTGATGCAACACAGATGAAGCAAAATATTTATGAGTACTTATATTTTATTATCTTCGCAATAAATTTTGTTATCATCTAAATGCATCATATATTTTGTTATCACCAAAATACCAAGATCACAGATAACCATAGAGTGGTTCAACAACTCTGTCTACTCCAGGCTCCTCTAGACCTCCTGCTCCTATAGATCAGCTGACTCATCTGTTTGATACGCTCACTACCAATATGAATGCTCATTTTGACTCTTTGGACAATCAGTTTGTGTTCTTGGAAGGACAATCGGTTTACTTCTTCAAGTTATTGCCAAACAATAGGATGTTATACGGGGCAATCATGATGAGATGCGGAAGAACTTGCAGGACTTGGCCGGTGCTGGAAATTTCTTATGGGATTCTCTCTCTTGCCAACCACCACCACCTTAGTCTTCATCCTTTTACTTCTTCATCCTTTGTTTTGACTCGCTATGGTTTGTCGTCATTTTGAGTCGGATTAAATCTCTCTTCACTCCTCTTTTTGATGATGACAAAAAGGGGGAGAACTAGTATATTGTATCCTTACATAATACTTGTATGGTTTATTGTGTCTTTGTGATGGCAAAAAGGTGGAGAACGGTTAAATGATTTATGAATAGATTTGTGCTTGCTTACACTATCTTCATGCATATTAATAATCTTAGTGTAAATGCATGATTGTTTAAGGATAATTTAAATCTTTCTATTTAAGTGTTTAATCACAAAACACTCAAGTTTGTTGGCTAACAAGTGGTGAAGTTATGTGCTGTAAGCAAGACATTTTTCAAGTGATATCAGATCTCAAAAATACTTTTCAAATCATCATGTGTTATGGAGTCGACCCCATGTTTCTTCATGGGTCGACCCTGCATAACCCTATTTCAACTCTGGAAAATGGGGTTGACCTCATGTTTTAACTGAAGTCGACCTCAGAAGAAAATTAGATCTTCTGTGTTTTGAGATCGACCTCATACTTCTTCTTGGGTCGACCCCTCTGTGTTGCTTTTTGGCACTATGAAATAGGGTCGACCCCACAGTTCTTCTGGGTCGACCTCACCTTTTCAATTGATTGGCCATTATATTTTCTATTTTTAATTAGTACAAGAAAAAATAAAAATTTATTTAAATTGATAATATTACAAAATTGATTATGAATAACATACTAATAAAATAGTACATAAAACTATTTTATATACTTGTGTGACTTCATTAATGCATATTAAATAATATTTATCTCCCTCTCACTTTAAATTCAAATATCATTAATTTAATATAAATATATAATAGGCTTTGATTTAAAAGAATAAAATAACTTATTGTGTAAACAATCTGATTAATTTACAAAAAAACATAACGTTTGAAGTTTAAAATAAAATACTTAATGATTTATATGATTCATGATAAATATAGAAAAATGCTATATATTCATTATGATTAATGAAGATAAATATTTCACAATATATAAGTATAGTTAATTAAGTAGATGACAATAATAACTTAAAATATGAAATGAAATATACTTTGTCATATAAAAAATATTTGTATCAACACGTAAACAAAACCTAGTGACACATGCATACATGAATGCTGGTATGTTCCTCAAAATATATAAAGTGTAGTACCCCGAAAAAGTCATTAATTAAAAATTATGGATAAATTGAAAATTTATCAATTAATAAATTCAACCAGTTAAAAAGGTATGCATTATTATTATCACATGCGTATAAACCCATATAAAAATTTGGCAAAAATAATAGTTATACTTTAAATAATATTCTCTAATGACCCATCATTGAATTGGGGCATAGAAAAATCATTTAGATCGAGTTTAAGTAATTATGCGACTTATTAGCGTAATTAAGAAATGAGTCGGAGAACCTATTATTTTATGAGCCAAAGTGGATTATAAATGAAAATAAACATGTGGGTAGACTTTAAATAATATGGGTTGATAGCTCATTGTGATATTTGGACCAATGGACAATCTTGGCCAATGAATAAATTTTATAATAAAACGATAATTAAAAATCCAATAAGTAAAGTAAGAACATGGGTTGTATAATTAGGCTCATTTGAGTTAATGGGCCAAGAGTAAGAGCCTAAATGATGAAGATTAGAAATATTGGCATAAATAATATTAAATCAAATTAAAAATAAAATTAATTGAATAAGTGTGATAAATAGATTTAAATAAGAATAAAGGGTAAATAATTAGAATTAAATTAATATCCATTAAGCTAAATTAGTAATGGGTTTTGCTAATGGTCCTAACATGAATTGTTGGGCCCAAATATGAAGTGCCCATCATGAAATAGGAGTTAATTAAGTGAAATTCGAATTAAATATAGTAATAATTAGAAAAAAAGGTTAAGATAAATAATAAATGACATATATATATCCCTAAAAAGAGTTCTAGACTTACCCTAACCTATTACCCACGAAATTAGATCTTTCCCCAAGCCAGTTAGTGGATAAATGCTAGAATAGGGGGAGATAAATGTGGAAATTCAGAGTTAATTAATAAATAAATTAAATAATGGTAAGATAAATACTAAAAGGGTTATAAATATCCTAAAAAGAGTCATAAGCTTACCCTAATCTATTTCCCATGAAATTTGATCTTTTCCCAACCCTAATTAGGAGATAAAGGAGAGAAATTAGGTGATAAATAAGGAAATTCAGATTAAATAGGAAAGGAAGAGTTTTAGAAAGGGTGGACTCTTGTAGCAACACATACACCTCTCATTCGGCCCTATCAACCCCTTAGAACGAGGTGGGAGCTCTGGAAGACGAAGGAGAAGGCTGTGGACGTGAGGAGCAAGGAGGAGAAGCTTGGAAGGGAGGGGATTTAATCCTTCCACTACATCATAAACCCTAGTTTTCTTGTCAACATAAAAAGGTAGGCAATCTCTCAAGCCAAATTCGTGTAAAAATTACCCTAGGTAGACTTCATGATCCCGTGCAAAAGCCCTCTAGTTTCGCTCTATTTTGATCTCCCATGAGGGAGAATTAATTCCTTGAAACCCTGTCCTATCCATGTACCTGAACCTTTATGTTTGCTTTCAAACCCTGTGCATACTTGATCCCATGTCATGAGAAAATTCTCATAAATACTACATCATATTAGCTTTCAAACGCCCCTAGTTTCCCTAATTTTCATCATGTATCCATCACTAATTAATTCATTGAACCTTGACTACGTATGTTTAGGTCACCAAAATGCAACCTAATTAAATCATGTCTAAACCTTGTCTATTTTCAAATTAATCATACATGTTGATAGATCTATGTGTCTACTTTTGTTTAAATTTGGTTTCATGATTTTTGGATCATTATGCAATTTTATATTGATTTTAGAAGAGTCATGTATCAAGAAGGACCAACCCTGAAAAGGGTAAAAAGGGCCGGACCCCTTTCTGATATCACGGCGGCGCGACCCACCGCGATACCAGAAGGTCGCGGCCGGCAGGCAGGTCACGTTAAGAAATGTGGTGGCCTGAGCCGCCACGATTTCCAACATGAACCGGACCAGGCCGGCCGGTTTGGCTATTGCGCCTGGGCCGCCCGTCGCGACATGAGTCGCGAGGGCAACCCCCGTCGCGTTTTTCCTGATGTAGCGCCCGGGTTCCCCGTCATGACTTGATCGCGGCGGGCACCCCCGTCGCCTTTTTGAAATTTCTGCCAAAACTCAAAATTGTGCTTATGTCCCTGCTTATATGCCATATAACCCATGTACAACTTAAACCATGTACTATTAAACTTAATCATTGACCTAAATATTTTTATTTGATGATAATTAAATAATTCTTATTAATTAAAAGCCGTGAGCACGATTTATCATATTCTCATGATTTCTTTACCCTTGCACACACATAACATTAATGTTTGCCATTTGACCCTAATAAATTATTCAATAATGTATCTGGTAATTAAGTGAAATTAATTACCTAATTTTTCTATTATTTAAATGACATTGTTTTCATTTTATTCGCGTGATTTGTACACCGTTATTGCGTCCCTCTGCCTTCGAGCACTCGAGGCAAGACAGACAATGTTTTTCTACACACTTTCTCTTGACTTGGACCACCTCTCCATCGGGAATACTCCTGACTGAAACAGGGACTCCTTGTCAAGGCCTCTGTAAGTCTTCTTGGCCTTGGCGCACGTCCTTAGCCGACGAGCTAGTTGTACCTTTAAATCTCGTTACACTCTTAGGGATCAGTACGATCCAAACAGCCTTAGTGAGATCTCTCTTATCTTGTGATCATGTCGGACCACCTGGCTCGTGTACACGGCACGGTTAGTTGGGCGGTTGTGACTTCTACCAGACTGCTGGTACCCGACCTGGTGCTGTGCAATTATTACTATTGTGGTTTTAATGTTGTTTTATGATTATACTCTTTCTCATCTACTATCCTTATACTCTCATCTATTCACGTTCACTCTACTATCTCGTCTATTCATCTAGTACTCTCTTGAGACTCTTGAGCTATTGTGGCTCATATTGCTTGTACTATACTTGACTGTCTAGCGCTATATTATGGGTCTTGTGACTCTACTATTTCCAATGCATACTGTGCAGGGCATGGAGAGTGTCCGAGGGGCTCCAATCTAGTCTTGGGGGCAGAGAGCCACCCGAAAATACTGGCAGGGGCTATTGACGGTGTTCTGCATTGCACCGGTTCTGATTATACTGAATTGGCTAGACATCTAACTGTTATACTATTACTGTTAGTCTGAAGAGTTCAGACGTACTGTGCTATTACTGTGCTAGCACTGACTGCTACTGAACGACTACTGTCCTAGAAGTGACTACTACCGTATTCTACTAGTGCACCGTTGTGCAACCATACACGCTATCTCGTTACACGCTATCTCGTTACATGGCCAGTTCTTTATCGTCCTAGTTTTGCAATATTTTTGTGAAATGTATTATCATTCACTTGTTATCGCATGCTATCATTCTCATCGCATGCTATCATTCTCTTGATATAGTGTACCATTAATCTCTCGTTATCTTGTGCTACTACTCTTTTGACTATACTTGATCGTTCTCTCTAGTTAACCTGTGTTACAAGACATTAATCACTTAAAGCATGCTTGTTTACACGAGATATTAAGTCCTACTGAGTGTTATCGCCCACCCTTCGTTATTTGTTATTGTGTTTTCAGGTAAGTCAGATGATGACCTTACACACATCAACGGGAATGGACTGGAGTGATGAGCGACCAGGAGTCATAGCGACGGAATGTCCTTAATACCTTAGAGTTTAGATAGATATTTGCCTAGATATCTTTTCCAATATAATGAAGTCATTGAGCCCTATATTTTGGCTCTGAATTAGTGGTTGTAATAGTTTAGATGATTATCAATAAAATGAGAGAGTTTATTACAATTATTGTTCATTAGATGCTCTGATATTTGCGAATGTATGCGCAATTTATGTTACCATACACGTTGTTCATGCCTCCCGATTTATTCCGCTGCTAAATTGTCGGGACATGACATAAAGTAACATGGTGATGGGTGTATATGAAAAATAAGTTTTTTTTTTTATTTATTTTTTGCTTTATAATTTAACATATATTACCATACTTTATAAAAATTATTCTTAAACTATTTTTAATATATTTTAAAGAAAATTAGATTATTTGCGACGACTTCAATTTGTCTCTATTAAATAATGGTGACTACTTACATCGTCGCTATTATGCTTTGGCGACGAACAAATTCGTCGCCAAAACTTAATAGCAACGGACATAAGCAGTCGCTAAAAAAAACTAAAGGTGACGGTTACAACCGTCGCTAATGCTCTTATTAAAGACAACCAACTATAATTGTCCCTAATAATCATTTAAAGCGACAGATAAAGCCGTCCCTAATAAGAGAATTAGTGACGGTCTGTAGTAGTTGTCGCTATTAAAGGTATTAGAGACGGCTTCAATTAAGTGTCCCTAATAATAGTTTATTAGCAATGGGTCTAAAGTCGTCGCTAGCAAATTTATTAGCGACAGAGAATTTTAGCCGTCATGAAAAAGATTATTAGCGACGGCTTTACCTGACCATCAGTAATAACATTATTGGGGATGACAATTGCCATCTCGAATGATATTTTTAGCGACGATTTTTTTAGCCGTCTTGAATAATTTATTTTTAGCAACGTTCATATAATTAGTCATCGCTAATATTTTTGAGTGGGGATGGCTTCTTTAAGTCGTCTCCAATACGACGCTTTTGGAGACGGCTACTTAGCAGCCGTCACAAATACTATTTTTAGCGACGATTTTTCAGAGCCGTCGCCAATACTCTGTTTCTAATAATCCCTTTTTTGTAGTGGCAGTACGTATTAGAAAGAAGACATAAGTCAATTAGAAGTTATCTTTTCTGGAAAGAATAGAGTTCAGACAAAAAGGTAATTCGTTGGTTGAGAAGGGGGAGTTCGTAAGAATACAGGGAGAAGGAAGTTGGGAAGGCAAGATTGGATGAGATTTTTAGTTAGGATGGTATCCATGATGTTCATAGAGATAACTTTCAGAGTTTTAAAATATGTTTGGTATGAGGATAGATCGGGGATAGAGTGAAGATATCTTCAAAATTATTTTAATATCAAACATGCTCTTAGTTCTCCTCAGTCGATTCCTATGCAGGATATTGGGCTAACAGCAGTCACTGGAACATCTAAACAAGTTTAGGAGGACTACGTAGAAATGGAGCTGGAAAAGTTTGTGGAGATGATCAAACATTTGGAGAGGCAAACTATAACATCAGTTTACCAGACGAATGCATATGGAGATGGACAACCAGTAGTGATTTTTTATTCTCAAATCTCTCGTCACAAATAAGGATAGGGCCGGTTACGGCCACACTGGAGGAAATTGGCTTGATTTCGGCCAGAGTCCAACCAATTTATCTGTGAAAGATAGTAGTTGGTAGACTTCCTACCTGCGACCAGATCAAGATTGTTTTTTTTTCATTTTTTGACAGCTAGGTAAAATCTTGTTATGCCAACAATCATGTATAGATCTCCATTTCTTGCTGCCCACAAAGAATCACTGGTGCTACTTGTATTGGGTGTAGAATTATCAACCAAGAATTAATGGTGAATTCTACTTAGATGCTTGCAAATTAGTGGTTGTTACCTGTCCTAGGGATCACAACGCTGTTAATAGCCACTTGGGATAACATATCTCATGTACTTCTATAGTTGCGGAGAGTGCTTACTTGTGGCTACTAGCTACATTATGGAACATTTGGGAGGAAATAAATGGTTGTCTTTTCCACAAGGAATATCATAGCATTCTTGACACATTCAAAAGAGGAACCACATCCATAAAAGTGAGGCAAAAGGCGAGGCAATGGAGAAACCTCGATCGTGATTCTTCATATGGGTAAGGTTGCAGGCCGGAAGAATTTTACTGTAACTAGACCCTTGGCATAATTTTGAACTGTTAGAAAGAGAAGATAAAATCCTATGATAACAAAGGCAAGAGATAGGGAAAACCGCAAAAGTAAGTTGTTCTTATGAACAATATAATATATAAGTATATACAAAAGCTTTATACGGCAATCCAAATTACCACATAAATCACAGCAAAATCTAAAATAGGACTTTGTCAGAGTAATATATATTTGGACTGTTAAAATTAAAATACACGGTTCTCCTGTTAACAGGCACTCATTTGGTCTTTCTCATTTTATACGCATTATATTGTCCCAGTATGAATTTTGGGATCAACAGAGAGGATTTGCTACAATTGCTGAGAAATAGAATTTTCAGGGTGCTACTTTTAGTTCTAACTCGAAGTACTTAGCACTTATACAATGATGAATGGGATGAGTGGAGGGCCGGCCCACTAAGGCCCATAGACTGACCTTTCAGAGGTTTGACACTCTCACCTTGTGGCCCGAAGGGCGCACTAATCAGTGGATCCTGAGGTGGCCTATGGGCAGTATATATATGATGGAGTCCTTGCACATGAGAACAGAGGGGGACGCAGGATGAAACATAAAGGGGGCTGAAGTTATATGATGAAACATAAGAGTGGGGGGGGGCAATTTGAAATTTTTTTAAAAAAATAATACAAAAAATAAAGAGAGCCAAAATGGTGGGAGGGGGGGGGGGCCATGGCCACCCCCACCATTAACGTGGGTCCGCCCCTGCCTGAGAATCCAGGCTTGGGGTCCTGGGCCTCCTGGATAAACAGCTTTGTGTACCACCAAGAAGGAAGAGATGAAGGATTACTCTCCCATGAGTACACGATAATGCTACAAAAGTAAGAGGTTTAAGGATCTTAAAGCTCTTCCAAATTAAATCTAGAACTATATCATTTCACTTCCTGGCCGGGTTGCTCCCGTACGTCGATTTCGACGGTGCTCAGTATCATCTTGACAACCAGATCTTGCTAGCTATAGTCTAATTTCTTCTGGATAATATCACACTTCTGGTTATGTATCGGAATCTATATACATGTGTGGCTGGGCATGAACCCGCAATACTAGCTAGCTCATATTTCAGAAGGCATGTCATGCATGTAATTATAGTACGTATAATATTATTTCTTCTTTCTGGAGTCGGTCTCATCTTTAAGCTTCAGGTTGCCCAGTGCAGCAGCGTACTTGGATGCCCTGTCGAGAACGCCAGCCACCCAGAGGGCGCTCTTCGAGAAGCAACTGCTGTGGACGAACGCCGTCCCCATGCGGCCGGCGGTCTGCTCGGCGGCAGACATCGCCGTCCTGGTCTGCAGGACGGTGTGCTGGACCACCTCCCTGCCAGACTCCCTCACCTTGTACTTATCATCCAGCGCCCTGGCGTAGTTCAGCACCTCGTGGCCCTTCTTAACCATCACCTGCGTCACAGATGGCTGCTGGGAAGCAACAGGTTTACCTCCCTTCGTACGTGATGCAGGAAGATGACATCAGCGCCCATAGATCGCACGTCTCAGAATGTACGTATGTAAAATTTGCCAAGATAGGAAGGAATGGAATGTTAAAATGAGAGGATTGGATCAGAAAATCCTGTTATTTATACTATCGCAATACCTTGGATTTTTTATTCTTTTTTTCTGGACTCGGAGATGTTACAGGGGCACCTGAGTGGTTCTCCATCGCTGATATGCGAAGTCGACGATCTACTAACAGTGCATCCTTCACATGTGTGCATGATTATGGTCATCAAGTGTTGTTAGCCAAACCAAGTAGAAGGGTGCAAGCAAGATGATACAGTGTGGAGAGGAACTAGCTAGCATTAAAAGCCCATCCATCGCACAGGAAAAAAAAAGGGAAGAGTTCCTCACAGTGATCAACCACAATGAGCTAGGCCAAAAACGGGATATCGTAGCATCGATGGCATCATTGGGGAAAAAGAAAAAGGGAATTGGCTTCTATAAGGTTATGTGCAGTCGTAGTTCGCGCATGCGGATGAAAGAAGCTGCTAAAGTAGAAAAGAACACCATAATCTATATATATATCGCTGCGCGCGAGGAGAAATGTATATATATATAGTGAGGTTATGTATACTAAAACCATCAGGAGTGATTCAGAATTAATCAAAAAGTTTCCTGTATAATCATGCATGTGAACATGTTTAATTCCTTACATCCAAGAGGAGAGCAGTCTGGAAGGCATACGGCTGCTTGAAAGTTACAGTAGCCGAGTATGGCTGGTCTTTATCACCCTCCCTGATAATTAACCACTGCACCCAATCAGCGTTTTAAATGAAAAGGACAAAACATATTTACATGAGCAATGAAGTAATAATTGAGAGAATTAAAACGAATCACTAGATCGATGGAAGGCGTTGGCAAACCTCTGCAGCTTGATGTCATCAACTGTACCACAAAATGAGAAGAAGGTGCAGAGCTCTTCCACCGTCACCTTGGGGGAGATATTGAGGACCTTCACGGACAAATCTAGCGTCCCCATGAATCCTTCGCCTTCTATATGCCTTACTTCGCCCCGACTCTAGCTCTGAAGAATGCTCTGGATCGGGAACTGATCAGAGTACGTAAGAGAATATAATTACCAACTTGGGAGCAAGGTAGACAAGTAGCAAAAGGACAGGGGAATAATTAAAGTAGTTCATGCATGATAAAAGATTATTCTTCTTGCTTCCTTCTGCTTTAGAGGCGTGTGAGCCTGAAGAATAATTCTCCACTTTCTCTTCATGATCGTTACCCAGACGAGCGAAAGAGCTACCCATTTGGCTTGATTGGGACGGGGAATGGGCATGTTGTTAAAGTTGCCATGGGGGAAGTTGACATGTTATAATCAGAAAATAATTAATCTGAACTTGACGTTTGGTGATAATACAAGGGAAATATACATGTTATTCCAAATACGTCTAAGCACAGTTTACATATGTGACTGACAGTTAACAAGAATGAGATAGGATACTATGTACATATGCCTAGCTAGGTGTGTCGACAAAGCAGATATATTCCTTGCACGGGCAGGCAAGATCACACACACATACACGCAAAGAGGCATATATTCCCTGACGAATTAAGGAGTACAGGAATATGACATCCGAATGCATCAAATAATGTATTGTTGGGTTCTTTTGAATAGAAATCACTTTTACATGAAAAATAACTGTGGAGGCTATTTCCAGTCTCCTAGGCCCATAGGTCCATCATGACCCAGTAGGGCAGTCAGACAGCGGTTATCCAATCATGTGTCCTCGAAAACAGCTACAAGTTTCCGAACACGCTTCAGCCACCAAGCGCCCAAAGGTTCTAAGATGTATAGTCTCCGAACACCTCCGAACCTATCCGAGTAGGATAGAGTCACCGAGCACTCCTACTCGGAAGGAGACCTGAAACCTCACCGAACAAGCCTCTGAGCTCATGCTCGGACCCTCCCTGGTTTAAACGTCAGGTCATCGAGCATCGGGCAACTGCACCGAATAGGTCCGCAGGCTCTTGATCGGTGCCTCTATAGCCTACAGCGCTATGCGGCTCTTCTCTTCCCCATGGTAGTTAATGGGACGGCGTGATATGTCTCCCCACGATCTGAAACAGCACAAGCGCGAAGTCCCAAGAGGCGTCTCAAATAGACATCCCCCACCTTGGGAACTCAACCATTGTGTCCTTCCAGTCATCATTGGAGAAGGATGCATCCGGACCATTCAGGTCTCATGCCTATATAAGGAACAGGTAAACTTCATGCAAAGGTACGTGAAAATCACCCACACAATTGCCTACGCGTGGAACCACATGCACCCTAAAAGAACCTTTCCTTCTAGCCTCATGAAATAGTCACATCTGACTTTGGCATCGGAGGGTTCTCCCGATTCTTCAACTGGATTCCCCTGACGTGCATCCTGGTCTTGCAGGCCTTTGTCCACACCGGCAACTGTTCCTTCCCTCTTTTTGAGTGGAGTCATGTTCGGCCCATTACCAAACAGGAATATGCCACCACATTTTGGCGCTATCTGTGGGAATGACGACAGCCATAGCTCGTAGACGATCCTCTCACCAGAACCACGGGTGCCGGGCGACGAGGTCTCACTGTTCACAGAAAACCTCCCACAACCAAGCCCCTCCTATCAAAGGCAACGAGATCCTCACTGGAGCAACGGCCGATGCTTCTACTACCAACGCTCTAGCCCTTGCCTAGGAGGTAGTAGAGCTCCGGGGGTAGGTCTAGTTGTTGGTTGGGGTTTGCCAAGGGCTTAGGGCTCAAATTGCAGTGCAGTCAACCTATCTGGCACCGGAGCAGCAAGCGGAGTCCTCTTGGCAACCCCCATCGGTTCAGACTCATCGCCACTCTCCGGAGTGACGCGAGGCGTCCGCCCACAGATCGCGGTAGGCCCCGTCTAACCGCCTATCACCGGAGCCTCAGGCGCATTCACCCCGCAGATCCGTCGCGGCTCTATTGCCTCCACGATCGATTGTGGGTGCTAATTCCCGTGCTTCTTGATGGGAAGAATCAGCACACTCCGATCCGGAGTTGGCGAGGCGTCTCCAACGCATTGTCAATTTGGAGCGACGAATGGAGGACCACGCCCTCCAGATGGACACGATGGTCCACAGGGCTAGAGGCAGGGCTCCGGCAGACGATGATCTGGACTTTCACTCCTCGTTCACCATGAAGATCCTGGAAGCTCAGGTCTCACCAAAGTTGCCCCTACCTTCCATCGCCCCCTATGACGGCACCACTGACTCGGCGAACCACATCCACAGGTTCGAGTCACATATGGTGTTCCATAGAGCATCAGATGCAGCCAAGTGCCAGGCCTTTCTGGCCACTTTGAAGGAGACCGCGAGGGCCTGGTTTGAAACCCTCCTAGCGAGCTCCATTAGCTCATTCCACCAGTTGAAAAAGTCCTTCTGGGACAACTTCTTGGGCGGAAGATCGCAACCCCATACCGCGGCCTCCTTGCTGGCTGTGCGACAAAAGAAGGGTGAAGTCCTCTGGTACTATGTCAAAAGGTTCCAGAGTGAAGCCCTGTGCATCCCCCACCTGGACGTCCCCCAAGCCACCAGTGCCCTCATTCAGGGCACGAGCGACGGTTTCCACCAACAGACGTTGGCGGTGAAACAGTCGACAACCGTAGCAGAGCTCCTATCAACCGCCCAGCGCCATGCTGCGTGCGAAGAGAGCCTTGCGGCCAGCCGAGCTGACCAGGGTGACTAGGCAGAGAAGAAGCGGCCTTCCGACATTGGCTCTGACTAAAAACGGAAGAAGAGCCGGCGCAACAGAGATTCACTGCGCCGACCATGCCCCTTCACCGAATATACCCCCCTCGTGGCAGCTCCTAAGTAGATCTTAGCCGAGATTTGAGATGAACAGTATGTTCGGTGGCCTCCCAAGATGCGCTCTGACCCCCGCAGGCGCAACCAAGGGAAGTTCTGCCACTTCCACCACGACCACGGCCACGACACCTCTGAATGCTGCCGACTCAAGGACGAGTTTGAGTCCTTGACTAAGCGCGGCTACCTTGGACGGTATGTGCACCGAGACGAAGACTGCTCGAGATGCCGAGAGCAGACCCCTGAGTAGCCCATTAACAATGAACTGAATGGGGAAGAGATCAACGTGATCACGGGAGGTCCCGACGTAGGCGGAGAAAGCAGCCAGAACCGACGCAATTATGCTCGGAGGGTGCACCAAGTGGAATGGTCCCCAGCGCCTCGGCCCGCCCCTTATCCACCGAGTCCAGCACGCGCACAGTCTGAAGGCCATCACCTTCTCGGACAATGACCTTGTAGGAGTTACGACTCCACACACTAATGTGTTGGTCATTTCGGCCACCATCAATCATTGTAATGTGCGGCGTATCCTTGTGGATAATGGAAGTGCACCAGATGTATTAGCGTACGACTGCTTCCTCCTTATGGGTTTGAAGGTCAAGCAGCTGACTCCAGTAGAATCGCCTCTGTTCGGCTTCTCTGAAGTTTTGGTGCATCCAATGGGTCAAATCCGTCTTCCCATCACTCTGGGAATAATGCCAAAAAATGTAACTAAGATGGTGGAATTCCTAGTGATTGGGAGCATGCCAGGGTACAACGCCATCCTCGGCAGAGGCCTAATCGGCCGTATCAAGGCCGTACCCTCATCTTTGCACCAGAAGATGAAGTTCCCTACTCCTCATGGTGTAGGTGAGGTGCTTGGAAGCCAACGCGAGTCCTAGCGGTGCTACGTTCTCTCCTTAAGAGACAAACTATAAGACCTGGCCCTCCTGGACCCTTGGCCCTGTCCTCAGGGTCGCGGCAAGCACCCTGGTCGCGACATGGTCATGCCAGGGGAGCCCGTCGCGACATGGTTGTGTGGCAACACACCTGGCCATCGTGACATAGTCGCGATGGGGTCGGCGTCACATTCTTGTCACGGCGTCTGGAGGCATCGCGACTGCTTTTCTGACAAACGTGACCGCTGTCCTATCTGTCAGAACGGTCGTGTCGGGTGGCAGGTGCGTACAGCGTTGACGCGACCTGTCAGGCCATCGCGTTTGGGTTTTCCGGTCTTCGAGGTTTGACCGCCTTTTGGGGTCGTGCCGAGGGTGGCCGTCGCAACATGGTCGTTGCGTCTTGGGGGCCATCGGTTTAAAACCGAGGCTGCGCCCCATTCTCCCCCTCTCACCCTTTCTCCCCTTCTTCTTCCCTCTTCTTCCCCTCTCAAGCTCCCTTGCGATTTCTCGTCGGTTCTTCGTGCTCGTGGTGCTCATGTTGAGGTGGTGTCGCCCTGTTCGTACAAGGAATGTGCTCGTGTTGCTTGGAGCGAGGAGGAGGTGGCCATTCCAACGTGAATGCCCCAATGGGTGGGCTCTACCCTTGGAGGTAGGGACCCTTGATCCTCTCACCCTAGCATGCTCCCCTCCCCCTTGAGATCATGCTTTCTCCGTGGTTTGGGTTGTGGGAGTGTGAGATCCATGCTCGTGGTTGAGTGAGATTCTCCATCGAGTGTAGATTCTTGTAAATCCATGTTTGTGGGGTTTTAAGGGTGGTTTGCATGGTTTAATGTCTTTCCTATATGTTGAGCATGCTCCCCTCCCCCTGTGGTATGTTTGTACTATGTTTTGGGGTGGTCTCCGGGAGGACTGCACCGGAACCCCCCTCGACTGAAGACGTGACTGCTATAGAGGTCGTGACGATGTCCCGACCGTCATGGCCGCCACGACATCATCGCAACACTCTTGGGCGTCGCGGCAAGGTCACGATGGCTTGGGCCACTGCGACAATGTCGCGACAGGGTAGGGCGTCACAACAAGGTCGCGATGGCCCGATGTGTCGCGACTATAGCAAAGACAGGTTAGGGTCTTGCGAAGTTCTGTGTTTTGTGGAGTTTTTGCCATTTCCACTTCTTACTGTACCCATGGCACCAGTGCTAGTTCCCTAGTATTGTCCTACACTAGTCGTTCGCCCGGTGCTCGGCACTTGAGGGCTTGTCCCGTGAGAGAGGTTGTTACAGTTGCCTGGGACCCCTGTCCCCGCGCGCCTGTTGAGGGAGTACTCTATGCGGCGGGCATGCTCAAGTCACGGACTCTAGAGCGGAGGGGAAAATTGTGGTTAGGACAGTGGCGTTGAGTCGTTTGCAGAGCTCTCGTGGTTGGTCTGGGACGCCGAGGTCGTTTGGAGTCATTCTCGGCGTAGGCCAGTCAGTCCTTCTTCTCACTGCCTCGCTCTTTGTGGCCCCGGAACTATCTAGAGAGGCCAGTCGTAGGACCATAGTCCGGCCAGACTACGGCAGTTACTGTTGTGTACTTTGAGTCCTGCCTCACTCTGATGAGACGTAGAGGTTTGGACCTGGGTCGAGGATAAGACGTCAGTGGACGCGCCTGACCGGTTGACTTGTGGTAGTGTTTTCCGTAGCTAGTGTTTCTTTTCCAGGCAGGGTTCCCTTTATCTGTGTTGCTAGACGTGTGGTGGTCACGACGAGCAGTCGTACGGAGTTTCCAACTGTGCTGTACTTCTATACCGTTGCTAGTAGTAGCTTGCTTCTGCACTTCCATTTGTAGGTAGAAGATAAGCTGTTGTTATTTAATCAAGTACATAGTTTTGCTACCTGTTAGGGCCAGTAGGAGATTGGTAGTCCCTACTGAGCTTCTGTTGTGAAGCTCATCCCTTTCTTTCCCAGGTGAGACTTCTCAGCAGCAGCAGAGCGGAGGAGACGGGGAGGTAGTCGTGGTCCCCGTAGCTAGTAGTGGTTCCCCCTCTCAGTGTACGTCACCCTCGGGGTATGCCCCTAAGGGAATTGTTATCCCCTGCCTTTACTTTTACTAGTTGTGTGCGTTGGGACTATACTTAGAGCAGTACACAATGGTCTCGCTCTTCTTTCTATTTTTGCGTGTGTGCTTCTAGCTTAACAGTTGACGTTTACTTCCATTACATATCATGTTAGATTTATATTATAGCCCTTTTGGGTCTCCAGATCTGTGGGCGGCGACCGCAAAAATTGGGTCCTCGGCATGGGCCGAGGGTCGGGTTCTCGAGGTCATTACATAAATAGCCCGTGATAGACCCAATGGCTCTGCCTGCACCGACTGAAGAGGCTTCAACCAGTCGTGGAATGCCTGCTGAAGATCTGTTGCCGATACAAGTGGATGATGACCCTGAGCACGTCCTTTACATTGGCACCTTGCTACCAGAAGCCGAACAACAACACTACAAAGCTTTTCTGCTTGCCAACTTGGACGCATCCGTGTGGTTGGACAACGAGCTGCCCGGCATCCCTCTGGAAGTAATGACTCACCATCTGAACTTGGATTCAAGGTTATCACCCATACAGCAGAGAAGGTGTCCCGTCAACCCTACTCCGCCAGTTCTCTCAAAACTAGTGCTTGAAGAACGATTGTTTGTGTACTTATCTATCACCGAACACTCCATCAGCAAGGTATTAATCAGGGAAGAGGCAGTAGTGTAGCACCCAGTCTACTACGTTAGTAAAGTGCTATACAAGAGGCCGAAAGGAGGTACCCTCGAGCAGAGAAGCTTGCACTGACACTCATCACGGCTACACGAAAACTCAGGTCGTATTTCCAGGCCCATCTGATCACGGTGTTAACCGACCAGCCGCTGAAACTCATTCTACAGTGCCCAGAAGCTTTCGGAAGGCTTATCAAGTGGGCCATTGACCTCGGAGATTTCAAAATCAGTTACCACCCGAGGACCGCCATAAAAGCTCAAGCACTAGTAGACTTTGTGGCCGAATGCACTCCCCCTACCGAAACAGACCCTCCACTAGCAGAAGAATAACTGCCATGGGAGCTCTATGTAGACTGCTCTTCTTGTGTCACAGGGAGCAGTGCAGGGCTAGTCCGCACTTCCCCAGAAGGGCTAGAGTTCCAGTACGCCCTCAAGTTCCGCTTCGCCGCCTTCAACAATGTGGCCAAGTATGAAGCACTGCTAACTGGAATCAAGATGGCTAGGCTTCTCAGAGCGCTTCGGCTACGAGCCTTCAGCGACTCACAGTTGGTCTCCAGCTAGGTCAACGATCAGTTTGAGGCAAGGGAGCCCCGCAAGCCGTAGTACTGTAATCATGAGGAATGCGATCCTCAAAACACACAAGAAGATATCACTATAGGTTTGAAGAAAGATGTGTGATCGCCACCAAGATATTTGCCAAGAGATATCTATAAGAGTAGGGCTAAATACCTTGAAAAATGAGGAGGATGACCCGTGGACGGAGACATGTCGGTCGGAGATGACACATGTCCCGGATCGTGATCGTGTGAACGCTCGAATGTGCGGGAGATATGGGAAGCTTCTTCCTCCTTCCTCGGCCGGCCAAGGATGAAGGGCCTCATGCTTTTCTTGCTGTTTGTGCCTTTAAAACAAAAGGATATGTACAAACAAAGAAATAAAACCCAACTAGAACTAGAGAAGTGTAGAAATCCATCCCCTTTAAAGAATAAAAGTGAATACGGGGATAGAAATCACTGCGAACGATTGGTAAACCCATTTTGGGATAAGATTAGGTGTGTGTGTGTGTGTGTGTGTGATGTATGAATGTGTTTAAAGCAGGGAGATGAGAGAGGGTGCACCTATGTGCCATGCATGCAGAAAAATGGAAAAAAAAAATAAAAAATGATAACTCAAAGCACAAAGATCAGATTGAGGTGAATCCTATTCATGTGGTTATAGGAGGAAGTTGGGAACAACTTTGATGAAGAGCTCAAGATCTGGAATGCCCTCTTTGAGGTTGTAGAAAGGCCGCAATCACTGCTGGTCTGGATCACAATATGAGAGAGAAGTTTAAGAATAATCTATTGTATCTTTAAGCACAAACCTTCATTTGATGTGATTCAAGTTGGAGGTTAAATAGGGCTCTGTGGGGAACAACTTTCTTGAAGAAGCCTTGAGGAGATATGCCCTCGTTTGGGCTGTGGAAGACGCGATAATCCCAGACGTGCAGATCTAGATATGAGAGAGAAAGTGAGGAATAATTTGTTGTAACTTTGCGCGCAGACCACCAATCAAGGTGATTCTACTTCAAGAATGAAGCTGAAGTTGAGAGGCACAACTTTGATGAACACATCTCGGGCGGAAGATGTCTTGTTTGGGCTGTGGATGGCAAAATATCATTGCTTGTCTTGAAGAATATGAGAGAGAAATGGGAGAGAGAAAGATAAAACGCCAAGAACCTTTTCCTCGATGTTGGGGATGATGGGGCTTGATGAGAAGAGTCTCTAGCTCGTGATGGTAGCCTTCCTCTCTCTTCTAGATATTTCTAAGATGTGTTTAAGAGAAAGAGAGAGTCCAATCCTGAGTTAGAGAGAGAGTCCAAGTTGTGGGAGATTTAGAGAGTCTATCTTGAGTTTAGATAGACTTGAGGGGTCCCTAGGGATGAGGATAGAAAGTTTGGTTCGTAATCCAAGTCAAAGGAACTTTGGATAGGCTCTAGGATGGAAGGAGAGGCCGAAAATTACGTAAAAACATGTTTACGGGCATGGCTCTGTCGCGACGGGTCGTGGGGTCGCGTTCTTGTCACGACCATGCACCTGGTTGCATCACCAGGGCAGTGCGCGTAGGGTCCACAAAACGGGCCATAACTCTCTCCACAGACGTTAGATTGATGTGCCGTTTGTTGTGTTGGATTTTAGACTCAGAGAGATACAAAATGATAGTATGATATGCCTTATTTGAATTAAAAAGGAGGAATATATGAGCTCTTAAAGTGAAGTCATGTTTAGAGGATATGGCAGATTGCACAGTTTTGATGTTCCAAGTGGATCTTTGCCATATCCTTGAGATTTCCTCTCATTGAGATGTGCTTAGGTTGGTCTCCTGGCTCAGATAGCCCTTTTTGCCCCTACACTTTGATCGAGTAAAAAAGAGAACAATTTTTGCACCTCCTAGGTGTGGCCTAAGTAGCAATAGTGTTTGCTAGAGGAACCGACTAAGGTTGCCATGTGAGTGTGTGGTGATGTGATCCTTGCTTAGAGTAACCTTTAACGATAGGGGAAGGAATGTCCGACTCCTGGCGCGGAGTAATCTTTAGCATGAGTGATGCAGAAGCAAAATAAACCTAAGACTGACTCGACCACTCTTGTTGTGAATTGAGATGACTCTCTTTGATGTTTTCTTTGTGTTCAAACAAATATTTACATGGTTATTTGGTGCAAAATGCGACCCCTTTATTGAAAGAACGGCCTGCCTTAGTCTTTGAACTTTGAATTTAGTTGATTTTATTTAACTCATTTGCAGGAAACGGTGAAAAGTAGGGGTGGCAAGAATTGAAGTCAGCTCAACACAAAAAATAAGATGGAGACAAGACTCTACAAGAAGATGAGGGATAAGAACCCTCAAACAAAAAGGATTTACAAAGAAGTGAAGAAAATGCTAGTGAGGACTAAAACCTCGGAAATAGTGAGAGAAAGGGTTAGGACCCTCAGTAGGTAGTGAAGGAGGCATCGCGTCAGGCCCGAGATCAGGAGGGGTTAGAGGAATGAATTGCAGAATGAAGGGTGGAGGATCTGGAGGATCAGAAGGGGAAGTGGAAGGAGGCGAATCAGGACCAAGATCAGACGTCCCTGGAGAATGTGGACCCGACATATAGTTAGGTGGCTCGTGTGGAAGAGGAAGAGGGGAATCCTGAGCACCGGGAAGATGGTCAAGTGACCCAGGTGGATGTGGAAAGAAACCATGAGAATCCAGTGGGTGATCGGGTGGCTCAGAAGGAAGAGAAAGAGGGGAATCCTGAGTACCCAGATGGTGATTGGGAGGCTCAGGTGGAGAGGATGAAAAGATACCTTGAGTACCCAGAGGATGATCGGGCGGCTCAGGTGGAAGTGGAAGAGGAAGAGGGGAATCCTGAGTACCCAGAAGATGATTGGGAGGCTCAGGTGGAGAGGATGAAAAGATACCCTGAGTACACAGAGGATGATCAAGTGGAAGAGGAAGAGGGGAATCCTGAGTACCCAGAAGATGATTGGGAGGCTCATGTGGAGAGGATGAAAAGATGCCCTGAGTACCCAGAGGATGATCAGGCAGCTCAGGTGGAGGAGATAAGTGAGGGTCCAACGACCCTAAACGAGTGAAAGGGGATGGATGTGGGAACAACCCAGGATTGAGAGATCGGGCGCCTCCTCTTGGAACAAGATTGACTAAAATAAGTAGTGTGGATAGCTCAGATTCATATGATGCCAAGGTATTGAGGTGAACATTCTGGAGCTTCGATCTTGATTTCAGCCTCCTCTGCTTCTTGGCGGACGTCTTCTTGTGGTGCCATGGTTTCTTTACTCTTACAGATAGATATGACTATTTCATCTTGACATGTCTTCTCAAATAACGGGACCAAGCAGTAGATGGCATCGCTCTTCTCTGCAGCCACATGGCTCTCTCATCTATTGACATGACTGCCATGTGTGTACTTGCCCCTTGGCCATCATTTGCATACCCAACCTTTATAAACACCCATGGGGGAATGCCATAAATTGGCTTCTTCACTGAGAATGTTTCCTTTGACATGTGGATAGTGCAGACCCATGGGAACTTGATGTGTGGTACCATAAGCTTGAGATTTGGCATTTTGACCTAACAATCTGGCATGAAGACCAACTCCCTTGACAGTTGAAGAGGGGAGGCTTCTGGGACTATGATGGGTGTCACTAGCATGGCCAACTAACTAACAGGCTGAGGCAAATTGCAAAGGACTCTTAACAAAACCTTGAGTGTTCTTGGTGGCATAGCAACTTGCCCCTGGTTGGGCTAACGCAGAGCATGGAGAGCTTTGGGAACATACTTAGAAGCTCTTGGCAGCTTGATTTCTTACCCCTTGAATGCAGCTTTGGACGGAACTAGTGGCACAATCTGTTGCCCCTTGCATGGCAAAATCAACTCAGCAAAGGCCTTAGATGAGCTTGGCAATGCAGCCACATACCCCTTGAGCGGAAGCTTTAGTAAATATGTGGGGGTTATAGTGTCAAGAGCTTCGACCAAAGGTCGCCATGACTGACCTTTGAGCATGACTTCATGATGGCCTTGGTAGCAGCGTGAGATAGCACAACATTTGTAGAGAACCCCTTCTTTTGACCAGTCATATGCAGTATAACTGAACGAGGAGTGATGAGAGCATCAGTGGTAGCATCTCAAATAAGTAATGTAATGGCTACCATCCTTGCTTTGGAAGTGACTGGCACCAATGCTTGGGAACTCTTCTTGATAATCATCTCCTGAGGGGACGAAGGCTCACCCTTCCCAAATGTGCCCGAGATAAGGGCATAGACCAACATGCAGCTGATGTAGTTGTGAGGGTCAAAGCGCATGACTGGGACTGTGCTATCTTTACTCAGTTTGTCTTGTTCATGGGAAGCATATCTGAGGCATGCTCTTGGTGGTTCACACCCGCTCCGTTGGATGGTGATGGTGATGGGATGTATGGTGGCTATGGAGGGTTTGTCAGATGCGGAGGGCTTAGCGTGAGATGATTGGATGGTGGCAAGTACAGGCTCGCACGGAGAGAGCTCTTCTTCCAACTCAGAGGCTGAGTCAGCCTTAAGCTTGGGAGTACGAAATTCTTGCCCCAGCTCAGAGGTGAGTGGAGCTTGCTCGAGCCATGGCGCTGTGGTGGTGGTTTGCTCAGGCACAGGTGGTGGTGGCATGGAGAGAATGGCAATGGCTAAGGATGGAGGGTTTAAAGGAGGTGATGGATCAGTGGGTTGTGGCGTTGGTGGAGATGACCAACGGTGCACCAACACAATACGTCGAGCTGGCAACTTGTCATCATAGTGAGGTACAGCATTAGGGGTAGGTGTGGTGGTGATGGCCTGAGCAAGGGTTGGTGGAGGAGACTGTTGAGGTGGTGATAGAGCGGGTAGTGCACTTGGGGGGTACGTAAAGAAGTGCCTCTGACCTTGAACTGGTGGAGACGACTGTGTAACTGCTTGCGATGGCTGTCTTGGTTGTGACTGCAACTGATCTGCTTGAGGCTGCTTGGGTGGCTGTTCCACTGCCTGTGATGGAGAGGGCTGCTACCCCTGGCCTTGTGTTCTTCTCATTTCTTGGCAATGTAGGATGAGTCTGTGCATTTCAAACCAATTTATCTTCTGCTCTAGATCCAGATCATATATTACATCTCAAAATTCACAGCAATTTGCGACTTTATGCCCCAGATAGGAATGATATAGGCAATATTCAGACCGGTCCACGGTAGCATCCCAGCTTGGCTTTTCTGGAGGGAGCTGCAATGCATTGATAGACATCAGAGCTTTGAAGACATCTGAAAGGGCTTCAGACAACAGGTGATAGTGGGCTCGCTTTGGGCCGAGTGGATACTGTGATGGATGGGTATTAGATGATGGGTTGTGGTGATATTGGCGAGGTGGTTGTTCTTGTGGAAGTGGAGCGAGTTGGCTATATGGAGGTGGAGGTGTATAGTGGTTAGCGGGGTGGGTAGGTGTGGAGTGGTGGACAACATCAACTTGGGCATGCATTTGGACTCCCTCATAGGTGAGCCCTTGAAATGTGCAACTAGGTTGTTGGGCCTTAAATATGGATAGCATAGGGGAGTCAAGAAGTTGGGTTTTGACAAACCAAGCATGATTGTATAATTGTTGCATGGATGTAATGTCATTCATAGCCAAGATGTCACGATACATAGGGGTTGCATTAGCAATAATGAGCTTGATTTTCTCCTCTTCTGGGATATGCATCTGGACACGTGTGGACATCTAACGCCACCAGTCAGCATAGGTCGCGAACTCTTCATCGGGCCTCATCTGCTCAGCCACCATATCAGCCATTGAGTACTCGGGCCCGACCCGGTCTTGGTATTGCTGTATGAATCTAACCTTGACGACTTCAAAATACTCAACTTCATTGGGAGGCAGCAAATAAAACCACTCTAGAGCGGGCCCATCCAACGACTGCCTAAAGAGATAAGCCAATAAACGACAATCATGGTGGTAGGACACCGACTCGCAGAGGAACTCCTTCAAATGGATGTAAGGGTTTCCAGCTCCACTATATTTGCGATAAACGGGGAGCTCAGAGAGTGGAGGGATCCGGAGACCATGGAAATTAGGAAGTGTATCATTAAAGGAGGGTCTGGGGTTCAACTGCCTTCGTAGGTCACTAAGCTCTCGATTCATGGACTCAAACTCAGACTAGAAGTCCTGAGCCAAGGGGGATTGTGGGTAGCAAGGGCCAGCTTGAGCATGAGAATGGAGTCGAGAATAAGAGTCTGTACCAGATTGAGGGTAATGGGCCGGTTGCAATGAGGTGGGCTGAACAGAAGGGTGGCCCAATCTAGGAGTGACAACTTGAGGGGATCTAGAATGAGCAGGATAATGTGGGCATGTTGGGTCTGTCCCGGAAGAAGACCGTAGAGCAAAGGTGGACAACAACTCGCGGGCCTGGTTGGGGCCCATTTCAAGCAGGGGGCGCTCCAATTCAATGACCTCATAAAAGGAGGATGGTGATGGGACAGAGTGGGGAAAGGCACTCTTATCGACCCGATGGGCCCTACACTAGGTTGAATTTGAAAAAGACTCATGAGACAAGGGGTCTGCATGAGGAGGAGAAGTTGGAGAATAGGTGAAGCAAAAAGGAGCCATGAGAGGATGGGAATGGGGAAATTAAAAGGATACACTAAAATACAAATAAGGGGTATAACAATAGTTAAAAATCATACAAGAAGGGGATGAGAAAGGGAGTTCTCAAGCAAACACCCAAGTTGGCATGATTATCATTAACATTTTAGGGTTCACACTTAGCCTTTAAATGGATTAATTAATAGAATTACACTCGGCTAAATAGGAACCTAATAGGTGTGTACTCGAGAACTTCGGTATGACTAAGGGTGACACCCAACTCACACGAACACGACCTGAACTAGGGGGCACCAGGTACAACTAGCCCGGCGGCCGCAACGTGTGTACGACAACGGGGACTTACAGAGGCCCTCGGTAGCAGGACCTGATCAGCCCACGAGTACTCGCAGGTGAGAGGGTCTCCACTACCAAGGAGAAGTCCTATCTACATGTGAAGAGTATGAATGAACCTAGGTGCACCGCGGTGCATGCAAATTCTAGCCTAGAAACTAACAAAACAAAGATGAAAACAACAATAAAGCATCAAATTCTACAAAGGGATAAGCATATCAGAATCATGGAGCATGAAAAATAATTGGAAAACTTGAATGAAACCAACTCGATAAGACGTACCTAAAGTGTATCCTCCTGAAGTGCCGCGTCTATGCCCAGAGCCCAAAACAACAAAAAATTAAACGGAAAATTGAGGGAAAATAGAAAACTAAAAAAAAACTACACACACACCAAGCATGGGGAAGGCACAAACAACAACGTGATGGGCACTAGAAGCCCCACCGTGATCGCCAAAAGGTGTAATCACGAGGAATGCGATCCTCAAAACACACAAGAAGATATCACTATGGGATAAAGAAAGATGTGTGATCGCCACCAAGATATTTGCCAAGAGATATCTATAAGAGTAGGGCTAAATATCTTGGAAAATGAGGAGGATGACCCGTGGACGGAGACATGTTGGTCGGAGATGACACGTGTCCCGAATCGTGATCGTGTGAATGCTTCTTTATCCTTCCTCGGCCAGCAAAGTATGAAGAGCCTCATGCTTTTCTTGTTGTTTGTGCCTGCAAAACAAAAGGAGATGTACAAATAAAGAAAGAAAACCCGATTAGAACTAGAGAAGTGTAGAAATGATGATGCCCTTGGTACTGGTGATTTGTATGACTTGACTTCCTTCTTCTTGTAGCCTTTCCTTCCCACTGTCAGCTTTTTGTGGTTCAAGCAAATCGTCAAACACTTCATCTGCAGAGGATAACTTGTCAACGACTTCGGTTTGCATGCTAGCAGGGTGTCACCTTGATGGGTACTGTCCTTGTATTTTGTATGGCTACCTTCATCCTGTAAGTTGCAGAGTAGGGGGGACTATGGGCGATCCAGACCAAAGCCCTTACCCGCAAGGGCACTTGCATCTATTTTGTCTTTGGTATAGGTGCTGGCAGATGCCGCCTTGGCTTTAATGGGGGCTGCATTTATTGACGGGGGGCTGTCCATTTGATTACCATGTTGGATGGGAGTATGACTCCCGTTGTCAACCTTTGGAGCTTGCACTTGGTGGGTTGGGATATTTGACTTGCCTTTATTACCTTGAGAGGGCTTCTCTTGATCATTAATGCTGAGCTCGGCAATAGGTGACCCATGCAACAGATGGGTAGCTGTGCTAACTTCATGCACGTGTGTGGTTGTAGTGGCTTCCTTCTGGAGAATAGCAGGTGGGACTGCCATGTCCCCAGGTCTGATGGGCCTCCAGATGGTAGCTTTGGCAATGGCTGGGTGCTGGGTGCAATCTTCATGTGCACTCTGTTCCTTGGTTTCATTATTTTCTGAGGCAGCCTATCTGCAGTTCTTGATGGAATTACCTAGCCTTGAGCAAGAAGTGCAAAATAGCGGGGGAGCTGGGTAGACAACAGGTTTCCAGGAGCCACCTGCTCCAACCCCAACCCAAACACGATCTGGAAGCTTTTTGGAGACATCAAGCTGAACACATACCACCACTGCATCTGCTTTGATCATCCTAGAGGTGTTCTGGTCGACCTACAACACAGGCCCAATGCTACCCGCAATGGACCTTATCATAGGTTCACTGAAGAAATTGGCAGGGAGTCTAGGCATGTGCAACTAGACCGGAACTACAGGGGAATCCTTCGTTGGTGAGAACTCCATTGTCCATTTTGAAAATCTGAATATTCTCCCATGGAAAAACATTGATTCCTTCAACAGCACCTTGTAATAGTCCGCCTCATTCCTGAATCTGATTATCAAATGTCTTCCATCATATGCACTGATTAGAAAATCCTCCTGGAGCTTGAATCTTTGTGTGAGATGAGTGCGGATGTCTTGAAATGGAGGCCGACTCTGTGGGGTTTTTGCAATGATCGCCAACTCCAGGGCTTTGCAGAAGAGCTTAAACTCCTCCGCTGAGAAGAAGGCTGCTGGTTCACCTGCATCTGTGGTAGCTGGAGCATGAACCAGAATAGGGACAACTGGAGGCTGGATGGATTTGAGCAGAACCTGTGCGAAGGTGAGAGGTGCACCAGTGACAGCGCCCCAAGCTCCTTTGCTTGCTGCTGTAGTGGGGGTGGACGAGGTTGCTGGAGTGGTATCTGATGTAGGGAGGACAGCAGGGGGCGATGGAGGGGGAGGAGATGGAGCCCCCCCCCCCCACTGTCGCCATGGAGGAGCACCAAGAGAGAGAAAGAGCGAGAATCTGGAGAGAGAGAAAGAGCCAAAATCTACAGTGTTTTCTTTCTTTATTTGTACATCTCCTTTCGGAGGAGGTTAAGCTCTCCTGCATAGCCCTGGACCTGGCGATCATTGCAAAAACCCCATAGGGCTGGCCTCCATTTCAAGACATCCGCACTCATCTTACACAAAGATTCAAGCTCCAAGAGGATTTTTTAATCAGTGCATATGATGGAAGACATCTGATAATCAGATTCAAGAATGAGGCAGACTATTACAAGGTGCTATTGAAGGAATCGATGTTTGTCCATGGGAGAATATTCAGATTTTCAAAATGGACCATGGATTTCTCAACAATGAAGGATTCCCCTGTAGTTCCGGTCTGGTTGCACATGCCTGGACTCCCTACCAATTTCTTCAGTGAACCTATGATAAGGTCCATTGCGGGTAGCATTGGACCTGTGTTGCAGGTCGACCAGAACACCTCTATGATGATCAAAGCAGATGCAGCGGTGGTATGTGTTTAGCTTGATGTCTCCAAAAAGCTTCCAGATCGTGTTTGGGTTGGGGTTGGAGCAGGTGGCTCCTGGAAACCTGTTGTCTACCCAGCTTCCCCTCTGTTCTGCACTTCTTGTTCAAGGCTAGGTCATTCCATCAATAACTGCAGACAGGCTGCCCCGAAAAATAATGAAACCAAGGAACATAGTGCACAGGAAGATTGCACCCAGCACCCAGCCATTGCCAAAGCAACCATCTGAAGGCCCATCAGACCTGGGGACAGGGAAGTCCCACCTGCTATTCTCCAGAAGGAAGCCACTACAACCACACACGTGCATGAAGTTAGCACAGCTACCCATCTATTGCATGGGTCACCTACCGCCGAGCTCAGCATTAATGATCAAGAGAAGCCCTCTCAAGGTAATAAAGGCAAGTCAAATATCCCAACACACCAAGTACAAGCTCCAAAGGTTGACAACGGGATTCATACTCCCATCCAACATGGTAATCAAATGGACAACCCCCCGTCAATAAATGCATCCCCCATTAAAGCCAAGGCGGCATCTGCCAACACCTGTACCAAAGACAAAATAGGTGCAAGTGCCCCTGCGGGTAAGGGCTTTGGTCTGGATCGCCCACAGTCCCCCCTACTCTGCAACTTACAGGATGAAGGTGGCCATACAAAATACAAGGACAGTACCCATCAAGGTGACATCCCTGCTAGCATGCAAACCGAAGTCGTTGACAAGTTATCCCCTGCAGATGAAGTGTTTGACGATTTGTCTAAACCACAAAAAGCTGACAGCGGGAAGGAAAAGCTACAAGAAGGAAGGAAGGAAAGTCATACAAACCACCAGTACCAAGGGCATCATCATATCTCTCCCTGCAATACACAATATCAGATCAGCCCCTGAATTGGCACCACCGGAGGAATATAATTTAAACATCCTACATGCGGCCTTTGTTGGGAAACAGAAATCACAGCCGCCACCAAGAGAAGAAGGTGTTCGAACCCGTGGTGGGCTGCGTTGTACCACCTCCAACCCCAAGCTAAATGAATCAAAAGATCCTAATTTGGAACATTAGGGGCATTGGTAATGCCTAGTCCATCAGGAGACTGAAGATCTTGAAGCGCACATACAAGCTGTCCATTATAGCTATAATTGAACCTAAGAAGAAGACTTCTTGCATTGACATGTACAAAAATAAACTCCACATGGCCCACTCTGTTGCAAATGTGGATGAACAAGCTCGTATTTGGATTTTTTGGGAGAAAATGTTCACATTTTGAGGACTGATGCAAGTGATCAGTTCATCACAATTTCTGTTGCCTCGGGTTTTTGCAAAACTTTCTATCTCACTGTGGTGCATGCTAGTTGCTTTGTGAATGAAAGAAGGAAGCTATGGGATTACATGATTGACTTCTCCACTGTTTTCTCCGCCCCGTGGCTGATTGGTGGTGACTTCAACAGCTACTTGGCGCCCCATGAGAAGAAAGGAGGTAAGAGGACCCTTTCTAGATCTGTCATGGACTTCCAGGCATGCGTTTCTACTGTAGGGACTGAGGATGCTGGCTTTAGTGGGAGCAAATTCACAAGGTTCAATGGTCAGCAACAGAACAGTATATGGATCAGACTTGACAGAATTTTCTTCAATGACGAGTGGGCAATTTCCTGCCCCGCTATTCATGTTCAACATCTTGATAGAGCTTGCAGTGACCACAACCCTCTTCTCATTTCCAGTACCAATGAAACAAGGAAGGGTCCCTCTAGGTTTACATTCCAACATATGTGGTGCTCTCATAAGAGCTTCTTAAAAGACTCTGCTGCAGCTTAGAGGATGGCCCCTGCCTCCTCATATCCCATGCTTAATGTGGTCTACAAAATGAAACATATGAAAGGTTTCTACAGAAGATGGAACAAGGATACCTTTGGCAATGTTCCCCTCAATGTACAAGAAGCTGAAGCCTCATTTGCCACTGCTCAAAAGGCTTATGATGAGGATGCATCCCAGGCTAATCACACCACTTTTCTGTTGGCCAAGGATAAACTGGAACATGTTCTATCACAGGAGGAAAAACTTTGGCGGTAGAAATCTAGAATCAAATGGCTGAAGGACGGGGATAAAAACACCAAATTCTTTCATGCTTATGCCCTCACCCAGAGGAGACACTCTTTGGTCTCCAAATTATATAAAGAAGATGGTTCTTCTGTGGATGGCGATGACAGAGTTGCTGCCATGTTCGTTGAGCATTTTTCAGAAGCGTTCAAGTCTGCCCCCCATCAGGTTAAACCTGAACTCTTGAAGCACATACCACCCCTGCTAAAAGATAAAGATAACATCATGCTTTCTAATGTGCCTACTCCTAAAGAAATTAAACATGTGGTTTATAGTATGAACCCCGATAGTGCTCCGGGACCCGATGGATTTTCTGGGCATTTCTTCCAAGCATGTTGGGACTTCATTCAAACAGATATTATTGATGCAGTACAAGCTTACTGTGGCCACAAGCTACCCATTGCACTTACCTCTTCCTTGATTACCCTTATTCTCAAAATTGAAAACCCAAAGAAATGTTCAGATTTCAGACCGATTAGCCAATCTAATTTTCTGTACAAAATCATCTCTAGGGTCATATCTGACAGACTTGGTACACTACTGCCATCTTTAATCTCTAAGGAGCAAGGCGCCTTCACTAAGGGGAGAAGTATTGCTGAAAACATCCTTCTTACAAAAGATCTACTCCAGCACATTGGAAGGCAGTGCAGAGGGAGGAATCTGATCATTAAGTTGGACATGGCCAAGGCTTATGACAGATTGGAATGGGATTTTCTCTATGCCGTCCTTAGCAGGTTTGGGTTTTCCATCTAGGCCATCTCCATAATCGAACCACTTCTGTCCAACTGTTGGTTTTCTATCCTTCTCAATGGCAAGACTCATGGCTTCTTCAAGTCATCCAAAGGGGTAAGGCAAGGGGACCCGATGGCTCCTGCCCTTTTCATCCTTGCTGAAGAAGATCTTAGTAGGGTACTCTCCAATCTGTTCCAACATAGCAGTGGAGGTTGGTATCAAACCAACGCCCGATGCCCAGCAGTCTCCCACCTTCTATTTGCGGATGACACAGTCATATTCTCTAATGCTTCAGTAAGACATTTTCGAAGACTCATGGCCTTTCTAAAGAACTATGAGGAGGCATCTGGCCAGCTCGTTAACAATCAGAAAAGCTTCTTCTATGTATCCACACATGCCATAGACTATCTTATTTAGAAAATCAGCAAGACGACTGGTTTTGTTAGAGCTAAATTGCCAATAAAATACCTGGGAGTTTCCATTTATACTGGTCGTCAAAAGCCTGATCACTTTTCCAATATCATTTCCAAGACGGCCAGTAAATTGCAAGGGTGGAAAACTGAACTATTATCCACTGGGGGTAGGCTCATTCTAATACAATATATTATGTCCGCCCTCCCTATATACACCATGAATGCGTTGCCTATCCCGGCTACTGTTGTGAGGGCTTTTCACAGAATCCTTGCAAACGTTTTCTGGGGTTCTTATGAGGGTTCCTCGAAGAGGCACTGGAAGATCTGGAACACCATTGCTCAACCAAAGGACAGTTGGGGCCTGGGCGTTATAAATCTGCACCATATGCAAATTGCTTTTCAGAACTAAGATGCTATGGAGGGTTTTGTCAACCAACTCCCTCTGGGCCAAATTCTTCATGTTGCCCAGCTAGCTAGCCCAGAGGGGGGGTGAATGGGTTATTAAAAAATTGATCTTTGATTAAACCTGTTCACTAAAAGGATTACACAACAACTTAAACAAAGGTTAGAGTTAGAGGAAATGAGACAGCAAACACACAAAACACAATCACAAGACACAAGGATTTTTATCCTGGTTCGGAACTCCTCTCCACAGGAGACCTACGTCCAGTCCCTGAGCAATACCTCAGGATTTCACTATCAAGGGTACTATCCCCCTCACGGATCCTTACACCCAGCCACAACTGGTCTTCCTTCAACCTGAAGGGAAAACAACCACCCTGGATACCACCAGGTCTTCCTTCACCCAGAAGGGAACACAACTAATAAAAGGAAGTATAAGAACAAGCTTCAGGAACTAGCTCAAACAGCTACAATCTGAAGCAAACAAGCCTCGAGAGAGAAGGAATTTTAACACTGGTTTCTCTCCAAAGACTACACTTGCTCTCACAGGAATTTCTTCTTGAACACTGAGAGCTAAAGAGCTAAGATGGATTGGAATGGAGAGTTCGCTCTTGTTTGAATCACAGAAGACTTGAAGGATTGGCGATGCTTTCTTTCAGAATAATATTCTTCAAAAAGTAAGTTTTCTTCTCAGTCTTGAGTCTTGTATTTAAGCTTCTACTTGAAATTTGAACGTTAAAGATCCGTTGTCTCTCATCCTGGTGTACGTTAGACAGGTCTACAAGGAAGCTTCTGATCTTCAGTCTTTTATCCTTTAGTACACGCTAGAGAAACATTTTAATATCTTGTATCTTGTGTCCAACGTTGTACAGATAAGTCTTGTCAGATATCTGCAAGTATGTCAACAATAAATAGGAGACAGCTAGGGCTGTCGTTGATCGTTAGTCACAGTTTGGAAAAGATATTGCTAGTTTTAGCAAAGCTCCTTTCTGTCAAAATAAAGATGTAGACAGAATAGCACAATGCTGGAAGATATCGTCTGCATGCATGAGAGATACGTTCAGAGTGCATTGAATGTATAGCAGTCAAACAGACGAGATACGACTTTGACTATTCAACGTATATCAAAGAGTGTTGATATAATAATGAAATCGATATGAACAAAGCTGATGCCTTTATGACTTATGAAATCGTTATAAGTTGATAGGCAAATTGTTATTATAATAATGAAATCGTTATAAGCATTTATGAAATCGTTGTGAAATACAAATCGTTGTATTTCTGAAGAAATCGATATGAAACACTTAACAAATCGTTATGAGATGCAAATCGTTGTGTTTCTGAAGAAATCGATATGAAACACTTAACAGATCGTGGCACCAAGTAAATCGTTCTGAGTTCTAAAGAAATCGTTTCGACAAGCAAATCGTTACGAGGTCTAAAGAAATCGTTACGAGAACTAAGGAAGTCGTTACGGCTAGAAAGTCGTTGTGAGTTCTAAAGAAATCGTTACGAGAACTTAAGAAATCGTTACGCTAGAAAGTCGTTGTGAATTCTAAAGAAATCGTTACGAGAACTAAAGAAGTCGTTACGGCTAGAAAGTCGTTGTGAGTTCTAAAGAAATCGTTACGAGAACTAAAGAAGTCGTTACGGCTAGAAAGTCGTTGTGAATTCTAAAGAAATCGTTACGAGAACTTAAGAAATCGTTACAACTAGAAAGTCGTTGCGAGTTCAAAAGAAATCGTTATGAGTACTGAAGAAATCGTTACGACGGACAAGTCGTTACGCTTTCAAAATAAATCGTTGCGATGTCTTATAGAATCGTTACGACGGACAAGTCGTTACGCTTTCCAAAGAAATCGTTGCGATGTCATAGAATCGTTATGAGATCTTTAAGAAATCGTTACGGTATCGATTTGTTTGAAACATCATGACTTTTAGGTCAGAAAGGAAATCGATCATAATACTTATGAAATTGTTATGAACTTATAAAGGAATCATTCTGATTATCAATAGAAGTCGATATGAAGTATGAAGAAGTCGATGCAATGACTTGGGAAAAATTATGAAGTGAGAGTCTAACCTGATTGTCTTGAACTTTCTTTTACTTTTATTTCCTGTCCTCAAGGCTCAAGTAATTCATTAGTAATGTTTTGTTAATCATCAAAATTAATATATAAATAAGTGAATTAATTTATATGGAGAAAGTTTGGTCATCAATCTCCCCCTTTTTGATGATGACAAAATATACTAAACAACATAAAGAAAACAACATGTTTTTCAGAGTTGCATTAGTTTTCTCCCCCTTTTTGTCAATAAGCAAAAAGATAGTCTATGAGACAAAGAAGAGAGAAAGCTTTGTATTAATTAGGAGTAAGATAATACATAGGAGACAAAAGGGAGGCATGCTGGGAAATAACAGTCCATGCCTTGACCTCCATGTCTTCAAAAGTCTGGCGGAAAACACCAGGAGCAACTGAGAAGGAAGAACCCATGGCTGGAGAGATCCTTTGAATGTAAAGCTGCCACTGCTCTTCCAGGAATTCTTCATACTGATCTTTGTCCAGTATGAATCGGAAGTAGGTGCTCTTTCCAAAGCTGGCACGATGGAGAAATCTATCCAGAGAGATTGGATAGAAAATCTTCTGATCAAGCAGATCCTGCTTCAGAGCATAGAAGGCAGTATATCTGGCTGCCCACTGAACATAGATCTCTTGAATGGGATTTATGGAGTTGAGATCCATGAAGGCTTCGGCTGATAGAATAGGCTTAGCTTGACGGACCAAGGAACTGTTGATGGCTTGCAACTGAAGATGGGGTTCCTTGTAGAGCGTTTCCCATATGGTGGGAGAAAGCCTCTCACACTCAGAGATGAGTGGAGCCAAAACTTGAGAGGAAATGCGGCCAGAGTGGTATTCTCTGAAGATAAACCGCAAAAAGGAAGGCATTCTACCCTGCTTAGCTGACATTCTGCCCATCTGCTTAGCAAACATATCAAAGGCATGGGAGCCTGCATCTGAGTCAAACACTAAGGAGTGTAGCTTCGGCAGAAGAACTGGAGAGTCAACTTTGAGATCGGCAAAATCCACTGTGAGGGGAAGATTTATTGGATGTTCTGATCTCAGCATCACTATGGCTGAATGAAACTGGTAGAACTGGACTTCAGGCAGCTTGTTCAAGTAGCAGAAATCACTGTACAGCTGGAAGTTCTTGGCAATTTTGATCTCTTTCAAAATGAAAGGTCCCCAAGAGTTTTTATGCTGAAGAGTAAACCACTCAGAAAGCGTGAGTGGGTGAGCTCTATGGGTAAGGGATTCTGCCCTGGCAGTCAAGTATTTGGTGTACTGAGCTTTGTTGCCCTTGACATTGGCCCACTGATCTTCAGTCTTGAACTCAGTGCCCTCAAAGATTTTGGATTTTTGAGGGTGGGACAGCTGGATAAAAGGAAGAACAGTGTTTAAGTGCTCAGAGAGGTTGAGGAAAGGAATACCATAGACGGTGGAGAGGATGCATTTTTGAAGGTATTCCCTATAGATAGGTCTTCTCTGAGGTTCGAGGGTAAGAGAGTACCAAAGAGGAGGAAATAATGGTGAGGAGGGGATGCTGACAGAGGATGAATGTTTCCTCTTTTTCTTGGCAGGACTGGGAGGATCAGTCCTGTGGATATGAGTGGCAGTGGAGAGAATGGTGAGGAGGGTATTTCTCTCAAAATCATCCGGAATATTAGTGTCAAAGACACCAAGAAGTTGAGGTTTTTCCTGAATGAAGGTGACAGAGGAAGGAGGAGTAGGAGGATAGAAGAGGTGTTTGGGATTGAAGGATGTAGACGGGCGAACTGGAGTGGTGTGAGTGAGAGGTGAAGAAGGTGAGAATGATGATGGAGCTGAGGTGTGAGAAGGAGTGGGAGAGAAAGAAGGTTGAGATGAAATGAGAGAGGAAGAAGGTTGGGTGCGAGGCATAGGGTGTTTGAGAGTTGGTGGTGCTGGAGGGGCTGTAGAAGGAGATGAAGGTGAGGAGAGGGTTGGAGTTGCAAGAGTAGAAGTGTCAGGGGCCTTGGTAGCTTCAATGGGCTCTTTCCCTTTTGCATGACCCTCTCTGACAACTGCAGACGGCCCAGATGGCCCTGATGCTGGCACTGATGGCCCTGGTGGCCCTGATGCTTGAGCTGAAGGCCCTGCTGGCCGAGACTCTTGAGCTGGAGGCCCTGGTGGCCGAGGAACAGCTGCTGATCTGCTCTGAGTAGCTGCAGGAGAAAAACCACTTGACCTTGAAAGAGTAGCAAGCATGGACTTCATATCAGACATTTCCTTGTTGAACCACTTCATAGCATTTCGGACTGAAGATAGCTCAGAGGTGGTTGAAGCTTGACTGGTCAGAATGCCTTGCACACTGGTCTGAACTGATGATAAAATATCTCCTTGAGCCTTCAACAATTCCATAACTGGCTTCAGATTTACTTTTCTGTGGCTCTTTCTTGACCTTCTGTGAACCACTCTCTTTTGTTTGCTCTGCTGAGTGACAAGCTCCTCAATATGTACATGGCTTGCACTTGGTTCTTCACTTACAGGAGCGCTGGCAGGAGGAGGATTTTTCTGAGATGGTGCATCTGTCTCAGGAGCATTTTCTATCAATGGTTCCTCATTGCCAGTTTGCTCCCCCTGAATAGGAGCATGGAGATCAACATTTTCTAGCTCCCCCTGGGCAGGAGCTTCCTCCAAAACAATTTTCTCAGAGTGGCCTTCTGCCACGGATTCTGACAATTTTGATTCACTAGCATGTTGTTCCCCTTGGCTGGGAACATCTTCCAAAATCACTTCTTGTTGAGTAGCTGCTTGCACCTCAACACTGACAACTGATTCAGTCAAATTTTCTGTATGGCCTGGTGCCATAGCTTCTTCTTCATCAAGTCCACCTGTTTCTGAAGTAACTGAGGTGGAGGGAAGAGAGTCCAAAACATCTCTTAAAATAGAGGCAACTATTGAGGTGGGCAAAGGATCTGCCACACCTGCTACAGCTTCTTCCATTTGAACTTCTGGAGGATGAGATTCAACTTCTATAATAGGTGATCCTGAAATCTCTGCTTGGAGTTCCACTGAGGGTGCTGCTGCTGCTGACTCTACTGCTGCTGATCTTACCTCTAAAACTGCTGGAGGATCTGCTGCTTCTTCTTGAATCTCTGGGACAACTCCGATGATGGCCTCTCCCTCTGCCACAGAGGTCTTGGTCCATATCCCATTCTGCACTGAAAAACCACTTTTCTTAAGGTTCCTGGACCTTATAGACTGGCCCATCTTTTCCACAACAGCTCCAGATAAATCAACTCCAAAATGCTTGAAAATCTTGGTTAGGAGATGAGCGTAGGGCAAGGATACATTCATTTTGCTCTTTGTATCCCAGATTTGAGCACTAGCAAACTTCATTCTCTCCAACATGACTGCGGCCAAGTTAATCTCCTTATTCTGGATTACCCAGAACATCATATCCGAATCTGCCCTAGTGCAAGATGAGAAAGTAGCACTCCGGGGAACCACAATTTGGCAGATAATGAAATGGAGTAGACGGTTGAATGCAGACATTTGATTGATATCTAATTTTCCGTCTTTCAGCCTGAAACCTGGACCTATAATGCCAAGACCCTTTGCTTCATCGTTCACGGTGTGAACCCCACTATGTCCAGATGTCTTCACTCCAAACAACGTGTGCAGGAGTTCATGGTCTACCTTAATTTGGATACCCTTAACAGAGGAGACAAGGGACCCATCCGCCTCTGACTTCAGACAAACGAAAAAGGCTTTCACCAGGTCGGGATAACTTACCTCGGAGAAAGTGGCAACATCCATCCACTGCATCCTTCTCAAAGCTTCTACTAAACTGCTCATGCCATTCTTCTCTAGATTCTGAACATCCACTGCCTTGTTTCCGCAAATCTTCGTCTTCACGAAGGTGAATCTTTCCTGCTGCTCTGCGGACAGGTACTCAGCACTGTAGCCCCCTACACTTCCGGAGATCATCGGAGCGGCCATGGGTAGAGAGAAGAAAACGGTTCTGGAGAAGGGAGATGATGGAAGAGATGGAAGCCCTCGAGGGATTCTTCGCGGGAAGAAGAGAAAGCTTCAAATCTTGCAGAGAGTCGATGCCGGAATCGTTAGGGCATCGGCTTTGGGCGAACAGATAAAAGAGAAAGGGTAAAGGTGGAAGATGAGTCGTTCCCAGAACGATTTGACTAATTAAAATTACTTTATCGAAAACAGGAAGCGCCAAAAGGCGGTAACGGCAGAAGGCGACAAAAGGGTTTGACGAGTCAAACTGCTTTTAACACAACAGCGGTCAAGAAGAGTAAATAAGCTGAGTTTTGCTTAAAGTCAGGGAAAGAGAGAAAATTTCATTTAATCTGAAAAATTTATATGCCAATTTAAATACAGAAATCTTTTCACAAATTGCACATCCCTAATTCCCTTCTAAGAGATGTAAATCTCTCTTCAGGTAGGGCTTTTGTGAAGATATCTGCTAGTTGACCATTTGTATCTATAAAAGAAATTTCTAAGTTACCACTAGCTACATGATCTCGAATGAAGTGATATCTAACCTCAATATGTTTAGTCCTTGAGTGTTGCACTGGATTCTTGGTGAGGTTGATGGCACTTGTATTATCACACAGTAGTGGAATTGACTTGATATGAATGCCGAAATCCTCAAGTTGTTGCTTTATCCATAGGAGTTGTGTACAGCAACTTCCAGCAGCAACATATTCTGCCTCAGCTGTTGATAGAGCTACTGAATTTTGTTTCTTGGAGGACCAAGATATCAGACATCCTGCAAGAAACTGACAACAACCACTGGTGCTCTTCCTATCTACTTTGCATCCAGCATAATCAGCATCAGAATATCCTACTAATTTTATTTCACAAGATTTTGGATACCAAAGACCTAAATCATGAGTTCTAGCTAAATACCTAAATATTCTTTTCACAGAAATTAAATGAGACTCTCTAGGGTCTGCTTGATATCTAGCACACATGCATACACTAAATAAAATGTCTGGTCTACTTGCTGTTAAGTAAAGTAATGACCCTATCATGCCTCTATAGTTCTTTTGGTCTACCTTTTTACCATTTTGATCACTGTCCATTCTGGTTGATGTGCTCATTGGCGTTGACAGTGGCTTCGCACCTTCAAAACCAAATTTCTTTAATAGCTCTTTGGTGTACTTGGCTTGACAGATGTGGGTGCCTTCCTTCCCTTGCTTGATTTGTAATCCAAGGAAGTAGTTTAGCTCTCCCATCATACTCATTTCAAATTCTCCCTGCATAAGCTTTTCAAAGTACTTGCAAAGAGATTCATCAGTAGATCCAAAAATAATATCATCTACATATATTTGCACAAGAAGTATATGTTTGACTTTAGATTTTATAAATAATGTACTATCTACTTGACCTCTAGTGAAACCATGATCTAATAAGAAAGTACTGAGCCTCTCATACCAGGCTCTAGGTGCTTGCTTTAAACCATATAGAGCCTTATGGAGTTTAAATACATGATTTGGAAATTCGGTGTCATCAAAACCTGGAGGTTGTTCAACATACACTTCCTCTTTGATAAATCCATTTAAAAAGGCTGATTTGACATCCATTTGAAACAATTTTAAATCTAATGCAGATGCATAAGCAAGTAAAATCCTAATAGCCTCAAGTCTAGCCACAGGTGCATAGGTTTCATCGAAATCTATGCCTTCCTCTTGGGAATAGCCTTGAGCTACCAGTCTGGCCTTGTTCCTTAAGATTACTCCAGACTCATCCAGTTTATTTCTGAACACCCACTTGGTGCCAATAACTGAATGATTGGATGGTCTAGGAACAAGTGACCATACTTGGTTTCTCTTGAACTGATTTAGTTCATCTTGCATGGCTATTATCCATGATTCATCAGTTAAAGCTTCATTGACTGTCTTAGGCTCTATTTGAGAAACAAAGGCTAAATAATCACAAGGGATTACATTACCTCTTGTTCTTACCCCTACGGATGGATCACCAATAATATTCTCAGGAGGGTGATCTTTCTTATGTCTCCATTCTTTTGGAAGGTTTTCATGTTGAATTTCAGTCTGCTGCAGTTCTTCCAGAGGTGGATCTTCCTTGTCCTCAATTGAGGTATTCTTTAATTTTTCGGACAAGTCATCTGCATCATCAATGTCACTAATTTCTTCCTTTTTCAAGGAGGGGTTAGATTCATCAAAAATAACATGCACAGATTGTTCAATTAATAATGAGCGTTTATTGAAAACTCTATAACCTTTGGGTTTAGAAGTGTACCCCATAAAGATGCCTTCATCTGATTTGGCATCTAACTTACCAATGTCCCTTTTTCCATTGTTGTGGATGAAACAAGGACATCCAAATATTTTGAAGTGACTGATCTTTGGTTTCTTTCCCTTGTAGAGTTCATAAGCAGTCTTCTTCAGAATTGGCCTGATCATTACCCTATTAATGATATAGCTTGCAGTGTTGATGGCTTCGGCCCAAAAATATCTTGGCAAGTCATATTCTGATAACATGGTTCTTGCCATATCCAAAAGAGTTCTGTTTTTCCTCTCAGCAATTCCATTCTGTTGAGGTGTCCTTGGTGCTGAGAAGTTGTGCTCAATTCCTTGATCATTACAGAACTTTGCAAACTTTTCATTCTGAAACTCACCACCATGATCTGATCGGATAGAGATAATGGTGAACTTCTGATCTTTCTGAACTTTCTTGCTGAAGCTGACAAAATTATCAAAGGTGTCATCTTTGTGCTCTAGAAAGGATACCCAAGTAAATCTTGAGTAATCATCAACTATAACAAATCCAAAATTCTTTCCTCCGAGACTGGTAGTCCTCATTGGCCCAAATAGATCCATATGAAGTAATTCTAATGGCTTTGAGGTGGTCACTACTGTCTTTGATTTGAAAGAGCTCTTGGTGTGCTTTCCTCTTGCACAAGGTCTGCAGATGCTATCCATTTTTGAGTTGACCTTTGGCAATCCTTCCACTAGATTTCTCTTTCTGAGCTTGTTCAATCCATCCAAGCTGCAGTGGCCCAGTCTTCTGTGCCACAGCTCTGTTGATTGATCTTTGCTGGCTGCCAAACAGACATCTTGATCCTTGAGTTCCTCGAGATAGAGAACATACAAATTTCTTTCTCTATATGCTTCAAATATGACTGCTCCATCCTTTAATATACTGCACTTTGATTCTTGGAACTGAATCTGATGGCCTTTGTCACACAACTGGCTGATGCTGATGAGATTGTGCTTTAATCCTTTGACTAGCATTACATCTTCAATAACTGATTTTCCTTTGATGTTCACGGACCCACTTCCTATCACTGTGCCTTTTCCATTATCTCCATAAGTAACTGTTCCCTCTTCAGCTTGGAGATTGACAAAGAACTTCTGGTTTCCTGACATGTGTCTTGAGCATCCACTGTCCAAGTACCATTTGGATGCTTTTGAGTTTCCCTGAAATTTAAACATTAAGTTTTAGGTACCCAAGTTTCTTTTGGGTCCTGATGGGTTAGTATCATTAATTTTACCTTTTATTATCCATTTTTTATGTTTTGTTGGGCATGTTATTGCGATATGTCCTAATTTGTTGCAGTGATCACAGCAGGACAATTTTGTTACCTTTTCTATATACTTGAACTCAGCTTTATATGCTATATCTTGTTCAGGTATAAACTTTGGTGTTGGATATGTTTTAGGGTAGACTATGGTTTCTTCATTATCTGGGGGTGTATATCCTAACCCATTTTTCTTCTTACCTGCTCTTCTAGCACCTTTTAATATTAGAGAGTTTTTACCATTGGTAAATTTCTCTAGTGTGCTTGATAGTTTATTATTTTCTTCATTTAAGTTTTTAACTTCTTTCCTTAATTCATCTGTGCTTTCCTGTTTTTCCAATTTTGTTATTTGTTCATTCTTAGCTTTTAGGTCTTCACATAACAATTTATTTCTTCTTTTAAGTTCAGTTATTTGTTTTTCTAATTCTTCATTTTCTATTTTTAGATCTGAATTAGTGTTTTCTAAACAGATTACATTTTTCTTACTAACTTTAAGTAATTTGGATACTTCTTTATATTTATCATAAAGTTCATTAAAGGCACTTTCTAAATTATCAGAATCTGAATCATTACAGGAATCAAAAGAAGAGTCAGAAGTTACCTTTTCTTCGGTGTTGGCCATGAGAGCCAGGTTGGCTTCTTCTCCATCACTGCTTGAGCTTGACTCACTGTCTGAGTCACTGCTGTTCTCCCAAGCAGCTGCCATTGCCTTCTTTTTATACTTCTTGAATTTTCTGAAATTATCCTTCTTCTTGTGATCATTCTTCTTAAGCATTGGACAATCTGCCTTGATGTGTCCAGGCTTTTTGCATTCATAGCATATCACTTCTCCTTTCTTCGAATCCTTTACTTCTGGTTTTCTGAGATCTTTATTTTTCTTGAAAAATCTTCTCCCAGACTGAAACTTTTTCTCCTTTGCTAGAATTCTTTGAAGTCTTCGAGATAGCATTGCTTCTTCATCATCACTGTCCTTACTGCTTTCACTGTTGTCCAATGATTCTTCTGATATATCATCATTTGCCTTCAGAGCGTTTGATTGCTTCTTTCTGCTGGAGGATTCTCCTAATCTCTCCATATTTATTTCATGAGCCATAAGGGATCCTATTAACTTCTCCAACGACATTAGTTTTAGATCATTGGCTTCCTCAATGGCTGGCAGAGATCTGAGGATCTTTTTGACCATATTTGGTACATCATAGACTTTTCCTAATCCAGCTAATCCGTTTGTGATATCTGTGAATCTACTGAACATTTGGGTTATGGATTCACCTGACTGCATCTGGAATCTTTCATATTGAGCCACAAGAATGTCGATTCTTGTCTCTTTACCTTATCTGTCCCTTCATAGGTAATCCTGAGCTTTTCCCACATTTCCATTGCGGATTTGCAGGCTGAAACTCTGTTGAATTCTTTCTTGCTGAGGGCACAGCAAAGGATGCTCTTGGCTTTGCAGTTTAAGGAGATTCTTTTTCTGTCGTCATCTGTCCACTGAGCCTTTGCATTGGTGACTAGAAGATCGCCTTCTTCTACAATGGACCATATTATATAATCGTGGCCTTGTAGAAAGTACTCCATTCTTGTTTTCCAATAGGTATAATCTTCTCTATTAAACAAAGGAGGTCTGTTGACTGACTGACCTTCGAAATTACCTTGGGCTGCTATGGATCTTTGTTGCCCAGCTAGCTAGCCCAGAGGGGGGGTGAATGGGTTGTTAAAAATTGATCTTTGATTAATACCTGTTCACTAAAAAGATTACACAACAACTTAAACGAAGGTTAGAGTTAGAGGAAATGAGACAGCAAACACACAAAACACAACCACAAGACACAAGGATTTTTATCCTGGTTCGGAACTCCTCTCCACAGGAGACCTACGTCCAGTCCCTGAGCAATACCTCAGGATTTCACTATCAAGGGTACTATCCCCCTCACGGATCCTTACACCCAGCCTCAACTGGTCTTCCTTCAACCTGAAGGGACAACAACCACCCTGGAAACCACCAGGTCTTCTTCACCCAGAAGGGAAAACAACCACCCTGGAAACCACCAGGTCTTCCTTCACCCAGAAGGGAAAACAACCAATAAAAAGAAGTATAAGAACAAGCTTCAGGAACTAGCTCAAACAGCTACAATCTGAAGCAAACAAGCCTCGAGAGAGAAGGAATTTTAACACTGGTTTCTCTCCAAAGACTACACTGGCTCTCACAGGAATTTCTTCGAGAACACTGAGAGCTAAAGAGCTAAGATGATTGGAATGGAGTGCTTCGCTCTTGTTTGAATCACAGAAGACTTGAAGGATTGGCGATGCTTTCTTTCAGAATAATATTTCTTCAAAAGTGTTATCCTTCTCAGTCTTGAGTCTTGTATTTAAGCTTCTGCTTGAAATTTGAACGTTAAAGATCCGTTGTCTCTCATCCTGGTGACGTTAGACAGGTCTGCAAGGAAGCTTCTGATCTTCAGTCCTTTATCCTTTAGTACACGCCAGAGAAACATTTTAATATCTTGTATCTTGTGTCCAACGTTGTACAGATAAGTCTTGTCAGATATCTGCGAGCATATCAACAATAAATAGAGGACAGCTAGGACTGTCGTCGATTGTTAGTTGCAGTTGGAACAGATATTGCAATATATAGCAAAGCTCCTTTCTGTCTAAAAAGGACGTAGACAGAGTAGTATAAAAGTAGAAGATATTGTCTGCATGCATGGAGATACGTTCAGAGAGCATTGAATGTGTAGCAGTCAAACAGACGAGATACGACTTTGACTATTCAACGTATATTAAGGAGTATTATACTGATATATCAAATGAAATCGATATGAACAAGCCCGATGCCTTTATGACTTATGAAATCGTTACTGGTAAGCAGGTTGTTATGACATTACAGAAATCGTTGTGAGTAATACAGAAGTCGTTATGAGTGTTACAGACATTGATGTGATTACTTATCAAATCGTTACTGATAAGCAAGTCGTTATGATCATCAAAGAAATCGATATGAAACTCTTAACAAATCGTTGTACCAAGCAAATCGTTCTGAGTTCTAAAGAAATCGTTTCGACAAGCAAATCGTTAAGAGGTCTAAAAGAAATCGTTACGAGAACTAAAGAAGTCATTACGGCTAGAGAATCGTTGTGAATTCCAAAGAAATCGTTATGAGAACTAAAGAAATCGTTACGGCTAGAAAGTCGTTGTGACTTCTAAAGAAATCGTTACGAGAACTTAAGAAATCGTTACGGCTAGAAAGTCGTTGTGAGTTCTAAAGAAATCGTTACGAGAACTTAAGAAATCGTTATGGCTAGAAAGTCGTTGTGAGTTCTAAAGAAATCGTTACGAGAACTTAAGAAATCGTTACGGCTAGAAAGTCGTTGTGACTTCTAAAGAAATCGTTACAACAAACAAGTCGTTACGCTTTCAAAAGAAATCGTTGCGATGTCTTATAGAATCGTTGCGACGGTCAAGTCGTTGCATTTTCCAAAGAAATCGTTGTGATGTCTTATAAAATCGTTATGAGATCTTTAATAAATCGTTACGGTATCGATTTGTTTTGAAACATCATGACTTTTCGGTCAGAAAGGAAATCGATCATAATACTTGTGAAATTGTTATGATGACTATTGAAATCGATATGAACTTATAAAGGAATCGTTCTGATTATCAATAGAAGTCGTTATGAAGTATGAAGTATGAAGAGGTCGATGTAATGACTTGGAAAGATTGTGAAGTGAGAGTCTTACCTGATTGTCTTGAACTTTCTTTTACTTTTATTTCCTATCCTCAAGGCTCAAGTAATTTATTAGTAATGTTTTGTTAATCATCAAAATTAATATATAAATAAGCAAATTAATTTATATGGAGAGAGTTTGGTCATCAATCTCCCCCTTTTTGATGATGACAAAATATATAAAACAACATAATGAAAACAACATGTTTTTCAGAGTTGCATTAGTTTTCTCCCCCTTTTTGTCATTAAGCAAAAAGATAGTCTATGAGACAAAGAAGAGAGAAAGCTTTGTATTAATTAGGAGTAAGATAATACAAAGGAGACAAGAGGTAGGCATGCTGAGAAATAACAGTCCATGCCTTGATCTCTATGTCTTCAAAAGTCTGGCGGAAAACACCAGGAACAACTGAGAAGGAAGCACCCATGGCTGGAGAGATCCTCTGAATGTAAAGTTGCCGCTGTTCTTCCAGGAATTCTTCATACTGATCTTTATCCAGGATGAATCGGAAGTAGGTGCTCTTTCCAAAGCTGGCACGATGGAGAAATCTATCCAGAGAGATTGGATAGAAAATCTTCTGATCAAGCAGGTCCTGCTTCAGAGCATAGAAGGCAGTATATCTGGCTGCCCACTGAACATAGATCTCTTGAATGGGATTTATGGAGTTGAGATCCATGAAGGCTTCGGCTGATAGAATGGGTTTAGCTTGACGGACCAAGGAACTGTTGATGGCTTGCAACTGAAGATGGGGTTCCTTGTAGAGTGTTTCCCATATGGTGGGAGAAAGCCGCTCACACTCAGAGATGAGTGGAGCCAAAACTTGAGAGGAAATGCGGCCAGAGTGGTATTCTCTGAAGATAAACCGCAAAAAGGAAGGCATTCTACCCTGCTTAGCTGACATTCTGCCCATCTTCTTAGCAAACATATCAAAGGCATGGGAGCCTGCATCTGAGTCAAACACTAGGAGTGTAGCTTTGGCAGAAGAACTGGAGAGTCAACTTTCAGAACGGCAAAATCCACTGTGAGGGAAGATTTATTGGTTGTTCTGATCTCAGCATCACTATGGCTGAATGAAACTGGTAGAACTGGACTTCAGGCAGCTTGTTCAAGTAGCAGAAATCACTGTACAGCTGGAAGTTCTTGGCAATTCTGATCTCTTTCAAAATGAAGGGTCCCCAAGAGTTCTTATGTTGAAGAGTAAACCACTCAGAAAGAGTGAGTGGGTGAGCTCGATGGGTAAGGGATTCTGCCCTGGCAGTCAAGTATTTGGTGTACTGAGCCTTGTTGCCCTTGACATTGGCCCACTGATCTTCAGTCTTGAACTCAGTGCCCTCAAAGATTTTGGATTTTTGAGGGTGGGACAGCTGGGTAAAAGGAAGAACAGTGTTTAGATGCTCTGAGAGGTTGAGGAAAGGAATACCATAGACGGTGGAGAGGATGCACTTTTGAAGGTATTCCCTATAGATAGGTCTTCTCTGAGGTTCGAGAGTAAGAGAGTACCAAAGAGGAGGAAATAATGGTGAGGAGGGGATGCTGACAGAGGATGAATGTTTCCTCTTTTTCTTGGCAGGACTGGGAGGATCAGTCCTGTGGATATGAGTGGCAGTGGAGAGAATGGTGATGAGGGTATTTCTCTCAAAATCATCCGGAATATTAGTGTCAAAGACACCAAGAAGTAGAGGTTTTTCCGAAAGGAAGGTGACAGAGGAAGGAGGAGTAGGAGGATAGAAGAGATGTTTGGGATTGAAGGATGTAGATGGGTGAACGGGAGTGGTTTGAGTGAGAGGAGAAGAAGGTGAGAATGATGATGGAGCTGAGGTGTGAGAAGGAGTGGGAGAGAAAGAAGGTTGAGATGAAATGAGAGAGGAAGATGGTTGGGTGCGAGGCATAGGATGTTTTACAGTTGGTGGTGCTGGAGGGGCTGTAGAAGGAGATGTGGGTGAGGACAGGGTTGGAGTTGCAAGAGTAGAAGTGTCAGGGGCCTTAGTGGCTACAATGGGCTCTTTCCCTTTTGCATGACCCTCTCTGACAACTGCAGACGGCCCAGATGGCCCTGATGCTGGCACTGATGGCCCTGGTGGCCCTGATGCTTGAGCTGAAGGCCCTGCTGGCCGAGACTCTTGAGCTGGAGGCCCTAGTGGCCGAGGAACAGCTGCTGATCTGCTCTGAGTAGCTGCAGGAGAAACTCCACTTGACTTTGAAAGATTTGCAATCATGGACTTCATATCAGACATTTCCTTATTGAACCACTTCATTGCATTTCGGACTGAAGATAGCTCAGAAGTGATCGAAGCTTGACTAGCAAGTATCCCTTGCACACTGGTCTGAACTGATGATAAAATATCTCCTTGAGCCTTCAACAATTCCATAACTGGTTTCAGATTTACTTTTCTGTGGCTCTTTCTTGGCTTTCTGTGAACCACTCTCTTTTGTTTGCTCTGCTGAGTGACAGGCTCCTCAATATTAACATGGCTTGACCTTGGGCCTTCACTTACAGGAACGCTGGCAGGAGGTTGATTTTCCTGAGATGGTGCATCTGCCTCAGGAGCATTCTCTAACAATGGTTCCTCATTGCCAACTTGCTCCCCCTGAATAGGAGCATGGAGATCAACATTTTCTTGCTCCCCCTGGGCAGGAGCTTCCTCCAAAACAATCTGCTGAATGTGACCTTCTGCCGCGGATTCTGACAACTCAGGCTCTTTAGCACTTTGCTCCCCTTGGCTAGGAGCTACTTCCACAATCACTTCTTGTTGAGTGGCTGCTTGCACCTCAACATTAACAACTGATTCAGTCAAAATTTCTGTATGGCCTGGTGCCATAGCTTCTTCTTCATCAAGTCCACCTGCTTTTGAAGCAACTGAGGAGGAGGGAAGGGAATCTAAAACCTCTCTTAAAATAGAGGCAACAATGGAGGTGGGCAAAGGATCTGCCACACCTTCTGCAGCTTCTTCCATTTGAATTTCTGGAGGATGAGATTCAACCTCCAAGAGGGGTGAACTGGAAATCTCTGCTTGATCTGCCACTGCTGGATCTGCTGCTGCTTGCTCTACTGCTGCTGATCTGACCTCTAATTCTGCTGGAGGATCTGCTGCTTCTTCTTGAATTTCTGGAATATCTCCGATAATGGCTTCTCCCTCTGCCACAGAGGTCTTGGTCCACATCCCATTCTGCACTGAAAAGCCACTTTTCTTTAAATTCCTGGACCTTATAGACTGGCCCATCTTTTCCACAACTGCTCCAGATACATCAACTCCAAAATGCTTGAAAATCTTGGTTAGGAGATGAGCGTAGGGCAAGGATACATTCAATTTGCTCTTTGTATCCCAGATTTGAGCACTAGCAAACTTCATTCTCTCCAACATGACTGCGGCCAGGTTAATCTCCTTATTCTGGATTACCCAGAACATCATATCTGAATCTGCCCTAGTGCAAGATGAGAAAGTAGCACTCCGCGGAACCATAATTTGGCAGATAATGAAATGGAGCAGACGGTTGAATGCAGACATTTGATTGATATCTAATTTTCCGTCTTTCAGCCTGAAACCTGGACCTATAATGCCAAGACCCTTTGCTTCATCGTTCACGGTGTGAACCCCACTATGTCCAGATGTCTTCACTCCAAACAACGTGTGCAATAACTCATGGTCTACCTTGATTTGGATACCCTTTACTGAGGAGACAAGGGACCCATCTGCTTCTGACTTCAAACACACGAAAAATGCTTTCACCAGGTCCGGATAGCTTACCTCGGTGAAAGTAGCAACATCCATCCACTGCATCCTTCTCAAGGCTTCTACTAAGCTGCCCATGCCATTCTTCTCTAGATTCTGAACATCCACTGCCTTGTTTCCGCAAATCTTCGTCTTGACGAAGGTAAACCTTTCCTGCTCCTCTGGGGACAAAAACTCAGCACTGTAGCCCCCTACACTTCCGGAGATCATCGGAGCGGCCATGGGTAGAGAGAAGAAAACGGTTCTGGAGAAGGGAGATGATGGAAGAGATGGAAGCCCTCGAGGGATTCTTCGCGGGAAGAAGAGGAAGCTTCAAATCTTGCAGAGAGTCGATGCCGGAATCGTTAGGTCATCGGCTTTGGGCGAACAGATAAATGAGAAAGGGTAAAGGTGGAAGATGAGTCGTTCCCAGAATGATTTGACTAATTAAGAAATACTTTATCGAAAAATGAAGCGCCAAAAGGCGGTAATGGCAGAAAGCGACAAAAAGATTTGACGAGTCAAACTGATTTCAACACAACAGCGGTCAAAGAATGTAGATAAACTGAGATTTGCTTATTGTTAAAGAGAGAGAAAATTTCGTTTTAATCTGAAAAATTTTATGTGCCAATTTAAATACAGAAATCTTTTCACAAATTGCACATCCCTAATTCCCTTCTAAGAGATGTAAATCTCTCTTCAGGTAGGGCTTTTGTGAAGATGTCTGCCAGTTGACCATTTGTATCTATAAAAGAAATTTCTAAATTACCATTAGCTACATGATCTCGAATGAAATGATATCTAACCTCAATGTGTTTAGTCCTTGAGTGTTGCACTGGATTCTTGGTGAGGTTGATGGCACTTGTATTATCACACAATAGTGGAATTGACTTGATATGAATGCCGAAATCCTCAAGTTGTTGCTTTATCCATAGGAGTTGTGTACAGCAACTTCCAGCAGCAACATATTCTGCCTCAGCTGTTGATAGAGCTACTGAGTTTTGTTTCTTGGAGGACCAAGATATCAGACATCCTGCAAGAAACTGACAACAACCACTGGTGCTCTTTCTATCTACTTTGCATCCAGCATAATCAGCATCAGAATATCCTACTAAATTTATTTCACAAGACTTTGGATACCAAAGACCTAAATCATGAGTTCTAGCTAAATATCTGAATATTCTTTTTACAAAATTAAATGAGACTCTCTAGGGTCTGCTTGATATCTAGCACACATGCATACACTGAATAAAATGTCTGGTCTACTTGCTGTTAAGTAAAGTAATGACCCTATCATACCTCTATAGTTCTTTTGATCTACCTTTTTACCATTTTGATCACTGTCCATTCTAGTTGATGTGCTCATTGGCGTTGACAGTGGCTTCGCACCTTCAAAACCAAATTTCTTTAATAGCTCTTTGGTGTACTTGGCTTGACAGATGTGGGTGCCTTCCTTCCCTTGCTTGATTTGTAATCCAAGGAAGTAGTTTAGCTCTCCCATCATACTCATTTCAAATTCTCCCTGCATAAGCTTTTCAAAGTACTTGCAAAGAGACTCATCAGTAGATCCAAAAATAATATCATCTACATATATTTGTACAAGAAGTATATGTTTGACTTTAGATTTTATAAATAATGTACTATCCACTTGACCTCTAGTGAAACCATGATCTAATAAGAAAGTACTGAGCCTCTCATACCAGGCTCTAGGTGCTTGCTTTAAACCATATAGAGCCTTATGGAGTTTAAATACATGATTTGAAATTCGGTGTCATCAAAACCTGGAGGTTGTTCAACATACACTTCCTCTTTGATAAATCCATTTAAAAAGGCTGATTTGACATCCATTTGAAACAATTTTAAATCTAATGCAGATGCATAAGCAAGTAAAATCCTAATAGCCTCAAGTCTAGCCACAGGAGCATAGGTTTCATCGAAATCTATGCCTTCCTCTTGGGAATAGCCTTGAGCTACCAGTCTGGCCTTGTTCCTTAAGATTACTCCAGACTCATCCAGTTTATTTCTGAACACCCACTTGGTGCCAATAACTGAATGATTGGATGGTCTAGGAACAAGTGACCATACTTGGTTTCTCTTGAACTGATTTAGTTCATCCTGCATGGCTATTATCCAAGATTCATCAGTTAAAGCTTCATTGACTGTCTTAGGCTCTATTTGAGAAACAAAGGCTAAATAATCACAAGGGATTACATTACCTCTTGTTCTTACCCCTACGGATGGATCACCAATAATGTTCTCAGGAGGGTGATCTTTCTGATGTCTCCATTCTTTTGGAAGATTTCCATGTTGAATTTCAGTCTGCTGCAGTTCTTCCAGAGGTGGATCTTCCTTGTCCTCAATTGAGGTATTCTTTAATTTTTCGGACAAGTCATCTGCATCATCAATGTCACTAATTTCTTCCTTTTTCAAGGAGGGGTTAGATTCATCAAAAATAACATGCACAGATTGTTCAATTAATAATGAGCGTTTATTGAAAACTCTATAACCTTTGGGTTTAGAAGTGTACCCCATAAAGATGCCTTCATCTGATTTGGCATCTAACTTACCAATGTCCCTTTTTCCATTGTTGTGGATGAAACAAGGACATCCAAATATTTTGAAGTGACTGATCTTTGGTTTCTTTCCCTTGTAGAGTTCATAAGCAGTCTTCTTCAGAATTGGCCTGATCATTACCCTATTAATGATATAGCTTGCAGTGTTGATGGCTTCGGCCCAAAAATATCTTGGCAAATCATATTCTGATAACATGGTTCTTGCCATATCCAAAAGAGTTCTGTTTTTCCTCTCAGCAATTCCATTCTGTTGAGGTGTCCTTGGTGCTGAGAAGTTGTGCTCAATTCCTTGATCATTACAGAACTTTGCAAACTTTCATTCTGAAACTCACCACCATGATCTGATCGGATAGAGATAATGGTGAACTTCTGATCTTTCTGAACTTTCTTGCTGAAGCTGACAAAATTATCAAAGGTGTCATCTTTGTGCTCTAGAAAGGATACCCAAGTAAATCTTGAGTAATCATCAACTATGACAAATCCATAATTCTTTCCTCCGAGACTGGTAGTCCTCATTGGCCCAAATAGATCCATATGAAGTAATTCTAATGGCTTTGAGGTGGTCACTACTGTCTTTGATTTGAAAGAGCTCTTGGTGTGCTTTCCTCTTGCACAAGGTCTGCAGATGCTATCCATTTTTGAGTTGATCTTTGGCAATCCTTCCACTAGTTTTCTCTTTCGGAGCTTGTTCAATCCATCCAAGCTGCAGTGGCCCAGTCTTCTGTGCCACAGCTCTGTTGATTGATCTTTGCTGGCTGCCAAACAGACATCTTGATCCTTGAGTTCCTCGAGATAGAGAACATACAAATTTCTTTCTCTATAAGCTTCAAATATGACTGCTCCATCTTTTAATATACTGCACTTTGATTCTTGGAACTGAATCTGATGGCCTTTGTCACACAACTGGCTGATGCTTATGAGATTGTGCTTTAATCCTTTGACCAGCATTACATCTTCAATAACTGATTTTCCTTTGATGTTCACGGACCCACTTCCTATCACTGTGCCTTTTCCATTATCCCCATAGGTGACTGTTCCTTCTTCAGCTTGGAGATTTACGAAAAGCTTCTGGTTGCCTGACATGTGCCTTGAGCATCCACTATCCAAATACCATTTGGATGCTCTTGAATTTCCCTGAAATTTAAACATTAAGTTTTAGGTACCCAAGTTTTTTGGGTCCTGATGGGTCAGTATCATTGTTTTTACTTTTTATTATCCACTTCTTATGTCTTGTTGGGCATGTAGTTATAATATGTCCTAACCTGTTGCAGTGATCACAGCAGGACAATTTTGTTACCTTTTCTATATACTTGAACTCAGCTTTATATGCTATATTTTGTTCAGGTATAAACTTTGGTGTTGGATATGTTTTAGGGTAGACTATGGTTTCTTCATTATCTGGGGGTGTATATCCTAACCCATTTTTCTTCTTACCTGCTCTTCTAGCACCTTTTAATATTAGAGAGTTTTTACCATTAGTAAATTTCTCTAGTGTGCTTGATAGTTTATTATTTTCTTCATTTAAGTTTTTAACTTCTTTCCTTAATTCATCTGTGCTTTCCTGTTTTTCCAATTTTGTTATTTGTTCATTCTTAGCTTTTAGGTCTTCACATAACAACTTATTTCTTCTTTTAAGTTCAATTATTTGTTTTTCTAATTCTTCAGTTTCTGTTTTTAGATCTGAATTAGTGTTTTCTAAACAGATTACATTTTTCTTACTTATTTTAAGTAATTTGGATACTTCTTTATATTTATCATAAAGTTCATTAAAGACACTTTCTAAATTATCAGAATCTGAATCATTACAAGAATCAAAAGAAGAGTCAGAAGTTACCTTTTCTTCGATGTTGGCCATGAGAGCCAGGTTGGCTTCTTCTCCATCACTGCTTGAGCTTGACTCATTGTCTGAGTCACTGCTGTTCTCCCAAGCAGCTGCCATTGCCTTTTTCTTGTATCTTCTGAACTTCTTGGAGCTGTCCTTCTTCTTGTGATCATTCTTCTTTAGCATTGGACAATCTGCCTTGATATGTCCAGGCTTCTTGCATTCATAACAGATGGTCTCTCCTTTCTTCATTTCTTTGCCATCTGATCTTTTGGAATCCTTATTGTTCTTAAAGTACCTTCTGCCGGATTGAAACTTTTTCTTCTTGGCCAGGATGCGCTGCAATCTCTTAGAGAGCATTGCTTCTTCATTTTCGCTGTCTACATCACTCCCACTAGAACTTGCCTCTGATGATTTTTCTTCTGCTTTCAAGGCATTGGAGTGCTTCTTTCTGCTAGATGATTCTCCTAGCCTTTCCATGTTGATCTCATGGGCCATGAGGGACCCGATGAGCTTTTCTACTGACATTCTTTTAAGGTCATTTGCTTCTTCGATAGCTGTGACCTTTGGTGTCCATGAAGATGGCAAGGATCTGAGAATCTTCCTTACCATATCTGCAATCTCATAGGACTTTCCTAGACTGGCTAAACCATTGGTGATGTCAGTGAATCGACTGAACATCTGGGTGATTGACTCACCTGACTGCATCTGAAATCTCTCATACTGAGTGACAAGAATGTCGATTCTTGTCTCCTTTACTTTGTCTGTACCTTCATATGTAATCCTTAGCTTTTCCCACATTTCCATGGAGGATTTGCAGGCTGAGACTCTGTTGAACTCTTTCTTGCTTAGAGCACAACATAGAATGCTCTTGGCTTTACAGTTCAAGGAGATTTTCTTTCTGTCTTCGTTTGTCCATTGTGCTTTCTCATTTGTGACGACCAGGTCACCTTCTTCTACTATTGACCAGATTTGATAGTCGTGGCCTTGTAGAAAGTATTCCATCCTGGTCTTCCAATACGGATAATCTTCACCATCAAACAAAGGAGGTCTGTTGACTGACTGACCTTCGAAGTTGCCTTGGGCTGCCATTGATCTTTGCTCTTCAGATCGTTGGATCTTCTTCTTTGTCGAAGAGACTAGCTCTGATACCACTTGTTGCCCAGCTAGCTAGCCCAGAGGGGGGGTGAATGGGTTGTTAAAAATTGATCTTTGATTAATACCTGTTCACTAAAAAGATTACACAACAACTTAACCGAAGGTTAGAGTTAGAGGAAATGAGACAGCAAACACATAGAGCGCAACCACAAGACACAAGGATTTTTATCCTGGTTCGGAACTCCTCTCCACAGGAGACCTACGTCCAGTCCCTGAGCGATACCTCAAGATTTCACTAACAAGGGTACTATCCCCCTCACGGATCCTTACACCCAGCCTCAACTGGTCTTCCTTCAACCTGAAGGGACAACAACCACCCTGGAAACCACCAGGTCTTCCTTCACCCAGAAGGGAAAACAACCACCCTGGAAACCACCAGGTCTTCCTTCACCCAGAAGGGAAAACAACCAATAAAAAGAAGTATAAGAACAAGCTTCAGGAACTAGCTCAAACAGCTACAATCTGAAGCAAACAAGCCTCGAGAGAGAAGGAATTTTAACACTGGTTTCTCTCCAAAGACTACACTGGCTCTCACAGGAATTTCTTCGAGAACACTGAGAGCTAAAGAGCTAAGATAGATTGGAATGGAGTGCTTCGCTCTTGTTTGAATCATAGAAGACTTGAAGGATTGGCGATGCTTTCTTTCAGAATAATATTTCTTCAAAAGTGTTATCCTTCTCAGTCTTGAGTCTTGTATTTAAGCTTCTGCTTGAAATTTGAACGTTAAAGATCCGTTGTCTCTCATCCTGGTGAACGTTAGACAGGTCTGCAAGGAAGCTTCTGATCTTCAGTCCTTTATCCTTTAGTACACGCCAGAGAAACATTTTAATATCTTGTATCTTGTGTCCAACGTTGTACAGATAAGTCTTGTCAGATATCTGTGAGCATATCAACAATAAATAGAGGACAGCTAGGACTGTCGTCGATTGTTAGTTGCAGTTGGAACAGATATTGCAATATATAGCAAAGCTCCTTTCTGTCTAGAGAGGACGTAGACAGAGTAGTATAAAAGTAGAAGATATTGTCTGCATGCATGGGAGATACGTTCAGAGAGCATTGAATGTGTAGCAGTCAAACAGATGAGATACGACTTTGACTATTCAACGTATATTAAGGAGTATTATACTGATATATCAAATGAAATCGATATGAACAAGCCCGATGCCTTTATGACTTATGAAATCGTTACTGGTAAGCAGGTTGTTATGACAGTACAGAAATCGTTGTGAGTAATACAAAAGTCGTTATGAGTGTTACAAACATTGATGTGATTACTTATCAAATCGTTACTGATAAGCAAGTCGTTATGATCATCAAAGAAATCGATATGAAACTCTTAACAAATAGTTGTACCAAGCAAATCGTTCTGAGTTCTAAAGAAATCGTTTCGACAAGCAAATCGTTACGAGGTCTAAAAGAAATCGTTACGAGAACTGAAGAAGTCGTTACGGCTAGAGAGTCGTTGTGAATTCCAAAGAAATCGTTATGAGAACTAAAGAAATCGTTACGGCTAGAAAGTCGTTGTGACTTCTAAAGAAATCGTTACGAGAACTTAAGAAATCGTTACGGCTAGAAAGTCGTTGTGAGTTCTAAAGAAATCGTTACGAGAACTTAAGAAATCGTTACGGCTAGAAAGTCGTTGTGAGTTCTAAAGAAATCGTTACGAGAACTTAAGAAATCGTTACGGCTAGAAAGTCGTTGTGACTTCTAAAGAAATCATTACGAGAACTAAAGAAATCGTTACAACAGACAAGTCGTTACGCTTTCAAAAGAAATCGTTGCGATGTCTTATAGAATCGTTGCGACGGTCAAGTCGTTGCGTTTTCCAAAGAAACCGTTGCGATGTCTTATAAAATCGTTATGAGATCTTTAACAAATCGTTACGGTATCGATTTGTTTTGAAACATCACGACTTTTCGGTCAGAAAGGAAATCGATCATAATACTTGTGAAATTGTTATGATGACTATTGAAATCGATATGAACTTATAAAGGAATCGTTCTGATTATCAATAGAAGTCGTTATGAAGTATGAAGTATGAAGAGGTTGATGTAATGGCTTGGAAGGATTGTGAAGTGAGAGTCTTACCTGATTGTCTTGAACTTTCTTTTACTTTTATTTCCTGTCCTCAAGGTTCAAGTAATTTATTAGTAATGTTTTGTTAATCATCAAAATTAATATATAAATAAGTGAATTAATTTATATGGAGAGAGTTTGGTCATCAATCTTTACTCTTCAGATCGTTGGATCTTCTTCTTTGTCGAAGAGACTCGCTCTGATACCACTTGTTGCCCAGCTAGCTAGCCCAGAGGGGGGGTGAATGGGTTATTAAAAAATTGATCTTTGATTAAAACCTGTTCACTAAAAGGATTTCACAACAACTTAAACGAAGGTTAGAGTTAGAGGAAATGAGATAGCAAACACACAAAACACAATCACAAGACACAATGATTTTTATCCTAGTTCGGAACTCCTCTCCATAGGAGACCTACGTCCAGTCCCTGAGCAATACCTCAGGATTTCACTATCAAGGGTACTATCCCCCTCACGGATCCTTACACTCAGCCACAACTGGTCTTCCTTCAACCTGAAGGGAAAAACAACCACCCTGGATACCACCAGGTCTTCCTTCACCCAGAAGGGAACACAACTAATAAAAGGAAGTATAAGAACAAGCTTCAGGAACGAGCTCAAACAGCTACAATTTGAAGCAAACAAGCCTCGAGAGAGAAGGAATTTTAACACTTGTTTCTCTCCAAAGACTACACTTGCTCTCACAGGAATTTCTTCTTAAACACTGAGAGCTAAAGAGCTAAGATGGATTGGAATGGAGAGTTTCACTCTTGTTTGAATCACAGAAGACTTGAAGGATTGGCGATGCTTTCATTCAGAATAATATTCTTCAAAAAAGTAAGTTTTCTTCTCAGTCTTGAGTCTTGTATTTAAGCTTCTACTTGAAATTTGAATGTTAAAGATCCGTTGTCTCTCATCCTGGTGTACGTTAGACAGGTCTGCAAGGAAGCTTCTGATCTTCAGTCTTTTATCCTTTAGTACACGCCAGAGAAACATTTTAATATCTTGTATCTTGTGTCCAACGTTGTACAGATAAGTCTTGTCAGATATCTTCAAGTATGTCAACAATAAATAGGAGACAGCTAGGGCTGTCGTTGATCGTTAGTCACAGTTTGGAAAAGATATTGCTAGTTTTAGCAAAGCTCCTTTCTGTCAAAATAAAGATGTAGAGAGAATAGCACAATGCTGGAAGATATAGTCTGCATGCATGAGAGATACGTTCAGAGTGCAATGAATGTATAGCAGTCAAACAGACGAGATACGACTTTGACTATTCAACGTATATCAAAGAGTGTTGATATAATAATAAAATCGATATGAACAAAGCTGATGCCTTTATGACTTATGAAATCATTATAAGTTGATAGGCAAATCGTTGTTATAATAATGAAATCGTTATAAGCATTTATGAAATCGTTACGAAATACAAATCGTTGTATTTCTGAAGAAATCAATATGAAACACTTAACACATCGTTATGAGATGCAAATCATTGTGTTTCTGAAGAAATCGATATGAAACACTTAACATATCGTTGCACCAAGCAAATCGTTCTGAGTTCTAAAGAAATCGTTTCGACAAGCAAATCGTTACGAGGTCTAAAGAAATCGTTACGAGAACTAAGGAAGTGGTTACGGCTAGAAAGTCGTTGTGAGTTCTAAATAAATTGTTACGAGAACTTAAGAAATCGTTACAGCTAGAAAGTCGTTGTGAATTCTAAAGAAATCGTTACGAGAACTAAAGAAGTCGTTACGGCTAGAAAGTCGTTGTGAGTTCTAAAGAAATCGTTACGAGAACTAAAGAAGTCGTTACGGATAGAAAGTCGTTGTGAATTCTAAAGAAATCATTACGATAACTTAAGAAATCGTTACAGCTAGAAAGTCGTTGTGAGTTCAAAAGAAATCGTTACGAGTACTGAAGAAATTGTTACGACGGACAAGTCGTTACGCTTTCAAAAGAAATCGTTGCGATGTCTTATAGAATCGTTACGACGGTCAAGTCGTTACGCTTTCCAAAGAAATCGTTGCGATGTCATAGAATCGTTATGAGATCTTTAAGAAATCGTTACGGTATCGATTTGTTTGAAACATCACGACTTTTCGGTCAGAAAGGAAATCGATCATAATACTTATGAAATCGTTATGAACTTATAAAGGAATCGTTCTGATTATCAATAGAAGTCGATATGAAGTATGAAGAAGTCGATGCAATGACTTGGGAAAAATTATGAAGTGAGAGTCTTACCTGATTGTCTTGAACTTTCTTTTACTTTTATTTCCTGTCCTCAAGGCTCAAGTAATTCATTAGTAATGTTTTGTTAATCATCAAAATTAATATATAAATAAGTGAATTAATTTATATGGAGAAAGTTTGGTCATCACTTCAGAGGTAAACACCTTTTCAGCTGTCACTACTCTGAAGCCCATTTTCCCTTCATGCTGGCAGCAGACAGGAAGTTGTGGCTGCAAGCGGCCAAGCTTATCCACACAAACCACAAAATTATTTCTATGGATAACAGCTCTGAAGCTTACTTCTGGTTTGATGTATGGACCGGAAAAATGCTTCTTAAACACTTCATCCCTAAAGATATATGAACTGACATGCCTGATAAAGAATGCACCATCCAGCAAGCCTTCAGCGAACCGAGTACTCAGCTGCAGACTGCTCTCAGACACTGCCCCAGGTATCTTTTGTCTAAATTCCTGACCACTAACGACACCAAGGATACAAGGATTTGGTGTTCTACTCCTAATGGTTAGTTCTCCACGAAATCAGTCCGCCTACTCCTCAAACCAGAAACACCCCAGCATTGGGCTGTCTTGTGGTCTCCCTACATTCCACTCAAGTGGTCCATTCTATTATGGCGGATGGCACTGAATTCAGTCCTTGTGGATGGAACAGTGAAGGACAAAGGTGTGCCCCTCTGCTCTAAGTGTTCCTGTTGTCCAAACCCTCAGGAAGAAAGTGTACAACACTTGTTCTTCAGAAGCAACATTGCAAATCAGGTGTGGCCAGATCTGTCCCCTCTTCTACAGTTCAGCAATATGGATGTCACCGTTGTGGCTGACGGTGTAACATCCTTTTTAACACACCGGGAACTTGCTACCACCGCTGCTGGCCGCCTCACACGCTGCACCTTCATGGCGGTTCTGTGGGAGATATGGTGCTGTCACGTCCTAATAAAATCATCTATTTATCGGGAGTGACAGAAAATAACACACACACGGAAATAGACACGATATCCATTCATCAAAGATAGCCTCATAAGTGTCTTATTACAAAAGTTTCCTCATTCAGATCTCATGAGGAACAGGTCAACAGAAACTTAATACATCACATTTACTATACTAAACACTATTAAACACCAGCGTAATTAGCTCCTTGTAGATTGGTAGTTCACTCAGCACACTTTCCCCCTTAATCATTCGTTCCATCTGGATTACCTGAAAAATAGAATTCTGTGAGCTAACTAGCTCAGTAGGATTCAAGTCTATAATCAAGGAGATCAAGATACAAGGTAAGTGACAAGAAGTTATACATGTGGCCATGCTTTTGCAAACTAAACTGAGATTGCTATCTGACACTAGATAGCAAAGTTATGGAATAATGAACTCAAGATTCAAGGATTCATAGTAACATTCATGAATTGTATTGAACTCATATGAACACACAATAAAATGAAATGATGACCAATCAAACACTTAATGATGCTATGCCAAACATCCACTAATCCTTTATCGTTCCGCGCGGCCACTTAAACAAATTCGGGTGCTCCTCCCGGGACTGGACTAGCCCTTATTTGCCAAGCATAAACTCTTAGATTGAGTCCAAGACTCTCAATTTGTCATCACCACACTCTTACCTTTGTAATGAATCAAGAAATACAAAGGTTTTACTCATAATCACTCAGAGTTTATATACAAGAAACAAGGAACTTGTTTTCGACATTGATTTCTCGAAATGACACTCTCACGAAGACAATTAAGTTCAGAACTTGTAGTAATAACCCAAGGTGACAAGAAGGTTAACTTGACTGGTTTAAATGGTTGTTTTGGTAGTAAAATACATAATCTAAAGGTATACTAACAAGTAGAACAAAAGAGTATGATTTTCATGAAAGAATGGGGTCAAAACAAGGCTAGAAACAAGGTTTGGTCATGACCTGTCGACAGGCCTTGATCTGCTGTCGACAGGGCTGCTCTGCCAGAGCTGAGCTTTCAGCTCTGTGTGTATCTGTCGACAGCCAGCATGGGTCTGTCGACAGGTACACTCAGGCTGAAAGTTCTGGGTTCTGGCCAGGGGTTCCTGTCGACAGGCAGACCTTCGTCTGTCGACAGGGGCTATGTAAACTGCATAAAAACCATTCCATTTGACCTCCAATGGATCTATAAAGTTACTCTAATGTTCCTAACATGATTTGGACCCTATACAAGTGTGGTTTCAAATATAAAACTCATGGTAACATGATCTGAAAACTGAAGATCATGGGACTTAATTTACAAGGGTGTTCAAGCTAAAAGTGAACTCAAAGAGGATAATTGGAAGTACTACTTCTTAGAACTCTTTTCTCCTCATCTTTCTATGTGAGTCTTATATGAATTGAACCAACTAATGAGTCTTTTCATACCTCAACACATTAAGTTAGCTAAAAGAAGAAAATCATTGAGGTTCTATCTAATCTATACAATAGAAGCAACACTCTAATTTGTGTTGAATGGTTTGAAGACAACAAGATGTAGATACTTATGACTTGTGGATCAGCTAAAACATGATGACATGTTGATTTCCTATCATGAACATGATTTCTAAATCTTGGTAACAATAGGATCAATATCAAGTTTCCAAATTTCACAAATGTCTGGATTTTCACATTGGACTTAGATTTCTTCATGCCACCACCCAGAGAATCCAAGGGAGGTGGTAGAAGAAATTAGAAAGATCAAGAGGAGAATCCTACCTTGTTGAAGTGAGAGTGAGATCCTTGGCTTCAGAAATCCACAGAAATATAAGGAAGCAAAGCACACTTGCACGAAGAAGAAGTTCCACAGTAATCCACCCCAAGGAGATGAACCAGAACAACCGTTGAAGCTTCCTCAAAGAGAATTGATAGCTCAATTCACTAGAATGGCAGTGGAAGTGGAGAAACTTCTGATGTAGCACACACACACCAGTTAGAAGAGAGAAAAGAGGTGTGTACGATGGTGATGGAGGGTTTTTATAGAACCAAAACCGGTTACATGCACATGAACACGTAGGGGGGGTAGGTGTTAAGGTAAGAATCCTTTTTACCTCACTTGGACACCTAGCCCATGCAAGATGAGAGAGTTACACATGGTAACTGACGTGTTACCATGTTTCCTCAAGTGTTGTCTTCATCTAAAGCCTCCACGTACGTTGAAATCAGTACGTCGAAAAATTCATGAAATTACATATTTAATTTCTCCACATTTTTCTAGAATTTATGATGTTCTCGGATTTTTATTTTGACGTCGATTCCAGAATCGCCCTGTGGAGGCACGCATTTCGAGGTGCGACACTGGGATAATGTTCATTACCACTAATTAAGTCTATCATCCAATTATCACAATTTATTAACAACTCTAAGGTATTTTAATCAAATTACTTCTATTTTCTTAATCTTTTAAATTTCTGGGGCGTTACAGGTGCAGTCGGAACAGGGCCAGATTCCAAGATCAGAAAATGTCGGCCAAGCACATCCTCCATAGAAGCATGCTCTCTATCTGAGCAATCTGTATATCCTTTAACTTTCAGAAAATTCCGCAACCTTGGTTAACTACACTTCGTCAGAACTTAAGGGGGAAGGAAAATCTGAAAGCTAGAAGTCCAAGTGTTGTTCGATGGCTCACTCCACTGCCGGGGAGATTAAAGCTAAACATTGATGGTGCATTCAAGGTGACTTCGGGTGATGCTGGAGGAGGTGGCATCCTCCGTGATCATGAGGGTAACATGTGCTGCACCTTTGCTAAGGCCTACCATGGATTAAACTCTAGTATTGCTACAGAGGCTCTTGCACTTAGGGACGACATTTCCATGTGCTGCAGAATGGGTGCTTCTGAAGTGATGGTGGAGACAGACTCAATTAACCTCTTACAGATTGTCACAAGGCAGCTATCTAGGCCATGGGATCTTGCTCACGTCTTGCAAGATATTGCTGCCATGACCCAGAACATTAAGGCAGAAATTATACATGCTCCTCGGGAAACAAACAAAGTGGCGGACTGCTTGGCTGGTTTTGCACTTTCTTGTACTCATCTTGTCACATGGGACTCTTGGGCCGATCTCCCCACTAATGTAAAGGAACTCTACCACCTTGATAAGGTAGGGTGCCCTTCCATTAGGCCCTAGCCCGCTTATGTACTTTCCCCTCCCCCCACTTTCTTCACCACATATATGGAAAACACACTCTTAGTCGCTTGGGGAAGGTAGTGGCCCTCTCACACTTGTAGGATGCCCCTACCTACTCCTTTTGGTTTGGCTATATTCAAAAAAAAAAGTGTAGAAATCCGTCCCCTTTGAAGAATAAACGTGAATACGGGGATAGAACTCACCGGGGAGGGTTGGTAAATCCCTGTTGGGATAAGATTAGGTGTGTGTGTGATGTATGAATGTGTTTAAAGCAAAGAGATGAGAGAGAGGGTGCACCTATGTGCCATGCATGCAGAAAAATGGAAAAGAAAGCAAAAATGATAACTCAAAGCACAAAGATCGGATTGAGGTGCTTACTATTTGTATGGTTTGAGGAGAAAGTTGGGAACAACTTTGATGAAGAGCTCAAGATCTGGAACGCCCTCGTTGAGGCTGTAGAAGGGCCGCAATCACTACTGGTCTAGATCACGATATGAGAGAGAAGGTTAAGATTAATCTACTGTATGTTTAAGCACAGACCTTCATTTGATGTGATTCAAGTTGAAGGTTGAAGTGGGATCTTTGGGAACAACTTTCATGAATAAGCCTTGAGGAGATATGCCCTCCTTTGGGCTATGGAAGATGCGATAATCCCGGACGTGCAGATCTAGATATGAGAGAGAAGGTGAAGAATAATCTGCTATAACTTTGCATACATACCATCAATCAAGGTGATTCTACTTCGAGAATGAAGCTGATGTTGAGAGGAACAACTTTGATGAAGACACCTTGGGCTGAAGACGTCTTGTTTGGGCTGTGGATGGCGAAATATCTCTGCTTGTCTTGAAGAATATGAGAGAGAAAGATAAAATGACAAGAACCTTCTCCTCGGTGTTGGGGACGATGGGGCTTGATGAGAAGAGTCTCTAGGGGTCTCTCCTCATAATGGTAGCCTTCCTCTCTCCTCTAGAGAGTCCTAATATGTGTTTAAGAGAAAGAGAGAGTCCAATCCCGAGTTAGAGAGAGAGTCTAAGTTGTTGGAGAGTTGGAGAGTCTATCTTGAGTTTAGATAGATTTGAGGGCTCCCTAGGGATGAGGATAGGAAGTTTGGGTCATAATCCAAGTCAAAGGAGCTTTGGATAGGCTCTAGGATGGAAGGAGAGGTCAAAAATAACGTAAAAACATGTTTACGTGCATGGCTCTGTCTCAACGGGTCGTGGGGTCGCGTTCTTGCCACGACCATGCACCCGGTCGCGTCACCAGGGCAGCGCACGCAGGGTCCACGAAATGGGCCATAACTCTCTCCACAGATGTCAGATTGATGTGCCGTTTATTGCGTTGGATTCTAGACTCAGAGGGCTATAAAATATTATGATATGCCTTATTCAGATTAAAAAGAAGGATGATATGAGCTCTCAAAGTGAAGGCATATTTAGAGAATATGGCAGATTGCATAGTTTTGATGTTCCAAGTGGATCTTGGCAATGGACTTGAGAATGGGCTTCAAATTAAGGGTGAATGGGCTCATGATGGGCCAAAGAAGGGCTCCAAAGTGATGACCAATTTGGGACATCAATGATATGAACGAGAAATGCACTCAACTTATAGGCCGAAAACAGGTGTCTACAAGTACCTTTAGCAAGTCAAGCGCCAAGAAGAAGGCCTCCTCTATTTTGAAGTAGTGCACATCCCTTGCGAGCAGAACACGCAAGTAGATGCTCTCACAAGACTTTGGTGTGCACCATCCTCTGAGCAGGGTTCTGGTGGCCAACTTTGCAAAAAGACTGCCTGTCCTTTGAGAAGAAGTGCCCAGAATGTCAAAAGTTTGGTCAGCTCATTTATTAGCCTGTCGAACAACTACATTCCCTCTTTCAGCCACGACCCTTTGCTCGGTGGGGAATTGATATCATGGGACCATTCTCAGAAGCTCAAGGGAAGAAGAAGTTCCTCCTGGTCACCATCGACTACTTCACCAAGTGGATCGAAGCAGAACCAGTCGCCACCATCACCGATCGGGCAACTTGGAGGTTCGTAAGGAAGAACATCCTGTGTCGATTCGGCATCCCGAAGGTATTCACGATCGACAATGGGAAGCAGTTCGATAGCACGTTCTTCAAATAGAAGTGCTCAGAGCTCAGCATCTACAACCACTTCACCTCGGTAGCACATCCCCAAGCAAACGGTTTGGTAGAAAACGTCAATCGAACACTACTGCATGGGATACACATGAGGGTTGAGGCAGCAAGAGGTTCGTGGGCAGAAGAGCTACCTAATGTACTTTGGTGCCACCGAACAACTGCTCGGGTTGCCACCGGGGAGACCCCCTTCCACTTGGCCTATGGCACAGAGGTTGTGGTACCTTTGGAAGTCACACTCCCAACATTCCGCATAGGCCACTTCGATGAAGCATCCAACAATCGCACCCTAAGGGAAAACCTGGACATGCTCGACGAATGTCAGAACGACACCAGCATAAGGTTGGTATCCTATCAATAGCGACTCACGCACTATTACAACTCCAAAGTTCGTGAGCGGTGCTTCTTCAAAGGAGGTCTAGTGTTGCCTCGTTGCTCTGCTTCAGACCCCCGAAAAGCAACAGGAAACTCACCCCCAAATGAGGACCTTATAAGGTCATCCAAGTTCTCGAAAAAGGTTCCTACAAGCTGTCTACCCTCGGCGGAGAAACCATACTGAGGACCTGACATGTTTCAAATCTAAAGGTCTATTATTCATAAGAAGGGCCTCTTGTATCTCTTTTTAGAAAAGTTAATTTTCTACTTCTCCATTCCTTTTATATCGATTTTTGGGGGGAGAAGGGTGTTCGGTACAACCCCTGGCCAGAGCTCTTCAGCTCAGAAGGCTTGCGTGGTACCTTAGGACCCTAAAAACACTCCAACAAATTCCGATTCGGCAAAAAATCCGACATGAAAAAAGAGAGGATCAAAAAGGGTAACACTTTCTTTTTCATTCATGAACAAAAACTTGTACATGGCCCAAAAGCAAATTACATACCAAAAGAAAAAATACAAGTCTCAAGGAGCATGGTTGGAGGGGCCAGCATCTTCGGTGTCAGAAGGCATCCACCCTGATCGGAAGCTAGCAAAATGAATTTCGTCAAGGCGGGGATCCCGCATCCACCGACAACACTCCCGAAGTGCGGCATCGAAGGCTTTTTGGGCGTATTCCACCGTGGAGTGGTGTCAACCTCGGAGGTCACCGACCTCATAGCAAGATGTGTCATATTGTTCCATGTCTTCCTAGAACTCTAGACCGGCCTTGTATGCGATGATGCCCTAAGCCTCAGCCTCTTGAAGCACCGCGGTGATGGCGGCCTTCTCAGCCTCGGCGACAGCAAGCTTCAGCTTGGAAGCCTTCAGTGCAGCTCGGAGGTCCTCGATCTCCTTTTGCTGCTAGACTTCACGGCGCCGGCTTTGCTCTTCTCATTCTGCCAAAGCCATGAATTCGGTGTCCCAAAGAATCTGTTGGAATTGCGTTTGTGCTGCCAACTTCCGGAGCACCTCCACCGACCACATGATGCTGCGGTTGATCTCATCGTCGTTGGCGTCAGCACTCTCTCCTCTCGAAGAAAGTGTCGTGCTCCCTTCCTCATCGGCCTCCTCCACTTCCGAGCTTTCCCCCCGGCACCGTCAGATCACCTCTAGCTGCTCAGTAGTGGGGTAGGAGGGAAAGGTTCGGGTCAAGGGACATGCTTGGAGACGCTCCAGAGCCGCCTCCAGGCTGACCTCTGAAGGACGAACAGGGTTCTTCGCCGCGAACACCCTCCTTAGGGGTACGCGATCCTCGTCGGATTCCGCCTTCGCGCCGATCGTCCCGACAGTCTACTCGGCAGGAGCAGCTGGCCCCTCAGCAACCACGTTCGCCGTCGTGGCCTCCAAGTCTTTGACATCCCCCACAGGTGCCCCCTATGGGATCACTGCCTCATCCCGATCTGCCGACTGCTCGGCAAAAACCATGGGCGTCTGCTCCGCCATAAACCCCACCATTGCCGTCTTCGCGACTGAGGAGGAACCCAATGCTCCCTCTGCGATCAGTGTGGAGTCTAGCGCTTGCTTCGCTGCAAACCCTACAGTCTCCACCACTATGCTCGGCGCTTCCTCCACGGCCACTGGCACCCCCTCCATGGCCGTTGTTTCCCCGCATCCGCTGGCGGGGGCCAAGGACTCCAACACCTCGAGAAGCTCCTCAAAGGAGTCCCTATCAGACTGGTCGTCGATGAAGACCACATCCTCGCCGCCAAGAAGACCCAGTTCCATTAGCACCCCTTCTGTGGTGGGGGGCTCCACCTCAACCGATGTCGTTCTTGGCTCCTTCTCCCTCCTCTCTTATTCGGTCGCCTTCACTAGCTTCCTCCTTTTGCAAGGCTGGAGTTGGGGGACAGCATCCTTCTCGTCGGCCTCCCTTCTCAGGGCCGCAGCCTCCTTCCAAAGATTAATCTGCAGGGGCTTCCGCCCGGAAGGCCGACCCCCAATGACGGGCCGAATAGCTTCCATCGCATCCTCACCGATACACGTCAAATATAACTTGATGGGGATCTGCTCGGCATACCTGGCCTGGTCCTTCTGGTTCCGACTAGCGGCCACCTCTGCGGCATCTGTAGAGGTCAAAACAGGGTCAGGGGCGATTCGATAAATCAAGCAGAAGGTGAGGACAAGAGGAGGAAGATTTACCCCAAGCTCAGGTCAATTTGTACTTGACCAACTTGTATTCGGTCAGGAGTCGGCGTGATTTATAAGCACCTTGGACAACTCCATGGACGCCTTGGCCGCATCCTGGATCAAGAAGGGTGCGACATCTTCCCTCTTGGGCGGCTCCACCACCCGAACAGGGAACCCCCACTCTGGGGCTCCAGCTCCCTTCTTCTGACCAACAAAAAAGAGGCGTCCGGTCCACCCCTTGTTGTTCGACAGGCGGGGGGAGAAGTGGATCTGCATCCTGTTCATCCGATGCTTCGTGTACATAATACCATACCCGGACTGTGAGGATGACGCGAGGCTGTAGTGGTTGCGAAACAGGTCTGCCGACACCTGAATCCCCCACTTCTGGCACGTGACGCAGAAGACGAAGATCGTCCTCTACGAGTTTGGTGTCAGTTGAATGGGGGCGACCTTCCAAGCATTCATCAGATCCTTGGTGATCTCCGGCACTGGCAGTTGGAACCCTACCTCCATCAGGTCCAGGGAGAGGATGAAGCACACAGGCTTATCCGTCAGATACGTCTGATCCTCGCGCATCAGGACGACCTCATACTCCTCCCCGATCTGGAACCGCTCGCGCAGACCCTTGAAGCTCCGGTACTTCATCACCTTTGTCTTCGTTGGTGACTGTCCACTGGTCTCCGCCACGGCCTTCCCTTCTCGCTAACCCATTGACACCGGAGTTGAAGAAGGAGAAGATGAGGAAGATGAATGGAAGAAAGGATGTAGAGGACGTGAAGACTGGAAGTAGAGGTGGAAAGATGATCGAAGAGTGAAAAGCGTGGAACGTTCTTCCTTCTCTTCTCTTCCTTATAAGGAAGAAGAGGCGCGAGATTTAAAGAATGGAAATGGTGGTTCGCCTGTTTCAATGGCCCGTTCGAACGGACAGTTTTGATTCATGGTCACGTCATGCCTCTTCCTCCATCATAAGATGGGGATACAAAGAGAGATCCAACGGTGTCACTGATAGCCGTACATACCGCCACGATCAGCATCACATTTAATGCAAGGCAAATGGCGTCGAACAGTCATCTCCCCTCTCAAGTGCTCACGGTCACATCCGAGCAGGCTTGAGAGGGTAGAGGGCAAGTGTGTTCCAACCTTCTAGGCCCATAGGCCCATCATGACCCAATAGGGCAGTTAGGCAGCGGCTATCCAGCCACGTGTCCTCGGAAACAACTACAAGCTTCCGAACACGCTTTAGCCACCAAGCACCCAAGAGTTCCAAGATGTCTAGTCTCCAGACACCTCCGAACCTATCCGAGCAGGATAGAGTCACGGAGCACTCCTACTCGAAAGGAGACCTAAAACCTCTCCGAACAAGCCTCTGGGCTCATGCTCGGACACTCCCTAGTTCAAGCGTCAGGTCATCGAGCATCGGGCAGCCGCACTGAACAGGTCCGCAAGCTCCTGATCGGTGCCTCTATAGCCTACAGCACTATGCGGCTCTTCGCTTCCCCATGGCAGTTAATGGGAGGGCATGACATGCCTCCCCCACTATCGGAAATAGCACAAGCACAAAGTCCCAAGAGGCATTTCAAACAGACATCTCCCACCTTGAGAACTCAACCGTCGCATCCCTCCAGATATCATTGGAGAAGGATGCATCCGGACCCTTCAGGTCCCATGCCCATATAAGGAATAGGTAACCTTCATGCAAAGGTACGTGAAAATCACCCACGCAATCGCCCACGTGCGGAACCACACGCACTATAACACCCCGACACGGAATATCGGAGCGGGATTACAGTTATTAAATAGTACAAAGTGAGAAAATAAATAACAAACCATTGTACATCTAGTTAACACCAAATAAACTCCAATTTCATTAATAATCCACCAGTCATCATTACATTCACTAATAATTCATCAAACTTCAAGAACTAACTATTACATCAACGTATCAGAGCCAAAACTAGGGCCCAGAGTACTTTAATCAAAATCAACTATTACATAATACTATCTAACTCACTAACTCATCACTATACTGACTGACTACTACTAGAAAGCCTTGGTTGCTGAAAATGGGTCACTCCTGAGCATCATCCTCAATCCCGTCCTCGTGAGTGTGGTCATCGTCATACTCGCCTAAACACATTAAATAAAAATGCAGGATGAGCGAATAACGCTCAGTAGGACTTAATATCTCGTGTAAACAAGCAGGCTTTAAGTGTTTAACCTTTTATCAAGCAGGGTAACTAACAAGAACGAGCAAGTACGAGAACGATCAAGTATAGTCGTGTCAATAAGATCACAAGACAAGAATACCTTCATAGGTAACAAGTACAACAAAAGATTTGGCCATATTTCAAGTTAACAAGTAAATTGCACAGTAGTGCACAAGTCACGATAGCAAGTAAATCAAGTAACATGCGTTTGGTCGATCATCTTATCAACCACAAGTCAAGTATCATATACAGGAATGTTTGTGAATTGTCTTAGATCAATCTTGCATGTCATGCATTAGGTGTATGCCATCACCCTGATCATTAGACCCTTGCGAGTTATAGCCTTTCAGGTGCTCCTCCCAAGGACCAAATCGGGCCCTTATAATGTTGCCTAGCATAGTCATGTTTTTATCTTAGACAATCACAAAATGGCCAAGAGAGTACCAAGAATAGATGAGAGTAGAAGATAAACTAGACGAGAGTGTAGAGAGAACGTGAACAGATGAGAGTATCGAGATAGTAGATGAGATAGGGACATTTTCGTAAAATGACGAGAAACACACGATAGTAACGGTTGCACGGCACCAGGTCGGGTACCGGCAGTCTGGTAGAAGTCACAACCGCCCCTTAGCCGTGCCGTGTACACGGGTTAGGTGGTCCGATGTGACCCAAGATAAGAAGGAAACACTAAGGCATGGATCGTACTGATCCCTAATGTGTAACGGGTTTTGGGGTACAATCAGCTCGTTGACTAAGGACGTGCGCCAAAGCCAAGAAGACTTACGGAGGTCTTGACAAGGAGTCCCTGGCCCAGTTGAGAGTATTCCCGATGAAGAGGTGGTCCAAGTCAAGAGAAAGTGTGTAGAAAATGGGCCCGTCGTGCCTCGAGTGCTCGAAGGCCGAGGGAAAACGGTAATGATGTACAATCACGCGAATAAAGCGAAGACATGTGTCATTTAAATAATAGGGAAAATTAGGTAATTAATTTCACTTAATTACCATATACATTATTGGGTAATTTAATAGGGTCAAATGGCAATAAATATTGTTTAGTGTGCAAGTGTAAAGAAATCACGAGAATAGAAAGAGAATAGAATAAGTCGTGCTCACTGCTTTTAATTAATAAGAATTATTTAAATTTATCAAATAAAAATATTCAGGCCATTTATTAAGCTTAACAGTATATGGTTTAACTTGTACAAGGGTTAAATGGCAAATAAAGTAGGGGTATATGCATAATATAAGGTTCTGGCCGAAATTGTAAAGAGGCGACGAGGTGACCTGTCGCGATCAAGTCGCGACGGGGTTCCCGTCGCGGTCCAGGTCGCGACGAGGCGGCCTGGAGCGACGGGCGAACCGGCCGGCCTGGCCCAGTTCGGGGTTGGGAACGCGACGGCTTATACCGCCGCGTTCTTAACGCGACAAGACAGAGGGGCGCGACCCGGTGGTATCGCGGTGGGTCGCGTCGTCGCGATACCAGAAGGGTCCGGCCCTTTTTTTCCTTTTTCCAGGGCGGATCCTGTTTGATACAGGGTACTTGTAAATTCAATATAAAATCGTACGATGATCCAAAAATTACGAAACTAGTTTTAAACAAAAGTAGACATATAGATCTATCGACATGCATAATTAATTTGAAAATAGACAAGATTTAGTCATGCTTTGATCAAGTTACATATCGATGACCTAAACAGGTGCAGTAAAGGTTCAACGAATTAATTAGAGATGGATACATGATAAAATTTAGGCAAACTAGGAGCGTTTGAAAGCTAACATGATGTAATATTTATGAGATTTTTCTAATAGCATGGGATCATGTATGCCCAAGGATTAAGAGTAAACATGAAGGGTCGGGTACATGGAACTGAAAAGGATTCAAAGAATTAATTCTCCCTCATGGGAGATTGAAATAGAACGAAACTAGGGGCGTTTAAAAGCTAATGCACTGTAGTATCAATGAGAATTTTCTCATAGAATGGGAACAAGTACGTGCGGGGGATTAGAGAAAACATGAGATTTTGGGTTCATGGTAACAGCAGGGATTCAAACAATAAATTCGCCCAAATGGATGAGCGAAATGCAACGAGACCATAGGACTTTTGAAGAGGTACATGAAGGCTACCTAGGATAATTTTTACATGATTTTAGCTTGAGAGATTGCCTACCTTTTTCGTAGAGTAAGAAAATCCTAGTTTGGATGACGAAAATCAGAAAATCCTCCTTGTTCAAGCCTCCTACTCCTTGCTCCTTCGTTCTCCAGCATTCCCCTCGTCTCCTAGGACTCCAGCCACGAACTATGGGCGGTAGGGACGAACTTGGGGGGTGTATTGGGTTGCTAGTAGAGTTTTACCCCTTCTAAAACTCCTCCTTTCTATTAATTTCGAATTTCCATAATTATCACCTATTTTTTCTTGCTATTATCTATCTAATTGGGTAAGGGAGAGGCCTAATTTCATGGTCCATAGGGTTAGGATGGGTTAGGGACTCTTATTTGAGATAAACATGACTTATTTAGTGTTTATCTTAGCCTTTTACTATTTTCTAATTAATTAGATACGAAATTCACTTAATTACATCTCCTCCCAAGATGGGCTTCATCCTATTGGGCCCAATCTATTTGGTTTGGACCATTTGTTTAACCCACTACTAATTTAGCATAATGGGTTATTCATTAAATTCTTTTTATTTCATTCAATTTCTATTTATTCTCTATTTATTCAATTAAATCAATTTATCTCGTGTATTTAAATAAAAAATTTATTTTTCTTGATTTTAAAAATCAAGGTTGACGCACCCAAAAGAACCTTCCCTTCTAGCCTCCTGAAACAGTCACATCTGACTTTGGCATCAAAGGGTTCGCTTGGTTCTTCAACCAGGTTCCTCTGATGTTCTTTCTGGTCTCGCAGGCCTTCATCCGCACCGGCGACTGTTCCTTCTCTCTTTTCGAGTGGAGGTCCGTTCGGCCCATTACTGAACAGAAATACGCCACCACAATAACAAATATGTCATCCTTGCACAAATTAATATTGTCAAGTAGTGCCACTCTTAAATAAGAAAGGTTATAAATATGTCATTCTAGTTAACTTCTTCTCTCTCTCTCTCTCTCTCTCTCTCTCTCTCTCTCTCTCTCTCTCTCTCTCTCTCAAGTCTGATTCCTTTCAATACACGGGAGGATTGGATTCAAAGAGTACGAGAAAAAAATTTAAAAAAATATTTTTTTTCCAAAACTATCGCGCAAAGTTGACATTTTCTTACATAAGTTACTTTAATTCTCGATAAACTATATTACATAAGTTACCTTAATTCTTGATAAACTATATTTCACTGAATAGTGAGTAAAATCACGTTATTCAATTTAAAAATGGTATTATTAACAATATTTTAGCAAAAATAATATATATATATATTTAGATTTTTTCTTTATAAAGGTCGTTTGGTATTAACATAGATCGAGAATAAATTGAAATATTTTTAAAATTTTGAAGATATTTTTACTCTATTCTCAATAATCTATTTCGATACCAAACATGACCCCGATTATTGGATAAGACAATAGGGACTTTCGAAAGTAAAGCCGCGCGCATATCATAAATTCATAACTATGTGACATAGTTAATGCATCTTATTAGTATAACTACTGAAATATGCGCCAAAGGACGAGGAAACAAATGCATCCAATTTCTTAGACATCGGAAAGAGAAGGTCCTCCGACAACCTTCCATTTTTATTTTTTTTTTTGGGGGGGGGGGGGGGGGGGTTGCAAATTACTCCTATCCTGAGGCATGAAATTAAAATAGGCATGAGATGGTCGATAAGTATGACTAAGAATGCCTTCTTCAACCCAAAACTTAACTTAAAACCCCCGATCGAGTTATTAAGTGGAGAGCACAAAATTAATATGAACATGAAGTGACTAAAAAGCATCCGATGTACAACTGAACAGCTTTCACTAACAATATCTATTTCCGAGATGTTGGAAACCAATCAAAATTTAGAAAGTGAGAACACTATCCATGTACAGCCTTTTGTTTGATAGGTGATGTGGGGCGGTAATCTATATCACAAAGATGTCCGTAACCGGCCAACAGCGATCTCAATTAAATTTTTTTTTTTTTTAACTATTCTGAGTTTTGAACCAAAGACTTCTATATTAGAAGTGTAATATATTAATCATTGCACTACAATTCAGATCTTATCTAAATTAGTTATTAAACACCTCTTATATTATGTCTGATATATATTAAGTTCTTTTTAAATTTCGGATTTAGAGTATAGATGACAAATAAGATTTAAAACTCAAGTGTTAAGTTTTATCAAACGCCACCTAAGGCTATGAAGTTGATTCAGAGATACTCACTAATAATCGTGAACTAAAACTACCAACTCCTAGCATTTTTGTTCTCATCCTACTGCAATAGAAAAGTGCAGAGTGGTTTAAGAGCTGTAAACAGTTTCTGTATCCTAATTTGATAAGAATTATCAAAACATATTAAAATTTAATGCAAAAACAACAATTTCCATATCAGAATCTATTTTTTTGAATTATCGAAAATCAGTTTTGAAAATTAGATAATATTAAATATGAATAGATACAAAAAATTGCATTCAAAATATAGAAAAAAAAAGATTTAAATAATATATATTATATTTATTATCAAATTTAGAAATCAATAATCAAATAAAGAAACTGTTGTTTTCATGTCCGATTTGAAAACTTATCGTAAACATCTGAATCCAATTTCGTATAGATAGTTAAATGAGCTTCCGTATCCAATCCTATAATTTTTATCTCAATCAAATTGAATATAAAAAAAAAAAAAATTTTGCAGCCCTAAGTTTTACGGTGGAAATTGTCGGTTCAAGCTCTTTGTAGTGGTCCCATGAAACGAACCGACTGACCTATACTTCTGCTGGCCCATTTGCTCCTTTTCTTTTTTCCTTTCTTGTTTCCACATCCTATTGACCATTGAAAACAAGAGAATAAAGAAAAAAAAATTTACTCGTGAATTTATGTACATCCATGATACAAGAGTCAAAACGAAACAAAAGAAAAAAATAATGTATGTCCCCTTGGGATGAGATGACTGACAAAAATCACAACAATGGTTGTGACTGTGCAGAACCATGTGGAAACAATTAGCCTGCTCGCATATTTACATCATCTTCGTCATCAGCGATAAGTAGTGCGACATTCTCGTTCCAACTAGATTCTTTCATCAGTTTGAACTTTGTCTGATCAACGTTGGTTCTCCTAAAGCCAGTTGTCCTCGAAGACATCATTGGCATTACAAGAACTGAGGACGAGCTAATGGATTCCTCACCCAGACCCAGGGAAAGAGCACCAGCAGCCTGCAAAGTAACCAGTTCCAAGATATTAGATCACCAGAACAAAGTTTATCAAGAGCATACGTGATCCTGTGTCCAGAATTAAGCACCTTCGCCTTTGATATAAAGGAGCTTGCGTTTCTCCTCATCGCATGCCAGAGAGACTCTGGATCTCTGGATCCACTCTCTACTTCTGGTAAGTTTCCCAGCCTATAGTTAACACCACAAGGTATCATATTTATGATACGTTCGATGCATGAGAAAATTTACATGGGGAAGAGCATGCAACACAGTGCGCACCATACCTGTTTACATCTGCAGCAATGCTTTGGGCAAGGGAGGAGGGCAAAGAATCCTTGAACTCTCCACCTGAATGATTTCCGAATAATTTCTACTATTAAGAAAACAATGCCACGAATTGAAGAAGCATGTAAAATAGGAACCAACGTGGGGTACCTTTGGAATCATCAGGTGCTAAGAGTGAAATGCCAATAAATACAAATGTCATGCCCAGAACGAACATTGTTATTCTTAACTCATCAAACACCTGCTTAAATAGGGAAAGTTAGTTTCCCATGGTTATGGAGGGTAAGAGGCCGAGGAAAGATGTAGACAAGGCTTACCTGATATTCTTGAAAGTACACGAATCCTGTACAAATGGAGAATAGAGTCCAAGAAATCTGAAACATGGGAACAATAAGGATAGCATCGAACAAAGACAGTCCCTCATTTAGTCTCGTCATCTGTGCAAAAGAAAAATGATAATTAGAGCAAAGTATCATTGAGAATGTCTTACAAATAAAATATAGATAAAAAGGGAATGATCAAAACTACATCCATTACCCAAAATCCCGCCGTACTAAGAAACAGAAGAAGCATAGAGTAAGTAAACCAGCTATGCAACTGATAATCACTTGACATGGCTAGTCTTAACAAATTTGACCTGTAAGATTTAGAGAACTCGAAGTCAACACAGTGGCATATGGTGTATAACTTAATTACACATTCTTCTGAGAAATCCAACTTACAGGGATTTTGCAAACAGAACTGAGCATGATCCCACAGCACCTGATACAGTAGCATAGGAGAATGGCAGAAGCATGCGCCAGTAGGGGCTTACAACAGATCTGTCACTTGAGAGAAGGTCTTCTCCTTTCCTGTTGCACATGATAAGTCATTAAGAACAATAATGTGTGTTCAAGATTAACTAAAGAAATCATAAAGAACAAAGGAAAATGTAGCATGGGGGAGAGGACAAAATCAGTCTAAGGAAATGACCCGACTGTTCACTAACATGAATAGACTACAGTCTACCTGTAAATATAATGAGTGACCCCGACCACCAACAGCAAGATCAGACAGTAAACAAGGAAGACAAGATTACTGAACTTCTCCGTCAACTGCCCTGGAGTATAAACTGAAAATAATTGGCAAAGATTTAGCCATCAGTTTTACTCTGTTTTGGTTTTTACAAGTACATGCTGACAACCTCGGATCATGTCAGAGAGGTATGGAAGATGCAAGGCGGAATAATAACACTACTTCAATAAAAATTAACTAGGTATCAGATTGCATGTGTTATACAAAAGAGCATAAACGCAGTAACAAGATGGATACCAGGTGACTGGTGATTCCCGAATGAAACAAGGAAGATATTGCCAAAGACAATAAAAATTGTCGCAGTTATAACCCTGAAACAGTAGAATGTCAATGTATCATTATCTTAAGCAAATAGCATGGAATGTGGTTCGGGTAAAACTGCAAAAAAAAAAAAAGAAGAAGAAGATATTATGAAGTTAGGCATACTTCGCTGTTACCATCTTGTTTAAGACAAAATATGAGAATGCAATATTGGACACAAACTGAATAGATCCAAGGGCTGCTAGAAGCGACTGTAAAAAACAATAAACAAATAAGTAAAACAACATGATAGATATACAGAACATAGACAATTTTAAAATAAACTATATATGCTTCTTTGCATGATGACCATTTCATCAAATGTATGTGAAGTCATCCATTGTGCATGGCGATCAATATGATCAGTCATTAAGAAAGGCAACCCAGAGAGCAACCATACGATGTAAATCCATGATAGGACAGAATAATGCATCATATATGCACCTTGTTCAGGAGTTTGAAATAACATACCTCGATGCTTTCTTACAACACCCCCCCCCCAACCAAGTAAACTCCTTAATTGATCGGACGGCATATCTTTGACCAGGTTCCATGCATGGGGTTGACATGAGAGGGCAGGTGTGTCTCCCTTCATGAGTGTGACCTGAGAGGGTGGGTGTGTGGTGTGTGGTGTGTGTGTGTGTGGTATATGAGCATAGATGTTTCCCTTCCCCACTTCCATTGACTACCTATCATGGGAATCCTGAGGATGTAAATAGGCCTTTGGGTTCTTTCTACAAGGGGGGAAAAAGGGAGAGAAAAGTACAAGAAGCTAGCCTCTCCTAAAAGTTTTAGAGGAAGAGAAACACCCGAATAAATTGTCTTCTTGACTTTTTTTTCCATTCCATATTAGCATCCGGTGTGAGGCATTTTGTGTTTCTACTTTGCATGCGGATCATTAATAATTGCCATAATATGAAAGCATATCATCAAACACAATTTACCTGCATTGCATCTACCAACTCAGATCTGTGCATACAGGTCGAATATTTAACATGATTCACCATGTATCATCGTGAACTAATATAGTATTTTGTGGTCTATCAATACTTTTTCAGGAAAATGGGTACAGATCAGTGATACATGATGATGCATCGGCACATATAAATCTGAACCATGATGATAATGACAACATATGGAATAGGATCTTTATGGCATTTCTCGCTAAAAGAATGAGATCTCCTTGAAAGATCAATATAAGCAAGCCCAATTGTGGCGACGAGAGAAAGTTTCTCAGGGCATGTCATCGTACCATTATCCATCCTTGAAAAGTACTTGTGATACCTTTGTTTGTGAAATGGGAATAAATTATAATTTTGTCTCATCCAAAGGAGTTCCCTTCTTCATGTGGTTTTAGTCTTATTACATAGGCAATTGTCACAGATTAATCAATGTGCCATAATGTAAGGACAATAATGTCTTTAATATGTCTTTCTTTTGTATGATTTATAATTCAAAAATGGATATTACATATATGCCAGTGCATGGTACCTACATCTCTGTATACAAGAATGAAAGCTGAACATCTTTGAAATCATATGTATTCAACAGCCATTTAGGTCTCAAATGGAAAAAAATAAAAATTACAGCTCACACAGCATTCTTTGCTATTGCCATATCCACACAAATAATAATCAACTAAACAACCTTAAGAGCAACATACACAAAAAAGCTAATAAGTCCCACAATGTGCTTTCAGATTGTACATCATGTAATAAGCTGTAAATGCTGTGGTATAATTATTGTTCCTAGAATAATTATTCAGTATTTAAGTGCAAATACAGTAAAAAAACAAGTGCCCTTTATGGTCAATAAAGATAAATTTGTAGGCAGCCCATCATATATAGTTACTTGCCTGTGCAGCATATCCAAAAGAAATAAAGTTGAGACAATTTCCAAGGGCAAAGAAGAGAACACCTGCATATCCACCTCTGGCATCAGATCTCGAAACATATCGAAGGATCACAAGAGCTAGCACTGACATCATCTGGAGGAAAAGGAAATAAGAAAGAAATGTACATCTATGCATTACCAACTCTCCATGTGTGGAAATATATGATTGGCTTTAGCATAAGCCTATTGCTCTCATCATTGCTAAGCATGGAAAGCCTCTCACGCTGCAGAAAATGAGCAAGTCATTCAAACGGGTGACAACCTGATACAAACCAAAAGAGAAAATGGAGAGATAAAAAGGTCCAGGATCTTGCAATGTGTTCCAGAGGTGATAAACATTTTACTTTGACTTCCTAATCATGGTTCAGAAGCAACAACTTTGGTCTACCAGCAGGGCTAAAGCATAATATAATGAACATTTTTTATTATTTCTATTTTCACTGGGATCTTACACATTATTTGTTGGCAGACTGTGGTTATAGACATGCACCCTACCAGATAAAAAACAGACGGTGAGCAAAGATGTGGAAAGGCACAGTCAAGCACTGCCAGTTCCCACAGCTGATAATGTCGCATCACAGCTGCTTCCAAATAGGCATTGCCATATCCCAATGTTTCCACCGTCACATCCTTGCCATGAAGGACTTCTCTCCGCATTTTCGTTTCTCCTCAATTGGCCCATAGCACTCTTACTTGCTATTATTTACATGGCCCCGACTTTCCCACCTCCTCCCCATATTCTATTCACTCCTATTTGCTGTTACTTGAATACACCTAGATGTGTCCACGTTGTTTTGACATTTAGTTGCCTGACCCCTTTTTGAGAAAATGGAAAAAAGGGGCAAGAGAGAAAAGACTGTGTAAGTGAGAGTGAAATTCTACTTCATGGGTCCAATAACAGCAGAGGCATCTGCCTATATTGGCAATCATGATGAAGCTTAACAGTTGATGCAGCACACAACAATTGAATGTCACCACCAATGAGAAATGATACTTACGCCTTCATATTAGGAGTAATTTTGCAGATAGACAATAAAACCAAGCTATTCGGTTTTAATGGGGTTTGCCTCCAAATTTTTGTGAGTAGCAGAGTAAGCCACTGTTATGGAAGGGGACAAAGGCTAGTCGCCCATGGTCATGTCTTCCATTGGTATAGCTCAAATAAAGCATGTTATATTCTTCCTCCCAAAAATCCAAGATTCAATTACTGCATATATTGACTGTTTGTTTGTTGTTGTGTCTAGTAAGATACTCCTTATGCAGGATTAGGAAATAATAAAGGAAGTATCATGCATACCTGATCATGTCCCAATTTTAAAAGGTTGGTCCCAAAGTTGATGGCAACACTACCAATGAGATTGATAAACGCCCCAATAATCCACTCCCCCATTGATCCACTAAGGAGAACTGTAGGTCTACTCAAAGACAGGATACTGTCCTACCAAAAAAACCCCTCGCTCTAAAAGACTCTTTTTCACCCGCCACTGAGAGGTTCAGGTGAATCTTCGAGCAAATCCATGCATTACTGTTGGAGAGGAACAGATCCGAACAGCATTCTACATCAATGCCAAGATCAAACCTGCCAGGTGCACAAAAACATAAGTTCCATATCTGGCCATCCTTGTTTCAATGATCACAGAGAATACGCACTTGATGCAGAAATGTAAGGCTCCTCGAGATGAATATGATGGAAAGAGTAAAAAGAAAAGAACAATTCTCCTAGTTTAGCAACTATAGAGACGAACAAAAGAAACTTCCACTCAAAAGAACAATTCTCCTAGTATAGCAACTACAGAGACGAACAAAAGAAACTTCCAACTCAATGCAATTCGCAACAACCAGAGCTTTACTTTTAACCGGTTCCGTTTAGATATCTGGGTTCTCCATTTGTACGATGGAAGCCAACAAGGGATTGGTAAACATAGCCGAAGAAACGAGTGCAACGAACTGGTGGTGCTCGAACTCCACCGTCCATGGAGTATTAAGCTATATGAGACCGGCATACGAAGAAATTAAGACCCAAAAAAAATGCAAAAGCCACTCAATCCAAAGTGCATCTGCTAACAAGCAAGCAGAAATCTTGGTACAGAGAAAGCCGACATCTTTGCAGCTCGATAAGCCACTCAGGGCGAAAATCCCAGGAAAAAAACCAAAACGAGAACAACACGGGAAAATTGAAATCCTCGTTTCAGAATCGTCCAGGGTTAAAAAATTGCCACTTTGCATCTCGTCACATGACAGCCAGGACGGCGACACAGAAGAAGACACCTCCCAAGTCCTAAGCAAGAAAAGAACACGGCAAAATGGAGGGAGAAAAAGAGACCAAAGAAAGGAAAAGGAATGAAATTTTACCATGCGGCCTCTTCTGCTGTATCGTCCCTTCTCAGCTCAAGAAACAAAAACCTGAAAAAATTTTAAAGTTGAACAGAGTTTTCTCGCGGTGCTGTTTCCTCTGCTCTGGAGCAGTACCCAGTATCTATGACGGAGAGCGGATGAGGAGGAGCAGACGCAGGGAAGAGAGGGCTGATGGAAGAAGGAGAAGAAGAAAGAAGAAGAAATTGTTGTGTAAAGTTGAAGCGTAGATGGGAAAGGAAGGAGGGAAGAAGTAACTTTGACGCTCCCAGTCCCACGAGGCCCCAAAACCTCCCCCTTCTGTTTCTCTCTCTAGCGTCCCGTCTTTCCTTCTCTCTCTAAATCGCGCGCGCGGCGGAAGAGGGGGTGCCGTGCGGGGGCCGCGCGTCCGGACCGCCGACACACCTGTCTCCCGCCCTCTCTGAAAAAACTGCGATGGAATACGAAAACATAGTCTCAGTTTGTTAACGAGTTGAGTTTTAAAAAAAATTAATTTAAAATTAATTTATTTTTAATTTATTTTTATTTTATTTACGAATGAATTAACTTAACTTATTTTTCTCAAATATATTTTGGTAAAAAAATAAGTTAACTTATATTAAGAAAAAAATAACAATTAATATTATGTGTGAGAACAAAAAAATAATTAACTCAAAAGATTAACTACAACCCATCTTCACAGGTGGGTTAAAATTTTTTAAGTTAACTCATATTTAACTCACATTTAATTTAACTCACTTAAATTAACTTTGTAACCTTTTCAAATTAGTTAATTTTGAATTAATTTTAAATTAACTTTAATCTAACTCATTACTAAATTGAGGCATAGAGTCCAAGATTCCTTCTCTGCCCGTTTGATCGGTGGGCTTCTCACAACTCCCGATTGGGACCGACGGATGGGATTCTTCCATTATCCAAAGTTGTGATGCTGTGTGGAGACCACATGGAATTACCTGCCCTAATTTAAAATTCTTATCTTGCGTTTTGCTATTTTGGTGGTTTTCAATTGAATCTAATACTTAATAACGTCAAGTGGGTCAATACATTTTTAAAAATTACTAATGTAGCAACTCATTATTTTTGATAATTTTAAATAAAAAGAAAAATAATTAATACCAATAAATAATATGGTAAACCATCAATAATAGAGTCTAATAGAAATATTGAGTCAATAGAAGGACAAATCAAGAGAAATAATATTTAAAATTCATATTAACTCAATACACATTAGTAATATGGGTCATTTAAGTCTAAACATGAGTAAATTGAATCATAAATGATATGTTTAAACCTAAATCCATTATCAGAGTACGAATTTGCTCTCTTTTATACTCCTATTAGGGATGGTTTTAATTAGGAAATAGCTTTCAATGAAAGTTCTAAATATGATAGGACTCCTACCCTTAGTTTAGGAAATAACAAACTCGAAATTAAACACCCCTAACCTTGTAACACCAATATCATACACCCTCTTTGGTCGACCCAAAACTTCTCTCTTCGTTGTTGGACATGAGAGGAACACCCAGGAGTAAGAAGAATGATCCAAAGACTTGGACTTGTGGAATTCATCTTCTTTTGGTCTTCGACCTATAAGAACTTAGACTTGGAAGCAATCAAAGGTATTGCAGATTTAAATTTAATGAGACATATATTCTCTAATTTTTCATCAAGTCTAGATTGTTTTACATGTCTTTTCTCCAATTTTTATGCAATTAGATCATGAGTATTAAGCATTTTTTGTTCATCGTGCGTTTTAGGACTCTTCTTGTTCATCTCGTGATTCACTCATCCTAAGTTGATTTGAGTCAATCCAAAATCATACGGTTCTTCTATTTCAAGTTTTCAACAACCTTCATGTTGAAGATTTCATCTACAAACCCCTAAAAATATATGGTATAGGTTAAAACATGATCATAAGTTGTTCTCACATGGTTTCTAGATGATACTCTAAATCGCGTCCGTTCAATGGATGCGGATTTGGAGATCCCTAACGCATCCTCACGATCGAACGTGACTCCGATTGAAATGTGTCGCCCTATGCTAACGCGATTTACATCTTGATTTGACTAAGTCATGTTCCTAGTACATATCAAATTGTGTGCTGCCTTGTTTTCAAGGCCTTAGGTAAACCATGTTTAGTATACTAGACATGATTTAGACCTTTTCTCGCCCTTGGTTTGCATAATCAATTCAAACTTAAAGTCAACCAATAGACGCATCATAGGAACCTGATGTTGCGATTTGTTTAAGAACGTGTCGCTTGACCTCGACATGATTTTAACACATCGTCATGGCCTAACAAGATTCAAATTGTGACATGTTTTTTTCTTGAAGACTCACTATTTAAAATTGTTAAAGTGCGTCATCTATGTATGATGTGATTTAAAAGTCTTGTAGTGCCTTCATTTTGTTTGTTTCTAAGATACTCAATGGTGTTTAAGTCTTATTAGCATGTTGTTAGTCTATGTTTGGTTCAGTCCAGTACCTTTAAAAGTAATCAAACATGTGTTAAAAAGTGCTAATTACATGAATACGATTCTAATGTTCTACATGAAAGTGATTGATCATACTCTTCATTTGATTATGCTTGATTTCTCCTTATGTTCCAGCTAAATGTTATAAATTGTCCAATAATCATGCTTGTTGAGAACATATGTTACGTTTAGAGATTAACTTGCTTTGTTTAAGCTTTTCCTTAGCTTGTTACTTGCCATTTGGGGACTTTTCGAATTTTAGACTTTCCTTATTTGATAAGCTTTTCATTATTTACATGGTTCACTGCTATTCACACGCATTATTAGGAAAGTTTCCGTGTACGACACTTCCACACTTGTACGTTAGGCACACCATTCTTAACGAATTGGAATCTCTCTAGTGGGCATTCTGTCTTGGTAGATTAGAGACATTTTTGTTAAGATCTTTGTAAGTCTATGTACTCTGTGAATTCCTTCATAGAGATCGAGCTAGTTGTAGCATGAAGTTCTCTGAAGATAGAGAGCACTATGTTCTGTTTATGTTTTATTATTTGCTTATACCTTTGTCAAGACACTAAAAGTTTATAAAACTTAAACATGTCGTTATGTTGTCTGATTGATCTCTTGAACTATTGTCAAACTTTTGAACTTCATGAAGGATCATGTTCTTGTTATCATATGCTTGTTCTTGAAAATCTGTGGTCATAATATGTTTATGTTTGATCGGCACAATGTGAGACTTAGGTCCAATAACTAATGTTATACAATAAGAGCCCTATCTAATCTTGGGGAGGAGCGCCCCAATGTAGTTATTAATCGTAGGAGTATAGACTTATAGTGTGTGACATGACACCGATATATATGCAAGATTTGAATGTGTCTTTGTCTTGATATGATATGTTTGACTATATGAATATGTGTTAATTATGAATATGGCTAGATCTTGTTCATGTGATACTTTCTCATATTTGAACTCCTTGTTCATTACTAATGAAAGCCACTACATGCTTCACTATGCCATCTATTAAGTATTCTACTCTGTTAAGCCATTCGAACTCTTTAGTAATGGCATGCATATTTTGTCATCTTATTCTTATAGAAACTCTACTTATTAAAAGATTAATTACTTAAATTATTATCTGCACATTAAGATATAAATCTTACTGAACGTAAGCTCATTATGTTACTTAACATTTTTCAAATAGTGAAGATGAACTATTGGAAATAAAAGGGGACGAGCAGGAGTGATTGAGCATCTGAGTCATTCTGAAGAGCTGGAATAGTGTTTTGATTATGTAGTTGTTTTTTCTTGAGTCTATTATGTAGTTTGAACAATGGGTCCTATGTTTGACTCTAACAATTAATAGTTGTAATAGAACGATATTTTTTGGAAGTAATAATAGTATTTACTTGATGGTGTCATTATTCTTTTATTTTACTCCGATTATTTATCAGATATAATTGCACCTTCTAATATTCTGTGTCGAGACATGACAATTAACTTAAAATATACATAAACATGAAAAAGATGCGCAGCATCAAATTTATGCATGGCGGTTTCTAAGGTACACTAGCTATAGAACAGCTAAGCCATTGGCGAAGTTATATATATATATATATATATATATATATATATATATATATATATATATATATGACAAAGCAACATCTAAATAAACTTGTTCACTCTATTTAGTTGCTTGTAAAATAAATTTAGAGGAAAAAAACTTTTCAAAGAATAAAATTTTCAGAAAAATTGAAAACACAATTGTCCATTTGGTATCCATGTAAATGCTTTTTCCTGAAAAGATTTTTTTGATGTTTATTTATTAATAAAATATTTATTTAAAAATAAATAAAAGTCTAAAAAATAAAAACTATGTTTCGTATGTCGACCACTCGATCGCCCGACGCTGGTCACCCGACGTCGGACGCTGGGTGGACCGGGCGTCAGGTGCCGGATGTCGGATGTCAGATGTCAAGTGTTGGGAGCTTTCGGGCACCGGAAGCACAGGCGTCGGACGCGGGGCAGCGGACGCCAGACGCCGGACGCAGGTAATCAGACGTCGGACACCGTGGACGCAGGGCGTCGGACACTGGGCGCCAGACGTTGGGTGTCGGGCACTGAGCGCCTACTGTCGGCAGCCGGACAGTCGGACACTAGGCGCTGGCTGCTGGGCACCGTGTTGTCAGTTGCCGGCCGTCAAGTTTCAAACATTAGACACTGAGAACTATAGTAAAAATTGTAGTCACGCACGTAAAAATCTTATATGAAAGAGAAATCTAAAAAAATATTTTACGGAGTCTTATCGAAAATGTCAAAATTTATAATTTTAAGTAAAAAAATTTTATAGATTAATTTTTTAGTAGTATCAAACAAACTATTATATGAGGTAAAAAAATGTCAAAATTTATAATTTTAAGTAAAAAAATTTCATAGATTAATTTTTCAATACTATCAAACAAACTATTATATGAAATTTAACTCGAAAACTTTTTCCGACGTGAACTTCTATGATCAAACAAACGGACCCTAAATTTCAACCTCGTTTCCCTTTTTTATTACAACAGGACAAGAAGAAGAAGCTTCTGAGAGGCATCATTTTCTGGGCCGAGTCTCTAGTTGTAAGGATAAATACATATACATAATATATATTTATATATATTGCTTTCCCATACAGAACACATGAAAAGTCTAATGTGGGTGTTGTCCGCTGTACGCCTGTACCATAAAATGATATATAAAATATTGGTCTTTTTATTTTAGTCCAAAACTAAGTAGAAACTTAAAATTTTTAGCATTTAATAATTTTAAAGCAAAATATTTTCACTGTTTTACATTTCATCTACTACGGACAAGAATGTTATTTTCTCTAAGCGTTGGTGCTTTAATTTTGGAGATATTTGTCTCTTGGTCGACCTGAGAGAAGTGCGACGCACTTGCAGATATATATGCTGTCGGAAAGCCATTATTATCCGACAGGCAAGATTGTTTTTAACCTGTGAGTTTTTAGTCTAGTTTATAAATCCAGCCCGACTAAATTTAGGGGTCAGATTTAGATTTTGAGTTCGGTCCGACTGGTAGGTTCGACTGTTTTTTTTTTCTTTCTATTTTTAAATTTTAATTTTTATTTGATTAAAATTATATTATTTTACTTACTTTAATTTTCTTTTCAAAGAAATTTAGTAATTAACATTAAAATTATATTTAATTGAATGACATTATTAATTTTTATATTATTAAACATATTATTTTTATTTAAATATTTGAACTTGATCGGATCTTAATCGTATTTTATATTTTCATAAAAACGTCCAATCCGACCTGACATAGCACGGATTTAGGCCGAATTTAGACTTCATATTGATGAGTTGGAGTTGTTCCGAGCTCATCTAAGTCTAGTTCGGACCCAACTCATCGACAGTCACACCAACGAAAGAAGAAAAGAAAAAAACATAAAAAACTAATTAACCACATAAATTACTCTTGACATCAAAATTTCACTTAATTTCAATAATTACTCATTGTCAAGTAACTGCAGAAAAATAGAGAATTTCATAATAAAATCATAGGTTCATGGATTTATTATTATCTTTCCCTACATTAAACTAATTTTTAAACAGAAATTAGCAGAACAAAACAATTTTTTTTGCCAGATCCTCTTGATCATGGAGAATATTTTCGGTTCGCATCGTTATCCCCATATAATAATTATAACACTAGATGATGTGCCTCCTACAATGGCAACATCAACCTGCAAAATCCTGTGGAGCGTTGAGAAACTCATCAATGGAGGGCAGGAAGGCCCCATGTGAACGCAAGACCCAAGCTTTATTGCTTCGCATGGTTGGCAAAGGGAGTGGGGCAAACATGAAGAACATAAGTTTTATGCCTCCATACTCCCTCCCCCCCACCCCTAAAAAAAAAAAAAATTGTGCCTCCATATATATCTGCATTATATTATATTATATTATATAGGTGAAGAAAAATTACAATCTTTGAGAGAGATCGTGCTAAGTTTTTACGTTCAATTTGATAAGCAGTTGAGTCCGAATAATTTTTGTTTTCATATGCCTAATACTTTAATTTGAATTTGGTCTGTTTAATAACTTAAATAAAGTTTATTTGCAGATAATTGGTATAACAAAACTGCTCTGCAAGTCGGCGTCTTTAGATAAACTTGCTTAGTTAAACTAACTGATCAGCTATCAAAATAAGTTATACCAAATCAAAAACAGATCAAAATCTGACTAAACAATCTTAGGCAGGATATGGAAACGAGTTTTGAGATATTTTAACCTACAAAATCTTTGACAAAAGTGCTCTTACATCTAGAAGATCACAGGTGATTTCGATTATTTATGTGTAATGTCGATTTTGATAAGAGGAGAGAGATAATATAGATAATATTTTTTTTGAAAAATTAATTAAAAATTTTCTGACTGTAATATAGAGATCTTTACTATAATATAATTTAACGTATATTATAATCAGAGATAAATTACAATTCTATCAAAGACTAAAATATAAATCAAATATTTATTAGAGATTTTTAATTAATTTATCTTATGTTCTTTTCTTTGTACCAAAAAATAGATATGAAATCATTTTAAAGATTTTCGCGCGAGGGACGAAGTTGAACTCGTTTCCTCTTTCACGTGACGACAATTTTTATTTTTTACACTTTTCCCATGTTTCGCACGAGTGATTAGACGGCAAATCACGTTTGTGCATGCGTTTTTTTTCTTCAAAAAGTCGATTTTCTTCATAATCGAATTTTCTGAATATATCCCAAACACTGCCTTAGAATAGGTTACCCAGTAATTACCTAACCAAATATCAAACGGGAACTTTTTTTTTTGGTAATTAAGAGGAGCCCTTGTCAAGGAAACTAAATTAAAGGCAATGTAGTTTACAAACCTTCGGTCAGAACAGAGGCATCAAAAACAGAGAAATTACAGGAACACAGAAACTGAAAATAAGGAAACATGACACCCCAGCTGAAAAGTGAAAAAAAAAATAAAAAAATCTGACGTCCACCAAAAGAACACCTTGTTCACCTGGCATCTTTAACATCTATTTTTCTTCAAGGTGGTTTCAGTTCTGAGAGGGGGATTTTTTTTTTTAGTTAAATAATTTAGTGGTCAAAAATCACAGAAAAATAATGTTAAATCTAATACATTTAAAAATCAATCCCTAGACACGTCCCACCTTGCCCAACAAAGTGTTCATTGTACTTGTGCATGCCACCTCTCTCTCATCTTCCACATTTCATTAAACGGTTCAATCGGAAAAATCAAATTGAATCGATCGATTCGGTTCGGGTTGAAGAATTTCATGATTTAGTTCGATTCTCTATTGAAGAATCGAATGAACTGAATATATATTAAATATATTTAATAATAAATAATATCATAAAGAAAAGTTTAATCCAATAGACTAGCGCTTTCTATTTCTCATGGACGATGGCCGGATCACCCTTAAATATATGTTTTTTTTTTTGGTTCAAATCAAATTGAAATTCGGTTTGAACAAAAATTTGGTTCGATTTTGATTCATCCAAAGAATAAGATGAATTAGATCGATCCAAATCATATTCACCTCTATCCACCCCAGTTCCCATGTGTGCATGTAGAAGAGTCCCTTCATCTTCTTTTCATAAGGTCTCTCCCTTTACCCTAATCGTCATGTGATTCGACCACCCATTGCATCGATCTTCTTTTCTCTAGTATTAATATAACATCTATAAAGAGATGAGGCCCACTCTGTGGATCAGGAAAGCTCACATGGGTTTGATAGTCTCTTCTCCCATAGTGCCCCTTTCCAAAGAAGGTTTCAACTTGATGGTGATAAAGGGGAGCCAGACTTGACGCGTTGTGCCCCACCCAGTCATCAACACCTTCCACATGATTGGTATATGTGGAGATTTGACATTTTGTCCAACCAACATTTGAAAGTTGGGTATGGCCCCAAACAGAGAGTATCCAATGTGCATTCTCCAAACTAAACTATCAACTTTGTTTGACTGAAGAGAGGGTAAAAGCTTTCCACATGCAATGGATCTCATCTCATGCCCCCCTTTACCAAAATTCAGCGCTATAAGATTAGGCTCCGGTTGATGTAAATCCACATAACTCGATTTAGGTCTCAATTCATCATGCAAGGTAACCTTTTGTTCTTCTTTTTTTCTTCCCCTTCTCTTTTTTCCACAATTTTAGGTGGAGTTCAACAATGAAGAGTGCTAGCTATACATTGTGCTGTCAGTTGCACATCCATACTGGGTCTGACGTCAAGAAGCCAACGTTGGCCTAACCAATTTCAATACAAAAAGGGTATTGCTTGGTTGGTCCTCTTCTTTGAAATGGTAGCTTATATGCGTGACGTTTTGCCTCGCTCAATTGGGGGGCTTTGATGACTTACATTTGTTTACAACGCCAACCGCCGAGTTTATATACATATGGAGAGCACTCTTTAGCTGAGAAGGATTGTAATCGTATTGGCCAGATGTTAAAGTAGTTTTTTTTTAAATAATATACATAAAAATTATTTTATCTGTCGCATATATAAAAATATAGAGAAATATTTAATACCCTTCAAAGAGAGTAAAAAAGGCGAGTGGAAATGTTCTTCAAATAATTTTATTGATTGAAAAATAGAGAAAAATGTCTTTTCAGAATTTCAACTAATAAGATTATTTAAAAGTAATTCACATCATTTTTTATTGACAATAAATATTTCTCAAAAACATATTTACAAATCTAAGACACTCTTGACTTTTCAACATCAAGTTGGCCTATAGCCGCCACATAACCCATGTTGGGACCTCTCTCTCTCTCTTTCTTGTCCATCTTCCTCTTCTCTCTCTCTCTCTCTCTCTCTACAGAGGGGATCCCCCAAAAGTCCTCTCTCTCTCATCTTCTTTAGACATGCATGTTGGCGACCCTTCCACAAATTAACTACTCTTGTCAGTGAATGTTGGGTATTTCTCATAGTACAAAAACTCTCTTCACCAAAGTCTATTGTTCGATGGATCCCGAGGAATGGAGAATGGTGACCAGATTGATGGAATTGAAATTATCTCCAAATGAAATACAATTTTTAGTAAAAAAAAATATTTTTTAGGAAAATTATCTTGCACGACTGTCTCAGGATCAGATAATTAAGTTTGCCAACTTAAAAAACAGAAAAGAATTGCTTTAATTATTATATTTTCAAAAACTAATTAGTGTTTAGAATTCTGTATATCTATATCATATATTAATAATGAAAGTGGTAGGGTGATGTGCATCCCTGGATCAAAACCTCATGCTTGCGTAGCAGTCAAAGTTGGCATGCTCTTTGCTTGCATATGTTGTCATACCCGGATATGCATGAACTCAGTTTTTAGGTTCAAAGAATATTTTTTCTTCTTCAAGACTCGAGTATACGCACTCGCACACATGCAATGGCGTATCGGCAAGTCCATGCACTTTTTCCCCTTTATTTATTTATTTTCCTTTTGTGGTAGGTTCTTTCCCTTTAATTTTCGCTCTTCTTTCACAACATATGAGTGTAGATTTCTGACATCACGCATATATTTGTTTCTCAAATTTCTCCGAGTATAACTGATTATTCTCCTCTTTGTTCTCTTCTGAGGCATGGAAACATCATGTATGATTAGTATGGATAAACAAAGACCGGGTGGGGGGGTGGGGGTTAATCCTCCTATATATCAAATTTAGAAGAACCATATATGACGGATCCGGCAACAGATCCAAGAGAACACTATTCCTCGTGGATGGACTGCAAGCTTCTACAAACTGCAAAAGTCCTGTGCAGTTTATTTATTAAGAGGAAAGAAACACCTCAATGGGCCTCACAAGAGGAGGGGAGAGAGAGAGAGAGAGAGAGGATATAAGTAATTGGTTCCCAAAGCTATCATCGCATTAAAAAACTATGGGATTCCTTCGAGAGGTTTCTCTGATCACCATCTATATTCTCTCTCTCTCTCTCTCTTTCCTAATGTGCATAAAGCCTTTATCTCCATGATTTCCATATACTTGCCTGACAATATCATCTGGGCCAGACCAATTCTCTACATCCTCCAATATATGTCGTTCCTCATTAGAAACTAATTAAGATTATCTGATTACCAACTCAGGTACTGTTTTAGTACAGAATTTTTTGGACTTAATGCATGCATTACGGTAAACTATTAAAGAGGAATAGCAAATATATGATATGACTGGGTTCAGATGATCTCACTCCTAGCTAATAATCACCGTCTAGACATGGCACCCACCCTCCATGTCAATGCTCAATATTGCCACGACGTACGTCCACAACGATGAAGACCGGCCGGGTAGTCCTTCGACATTATGCTCACAAAGTCATCATCAGTTACGACTTTGGCATGGTATGGGAATAAGTTGGCATTCTATTTAAAGGTTTGGCATGGATTTTTTTTTTTTAGCAAATCGATATCTAAGTTGATACGATAAAAAGAGTGAATCTTCGATGTCGTGATTAACTAGATAATTTTATATATACGAGAAATATGAAAGGAAGAAATACATAAACAACGTGGTCACAAGTTAAAGATACCGTACGTAGAGGGGCTAAATATACGTGAAGCATCGGCCTAAGAAAATGAAAGGTAAGCCAACGAGCCGAGGATCAGACCCGGTCTCGAAAAAAACTCGTAGAGTTTATTTTACGGAATATATTTCTGGTTGTAACACCTTTAGTTGGATAGATCTTCTTTAGTTGTCCCTTATGATCATTTATATAATTGTCCGGTGATGCAGGAGCAAGAAATATAAAAAACAACTTACTCCGATTACAGTTACTCTTCAACCACAATTCCGCACCTCTTGACCTACGGAAGATTCACATCTAATTTGATTCCTTATCTAAATTCAAAATAATGACGATGATTGGTTGGCACAAATCCAAATGACTTGATTATTTTTCATATTCTGTCCATATTAACCAGCATGAACATATATATACGTACATCAATATTATCTCTGGTCAGCTGCTACACCAAACCCATTCCATTCTTGATCAGCCTGTTTGCTTAATTATGTAACTTATGCTTTCCTCTCAGGGTAACCTCCTATATATCTTCCTCCTGAGATTTTTCTCTCTCCTTCTCAAGTTATCTCATGCAAAATTCAATCTTTATTGGTTTTGTCTCCCCTCTGCTACGTGGCACGGGATATGTCCCCACCCATATATATGTGAGAGTAAATGTTGGATGAGTATTTTGCCTTCACCGATAACAAATGGTTCTTTGCAAAAAAAAGATTGAGGTAGATTGCAAGAAGACAATTTCATTGACCGGCGAGTACTAAAAGTACAGGACTTGTTAGAGATTCTCAGTCAATAAAATCACTTTCTTATAATATTCTGCTTCTTCTTTATTAAAAGAAGATTCATGAAATAAGCATCTCTCTTATTGGGATCACCTTCCGACTCAAGTAGGGAGTTTAGGCCATAGCTACCAATCTCTCTATTTCCTTTTCCCCTAACTTTTCCCTTGCACTTATTTCTACCGATCACCCCCATAATCCTTACCCTAACCATACATCATAATCCCATGGCTCCTCGGCGTGTTCCTATTGACAGCTCCCTTCCCTCTTTAGCCTCCTCCCATGCGCCCCTAGTCTTTGTTGGATCTAATCTCTTTCCTCGTCTCCTTCTTTCATATGGGAATACTCTTGGGCTTCTTTGCCTTGTAATGACCATACAAATTAAAGGACTTGGCATTCTCTTGTGTGGTGCTCATGGTTCAGTTCACCTTCATGCCTATGACTATGAGTGTGTCCATTCGTCTGAACTCTTGAGCTATTTCAACTATATATAAATGAGAAAGACTTAGTGTATTTTCATATTGACTAGGCACTAAGTCCATGAGCCCCCCAACAATTGAGTTGTCACTTTATCACTCTCCATGTGAGGGGTGCCACATAGATTTAGTGCCTAGTCATATTGTACATAAGTGTAATATAAAAGTGTACTAAATATATATATATATATATATATATATGTCTCTCTTATATTAGCTACAGTTGAGTGCAAGTAGGGCTGTTTTTTTTTTTTTTTAATAAACATGCAGCAAGTTCAGCACCGGTCGAGTGCACTCCACCCCAGCAGGGTGAAATGTGCTCACTCCCCCAGGCGAGACCTGCCACAGAACTTTTATTAATAATGCAAAACTATACAGGAACTACGGGGCATATCCCTGAGAGTTACAATAGTGCTAAGAAACTCTAAGATTCCCCAGACCCTCCCCAAATAGAGCAGGAAAACAAGACCAAGGAAGCTGGGTGGAAGAAATAAAAACCCCATCACATCGAGTGTTACAAGCATAAGTGGCCAAAGCATCCGCCACCTGATTTGCTTCCCTATAAACATGAGAGACTTGGGCTCTATTACACTGCACAAAATCAAAGGTAAATTTCCACCACCGATAGCATGTCCAAGATGGAGCGATCCCAGTGCGTAGCGAATTCACCAAAATCATGGAGTCCGAACAAATTTGATCAACATGAAAACCTTTCTCCACAGCCAACTTCACACCATCATACATCGCTCTGACCTCTGCAAGAATGCTATAACCATACCCATAAAAATGAGAGAAAGCAAGAACAACAGATGCAGAGGCATTCCTAACAACAACCACACCACCACAGGGACCCGGATTTCCTTAGAAGCACCATCAACATTGAGAAGAAAGCTTTGTAAAGGCGGGATCCATCTAACCAGTTTGCAAGACTTGACATGAGGCTGAACAACAAAACCCAACTCATAGATTGCTGCATATTGTTGCGGAGTAGCGGCATCTTTGAAGACCATACGATGTGTAGCAGTATTGACCAGACCATGAATGCTTTGAATTATAGATTTAACAGAAAAAGTAACTTGTTCAAATTTTATTTTGCATCTAATCTTCCATATCTCCTAAAGAATAAGAATGGAGCAATATATAGAAATGAAACCATGGGGATTAGTAGCGCTACTTCCTTTGATAATGTCCCACAGGCGCACAGAAATATTTGTGTGAATTCCAATACCAGGTTGAAGGAGAGGAGCAACCCAAGACCACAAAGCCTTAGCCAAATCACTATGCACAAAGAGATGATTCAGATCCTCAACCTGAGGGCAAGTACAACAACAACACCTTGAAGGTAGGGGAATACCACAATCCGTAATACGACTATCAACAAGGACTGCCCTTTGAAGAAGTAACCAAGCAAAGAGAGAAGCACGCCTGCTAAACCGATGATGCCAAATGCGGAGGAGTGGCGACCTTTGAACACCATGATACCGGATCAGATCATAGGCACTCTTGATAGAAAATTTACCAGAATAGGTAGCAGTCCAAACAGGAAAGTCATCATAGTTGGAAGGGACAGCTCCTGAGCACCCAAGTAACAGGTAACGCAGTGGATGTTGAGAATTAAGGAAAACCTCCCGAACATTAGGCGACTCCTGAAGAGGGGATATACCTGATAGCTCCCTAATAGGCTTATCTCCAATCCAAACATCATGCAAAAAATTAATGTTACCACCATTGCCCAGCACCCATCTAGTGTATTGCTTAACAATATCAAAAGCACCATAAAAAACCTTTTTAGAGATACCATGTGGATAGGAAATCAGATTACCATTGAACAAATACCGGCCTTTAGCATAGATAGCCCACAGAGAAGAACCATGCAGAACATTCCAAACAAGTTTGATAACCATAGCCATCTGCACATGCCAAAGACTTCTAACACCAAGCCCACCTTACAGGTTTTTGAATAATCTCCCAAGACACCCAGTGTCTACGCTTATCACAGCTAGGACTACCCCAAAAAAATGCAGCACAGAGACGTTCAATGTAATGAACAACAAACTTAGGCATAGCAGACATAGTAAGAAGGTAAACTGGCATAGAGGACAAAATGGAATTAACCAAAGTTAATCTCCCAGCCTTAGACAGGAACCTTGATTTCTAGGACCCAATGCGAACATTAACTTTGTCCATTAACAGTCTGTAATCCGCAATAGCTATTCTACCAAGATAAGTCATGACATCCCTCTGGCGATGAAAACCAGTCAGTCTAGTGATGCTAGAAGCCAGCTGAGCAGTGGCGTTTTTAGCAATAAGGAAGGAGCTTTTACCATGATTAATCCTTTGACCAGAGGACTTCTCATAGATTTTCACAAAATTCATGGTTTTCCTGATATTATTAACCTGGCCATTAAGGAAAAGAAGGGCATCATCTGCATACAAAAGATGGGACATAATCCTGCAACCTCTAGGACCCGAATAAGGACTGATGATCTTAGTGTCCAAGAGCATACGCAACCCTCTACTCAAAGTCTCCTCCATAATTATGAAAAGAGCAGGCGCAATAGGGTCTCCCTGACGGAGGCCCCTAGAAGATTTAAAATACCCAGCAAGAGCACCATTAAATAAGACAGAGAACCAACAATTAGATATGAGCATGGGAATGAGAGATGAATCTGGTAGAGAAACCAAACTTGTTTAAGACTTCCAGGAGAAAGTCCCATTCAACTCTATCGTAGGCTTTCATCATATCAAGCTTGAAGATAACCTTGTGTCCACGAACTTTCCTACCCAAATCAGTGGCCAACTGCCTAGCCAAGAAAACATTATCCATGATATTTCTACCTTGGACAAAGGCGCCCTGCTCCATGGAAATAATAGTAGACAATATTGGAGCAAGTCTTTGCTAAGAATACAGACACAATCTTGTAAAAAAAATTACAAAGACTGATGGGACGGTAATCACCAAAAGTAGAAGGAGTGTCCACCTTAGGAATCAGCGCAATAATAGAAGAGGAGACACCTCTAGGCAGCGGGTAACCAGCAAAGAACCCAACAACGGCCTCAGTCACATCCCTACCAACAATGTCCCAGCAAGAAGTGAAAAGTTCCCAGTAAAGCCATCAGGTCCCGGAGCACTATTTCCTTTCATACCCCAAACAGCAAGCTTAACCTCTTCATCAGTAGGAATAACAGTAAGCATGATATTATCTTGGTGGGTAATAAGATTTGGAATAGCTTGAAGCAGATGACTATCAATATCATGGTGTTCAGAAGACAAAAGGGAAATAAAATAACGTCAGCCTCAGATTTAAGAATCTCCTGGTCCTCACACCAATTACATCAACACGAAGTCTATGAATATAGTTTCTGCAACGGCGACTTCTAACGGCTGCATGATAGAAGACCGTGTTTCTATCACCCTCTTCTAGCCACTGAATTCTAGATTTTTGGCACCAAAACATCTCCTGGCAATGCAAGACCTGGCTAAGCTTAGCATTAGCTTCATTCAACAAACAAAGATTAGTAGGTGTGGGATCATCATCAAAAAGTTGCTGACAGGCAGCAATATGAACCTCAGCATTTTTAAGATTAGTATCAATATGACCAAAAACATTTTTATTCCAGGATCTCAAAGCAATTTGACAGTCTTAAGCTTCTCTTGTAATTTAAGGAAAGGATTAGCATACCACCGATCTTCAGAATACCAAGCACTTTTTACATAGTCCAAGAAAGTATCATTCGTGGTCCACATGTCTGAAAAATAAATCTGGAAGGCTGTTGGTGCACCTGATTTAACTGAACAAAAAGGGGAGCATGATCAGACGGTCCTCGAGATAAATGTTGCACCGAGCATCCAGGAAAATTTCATAGCACACTTCTTATTAATAAAAATTCTGTCAAGTCTAGCTCTGATAGACTGAGGCCCAGTTCTCTTATTTGTCCATGTAAAAGGTGAGCCCTTAAATCCAGCATCAACGAGACCAACAGCAGAGTTGAAAGCATTAAACTCCAACATAGATGTAGTATTGGGCAATAGACCACCCTTCTTTTTAGAACTCTGGACAACAGAATTAAAATCACCTCCAACCAACCATGGGACATCAATAGTATCAACCAGAGCTAGAACATCATCAAAAAGAGCTCTTCTTTCGCAAAGAAGACAGCTAGCATAGACTGCAGTGATGAACATTAACGGGGTCCCATTTTTATGGAGCAAACCAGTAACATGTTGAGAGGTGTAAGATGTTATCTTGAAAGAGAAAGGTTGGTTATAAAAAATCCAGATCTTAGAGTCAATTAGGATATCATTAACACAGAAGTCCATACGTAAATATTTGCAAATGCGAGTGGCCTTATGGAGTTCCAATTTCGGTTCAAAGATAGCTAAAAACTGAATATTGTTCCTCTTAATCAAGTACTTGAGAGCCCTCTTGGAGGCCTTATTAGTGAGGCCTCTAATATTCCAGAAAAGGATGTTATTAATCATGATGAAACATACCCACAGTGACCATCGGCAGCTCTGGCCTTGGATCTCGTATGCATGCCACCTTTAGATGAAGTCTCACGATGTTTAGGAAGGTTGAGAGGAGGCATTAGAAGGTTTTCAGTAGTTACCTTTAAAGGGTCCTTGGGAAATTCCTGCAATGACATCTTAGCAGCTGGACTGCTACCCAAATCCACATACAGATCCACACCTGCTAAAAGTTGGGGCTCCCCTTCTCCCTTCTCTGCGGCGAGCAGAACGCCATGCAAAGCCACCGGCGGCGCCGCCGCAATGATACCTGCCACTACATCACCATGCATACGTGACTGCTCACTGTCATTATGTTGTTGGTCTTTCTGATTGCTCTGATCAACAGGGATAACGCGCCTGTTCGTGGGAGCATGCACAATATCTGTGGAATAAGGAATAACCGGAACCGGAGAAGGCTCCTGAGAAGGGCCAGTATGAATATCACTACTAACAGGGATCTGCTCACTCTTATCACCATTAAGAACTACATTATCATCAATAGGATGAGAGACATCCTCTCTCAGGCGCTCAAAGGCATTGCTAACCAGGACGTCAGCACTAAGTTGCACAACCTTTTTTTTAGACCCACGAACAGGCCTCCACTGTTGGTCCTTTTGAACCATCGCAGTTGCACCAGCATCCTTAGGAGCCTGGGTTTGCAAAATTTGCTTATTCTTCTTATGACAGGTGTCTTCTCCATGACCAATACGACATCAAAACTTACATAAGGGAGGAACCCTATGATAATTAACTTTTTTCCAGAATCCCTGGTCGCCATACCCAATCCATATTTTCTCCTGCAACGGAGCAGCAATATCCACTTCTAAACACACCAAAGCCTCAGCAGTTTGAGTCCAAGCACACGTCGCTTCATGGATACGAAGGACCTGTCCCAGATTGTTGGCAGTGGATCGAAGATAATCTTCATTATATAGACTAACAGGAAGGCCAGGAAATCCCACCCATATTGGCATCATGGAGGGATCCTTATCAAAATCGAAGGAAGTAGACCACCTGAAGAAACGGAATAAGTAACCTTTGATATATAAGCTCTTACGCAAGAGGACCAATAGGAAATCTTCTTCTGCATCAAATCGAAGTAAGAGATGGCGATGATTCAAAATGCTGGCTATGAAGTCAGACTTGAGCCCAAGTCTAGCAGAGAGACATGTCTTGATCTCCGGTATGGATGGACGGCCATAAGAACATTTAACTATAATAGCTCTGTGAAGGACTTCTTCAGACTTTTGCACTTCATCCTGAGTGAAAAAAACCGTAGGTTCTCCCGCATCAGTGAACGCCGGCGCCTTAACAGGTAAGAAGACCTTAGACGGACGGAGGGACTCTGATAAAGCTTGCGCAAATGAGACCCGTTTACCTTAAACTCGAACTGGATCAGTAAATTAAAGTGGGTAAAGCATACCGATTTTACCCGATAATACATACATGGATGGGTCTAGATCCATTCTTTTATTATATTTATTTAGTGGGTATGACAGGGTCTGTCTATTGGGTTTGAAAAAATCTCAGACGTGGGACTCGCCGCTGCCCCCTTTCTCTCCCAATTTCAACCCATCGCCGACGATGCTAGTGCCTCCCCCATCGCCGACGATGCTGCTGCCATCCCCCATCGCCGACGACGCTGCCTCACCCGCGGTCGGCGAGCCGCGAACTAGGTCGCCAAACTAGGCATCAACTCGGAGGGGAGGAGCCAGTGCGGTGCAGGCCCCAGAGCAGGCGAGCGGGGCGAGGTCGACCTGTTACAGGACGAGGAGGGCCGTCATGAAGGAAGCCGCCGAGACGGGGACAACAGCTCGGACAACAGAGCTCCCGGAGGCCAGCGCCCGAGCGTAGGAGCCACCCAAGGGCGGCGCCACCGGTGAAGCAGTTGAGGGAGAGGTCGAGCCGCCCCAGCTGCAGCTGCATAGCCCCCACGCTGTCGCCTTCCCCGGCTCCAAGGGAGAACCCTAGAGAGTTCCCAGAGAGGTTCAATCTCCTCAGAGAAGGACACGCCTCGGCCAGGGCAGGGATCCCAGCAGACACGGAGCCCTGGAGGGTGTTCCCGGAGAGGTCGAGCTCGAGCAGGCGGCCGCCGCAGCGGGAGGCCGTGCCCGGCGCGAGCTCCCCGATGATGTTGGTGCGTTGCAGCGCGAGGCTCTCCAGGCGGTCGAGGGAGAGCAGGGAGGCGGAGACGGCGGCGAAGTCGGCGTCGAGGGGGAGGTCGCGGAGGGAGACGGAGGCGATGCGGAGGGCGCGGCAGGAGACGCCGACGAAGGAGGCGCAGGGGTTGGCGCCTGGGAGCCAGGTGGGGAGGGCGTGGTCGGGGTTGGGGAGGGAGGCCTTGAAGGGGAGGAGGAGCTGGAGATCACCATCAGTGGCGGCGGCGGTGGGGCTACTGCTGCAGGAGAGGAGGAGGAGGAAGAAGAGGAAGGAGAGGAGGTGGGAAGGGGAAGGAGGGGAGGCCATGGTGGGAGCGCTGGGGTCGTCTTCTGCTGCCACCATCAAGGGAAGAGGCTTCACCATCTCCCCCTCCGCCATTAGAGAGACACAGGAGAGAGCGCAGTGTAGAGAGAGAGCAGCTTAGAGAGAGAAAGAGAGAAGGGACAGAGAGAGCGACGGCTGAGATCTCCCTGCCCATCCCTAAAGTGGACGGATCGGATGGACTTCTAGTTGATCAGACGGTTGAATCTGAAGGAGTTTATCAGACGGCTGCAGAGGAGACTTTGTCGGACGATCTGGTTCCAAAATGTGTTTAGTGCACTTTGATTTTTTATTTTTTTAGAATTTTTCATTGTATTTAAAGAAGTAATTAAGTTATAAATAAGATCTGAATTCAGATCTGGATCTAAAATATTGTGTTTAGTGTATTTGATTTTTTTTTAAATTTTTAGAAGTTTTATTGTACTTAATGAAGTAATTAAGTCATAGATAGTATTTAGATCCAAATCTGATTCAAAATGTTGTGTTTAATATGCTTGATTTTTTATTTTTTATTATTTTTATTTTTTTATATTTAGAGAAGTAATTTATAAGTTATAGAATATGCATCCAGATCGGGATTCAAAATGTTGTTGTATCATCTTGATATTCTATATGTACAATCGGGATTAAAATTTTTATAAGAAATAAAAGTTATCATTATGGGTTTAAGTTTGAGACCCATGCCCATTCTTTAAAAATAATCAAAAAATGGGTATGGATATATCTTTGTGAGAAGTTATAGGGTATGGGTATATACCTTACTTAACACTATTGGGTCTTAATTGGGCATGAACATATTAGACCCATTCAGACCCATTTGACAGCCCTAAGTGCAAGAATTGGATCTCTGTCGACAACGATCTCTTACTTGTTTGCAATGAAAGCCTCTCTTCGATCATCATCGTCAGAGAGCGGCTCCCATCTTCATCAAAGCAGATCCCGGTGAGAATGATAGATATTCTCTAGATAGCGGGAAGCTTCTAGTAACTTGTTTCTACAGACGCCGCTGCCCCCTCTCTTTCGAGCCTCAATTTCTCTCCATGTCTCTCCTCATTTCGGCTTCTATGGGTGTCGCTATCGATTTATTTAGTCTTTTGGTATTCTCTTCCCCAACCTTCTTCAAGATCACAATTCAAGATAATAGTTCATGGCTCATAATTAAATGTCCGGAGCCTCTTAATTTAGGGTATTAGAGTTTCAAATATTACTCGTGGTTTGAAACTCTTTCGCACACTCTTCAACATCTGCGTCATCTTTGCTATCTCTATCAATTTGCTACTCAGAATTTTTACAACTTTCTCCTCAAGAGTCGGCCCTTATCTCGATTTCTCTTTAGTTCTGCCCAACTTCTACATAGTTATGCTTGCTCTTGCAATTTGATATGATGTAGTTCTCGTTGTGGTTATGAGCTTCTTATCTATCCTATCCCATGAGGGTGTTTGTGTATTTTGCTCTGCTTTCCTCTCTACTTATAAGGTTTGTTTGGAAGTCTCCTCTCATGTAATGTTCTATGTAATTTATTTTATCTAATGAATGGAGTCATAAGCTCACCACTTTGCAAAAAAAACAAAAAAACTTGTTTCTACGGATGTAATAATCACTATGAAAAAAAATTGAAGTGCATAAATTGAGATGTATATATTGATACAGGTCGATCCTCGGTAGATCGGATGAAGAGCATGCTATCTGGCCAGCGTCCGCCGAGGTGACGAACCGACCGAACTGGATGACACGTCCCGAGTAGAGATTGGTTGGTCAGTGGTGTGGATCGATCCTCGGGAGCTTGGCCAGGGAGCAACGTCCACCGAGCTGACCCCGAACTGTCCATTGATGAGAGACATATGGAACTGAGCGTCCGGACGAGTCAAGTCCCACCGTGGCCCTCGGTGGTAACACGCCAGCCTGGACTTTCTTAATGTTGACCCGCATGACCATAATGGAAAGACTCATTGGCGGGAAGGCCCAAAGATCGTGGGCCGTGTCTGTTAACTGTCCTGGCATGACTATAGTGGGAAGGTCCAATAATGACAAGTCCTGAAGGTCGCAACTACTGGCCGCAGCATGATCGCTTGCCCGAAGTATTCGGGACCAGTCCATCCGCACCTGCCACCCATTACCCCAATCAGCGAGAATCTAGGGCGGTTGCGTGGGCACGTCCTCGAGTCATTTCCCATAATCCAACCCGCAGAACCCCTATAAAAGGGAGAGACATCCCTCATGAAAAAGGTACGCAACTTCTAGTCTACAAACTCTCTTGCTCCGACCTCTCGAACTGACTTGATCGTCGAAGTCTTTCCCCACCGAGGTCCCTCGGTGGTCTTGCAGGTCAGAGCTCGGCAACACCTTCTGCTTCACGCCATCATCCCTTGGGAAGCTGCTCGACCTGAGCCGACCTCGTTACTCCAGCAGTAACATTTTTGGCACCGTCTGTGGGAATTTCTCGTACAAAAAGCTTGCTTTTATGGCGCCCAAGGGAAAGACGGCGGCTCGTTCTTTTGGCGATGAGATCGTCCCCAATACTATTGTCGAGGAGATCGCTGGAGGAGGTTCTGGCACTGGGGAGCAAGGTTCGAACACCTCTTCTTATCTCGACCGCGTCGAGACAATGATCGCGGGGCTTCACGAGATGCTGGCTCGGATGGAGCAGAACCAGCAGGCGATGGTGGCTCAAGGCGAGGCGGCGAGTCATCTGATCGCCCCTGCACCAGTCATCCATGACGACGCCGGGCCTACGGTGTAACGTCGTGTGCTTTTCGGATCCATGCGGATCGTGTGTATTGTGGTTGTCGCGGCCGTTGTGAGGCCAATGTGAGTTGGTTGTGTGGAATGTATGGTGTGGATGTGTGGCTTGAGCAGGTGAAGTGCAGGGTTGGTCCTGAAATGAAATAGGATCTGCTGCAGTTCAGTTGGAGTTGGCGGCCAGGGGTGGCCGTTGACTGGTTGGCGTCCAGGTAAGTGGACGTTGACTGCATGAACTTGGCAGCTTAGGATGTGGACGTTTAGAGTGGCGGTTGCTCTTGGCGGCATAGGGGTTGACGCCAACCTGAGAATTCTGCAGGTTATAGGCTCACCCGAGGGCATGTTTCCTACCCTGTTCTCAATCCCCCTTGCCCCAGCTTGTTGCCCCAGTGTTCCTAAAGCTTCCAACAGGTACTGAAGGGTGCTTGGAGGATCGTGGAACGTGTGGCGTCGCCGAATTGTGCGAGGAAACGTCGTGACGTGGTGAAATTCTCGTGGGAACTCGCGGAGGGTTCGACGTGAACCGAGAAATTGCGGGAGGTTCTAGCGTGTTCTGAGGTAGGGGACGAACCCGTTTAGCTCCATAGAAACATTAAAACACATCGTAACCACCTGAATCAGTATGATAATGTATTTTCGGATTAAGTTGCACCATACGGGGATAATGGGTGGTTTGAGTAATTTAGTGAACAAAGCATGCTGTGTTGGGTTGTTTTGGGTTCATGCATGTTTAAAGAACCGTTTCAGTATATTTTTCTGTAGTTTAAACGGTTGGAAAACCTGTAGAGCCGGATTAGGGTTTCTGCAGGGTTTGAGGCCGAAGAACTTGGCGTCAACATCGCTTGTCGCCAAGCTCCTCAGCCAGGATGTAGACGGCCAGATCCCTTGTCGTTGACTTATTGTAAGCGGCAGTCGATGTTGCCGCCTACTGGTTATGAACAGAAATGACTAAGTTACGGTATTTATCGATGATGCGTGTGTATTGGTACATGAGGTGCACTGAGTGCACATGGCTCTCGTGTTTAGCATACAAGGTATGCTGTTAGTTACTTACTTTCGTGCTGCGCGTTGTATTACGCGAGTCAGTTGGGTTCACGTGTAGTGAACCATTGTTACTTGTGGTTTACGTGAGGTTTCACGTGGTTTGTGTGTGACGTGCACGTGGTTCTGTGTACGTGACTAGTAGTACTACGCCTACCGTGGTTACCTCTCCAGTTGGGTGCCCCAGGTTCTTTGTGAGCCAGGATGTTAGCTCGGGGCTTTGTCCCGGTACTTGTGTTGTACCGTCGAGGTCTGTGTCGTCTGACCTGGACACCCTCACTCTTGTGTTTGAGTTGCACATCAGGCTGAGGGAAAGACGACAGTGGGACAGTGACACTTGTGTTTGTCTTAAGTCACTTGTAGCGCGCTCGTAGTTGGGGGTACGGACACCAGTAGTCGACACTGGTCCCCAGCTAGTCCTTTTCTAGTGCCTCACTCTAGAGAGCCCGGGCCAGGGTCTCCTAAGGTGTCAGGCATGGGCCTGTGACCGTGTGGTCCGCAGGTGGTGGTGTTTAGTTGGTCTCCATAGTTGCTTGACCTTTTCACGTGGAGCGACAGCTGGACCTTTCGTCCGTGGCTGCTAGACTGAGAGGTAGACCTGTGTTAGCTTGTTCGAGTCAGTTTCTGGTGTCGCGAACCAGTTCACATGGCTCGTGTTGGCTGTCTCTACTTTATCTTGTGCACCTGTACTGGTTTGCCATTTAATTATTAAAGTTGTTTTACGTAGTCGGCAGACGGTGAGTACTTTTACAGCTTTAATATTCTGTTTAGCTGTTCTATAAATTGTTGGTATTGTTTACTGCTTTCGTACCTGTGGTTTTGGTTTGCTCGGTGTTGGGGGAGTTCCCTACTGAGCCAGTGACTAGCGAGGCTCACCCCTACCCCCACAGGTGAGAGCGAGGAGGACGTTTCACGATCGTCGTCCAGCTCAGAGCCGCGCCGTAGTGGTGCAGGGTCAGTACCTCCAGCGGTGTAGTTCCAGTTGTGTAGTACTCCAGCAGTGTAGTTAAGTTAGTTGTTTACTTTCTTCAGTTGTACCTCGAGGTATGCCCCAGGCTCTTGTACTTCTTTTCAGTTTTGTGGAAATTTGGCTATGTAACTTGTGAATTATATATATAAAATGGTGTGTTCCTTTGTGTTTACACGGACTGTGGTTTGGTTTCCCTTGCGAGGCTTCGGCCCATTCGCGGGAGGCGGACTCGGATCAAGTACGTTATCGGTTTAACGGGCTTGGCCGAGGTATTCCGCCACAGTTGGTATCAGAGCAAGGTTCGTGTTAATATAAGGGAACTAGAAGGATACATAGCCTTATTTCAGTCTTTGTACACTACTGGTAGGGACCCTGGTTTTTGATAACTTGTTGTTTTGATTCTTCTTTGGTATTTTGTTTATGTAGAAAATTTCTGGAATGGCTGATAGAAGAGATTGGGGTGGTGGAGGAGATGATCCGGAGGAAAGCACCCAGCGTATGATAGAGAGGATCTGGGAAAGCCTCACGGATATTCGGGCGAGGATGGATCAGCAGGTGCTGGTACCACCAGTTGCAGTGCCACCTGGGGATGGAGAGGCTGTACCTGTAGCTCCAGTCCCGCCGAGAGTGGAGGTACCTTTTGCAGTACCTGTGCCACCACCACCACCAGTGTTGATAGCAGAAGAACCAGTGATGCAGGTGGAGAAGTTTCTGAGATTGCAGCCACCTACTTATTTAGGAGGGCCGAATCCAGATACAGCTGAGCATTGGGTTCATGAAATTGAGAGGGTCTTTGCGACTATGAGGTGTCCGGCAGCAGATAGAGTTGTGTTAGCTGCTTATCAGTTGAGGGGCTTTGCCTTGGAATGGTGGCGACTGAAGATGCAGACCACCTTCGCAGGTAGGATAGAGGAGGCCATCACTTGGTCAGAATTTCTTGATGTATTTAACGATACATTCTTTCCGATTCAAGTGCAGCAGGTGAAAAGAGAACAATTCCGGACTCTTCAGCAAGGTAACTCTTCAGTTCTAGAGTACCAGATGAGGTTTATGGCACTCAGCCGTTATGCACCTTATGTTGTTTCTGATAATAATATGATGGTTGAGTACTTTATTAGAGGCTTGAGAGTGGAATTGCAGGATGCGATAGTACCTCTTATGTGCAAGACAGTGGAAGAGGCAGCTCAGAGAGCAGCTACTTTGGAGAGATCTATTCGGACTCGTCAGGTGGGCGAGTCAGGTTCAGGTAGTTTCCGGTTACCACAGCAGTCAGTGGGTGCAAGCAGGGGTAAAGCACCAGCAGGAGCTTCTTCATCAGGCTTCGGTAAATGGGGCCAAAAATTAAAGCAAGCATTTAAAGGAAAAGGAAGAGGATGGGGAGGTCGTCTGCAGTTCTAGTAGGGCCGAGGTAGGCCTGAGGTGGAGGAGTCGTAGCAGAGTACTGCCAGGCAGCCTGTTACTCCACCAGGATATAGATGCTATAATTGTAATCAGCCGGGACATTTGATCCGCAATTGTCCCTATCCGAGGGAGTATGGATATGGTAGAGGTGTGCAGCAGCAGCAGTAGCCTCAGCAGTTTCAGCAGCCACAGCCAGGTCGTGGCAGAGGAGCACCGCAGCAGCGGGGAAGAGGCCGGGTTATGGCTATCACCCGAGCCCAGGCGGAGGCATCGAATATGATAGAAGGCACTTTACCTCTTTATGAATATTCAGCAAGAGTTTTATTTGATTCGGGTGCCTCTCATTCTTTTATTTCTGAAGAATTTCTGGATTGTATAGCTCATCCTTTAGAAGAGAAATCTTGTGAGTTGGTAGTGGAGGTTCCTTCAGGTGAGTTTTTACTCACTTCAAGCTATATAGATGAAGCTCCTGTTATGATTGAAGGGAACCAGATGCTGGGTCGGTTGTATGCCCTGCAATTAGCAGATTATGATATTATTTTGGGTATGGACTGGCTTGAGATGTATGGAGCAATGTTAGATTGCAGAAAGAAAAGGATCAGATTTTGTCATCCTAATGGTGCAGTATTTGAATATCAAGGTATGCCTTTTTATACCTCTAAGTTTCTAATTTCTGCAATTAAAGCTAGAAAGTTGATAAATGCTGGATGTGTGGCTTATTTAGCCTCGGTAAGTTTGGTAGAAGCTAGTCAGCCAGTAGAAACAGTTCCCGTGGTTAGGGAATTTGCTGATGTTTTTCCTAAGGATTTGCCTGGTTTAGCTCCACATAGAGAGGTGGACTTTACCATTGAGTTGCTGCCAGGTACCATGCCGATTTCTAAAGCTCCATATCGAATGGCACCAGTAGAACTTAAGGAATTGAAAAAGCAGTTAGAGGAATTGTTGCAGAAAGGGTTTATTAGACCGAGTCATTCCCCATGGGGAGCGCCGGTTTTATTTGTGAAAAAGAAAGATGGAAGTTTTCGGATGTGTATTGATTATAGAAAGTTAAATGATGTGACCATCAAGAATAAATACCCGTTGCCGAGAATAGATGATCTATTTGATCAATTGCAATCAGCAAAGGTGTTTTCCAAAATTGATTTGAGGTCCGGGTACCATCAGTTAACAATTAAAGAAGAAGATATAGACAAGACAGCATTCAGAACTAGATATGGTCACTTTGAGTTTGTGGTTATGCCTTTTGGGTTGACTAATGCTCCTGCAGGTTTTATGGATCTGATGAATAGAATTTTTCATCCATATTTAGATCAATTTATTGTGGTCTTTATAGATGATATTCTGATTTATTCAGCATCTGAAGAGGAGCATGCAGCTCATTTGAGGTTTACCCTGCAGTTGTTAAGGGATAACCAGTTGTTTGCCAAATTCAGTAAGTGTGAATTTTGGCTGAAAGAAATTCAGTTCCTGGGTCATGTTATCTCTGCTAGAGGAGTGGCAGTGGACCCAAGTAAAGTGGAAGCAGTGATGAGATGGGAAGTGCCTAGGACAATAACTGAGATTAGAAGTTTTCTGGGATTAGCAGGTTATTACATGCGCTTCATTCAAGATTTTTCTAAGATTGCGGCACCTATGACTAAGTTGACCAGGAAAGGGGTGCCTTTTGTGTGGTCCGGTGAATGTCAGAAAAGTTTTATGGAATTAAAGAAGAAACTTACATCAGCACCTATATTGACATTACCGTCAGGGAGTGGTGGTTTTGTGTTGTATACTGATGCTTCAAGGAGAGGACTTGGCGCAGTGCTTATGCAGCATGGTAAAGTAATAGCTTATGCGTCCAGGCAATTGAAGCCAGCAGAGGAGAATTACCCCACTCATGATTTGGAGTTAGCAGCAGTTGTATTTGCCTTGAAAATGTGGAGGCATTATCTGTATGGCGAGAGATTTGAGATCTTTACAGATCATAAAAGCTTGAAGTATATCTTCTCGCTGAAAGATTTAAATCTTCGCCAGCGCAGATGGATCGATTATTTGAAAGATTATGATTTCAGTTTGGCTTACCATCCGGGTAAGGCCAATGTTGTAGCAGATGCCTTGTGCAGAAAGGCATATATGAATTTGATGATGATTAAAGAGTGGAAGTTGTATGAAGAAGTAGCGGAGAACTCCTTATATGTGCCCAGTAGTCAGCGACGGGCAGTGCTAGCTGCTAGTGCTGTAGAGTCGTCTTTGTATTGGCAGATAGTTGAAGCTCAGAGAGCAGATGCCAGTTTGGCTGAAATTGTAAAAATGGAAGGAGTTACTATTGATGATAATTGTGTGGTCAGGCTCAGAGGCAGGTTGTTTGTTCCTACAGAGAGAGAGGTGAAGCAGCGAGTATTGGAAGAGGCTCATAAATCTAGGTACACTATTCATCCAGGTAGTACTAAAATGTACCATGATTTGAGAAAGCATTTCTGGTGGCCTCTTATGAAAAAGGAAATAGCAGAATTTGTTTCAAGATGTGTTATCTGTCAGCAGATTAAAGCAGAGCATCAGAAGCCAAGTTCAGGGCATAATGGAATATGGGTATTTGTTGACAGATTGACCAAGGTATGCAGATTAGTGGCAGTGAGTATGTCTTGGACAGTGGACAGGTTGGCAAATATTTATGTTGAAAAGATTGTTCCACTGCATGGTATCCTGAAGACAATTGTGTCTGATAGAGATCCAAGATTTACTTCTGGTTTTTAGAGAAGTTTGCAGAAGGTGATTGGAACTAAGTTGAGGTATAGCTCCGCTTATCATCCTCAGACAGATGGTCAGACAGAGAGGACTATCCAGACAATTGAAGATATGTTGTGGGCTTGTTGTTTAGTTTGGGGAGGTAGCTGGGAGCATCATTTGGGAATGGTTGAGTTTGCCTACAATAATAGTTATCATACCAGTCTTGGGATGGCACCGTATGAAGCTTTATATGGAAGGCCATGTACAACCCCATTGAACTGGCATGAAGTGGGAGAAAGGCAGTTAGTGGGTCCTGAATTGATTCAGCAAACCACTGAAGTAGTGAAGTTTATTAAAGAGAAATTGCAGGCAGCTCAAAGTAGGCAGAAAAGTTATGCAGATGTCCGGAGAAGACCACTTCAGTTTGAGGTGGGAGATTTTGTTTTCCTGAGAGTTTCTCCAAGTAAGGGAATCATGAGGTTTGGCAAGTCTGTAAAGTTGAGTCCAAGATATGTAGGACATTTCCGAGTAATAGAGAGAATCGGGGAAACAGCGTATAGGCTGGATTTGCCAGCAGATTTTGCAGATGTGCATGATATTTTCCATGTCTCCATGTTGAGAAAATGTATTGAAGATCCAGCTCAAATAATCAGATATCAAGGTGGTGACCTGAGGTCGGACATGACTATGCCAGAATATCCGGTGCAGATCACAGATCGAAAGATGAAGAAGCTGAGAAATAAAGAAATTGAGCTAGTTAAAGTGAGATGGGAAAATAGGTTGGGAGGTGAGGATACCTGGGAGTTAGCCGAGGAAATGGCTAAAGGGTATCCCTATTTGTTTGAATAAGCTTTTGTATTTCTTTTTAGATGATAGTACTTGTAAAGGTGTGTATGTTTAAGTTGTTTAACTTTGAGTTATGTTATGAATTTCGAGGTCGAAATTTCCTTTTTAGATGATAGTAATGTAACGTCGTGTGCTTTTCGGATCCATGCGGATCGTGTGTATTGTGGTTGTGGTGGCCGTTGTGAGGCCAATGTGAGTTGGTTGTGTGGAAGGTATGGTGTGGATGTGTGGCTTGAGCAGGTGAAGTGCAGGGTTGGTCCTAAAATGAAATAGGATGTGACGGCCCTCATTATACCGGTACGGTTATACCAACCCACGTCGGTATAGCGAGCGCTGCCAGCCACAGTGGGACATTTACCCAACGATACAAACAGCTGAGATACACGCGAATATATATAACAGAGTAGCGGAAGTAAAAGAGAACTATCTCCATTCATCCATGATCCACATTAAACATACATGCAGTTTACAATTTGCAAAAAGGAACTAAAATTTACACGATTTAATTTGCTGAAATAGAAATACAAATGTCCACATATTACATTCTTTTAATGATAATTCTAATACAATGTCCAAGTACATACTAAGAAGTACACAATCACAAGATCTCAAAAACTGGCTAGTCTCCACGCTCGGAGTCCGTCTCTGCTGCCTCCTCCGAGGGTACTGTGTCACCAACTATACCTGTACGCCGAAGCAAGGAGTGAGTCCAGGGACTCAGCAAGTAACACTATGCATGATATACACGTACAAGTCCTAGCGGTTTCTACACGCACATTACAATTAGTAACACATAGCATGCTAGTCCATTTAAGTTTTCAACCTATCATGAAGGTTCTACAATTTTATACATAACGCATGCTTTCAGATTTCAAAAATAACATTCACCTATCACATGGTCTCTATTCAATTCACTCATGAGACTTTAATCGAAACGTGAGAGCTATTGACATGAACAATTTGCATACTGAACGGGGAACATAATTAGCATGGATTCCACATGTTCTTAAGTACATACATAACTTTTTATCATACTTTAGGTTGCTGATCTCACATGGTCCAATGACTATAAACCTACACATGAAAGCTACAACGTTGCTTAAACATAACACATGAACAATCCATCATGCCATTTTACTCACATACTCATTTGTTGTTCCTATCATGGATTCTAAACACTTTTGCACACACAAACATGAGAATAATAACATGCATTTTCTGAATTCACTTGGTTTCAGATTTAGTTTCACATGGTTTCTATAACACATTTACATATCTAAGATTTCACATTTTTCTTTACACTAGTTCCCTCTTTCACATGGTTCACTTTACACATACGCATTCACATATCACTTACACATTTACACATGGTCACATACACTTTACACATATTTTAGTGCCGTGACACATAGTCCAAACCACCAAAGAAGGACACAAACACATCACATCACATAGACGCCATCTAGGCAATACAATGGCGACTCTTGGACTGCGCAGACCGAGAACAAGTCTCCACCCTAACCAGTGGTACTTGTCCACCTCCAGGATTTCCCCCTAATGCCCTTAGGGTCACTTAACACAATGAACTTTCTCAGGGGACTTTTCCCTGATACAGCTCCACTGCCTTCTCGGAAGCAGTATCACATTGGCACAGTTTACACTTTTACACATTTAACGTTTTACACATGGTTTTACACTTGACACTTTCATCACATTCACTTCCTCACTCACATGAACACCTCTGTTTTACTAACATGGTACTACAGAGTTTCAAGTTTAACACACAGTAACACACTAATCATGCTGATTTAATCACATTACGATCATATGTACGAATTATTCATATTTCACATGAAAACACATAACTTTTTATTTACTGTTCCAATTGACCTGAAATTTTAACCACATGCTGTTTTCGGGTTCAAATCATACCCTCAATTTTTCAGATTTTTTGAGCTAAATAGGATTTACAGAAAATCAAACACCTAATTAGCATATTATTCACAATTTACGTTAACATGGAATTTACACATCATGCAATTTACCACTTGCTGTTTAGACATAAGCTACCAACATATGCATGAATTTAGAGTACAAAATTTTCCTAATTCATACATCTATGGATTGAACACTACGAATCATTTTTACATACTTCTATTTTATCGAACCGAATCTATTAACAAATTGCACAAGCATGGATAAGTTTCCTAAATTGCAAACACACATGCTGACCCACAATCTTCATGATTAGACCGAAATCAAGGCATTCAACTAATTCTAGTCATGGAACATGGGTTTGCAAAATTATCTACAAGTCATGCTCACAAGTTTAAAGACACCATTTTCCACATTCACCATCACACACACCACAAATGATAACCTACGTAGCGTATAGGAATACCATATATCCTCATCACAGAAATCATAACGAAATTAACGTATAAGAGGGACAGAACAGCTCACTGTTCTGTCCTGAAGAACTAGACGGCGGTCTCTGGCCGCTGACTCAGAGTCAGCGGCATGGTCGATGGACGCCAAGGATGAACCTGGGCGTCCAGGGACCTTGCCGTTTACTCAGGTCTGTGCAGAAACACAGACCCGAGCTCTGAAATTTGGGTGAAATGGAGGGTCTAGGACTCGAGAAAATTTCATAAAAATCATAAAAACCTCCTAGACTCATACGGGGACACCATAGATAGGTCACTTGCCTCTCTAAAAATCCTCCAAGAGATTTATGGCTCGAAGAAGACCTCCTTGGGCAGTTCCAAGAAGTTGCAGAAGTGCCTCCAAGATTGCCTTCCTCCGAGCTCCTGGGTGATCTCCACTCCAAGGGGATGATGGGGAGGCCTTCCCCTATGCTTCAGCTTCCTCCTTGATGCAGAAGATCTTCAAATGAACCTCCAAGGGGTCGGATTTGGGGGTTCAAAATGGGTTTTTCTCACAGCTCACCTAGGGTTTTTCTTTCTCACTTCTCTCCTCTTGCAAGGGTGAAGGGAAAGAATGGGGAGAGCCATTTCGGGTTCAGACCTAAAGAGGGTCTTTCTCCCACTCACTAGGGTGATGGGACACCTCAGAGCCGTTGGGGGACATCCCCCCAATGGTTGCCATGCCTTGCTTCAGAAGACAGCAGCTCTGCTGCGCATGCAGGCCAGAGAAGTCGACGTCCAGATCGCTAGACGCCGGAATTAGGGTTGGCGTCCATGGCTGGACGCTAACACCACCTCAACGGCCTGGGGATTGACGCCAAAAGGGCCTTCGGCCAGAACCCTAATTTATGCAGAAAACCATGCATACCAAGCTTCTATACATGCAATAAGTACATGGTATTATATTCACACTATCATCATGCAATACATACATTTTACGTTTAATATAAACACATGTACACGTAATTATACTATTTTAATACCTACGTAAATACGTACATACATACTCCAACACAATATACACATAAATACAAAAAATACGACGGAAAATTCGAGGGTCTTACACCCTCTCCCCCTTAAAGAAAACTTCGTCCTCGAAGTTAGAACGACACTACTCAAACAAAAGGGGATACTTCTTCTTCATCGCATCCTCAAGCTCCCACGTAGCCTCCTCACGTGAGAAGTTCCGCCATAGAACTTTCACCGATGCGATACTCTTGTTCCGGAGATGCTGAACCTTCCGGTCAAGAATGGCTACTGGCTGCTCGACATACGAAAGATCTGGCTGGATCTCCACTGGCTCATGACTAATCACATGAGACGGATCTCGGACATACTTCCTGAGCATAGATACGTGGAATACCGGGTGAACGCTAGCCAAAGCTGGGGGTAAAGCTAGCTCGTACGCCACGTTGCCCAAACGTCGGAGAATCTCATATGGGCCAATGAACCTAGGGCTTAGCTTGCTATGCCTGCCAAATCTGACAACTCCACGAGTAGGCGATATCTTCAAGAAGACATGATCGCCAACCTCGAACTCCAAATCCTTTCTCCTGTTGTCGGCATAACTCTTCTGCCTATCCTGTGCCGCAACAAGCCTTTTCCTATAAGCTGAATCTTATCCGAAGTTTCCTGAACCAACTCCGGTCCGATCAACTGCCTATCACCAGTCTCCTCCCAACATAAAGGAGATCTGCAGGGCCTACCATACAACGCCTCGAATGGAGCCATTCCAATACTAGCATGAAAGCTGTTGTTGTATGCGAACTCCACAAGAGGTAAATGACGCTCCCAATCATCCTTCCAATCCAGAACACACGCTCTCAACATGTCCTCGAGCGTCTGGATAGTCCTCTCGGACTGTCCATCGGTCTGGGGATGAAACGCCGAACTGAGCTTAAGCTCCGAACCTAACGCATCCTGAAGACCTTTCCACAATCTCGAAGTAAATCTCGGATCTCGATCCGAAATGATCGACTTCGGCACACCATGCAACCTAATGATACCGCTAACATACAATCTAGCTAAGCTCTCTACTGACTGCTTCTTCTTCATAGGCAAGAAATGAGCAGTCTTCGAGAATCTATCTACAACTACCCAAATCGAGTCATTGCCCCTTCTAGATCGAGGCAAACCCGATACGAAATCCATAGTGACAGCTTCCCACTTCCATACGGGAATATCCATCCTCTGCATAAGGCCGGATGGTCGCTGCCGCTCGGCTTTCACCTGCTGACATACTAGACATCTAGACACATAATCCGCAACATCCTTCTTCATGCCGGACCACCAAAATGATCTCTTCAGGTCTTGATACATCTTAGTGTTACCCGGATGAATAGAAATCGCGATCTATGAGCCTCCGCTAACACATGCTCACGGACATCTACTACATCAGGGACACAAACACGGTGCTGAAATCTAATCACACCGTCCTCATCACGAGCAATGCCCGCCTTACCCACTAACTCTAACAATCTAGGATCGGCTTTCTGCTGCTCAATCACCTCATCCAAGACTGAGGATCTAAGGGATAGCTGAGCTACAAAAGCCTGACACAACGATGGCTCTAACTCGGTCATAGAGCACGCTGCATCCTCCAACATCTTCCAATCCTGCTGGAGCGAAGACCTCTTCCTACTAAGAGCATCCGCTACGACGTTCGCCTTTCCAGGATGATACTGAAGGTCGAAGTCATAGTCCTTCAAGAACTCAATCCATCTTCTCTGCCTCAGGTTTAATTCCTTTTGGGAGAAAAGATACCTCAAGCTCTTGTGGTCGGTAAACACCTCAAATCTGACACCATAAAGATAGTGCCTCCAGATCTTTAGTGCATGAACCACAGCTGCTAGCTCTAAATCATGAGTCGGATAGTTCCTCTCATGCTCCTTCAACTGACGAGAAGCATAAGCTACTACCCTCTCTTGCTGCATGAGCACACAGCCTAAACCAATCTGAGATGCATCCGTATAAATGGCAAAGCCTTCTAGACCACTGGGCAATACCAATACCGGAGCAGAAGTAAGCTTAGCCTTCAATAGCTGAAAGCTGCGCTCACATGCCTCAGACCATACAAACTTCTCACCCTTTCTGGTCAGCTTTGTCATAGGGGCGGCGATGGATGAGAAACCCTCAATGAATCGCCGATAGTAACCAGCTAACCCAAGGAAACTACGAATCTCCGAAGGAGTCTTGGGAACATCCCAATCCATAACTGCCTGGATCTTTGCTGGATCAACAGCTACACCAGCGCCGGAGATAACATGCCCGAGAAAGTGAACCTCGCGCAACCAGAACTCGCACTTGCTGTACTTTGCATACAGTTTGTGCTCACGGAGAACCTCTAAGACTAACCTCAAATGCTGACGATGTGTGGCCTCATCCGGAGAATAGACCAACACGTCATCAATAAACACAACAACAAAACTATCTAAATACGGACTAAACACCCGGTTCATGAGATCCATGAACGCTGCAGGGGCGTTGGTCAATCCGAAAGGAAGAACCAAAAACTCATAATGTCCATAACGGGTTCTAAATGCCGTCTTGGACACATCCTCACTCCTAATCTTCAACTGATGATAACCAGATCGCAAGTCAATCTTGGAAAAGACTGATGCCTCTCGCAACTGGTCAAACAGATCATCAATCCGAGGTAAGGGATACCTGTTCTTCACAGTCACCTGGTTTAGCTTTCTATAATCAATGCACAACCGAAGTGACCCGTCTTTCTTCTTGACGAATAATACAGGTGCGCCCCAAGGGGAAACACTGGGGCGAATAAATCCCTTATCGAGCAATTCTTGCAATTGCTTCCTCAACTCGGCTAATCTGCAGGGGCCATCCGATATGGGGCCTTCGAGATAGGAGAGGTGCCTGGAAGCAACTCTATAGTGAACTCTATCTCCCTATCCGGTGGCAATCCAGACAAGTCATCGGGAAAGACATCTGGAAAGTCCTGCACCACATCGATCTCTGCAAGAGTCAGTGACGAACCAGCATCGGGTACTAGCATAACGCTGGCAAGAAATGCGTCACAACCCTTGTTCACCATACGCATCGCCTTCATGGCAGAGATGACTAACTTTCCCGCTAAGTTCTTTGGCAAGGGATGAGAGAACTCATCCTCACCAGGAATGCGGAAAACAATCTTCTTCCTACGACAATCCACTAACGCATAGTGCTCCTCTAGCCAATCCAGACCAAGAATACAATCATAGTCCTTCATCTTTAGCAAGAAGAAACACCCATCTAGGAACCTATCCTCAATGCACACAGGTAACGACGGAATGCACTTCCTAGTCGATACCGTACCCGCAGGGGTGTGCACAGACAAGGGAACCTCTAACTCCTCAGACTCTATGCCTGACTCTAGGGCTAACTGCCTAGCGAACCGCTCGGAAATGAACGAGTGAGTAGCACCCGTATCAAACAAAACCCGAGCGTGCACACCGAAAAGTAAAACTGTACCTTCGGTGACATGCTCCGCCTGCTCGGCGTCCTCGCGAGCTAACGCAAACACTCGAGCTGGGGCTCGAGGCCTTCCTGGTCGTCCTGTAGCTGGCGCGGCTGCCGCTACTGCTGGTACTGGCGCTCCTCGCTGAGCTTCCTGCTGAAGCCTCGGGCAATCCTTGATCTTGTGGTCGCTGCTCCCACACTTTAGGCATCTACCCGCTACTAACCAACACTCCGAACCTCCATGGGTCTTCCCACAATGGGGACACTCCTTCTTCGCACCGGGGGAACGTACAGAGGGTACCTGATAGTTGCTGACTGCCACTTGTTTCTGCGGTGTCTGGTACACCGTTTTCCTCTTATCTTGCCGCTGGAATGTCGCTGCCGCCTCTTCTGCGAAGCCTTCTTCTCCTCTAGATACTGCTCCATTTCTCCCTCCTGTCTGCAGGCTGCGCTGAGGGCCTCGTCTAGCGTGCGGTGGTCGAACGCCACGAGCCTCGTCCTCAGTGATGGTTTGAGACCCATCACGAACTTCTTGGTCTTCCTGCGCTCATCCTCTACTATGTGCGGTGCATATTTAGAGAGTTCAGAAAACCTTGCCTCGTATTCTAGGACGGTCATCGATCCTTGCGTCAGGGAAAGGAATTCTTGCTCCATCTTGTCCTGGATGTGCTCTGGGACGAACTTGGCTCGGAAGAGCCTCACGAACGCGTCCCACGCCACATCTACTGCTCCGTCCTCGAAGCGCGTACGCAGTAGGGAGGACCACCATACATCAGCTCTCTCCTGCAACACACCTTCATAAGCTCTAACTAACAAATAACAACCAACATTCAAGCATAATCTAAAGCATACCTGTAGCATGTAGGTGGCTAAGGTCACCTTGTCCTCGTCAGGACACCTGATAGCTCGGAAGATTTTCTCGATCTCCCTCATCCAGCTTTCTGCCAAAAGCGGATCACTCTCCCCCTTAAAAGAGGGTGGGGTCATCCTCTTGAATCGCTCCATGATGGAAGGTCCACCATGGTCCTGAGCTGGGGCCTGAGCCTGCTACATTAAACAACAAGCAATATACAATAAACACAATATCATACAATTCAAATAGCAGACTACTTAGTTGTTTTATCATTTTACCTGGGCCTCCAACTGGGCCTGGAGTGCTGCCTGAGTGTGTGCCTGGGTCTGCATGGCTTGCACCAGACCTTGCATGAACACTCCATAATCCACTGGCGGTGGTGGGGGAAGCACAGGACCCTGTGGGGCCGGGGCCTGCTGCTCCGCCCGCTCCTCACGCCTCTGCTCGTCGTCGCGAGCTGGCGCACCTCCACGTCGTCCACGGGAAGCCATGGCTGTAATAAAATTTCAGCCACCATTAGAGCTAGGTTACTAAGTTTCTAACCATTTTCTTATCTATTTTTCACTTCTTATTAGTGTTTTCTACACATGTGGACATACTTAGCATGCAATGGGGATGATGACTTAGTTATATTCATGTGTAATCTCAACCGGTCGCTCTGATACCAATCTCTGTGACGGCCCTCATTATACCGGTACGGTTATACCAACCCACGTCGGTATAGCGAGCGCTGCTGCCACAGTGGGACATTTACCCAACGATACAAACAGCTGAGATACACGCGAATATATATAACAGAGTAGCGGAAGTAAAAGAGAACTATCTCCATTCATTCATCATCCACATTAAACATACATGCAGTTTACAATTTGCAAAAAGGAACTAAAATTCACATGATTTAATTTGCTGAAATAGAAATACAAATGTCCACATATTACATTCTTTTAATGATAATCCTAATACAATGTCCAAGTACATACTAAGAAGTACACAATCACAAGATCTCAAAAACTGGCTAGTCTCCACGCTCGGAGTCCGTCTCTGCTGCCTCCTCCGAGGGTACTGTGTCACCAACTATACCTGTACGCCGAAGCAAGGAGTGAGTCCAGGGACTCAGCAAGTAACACTATGCATGATATACACGTACAAGTCCTAGTGGTTTCTACACGCACATTACAATTAGTAACACATAGCATGCTAGTCCATTTAAGTTTTCAACCTATCATGAAGGTTCTACAATTTTATACATAACGCATGCTTTCAGATTTCAAAAATAACATTCACCTATCACATGGTCTCTATTCAATTCACTCATGAGACTTTAATCGAAACGTGAGAGCTATTGACATGAACAATTTGCATACATGAACGGGGAACATAATTAGCATGGATTCCACATGTTCTTAAGTACATACATAACTTTTTATCATACTTTAGGTTGCTGATCTCACATGGTCCAATGACTATAAACCTACACATGAAAGCTACAACGTTGCTTAAACATAACACATGAACAATCCATCATGCCATTTTACTCACATACTCATTTGTTGTTCCTATCATGGATTCTAAACACTTTTGCACACACAAACATGAGAAAATAACATGCATTTTCTGAATTCACTTGGTTTCAGATTTAGTTTCACATGGTTTCTATAACACATTTACATATCTAAGATTTCACATTTTTCTTTACACTAGTTCCCTCTTTCACATGATTCACTTTACACATACCATTCACATATCACTTACACATTTACACATGGTCACATACACTTTACACATATTTTAGTGCCGTGACACATAGTCCAAACCACCAAAGAAGGACACAAACACATCACATCACATAGACACCATCTAGGCAATACAATGGCGACTCTTGGACTGCGCAGACCGGGAGAACAAGTCTCCACCCTAACCAGTGGTACTTGTCCACCTCCAGGATTTCCCCCTAATGCCCTTAGGGTCACTTAACACAATGAACTTTCTCAGGGGGACTTTTCCCTGATACAGCTCCACTGCCTTCTCGGAAGCAGTATCACATTGGCACAGTTTACACTTTTACACATTTAACGTTTTACACATGGTTTTTACACTTTACACTTTCCATCACATTCACTTCCTCACTCACATGAACACCTCTACTTTTACTAACATGGTACTACAGAGTTTCAAAGTTTAACACACAGTAACACACTAATCATGCTGATTTAAACAAAAATCTAATCACATTACGATCATATGTACGAATTATTCATATTTCACATGAAAACACATAACTTTTTATTTACTGTTCCAATTGACCTGAAATTTTAACCACATGCTGTTTTCGGGTTCAAAATCATACTCTCAATTTTTCAGAGTTTTTTGAGCTAAATAGGATTTACAGAAAATCAAACACCTAATTAGCATGTTATTCACAATTTACGTTAACATGGAATTTACACATCATGCAATTTACCACTTGCTGTTTAGACATAAGCTACCAACATATGCATGAATTTAGAGTACAAAACTTTCCTAATTCATACATCTATGGATTGAACACTACGAATCATTTTTACATACTTCTATTTTATCGAACCGAATCTATTAACAAATTGCACAAGCATGGATAAGTTTCCTAAACTTGCAAACACACATGCTGACCCACAATCTTCATGATTAGACCGAAATCAAGGCATTCAACTAATTCTAGTCATGGAACATGGGTTGGCAAAATTATCTACAAGTCATGCTCACAAGTTTAAAGACACCATTTTCCACATTCACCATCACACACACCACAAATGATAACCTACGTAGCGTATAGGAATACCATATATCCTCATCACGGAAATCATAACGAAATTAACGTATAAGAGGGACAGAACAGCTCACTGGTCTGTCCTGAAGAACTAGACGGCGGTCTCTGGCCGCTGACTCAGAGTCAGCGGCATGGTCGATGGACGCCAAGGAAGAACTGGGCGTCCAGGGACCTTGCCGTTTACTCAGGTCTGTGCAGAAACACAGACCCGAGCTCTGAAATTTGGGTGAAATGGAGGGTCTAGGACTCGAGGAAAATTTCATAAAAATCATAAAAACCTCCTAGACTCATACGGGGACACCATAGATAGGTCACTTGCCTCTCTAAAAATCCTCCAAGAGATTTATGGCTCGAAGAAGACCTCCTTGGGCAGTTCCAAGAAGTTGCAGAAGTGCCTCCAAGATTGCCTTCCTCCGAGCTCCTGGGTGATCTCCACGCCGAGGGGATGATGGGGAGGCCTTCCCCTATGCTTCAGCTTCCTCCTTGATGCAGAAGATCTTCAAATGAACCTCTAAGGGGTCGGATTTGGGGGTTCAAAAATAGGTTTTTCTCACAGCTCACCTAGGGTTTTTCTTTCTCACTTCTCTCCTCTTGCAAGGGTGAAGGGAAAGAATGGGGAGAGCCCTTTCGGGTTCAGACCTAAAGAGGGTCTTTCTCCCACTCACTAGGGTGATGGGACACCCTCAGAGCCGTTGGGGGACATCCCCCCCAATGGTTGCCATGCCTTGCTTCAGAAGACAGCAGCTCTGCTACGCATGCAGGCCAGAGAAGTCGACGTCTAGATCGCTAGACGCCGGAATTAGGGTTGGCGTCCATGGCTGGACGCTAACACCACCTCAACGGCCTGGGGATTGACACCAAAAGGGCCTTCGGCCAGAACCCTAATTTATGCAGAAAACCATGCATACCAAGCTTCTATACATGCAATAAGTACATGGTATTATATTCACACTATCATCATGCAATACATACACTATTTACATTTAATATAAACACATGTACACGTAATTATGCTATTTTAATACCTACGTAAATACGTACATACATACTCCAACACAATATACACATAAATACGAAAAATACGACGGAAAATTCGAGGGTCTTACATAGGATCTGCTGCAGTTCAATTGGAGTTAGCGGCCAGGGGTGGCCGTTGACTGGTTGGCGTCCAGGTAAGTGGACGTTGACTGCATGAACTTGGCGGCTTAGGATGTAGACGTTTAGAGTGGCGGTTGCTCTTGGCGGCATAGGGGTTGACGCCAACCTGAGAATTCTGCAAGTTATAGGCTCACCCGTGGGCAGGTTTCCTACCCTGTTCTCAATCCCCCTTGCCCCAGCTTGTTGCCCCAGTGTTCCTAAAGCTTCCAACAGGTACTGAAGGGTGCTTGGAGGATCGTGGAACGCGTGGCGTCGCCGAATTGTGCGAGGAAACGTCGTGACGTGGTGCAATTCTCGTGGGAACTCGCGGAGGGTTCGACGTGAACCGAGAAATTGCGGGAGGTTCTAGTGTGTTCTGAGGTAGGGGACGAACCCGTTTAGCTCCATAGAAACATTAAAACACATCGTAACCACTTGAATCAGTATGATAATGTATTTTCGGATTAAGTTGCACCATACGGGGATAATGGGTGGTTTGAGTAATTTAGTGAACAAAGCATGCTGTGTTGGGTTGTTTTGGGTTCATGCATGTTTAAAGAACCGTTTCAGTATATTTTTCTGTAGTTTAAACGGTTGGAAAACCTGTAGAGCCGGATTAGGGTTTCTGCAGGGTTTGAGGCCGAAGAACTTGGCGTCAACATCGCTTGTCGCCAAGCTCCTCAGCCAGGATGTAGACGGCCAGATCCCTTGCCGTTGTCTTATTGTAAGAGGTAGTCGATGTTGCCGCCTACTGGTTATGAACAAAAATGACTAAGTTACGGTATTTATCGATGATGCATGTGTATTGGTACATGAGGTGCACTGAGTGCACATGGCTCTCGTGTTTAGCATACAAGGTATGCTATTAGTTACTTACTTTCGTGCTGCGTGTTGTATTACGCGAGTCAGTTGGGTTCACGTGTAGTGAACCATTGTTACTTGTGGCTTACGTAAGGTTTCACGTGGTTTGTGTGTGACGTGCACGTGGTTCTGTGTACGTGGCTAGTAGTACGACGCCTACCGTGGTTACCTCTCCAGTTGGGTGCCCCACGTTCTTTGTGAGCCAGGCTGTTAGCTCGAGGCTTTGTCCCGGTACTTGTGTTGTACCGTCGAGGTATGTGTCGTCTGACCTGGACACCCTCACTTTTGTGTTTGAGTTGCACGTCCGGCTGAGGGAAAGACGACAGTGGGACAGTGACACTTGTGTTTGTCTTTAGTCACTTGTAGCGCGCTCGTAGTTGGGGGTACGGACACCAGTAGTCGACACTGGTCCCCAGCTAGTCCTTTTCCAGTGCCTCACTCTAGAGAGCCCGGGCCAGGGTCTCCTAAGGTGTCAGGCATGGGCTTGCGATCGTGTGGTCCGCAGGTGGTGGTGTTTAGTTGGTCTCCACAGTTGCTTGACCTTTTCACGTGGAGCGGCAGCTAGACCTTTCGTTCGTGGCTGCGAGACTGAGAGTTAGACCTGTGTTAGCTTGTCCGAGTCAGTTTCTGGTGTCGCGAACTAGTCCACGTGGCTCGTGTTGGCTGTCTCTACTTTAGCTTGTACACCTGTACTGGTTTGCCGTTTAATTATTAAAGTTGTTTTACGTAGTCGGCAGACGGTGAGTACTTTTACAGCTTTAATATTCTGTTTAGCTGTTCTATAAATTGTTGGTATTGTTTACTGCTTTCGTACATGTGGTTTAGGTTTGCTCGGTGTTGGGGGAGTTCCCTACTGAGCCAGTGACTAGCGAGGCTCACCCCTACCCCCATAGGTGAGAGCGAGGAGGACGTTTCACGACCGTCGTCCAGCTCAGAGCCGCGCCGTAGCGGTGCAGGGTCAGTACCTCCAGCGGTGTAGTTCCAGCTGTGTAGTACTCCAACATTGTAGTTTAGTTAGTTGTTTACTTTCTTCAGTTGTACCTCGGGGTATGCCCCAGGCTCTTGTACTTCTTTTCAGTTTTGTGGAAATTTGGCTATGTAACTTGTGAATTATATATATAAAATTGTGTGTTCCTTTGTGTTTACACGGACTGTGGTTTGGTTTCCCTTGCGAGGCTTCGGCCCGTTCGCGGGAGGCGGACTCGGATCAAGTACGTTATCAGTTTAACGGGCTTGGCCGAGGCATTCTGCCATATACGGTGTCATGCCCCGCCAATTTAACAGCGGAATAAATCAGGGAGGCATGAACAACGTGTATGGTAACGAAAATTACGCATACATTCGCAAATATTAGAGCAACTAATGAACAATAATTGCAATTAAAACTCATCATTTTATTGATAATTCATCTAAACTATTATAACCACTAATTCAAAGCCAAAACATAGGGCTCAATGACTTCATTACATTTGGAAATGATAATTAAGCAACTAACTAAACTAACTCTAGGGTACTAGGGACAATCCATCGCTATGACTCCAGGACGCTCATCACTCCACTCCAAACCCGTTGTTGTGAGTAAGGTCATCATTCGACTTACCTGAAAACACAATAACAAATAACGAATGGTGAGAGATAACGCTCAGTAGGACTTAATATCTCATGTAAACAAGCATGCTCTAAGTGATTAATGTCTTGTAACGCAGGTTAACTAGAGAGAACGATCATGTATAGTCAAGAGAGTAATAGTACAAGATAACAAGTGAACGATAATACATTTCTCAAGAGTATTGCAAAATTAGGATGACAACATAACGAGATAGCGTGTAACAAGATAGTGTATAACAAGATAGCGTGTATCAAAATGACATGTAATACGATAGCTTGTATCAAGGTGGCGTGTAACGAGATAGCTTGTATATCAAGATAACGTGTAACGAGATTGCATGTAAAGAGATAACGTGTATGGTTGCACCATGGTGCACTAGTCGAGTACGACAATAGTCACTTTGGGACAGTAGCCGTTTCACGATAGTAAAGTACGTCTGAACTCCTCAGACTAATAATATAACAGTTAGATGTCTAGCTAAAATAGTATAGTCAGAACCGGTGCAATGCAGAACACCGTCAATAGCCCCTGCAGGTATTTGCGGGTGACATTCTGCCCCCAGGACTAGATTGGAGCCCCTCGGACACTCTCCATGCCCTGCACTGTATGCATTCGAGTCAGTAGGGTCACCGGACCCGTATTATGGCGCTAGATAGTCATGTATAGTACAAGCAATGGGAGCCGCAACAGCTCAAGAGTCTCAAGAGAGTACTAGATGAATATATGAGATAGTAGAGTGAACGTGAATAGATGAGAGTACAATGATAGTAGATGAGATAGGGGTATAATCGTAAAACAACGATAAACTACGATAGTAACAGTTGCACAGCACCAGGTTGGGTACCAGCAGTCTGGTAGAAGTCACATCTGCCCCACTAGCCATTCTACGAACACAGGCTAGATGGTCCGGCATGATCACAAGATAAGAGAGAATCCACTAAGGCCATTTTGGATCATATTGATCCCTAAAAGTGTAGAGGGATTTAAAGGTATAACCAGCTCGTCGGCTAAGGACGTGCACCAAAGTCAAGAAGACTTACGTAGGCCTTGACAAGGAGTCCCTGGTCTAGTCGAGAGTATTCCCGATGGAGAGGTGGTCCAAGTCAAGAGAAAGTGTGTAAAGAAACGTTATCCGTCTTGCCCCGAGTGCTCGAAGGCAGAGGGACACGATAACGGTGTACAAATCACGCGAATAAAATGAAGACATGTGTCATTTAAATAATAGAGAAATTAGGTAATTAGTTTTACTTAAATACCAGATACATTATTGAGTAATTTACTAAAGTTTAATGGCAACATGATGGTTAAGTGTGTGCAAGTGTATGAAATCAAAAGAGCATGATGGATTGTGCACAAAGCTTTTAAATTAATTAGATTCGTGCAATTTGTTGCACATTAATATTTATTCAGATCAAATTATGAATAACAATGTTTAATTAAGGCTAAACAATGGCTAATTAGTAAATAGAGCAAGGGTATATAAGCAATTTCAGGTTCTGGCTATTTTTCTGTTAACGCGACAGGGGTACCCGTCGCGACTCCAGGTCGCGACAAGGCGGCTGGGCGCGACAAGCGAATCGGCCGGTCTGGCCCGGTTCAAGGTGGATATCGCGGCGGCTTTGTCCGCCGCATTCTCAATGAGACGTGACAGCGGGGCGCGACCCGGATGATATCGTAGCGAGTCGCGCCGTCGCGATATCAGAAGGGTCCGACCCTTTTTCCATTTTTTCAGGACGGATCCTGTTTGATACAGGGTACTTGTAAATTCAATATAAAATCGCACGATGATCTAAAAATCATCGAAATCAGTTTTAAATGAAAATAAACACATAGATATATCAACATGTACAGTTAATTTGAAAATACACAAGGTTTAGGTATGCTTCGATCAGGTGACATTTCTATGACCTAAACATGCGCAGTTAAGGTTCAACGAATTAATTAACAATGGATACATGATGAAAAAATTTGAAACTAGGGGCGTTCGAAAGCTAACATGATGTTGTATTTAAGAGAATTTGCTCATGGTATGAAGCTAAGTATGCACAAGGTTCACAAGCAAACATGAAGGGTCGGGTGCATGGATCTGACAGAGATTCAAAGAATTAATTCTCCCTCATGGGAGATTGAAATAGAGCAAAACTAGGGGCGTTTGAAAGCTAATATGATGTAGTATTAATGAGAATTTTCTAATGGCATGAGGACAAGTACATGCAGGGGTATAGAGAAAACATGAGAATTCAAGTTCATGATAACAGCATGGTTCAAGCAATTAATTTGCCCAAATGGATGAGCGAAATACAATGAAATCAGAGGGCTTTTGAAGAGGTTCATGAAATCTACTTAGGGTAATTTTTACACAAATTTAGTTTGAGAGATTGCCTACCTTTCATACGTTTAAGAAATCCTAGGGCTTGAAGACGAGGTAGAAGATGAAATCCTCTTTCTCCAAGCTCCTTCCTTCTTGCTCCTCTCGTCCTCAACTCCTCTCTTCGTCCCCTAGAGCTTCAGGAATGATCTATGGGGTGGTAGGGTCGAATTAGGGTGTGTATGGCTTGGTTTAAGAGTCCTACTTTCTTAAAACTCCTCTTTCCCTTCAAACTCTTAATTTTTTCTTATTTATCCCCTTATTTCTTGCATTATCCCACCTAATAGGATAGATGAGAGGCTAATTTCGTGGGTAAAAGGTTTAGGTAAGGTTAGGACTATTTTTAGGATATTTATAACCTTTTTTAGTATTTATCTTACCCTTATTTAATTTATTTATTAATTAACTCTGAATTTCCACATTTATCTCCCCTATTCTAGCATTTATCCACTAATTGGCTTGGGGAGAGATCTAATTTCATGGATAATAAGTTAGGATAAGTCTAGGACTCTTTTTAGGGATATATATGTCATTTATTATTTATCTAAGCCCTTTTTCTATTTTAAATCTATTTATCACACTTATTTAATTAATTTCTTATTTTTAATTTGATTTAATGCCAATATTTCTAACCTTCGACAGTTGGGCTCTTACTCGTAGCCCAACAACTCATGTGAGCCAAATTGTACAACCCATGTTCTTACTTTACTTAATGGGTTTTTAATTATTCTTTTTATTAAAGGATTTATTCGTGGGCCAAGATTGTCCATTGGTCCAAATATCATAATTGACTATTGACCCATATTATTTAAAGTCTACCCTCATGTTTATTTTAATTTATAATCCACTTTGGCTCATAAAATAATAGGTTCTCTGACTTATTCCTTAATTACGATAATAAGTCGCGTAATTTCTTAAACTTAGTCCAAATGATTTTTCTATGCCCAAATTTCATGATGGGTCATTAGAGAACATTATTTAAAGTATAACTATTATTTTTATAGAATTTTTATAGGGGTTTATACGCATGCAATAATGATGCGTACCTTTTTAACTAATTGAATTTATTAATTGATAAAATTTCAATTTATCCATAATTTTTAATTAATAGATTTTCTGAGGTACTACATTCTCCCCCACTTAAATAGAATTTGGTCCCTAAATTCATATGATATTATACGACTATCAATCTACTCGGAATATTTCATTCCATCATCTCCCCCACTTAGGGCTTTGTTATCGAGAAAATAATATGAACTTGAACTAAGGGTTTAGTACTGGTACCTTGTCTACCTTTATTGGCATTTGGTGTATCAACAAGGACTTGTAATCGTCTTTGGTGTGGAGTTTGGTTCTTCTTTGTTGGACAATTGATGACGCGATGTTGTTGACTTCCACAACGCAAGCATCTGCCCAATTTCTTCCAACAGTTATCCATCTGAAGCCCTGGCTTTTTACAAAATTTACAGAATTTCTTCTACTTCACTTCCCCTTTCATTCTCTTACTATCTACTGTATTTCTTCCTTTATTATCATTGGAATGGGTATCACGTTCCCTTTTCAACGCTTTCTTCTTATGGATCTTTTCAAGAAGTCCCATGGTATCCTCTATTATTTGAGCTTTTAATACCATGTCTGAATATACTACAATGTCTAGTGGAGCCAGCTTTTCCCAGAACACAGGTCTCAACCCTTCTAAGAATCTCTTTGCCTTCATCTTATCCGTACTCACCAAATGTGGTGTATAATGTGCTAGTCTTTCAAATTATTTTTTATATTCTGCTACAGACATCATTCGTTGTTTTAAATTGGCGAATTCATTTGCCTTCTTCTCATGAATCCTCTCGGAGAAATATTTGGTGTTGAAGAGTCCTAAAAATTCATTCCACTCTATGTTGATGTTGGGTAGTTGTCGACTGGCAGCTTCCCACCAAGCTCTAGCATCGCGGTCTAATTGGAAGGTTGCCAGAAGGACTTTCTCCTACTCTGAACATTGCATAACTCTAAAGATCCGTTCCATTGCCTTCACAAAATTTTCAGCTTCGTCGGGATCCGGAGTTCCATTAAACCTAGGTGGATTCATTCGTTGAAAGTTCCTGTATAAGTCTCCTGCCCCTTTTCATGCTCCTGCTTGAATCACGTTGTTAAGGGCTTGAGTTAACCCCTGTACGGTCCTTTGCAAGTCCCGCATTTGTTCATGCTCACCAGCCATCTCCACTAATCTCCTATGAGCAATAACACTTAATTTATTTCTTTTTAGACTTTGGGTGCTAAGGTGTTACTGCGTTGACACATATATATTTATAAATGTATTTAGATCTTAACCATGGTTCTACCCAATTCTCACATAGGTATGGTGGTTGACTTAGACACATGTTAGGGCAGTTCACCTAGAACATCCTAGACTTAAAATATCTTATTAAGGACATCCTAGGCTCAGATACCAACTGTCATGCCCCGCCAATTTAACAGCGGAATAAATCGGGGAGGCATGAACAACGTGTATGGTAACGAAAATTGCGCATACATTCGTAAATATCAGAGCAACTAATGAACAATAATTGCAATTAAAACTAATCATTTTATTGATAATTCATCTAAACTACTACAACCACTAATTCAGAGCCAAAACATAGGACTCAATGACTTTATTACATTTGAAAATGATAACTAAGCAACTAACTAAACTAACTCTAGGGTACTGGGGACAATCCATCGCTATGACTCCAGGACGCTCATCACTCCAGTCCAAACCCGTTGTTGTGAGTAAGGTCATCATTCGACTTACCTGAAAACACAATAACAAATAACGAAGGGTGAGAGATAACGCTCAGTAGGACTTAATATCTCATGTAAACAAGCATGCTCTAAGTGATTAATGTCTTGTAATGCAGGTTAACTAGAGAGAACGATCATGTATAGTCAAGAGAGTAGTAATACAAGATAACAAGCGAACGATAATACATTTCTCAAGAGTATTGCAAAATTAGGATGACAACATAACGAGATAGCGTGTAACAAGATAGTGTATAATAAGATAGCGTGTATCAAAATGACATGTAATAAAATAGCTTGTATCAAGGTGGCGTGTAACGAGATAGCTTGTATATCAAGATAGCGTGTAACGAGATTGCATGTAAAGAGATAACGTGTATGGTTGCACCACGGTGCACTAGTCGAGTACGACAATAGTCACTTTGGGACAGTAGCCGTTTCACGATAGTAAAGTACGTCTGAACTCCTCAGACTAATATTATAATAGTTAGATGTCTAGCCAAAATAGTATAGTCAGAACCGGTGCAATGCAGAACACCGTCAATAGCCCCTACAGGTATTTTAGGGTGGCATTCTGCCCCCAGGACTAGATTGGAGCCCCTCGGACACTCTCCATGCTCTGCACTATATGCATTCAAGTCAGTAGGGTCACTGGATCCATATTATGGTGCTAGACAGTCATGTATAGTACAAGCAATGGGAGCCGCAATAGCTTAAGAGTCTCAAGAGAGTACTAGATGAATATATGAGATAGTAGAGTGAATGTGAATAGATGAGAGTACAAGGATAGTAGATTAGATAGGGGTATAATCGTAAAACAACGATAAACCACGATAGTAACAGTTGCATAGCACCAGGTCGGGTACCGGCAGTCTGGTAGAAGTCACATCTGCCCCACTAGCCGTGCTACAAACACAGGCTAGATGGTCCGGCGTGATTACAAGATAAGAGAGAATCCACTAAGGCCATTTTGGATCATATTGATCCCTAAAAGTGTTGAGGGATTTAAAGGTACAACCAGCTCGTTGACTAAGGACGTGCGCCAAAGCCAAGAAGACTTACGGAGGCCTTGACAAGGAGTCCCTGGTCCAGTCGAGAGTATTCCCGATGGAGAGGTGGTCCAAGTCAAGAGAAAGTGTGTAACGAAACGTTGTCCATATTACCCCAAGTGCTCGAAGGCAGAGGGACGCGATAAACGTGTACAAATCACGCGAATAAAACGAAGACATGTGTCATTTAAATAATAGAGAAATTAGGTAATTAGTTTTACTTAATTACCAAATACATTATTGAGTAATTTACTAAAGTTTAATGGCAACATGATGGTTAAGTGTGTGCAAGTGTATGAAATCAAAAGAGCATGATGGATTGTGCACAAAGCTTTTAAATTAATTAGATTCGTGCAATTTATTGCACATTAATATTTATTCAGATTAAATTATGAATAACAGTGTTTAATTAAGGCTAAACAATGGCTAATTAGCAAGTAGAGCAAGGGTATATAAGTAATTTTAGTTTCTGGCTATTTTTCTGTTAATGCGACAGGGGTACCTGTCGCGACAAGGCAGCTGGGCGCGACAAGCGAACTGGCCCGTCTGGCCTGGTTTAAGGTGGATATCATGGTGACTTTGTCCGCTGCGTTCTCAATGCGACGTGACAGTGGGGCGCGACCCGGATGATATCGCGGCGAGTCGCGCCGTCGCGATATCAGAAGGGTCCGGCCCTTTTTCCATTTTTCCAAGACAGATCCTATTTTATACACGGTACTTGTAAATTCAATATAAAATTGCACGATGATCCAAAAACCACGAAATCAGTTTTAAATGAAAATAGACACATAGATATATCAACTTGTACAGTTAATTTGAAAATACACAAGGTTTAGGTATGCTTTGATTATGTGACATTTTTATGACCTAAACATGCGCAGTTAAGGTTCAACGAATTAATTAACAATGGATACATGATGAAAAATTTCGAAACTAGGGGCGTTCGAAATCTAACACGATGTTGTATTTAAAAGAATTTGCTCATGGTATGAAGCTAAGTATGCACGAGGTTCAGAAGCAAACATGAAGGGTGGGGTGCATGGATCTGACAGAGATTCAAAGAATTAATTCTCCCTCATGGGAGATCGAAATAGAGTGAAACTAGAGGCGTTTGAAAGTTAATAAGATGTAGTATTAATGAGAATTTTCTCATGGCATGACGACAAGTACATGTGGGGGTATAGAGAAAACATGAGAATTCAGGTTCATGATAACAACAGGGTTCAAGCAATTAATTTGCCCAAATGGATGAGCGAAATATAACGAAATCAGAGGGCTTTTGAAGAGGTTCATGAAATCTACTTAGGGTAATTTTTACACGGATTTAGCTTGAGAGATTGCCTACCTTTTATACGTTTAAGAAATCCTAGGGCTTGAAGACGAGATAGAAGATGAAATCCTCTTGCTTCAAGCTCCTTCCTTCTTGCTCCTCTCGTCCTCAACTCATCTCTTCGTCCCCTAGAGCTTCAGAAATGATCTATAGGGTGGTAGGGTCAAATTAGGGTGTGTATGGCTTGGTTTAAGAGTCCTACTTTCTTAAAACTCATCTTTCCCTTCAAACTCTTAATTTTTCCTTATTTATCCCCTTATTTCTTGCATTATCCCCCCTAATAGGATAGATGAGAGGCTAATTTCGTGGGTAAAGGGTTTAGGTAAGGTTAGGACTCTTTTTAGGACATTTATAATCCTTTTTAGTATTTATCTTACCCTTATTTAATTTATTTATTAATTAACTCCGAATTTCCATATTTATCTCCCCTATTCTAGCATTTATCCACTAATTGGCTTGGGGAGAGATCTAATTTCGTGGGTAATAAGTTAGGATAAGTCTAGGACTCTTTTTAGGGATATATATATGTCATTTATTATTTATCTAATCTCTTTTTCTAATTTAAATCACACTTATTTAATTAATTTCTTATTTTTAATTTGATTTAATGCCAATATTTCTAACCTTCGACAGTTGGGCTCTTACTCTTAGCCCAACAACTCATGTGAGCCTAATTGTACAACCCATGTTCTTACTTTACTTAATGGGTTTCTAATTATTCTTTTTATTAAAGGATTTATTTGTGGGCCAAGATTGTCCATTGGTCCAAATGTCATAATGGACTATTGACCCATATTATTTAAAGTCTACCCTCATTTTATTTTAATTTATAATCCACTTTGGCTCATAAAATAATAGGTTCTCCGACTTATTCCTTAATTACGATAATAAGTCACGTAATTTCTTAAACTTAGTTCAAATGATTTTTCTATGCCCAAATTTCATGATGGGCCATTAGAGAACATTATTTAAAGTATAACTATTATTTTTACAGAATTTTATAGGGGTTTATACGCATGCAATAATGATGCGTACCTTTTTAACTAATTGAATTTATTAATTGATAAAATTTCAATTTATCTATAATTTTAATTAATGGATTTTCTGGGGTACTACATACGGAGGTCCGGGCAGTTCCTCCGGCGATGTCAGCAAGCCACGCCGACGTCCAAGCAGTGGCACCTGCGGTCTCAGCACCAATCCTCCCGCAAGTCCCAGCAGTGACACCCGTTGCCGCCGCCACGACGACAGAGCATGGCGGCCCTAGGACAACTGAGGTCGATCACTACTCGGCCGAGTCGACACCTGCCCCGATGAACCTGTTGCTAGCGGAGCCTCGCTGGAGGAGTGACCTCTAGGAGATGAACGGGAAGATAGAGGCTCTTCAACGGGGAACTCGGGTCCCCTCAGTGGCGATGCTGCTCTCCACCTCACCGTTCGCCGAGGAGATCACCTCGGCTCCAGTTCCAATGAAGCTACAACTCCCGAAGTTCCGACGGTACAACGGGACTACTAACCCCATTCATCATCTTGATAATTTCCAGGGACAAATCGAAATGGTCAATCTCTCCGACACATTGAGGTGCCGAGCATTCATGTCGACCCTCGACGACGCGGCGTTGCAATGGTTCAAGGCCTTGTCGGCACGGTCGGTGACGAGCTTTCTCGACCTCGCGCAACATTTCCTAGACCACTTCTACAACACAGTGCAACATGCCCTATGCACTGATGATCTTTGTCTCTTAGCGCAGAAGGAGGGCGAGCTCTTTTGCGACTACGCCAAAAGATTCTAGCTCGAGGTCATGAAGGTGATCGACCTCGACCTGCGGATGGCCATCAACATCCTAACGAGAATCTGTTCCAACGCGCCGTTCATAGCCTCCATTGCCAAGAAGCCGCTGGTGAGTCTCTCCGACCTTCTTTCCCGTATGCAGAAGTATGTGAGGTTGGAGTCCACCCTCGGCGCAGCTGGCAAGTTAGGGCGCCCATCTGAGCTGGGGTCCTCGAGCAGAGCACCGGAGTCAAAGAAGCCCAGGAGGGACGAGCTTGCGTCACGTGGAGATAGACAGTCGGATTCGAGCTGCCGACCAGATGAATCTCGGTGCATTCAGGATCTTCCCCACTTCGACAGACTACCGTCCGAAATTCTGCCTGTCATCAAGAAGCTGCCAGAGTTCCGGCTACCCGAGCCGATGACTAAGCCCCCGTCGGGGCGTGGGGCCGACCACTTCTGCGAATACCACAAGGGCTTCAGACACACCACCAACCAATGCCGGAGCCTTAAAGTGGAGATAGCGGAGATGCTGCGGCGCGGCATCATCGGGAGAGACGTCGTGGATGGGTGAGCCAAGGAGCGTACCCCTGAGGAGGAGCGCGGAGCTCGCGGAGGAAAAGGAGCAGTCCTAGTGCTGGCGGGCAGTTCGACAGGCGGAGGCGACAGCAGAAGGAAGCGGAAGGCGTATGCTTCAGCGGTGGGCTCAAGCTCAGATAGACTGGCGCAGGGGGGCCGAGGGGTTATAACCTTCTCCGAGGAGGATGTAGTTGGTCTCAGCCTTCCCCACGATGACACGCTGGTGGTCCACGCCGACATCGATGGGTATGATGTATACCGTATATTAGTTGATAATGGAGCCGCCCCGGACGTCCATTTTTACGATTGTTTTGTAAAAATGACCAACTTGAGCTCCGAGGTCAAGCCCATGGCAACCCCCCTCTTCGGGTTTAGCGGGGCTCCAGTGAGCTCTGAGGGATCGATCAAATTAAAGATGACACTCGGCACCCGACCTTGTCATGTAACAGTTGAAGTCGACTTCCTTGTGGTCAAAGTGAAGTTGGCCTACAACGCAATTTTTGGTCGAGGTCTCTTGGGAAAGTTGGGAGGGGTTCCCTCCACTTATCATCAGAAACTGAAGTTCCCTACATCGAGCGGGATAGGGGAGGTCATGGGAAACCAAACCGAGGCCCGTCGATGTTATGTAAACTCAATAAAGGTGAAGGAGCCAATCGTTTTTGAGTATGAGCCTGTGTATGATGAAAATACAGAAAGACATGAACCTGCCGAGTAGACGAAGCAAATCAAGATCACAGAAGAAAAGTCAGTGGTGATCGGCGCCGAACTCCGGGAGTTGGAGGCAGAACTGGTTGAATTTCTTAAAGGAAGTGACGACGTCTTCGCGTGGGCAGAAGATGACCTCTTGGGGATCGACCCGAAGGTTATTCAGCACCACCTGAACGTGGACCCCGGAGCTCGGCCTGTGTGGCAGAAGAAGCGGCCCTTGTCGGTTGATCGGCAGGAAGCAGTGGACGACAACCTAGCAAAGTACCTGGGTGCAGGAACTGTTCGCGACACCTTCTACCCCGAGTGGGTGGCCAACGTCGTCCTCATGAAGAAAGCAAATGGAAAGTGGGGCATGTGCATGGACTTCACCGACCTGAACAAAGCGTGCCTGAAGGATAGCTTTCCACTCCCTCGAATCGACCAGCTCATTGATTCTACAGCGGGGCACGAGCTTTTGAGCTTTCTCAACGCTTACTCGGGATATCATCAGATCAGGATGGCCCCCAAAGATGAGGAGAAGACCGCCTTCACCACGGAAAAAGGTCTGTACTGCTTCACCGGAATGCCTTTCGGACTGAAGAATACAGGGGCAACATACCAGAGGCTCGTCAACATGATGTTCGAGCGGCAGATCGGGAAGACAATGGAGATATACATCGACGACATGTTGGTGAAGAGCCGACGAGCCGAGGACCATGTTTGGGATCTAGCCGGAACCTTCGAGGTGTTGTGGCGATACGGGATGAAGCTGAACCCCAAAAAGTGCATCTTCGGTGTCCGCGCTAGGAAGTTCCTAGGCCACCTCGTTTCGAGCCGAGGCATCGATGTCAACCTCGACAAGGTGCAGGCCATCATCTGTATGACAGCTCCAAGGACTGTCAAAGAGGTACAGAGGCTTAACAGCCGAATCACCGCCCTGAGCAAGTTCATGTCCAAGTCGACCGAGAGGTGCAAGCCATTCTTCAACGCGTTGTGGAAAGGGCGGTTCGAATGGAACGACAATTGTCAAAAGGCCTTTGACGAGCTCAAGGCCCACCTAGCTAATGTACCTACTCTGAGTAAGCCCATTGCAGGAGAGGAGTTGTTCCTATACATTTCGGCCACGACTCACTCGATCAGCTCGGTGCTCGTGCGAGAAGAAGAGCGGAAGCACCTTCCAGTTTACTATACGAGCAAAGCCTTGCGAGGAGCCGAACAACGCTACTCCAACCTCAAGAAGGCAGGGTACACACTGGTGATGGCGGCCCGGTGACGCTGACCGTACTTCTAAGCACACAGGATCGTGGTCCTCACTGACGCCCCCATCAAGCAAGTATTCAGCCGACCCGAGGCCTCGGGGAGGATGGCCAAGTGGGCTATCGAGCTCGGTGAGTTCGACATATCGTATAGGCCTCGGGTCGCCATCAAAGCCCAAGCCCTCGTCGACTTCATCTCCGAAGGAACAACAAGATCACCTGAACCAAAGGAGGTCATCATGTGTTGGCAGATCTAGGTGGACGGGGCATCCAACTCTCAAGGCAGCGGGGCCGAGGTCATCTTGCATTCCCCCGAAGGCCTCGTCTTAAGGTACGCAATTCTATTTGGCTTCACCACTTCGAATAACGTATCCGAGTACGAGGCTATGATCTCAGGGCTCAAAATGGTGAAAGCATTGGGAGCGATAAAAGTTCGGATCCACAGTGACTCCCAACTGGTCTTCAGTCAAGTCTCGAAGGAATTCGAAGTGAGGGAAGAGAAGCTCGCCTCGTACATGACCGAGGTCCTGAGGAGGATGGGTGACTTCGAGTCGGCAGAGCTATTGAAAATCCCCTAAGCCGAGAACTCCCAAGCCGACGCACTGTCCAATTACGCGGCCAACTTAGAATGTCGCCAAGAGTCCTCTGTGCTCATGGAGGAGCTCAGCGAGCCTTCAGTGGGCTCTACAGAAATCATGTGTACCGAGGTCGAACCGACATGGATGACTCCTATTGTGGAATACATCCGAGACGGGCAACTTCTCGTGGATGGAAGAGAGGCGCTAAAGGTAAAAAGATGAGCTCCCAGGTTTTTTATGATCGGTGATGACCCTTACAGGAAGGGCTTCAGCTTCCCACACTTATGATGCATGAGTCGGAGGCAAGCCGAAGAGATCGTCACTGAAGTGCATGAAGGCACGTGCGGAAGCCACACAGGACCACGATCGTTGGTCCGAAGAATAACTCGGCAAGGTTACTGGTGGCCGACCATGCTGAAGGATGCTGAGGGCTACGTCCGAAGATGCCAGCAATGCCAACTCTTTGGCAAGATAGATCGACAACCGCTTGCGAGCCTCACTCCACTGACGGCCCCATGGCCTTTCACGCAATGGGGGATGGACATCCTCGGCCCGTTTCCACCAGCCTCGGGGCAACGAAAATTTCTCATTGTCGGGGTCAACTACTTTACCAAGTGGGTGGAAGCCAAGCCACTGGTGAAAATAACTGATGCCAACGCATGGGGGTTCGTCTGGAAAAGCCTCATTTGCAGGTTCGGGCTGCCCAAGATGATCATCACCGACAACGGCAAGCAATTCGACAATGCCAGGTTTCGTCGTAATTCCGAGGAGCTCGGCAATAACCATCAATTCACCTCGGTAGCACATCCTCAATCCAATGGACAGGCCGAGGTGACCAATCGGACACTCCTCGATAGACTGAAGACGAGGTTGGACGACCATATGGGTCGGTGAGCTGAGGAGCTACCCCAGGTGTTGTGGGCCTACCGAGCGACGCCCCGAGAAGCTACTCAAGAATCTCCCTTCGCGCTCTCCTTCGGCGTAGTAGTAGTGACCCCGGTGGAATTACTCATACCCTCAGAAAGAGTTCTAGGGTTCGAGCGCGAAGACAATGATCGCTCGTTGCGTGCCAAGATGGATCTAGTCGAGGAGCGGTGGGACAAGGCAACATCCAGAGTTGAAGCTTACCAGCGTAAGATGAAGCGAAGATTCGACACGACTGTCAGACCTCATTGCTTCAGTATGGGCAGCCTCATCCTTCGGAAGCTCTCCATCTTGGATCCTAAGTCAACAGGAGGAAAGGTATCCCCCAATTGGGAGGGCCCATATCGAGTGATCGAGGACCTCGGGCAGGGGGCCTATCGTTTGGCAAACCTGAATGGCTCGGCAGTTCCAAGAACTTGGAACACCGAGCACCTCCGATGTTATTATCCTTGAAGCATTAATGATTAAGGAGGTCACTTCGGCACTCCGAATTCTCCTAATGAGGTCGCTTTGGCACTCTAAATTCACTAAGGAGGTCGCTTCGGCACTTTGAGTTTTCCTAACGAGGTCGCTTCGGCACTCTAAATTCACTAACAAGGTCTCTTCGGCACTTTAAATTCACTAAGGTGGTCGCTTCGGCACTTTGAGTTCCCCAAACGAGGTCACTTCGACACTTTAAATTCACTAAGGAGGTCGCTTCGGCACTCCGAGTTCCCCAAACAAGGTCGCTTCGGCGCTCTAACGATTACTAACGAGGTCACTTTGGCACTCTATATTCACTAAGGAGGTCGCTTCGGCACTCCAAGTTCTCTAAATGAGGTCGCTTCGGCACTCTATCACTCCGTCAAGCCGAGCTCTCTAAGGAGATCACTTCGGCACTCCGAAGTCTTTAACGAGTTCGAAACTACGAGAATTTAATGAGTTTGTTTCGACGCTCTAAGCTTACGCGAAACTACGACAGTAACACGTTTGCAAACATACGAGAATAGAAAGGGTGATTGAATTAAAAGAACGGCCTGAGGGCTGAAGGGAACCCTAAAAAATCACACCGATTAAAGCTCGGTGGTAGCTTCGAAAAATAAGGGGGCTAATGCGGGTCGGCCGAAGGAGCCGGAGTAGGGTCCCTAGGTCGGACTGCAAGGCCGCGGTCGGTCCAACCTCCTCATCGATCTCGTCGTCGTCCGCGCCAGGGGGCTGTACGTTGGTCAGGTGCAACGCCTCGACACGGAATATCGGAGCGTGATTATAGTTATTAAATAGTACGGAGCGAGAAAATAATTACAAACCATTGCACAAATGGAATAATACCAAATAAACTCAAATTTCATTAATAATCCTCCAAACTCCAATTACAATCACTAATAAATCATCAACTTCATAGACTAACTATTACATCAACGTATCAGAGCCAAAAACTAGGGCCCAGAGTACTTTATTGAAAATCAAACTAATACATCATAACTATCTGACTCATTCTATACTAACTATCTACTAAAGCAAGGGTTGCTGAAATAGGTCCTGAGCATCATCCTCAGTCCCGTCCATGTGAGTGTGGTCATCATCAGACTCACCTGAAACATATTAAATAAAAATGCAGGATGAGTGAATAACACTCAGTAGGACTTAATATCTCATGAACACAAGCATGGTTTAAATAATTAATGTCTTAATGGCAAGTTAACTAGAGAGAAGAGTCATGTAAATCACGCAACAATAACGAGAGAACAATAGCATCTGGTACTGGGAAAATAGTTCAACGAGAATGATAATAGAATGGCCATTTAACGATATATATCATGTAATTTGCACAATGTGCTCTAGTAACGATAACAAGTGTACTGGTATAGATAGTACTTTGATTGTCATAAATTAATCTTGATAGTATGTTGGCACTGGATGCATGCTGTAACACATCCTTGATCATTTTAACTCCCATGGGCACTGGCACTTTTCGGGTGCTCCTCCCAGGACCTGATCGGGCCCCATTGCGCTGACATTAGTCATTTCTTTATCTTAGACAATCACAAGAATGACCAATAGAGTACCAAGAAGAGATAAGAGAGTACTAGACGAGATAGATGAGAGCATAGAGAGAACTTGAACAGATGAGAGGATATAGAGAGCAGATGAGATAGGGGTATTATTATAAAATCACGTTAAACATCGATAGTAACGGTTGCACGGCACACCATTGCGGGCCGGCAGTCTGGCAGAAGTCACCACCGCCCACTAGCCGTGCTGTGTACACATACTAGATGGTCCGGCGTGATCAAAAGATAAGGAAAGAACATACTAAGGCCATGGATCGTACTGATTCCTAAGGTGTAACGGGTTTTTAGGGTACAACCAGCTCATCGGCAATGGACGTATGCCAAAGCCAATAAGACTTACAGAGGCCTTGACAAGGAGTCCCTGGCCCAGTCGAGAGTATTCCTGATGGAGATGTGGTCCAAGTCAAGAGGAAGTGTATAGAAAATGGGTCCGTCGTGCCTCGAGTGCTCGAAGGCCGAGGGAAAACGGTAAAAGTATTCAAAACTCGCAAATAAAACGAAGACAATAGTATTTAATTAACTAGGGAGATTTAGTCATTTATTTTGCTAATTTACCAGATATATTATTGAATAACTTATTAGGGTCAAATGACAATTAATAACGATATGTGTGTGCAAGTGTAAGGAAATCTTGAGGATATGACAAGTCGTGCAAATGTCCTTTTAAAATAATTAAATTTATATAATTATTTCCAATTATTAATTTACCAGGTCGAATTAACTATAACATTGTTTAATCATGGCTAAATAAGGGTTATATAACCAAATCAACAAGGGTATATGCAAAATTAAAGTTTCTAGCCGTAATCTTTGAATTGTGGCGGGCCTACCCGTCGCGATTCAAGTCGCGACGGGCAGCTCAGGCGCGATCCACAGACCGGGCCGGCCTGGCTCGGACCGGGAGGGAAACGCGGCGGCGAGGCCCACCGCATTCAAGATGTGACCAGGCGGCTGACCGCGACCCATCTGGTATCGCGGCGGGTCGCGCCGCCGCGATATTAGAAAGGGGGTCCGGCTCTTTCCCCTTCTTTCCAGGGTTAATACTGGTTGATATAGGGCACTTCTAAATTCATTATAAAATTGCATGGTGATCCAAAAAGTATGAAACCAGTTTTAAACGAAAGTAGACATATAGATCTATCAACATACACGATTAATTTGAAAATAGACAAGGTTTAGACATGCTGTAATCAAGTTACATTTTAGTGACCTAAACATGCACAGTCAAGGTTCAACGAATTAATTAGAGGTGGATTCATGATGAAATTTAGGCAAACTAGGGGCGTTTGAAAGCTAACATGATGTAGTATTTATGAGAATTTTCTCATGGCATGGGATCATGTATGTCCGAGGTTTAAGAGTAAACATGAAGGGTCGGGTACATGTAACTGACAAGGATTCAAAGAATTAATTCTCCCTCATGGGAGATCGAAATGGAGCGAAACTAGAGGGCTTTTGCTCGGAAACATGAAATCTTCTTAGGGAAATTTTTACATGAATTTGGCTTGAGAGATTGCCTTCCTTTAACACAGTTTAAATCCTAGGGTTGCAAGGTGAGAGAAAAGTAAGAATCCTCCTTCTTCTCCAAGCTCCTCTCCTTGCTCCTCGTCCTTAGTCTTCTCCCCTCGTGCTCCAGATCTCCCACAATGTGCTATGGGGTTGCTATGGCGGAATTAGGGTGTTTTGTTAGCCAATTAGAGTCCTAAACCTTCCAAGACTCCTCCTTTCCATCAACTCCGGATTTCCATATTTATCTCCTTCCTTCCTACCATTTATCTCCTAATTGGGACAGAGGAGAGGTCTAATTTCGTGGTGATGGGTTAGGGTAAGCGTAGGACTCTTTTTAGGACAGATATGAGTTGCTTTAATATTTATCTTACCTCTTTTACTATTTTCTATTATTTTTACTCCTAATTTAGCTTAATTTCCTCTCATTCCATGTTGGGCTCTTCACATTTGGGCCCATTCTTTTATAATTAAACCATTTACACATCCCATTAGGGTTTTAACTTAATGGGTTTGCTTAATTTCCTTTTTATTTCACTTATTTCTCATTTAATCTAATTAAATATATTTTCCTCATTTATTAAAATAGAAATTTTATTTTATTTGGGTTTAAAAATCAAGGGTGCTACATCAGGTCCAGCTCGGGGAAGGCCTTAGCGATCACCTCCAGGCAGTGATTGTACCCGTCTCTGAACAGGCCGGTTATCTGGTCGAGGTGCACATCAAATTTCTTGTACTCGACCATGGCCTTCTGGCATTCGTCAGCTACGAGCTTGGGCCACTTCGGCCTTCGTTTGCTCATGAGCTTTGACCTCGGCCTCTCGAGCCGCCTTCTCGGCCTCCCGTGTAGCCTTCTCTGCAGCCAGCGAAGTTTTGATCTTGTCCACTACCCGAGCAAGTGAGGCGGCCCGATCATACGATTTGTTGGCTCGGGCAGCTTCAGCGGCAGCCGAGTCCTTCATCTCAGCGCTCTTCTTCTCGAGGTCGGCGACCTTCTCCTCCAAGGAACGTACACGACCCTCGGATGACGTCCGAAGTTGGTCCATCCACTGAAGGAGAGCCACGAGTAGGCCCAAGTGATGCTGCAGCCCCCGAAACAGCTCGTCGACGATCTCGGGGGACTTCAATGCCGCAGCTCGGGAAGTAGCGCTAGCCGGGGCGGACATCCAACCCCACTCCAGGGGGCTCGGTCTCGTTTGTTGGATCACGGGAGAAATCGGGCGACGAGACGGTGAGACGGTACTCAACGTACCACCCTCAGTCAGTCGCGGCTCGGATGGCCGAGCTTGCTTCACCGGCCTCTCCACGATCTCCTTGGTCATGGGCACCGGCGCAGCCGTGGATACGGGTGGAGTGACGTTCGTAGTAGAGGGGGCTATGAAGGGTTGCGGAACTCCCTGTATGGTAATCTAGAAGGGGGGTTGAATAGACTACTGCTAATTAAAAATGTTTATCACCTTCTTTTCTTCGAAACACAGATTATCAAAACAATGTTAAACTTTAAACTATGTGTGGATGTGTGTGACTTGATAACAGATAGATAACAGATTATCCAACGTGCGTGGAGATGCCGTGCCTATCAAACATCTAGCGTAAATTCGTGCAAACCACAAGACACGACAATTTACGTGGTTCGGAGTACACAACTTGTGTATCCTACATCCACGGACCACACACACACGCAGAGCAATCTGCTTATGAGCTAGTTCACAAACTACAACTCACACACACGTGTTATCTGATGTGAAACCACAATCAGAACAACACCCACACACGTGTATCAAGCACAAGGGCTTCCTGAAACACAACACACACACGGATATGGAGAAATAGAAACAGAGAAGCGTTTAAGAGTTGAAGAACAAATCCAGTTGTAAACTCTTCTTGTGAACGTCTGACTGGGCTTCAAGCTTCGTCTTGAAGGTCACAACTTGATGGAGACACTTGAATCCACGACGTTCAGACTTCACCTTCCGCTGGAGAGACTTCTCTTCTTGGTTCTGGGCGGTAGGTTGAAGCAGAGCAGTAGAGCAAGACTTCTTGTGAGAACTCTTTAGGGTTTTTGCTTGGAGGCTGCTTGTGTTCGTGATTTGCTTCAAAAGGATGTTTATATAGTGGTGTTTACATATGGAGAGACGTAGTACAAGGAAACACCAAGTTTGGTAACTTTCAAACTTCTCGTATATGAAGCTTCTGTACGTCTGTTGACAGGTCATACACCTGCTGTCGACAGGGATCAACAGTGTCCCAAGTTCCAGAAGTCTAGAAGTTCTGTCAAAGCTTTCACTGTGTGCATCTGTCGACAGGTGCCTTGGTGCTGTCGACAGGCACATGATTTCCAGAACACTGGTTTTCTGACTGTATGCTTCTGTCGACAGGGACCCTGTCGACAGATACCAACAGTCAGCAACACACCTGTTCTGCAAAACAAGACCTGTCGACAGCAACAATGATGGCTGTCGACAGGTACTCTGTCTTCTGACATTTTCTTGATCTTTCATACTAGTTGTTGGCACATGTCTTGCATAGTGTATCTCCTACATTAATGAACATAGTTAGTGAGATATTTTGAGCATATAAGGTCAAGCATTGTACCAAGTTATTGTGACAAGTCATTTGTATGAAGATCTCATGCTTTAAACTCAATTCACATTGTTCACATTGTTCATCATCAAAAACATGTTGTATTTATTATTTAGTATGTGAACCCAACATTCTCCCCCTTTTTGATGATGACAAAATTAATCAATTAAGTAAGTGCACAATTGAGTTTTCTCCCCCTTTTGACAACATCCAAAAGCATACACCATGTATTAGACAAGGAACAAAGATTTGCATTGATATTTCATAAGTCATACATAGTACAAGCTAATGGGGAAAAACAGAGAAGGGAAAGACATTGAGTTGAACTAGATAACAGGACTTGACGCTATCCTAGACACCTAAGCTAACTACGCATCATCATCAGCTGGCGGTGTAGGAGCCCGATGCATAGTAGCAAAGCTATCCAAGCGGGTGTCAAGTGTGTCCATTCTGGTATTAAGTCTTTCAAAGCCTGTTGCCATTTGGATCTGGAGCTGAGCAAGTAATTCCCTAATTGAGGGCTCAGCATCATCTCCCGGAGCATCTAGTGGCTCAGATTGGGAGTCGTCATCTTCAGCATCTTCTTGATCTTCATCTTCTTCATCATCACCATCATCAACAGCTGCCCCTTTACCTTTGAGATCTCTTGTTACAATGCCATCTACCATCTTGTAGCCCATCCTATGTGCAGCAGTGAGGTCATGGGAGCTACGAGATTTAAGAACGGTCATCTCCTCCTTTGGAATTTGAATGCCAATGAAGAGGAAGAGAGAAATGAGTTGGCAGGCATATGGCATAGACCTCTTAGCACTGCGAACGCATATGCGAAAGATAGAGACCATAAGAAGTGGTAAGTTGATAGGTTCAGCATTTAGGAATAGGTGAAGCAGAGACTTGTGAAGGGAGGTCACAAGTTCTCGGCTACCATCCTTTGGAACTATGAGAGTGGTGAAGATGTGATGGATGAGACGATGAAGAGGAGGGAAGGAGTTGGCATTTAGTTGCCTATGATCAGTAGGATCATAAGGCTGCAAAGTAATGAGCGTATGATACTCCTCTAGAGTTGGATGATGGGTCATTATGTCCACTCCAGTATTTGGGATGTGCAGGGCGGTGGATAGGAGACGAGGAGAAATAAAAAATGAAGTATCCTTCACCTTAGTATACAACTTTCCATTGCTTGATAGTCGGAGGTTGGTGTAGAAATCGGTCACGGCGGTTGTGGAGTACCGCATGTGATTGTAGCAAAAGGGTGCCCAACCCTAGACATCAAAGAGAGGATGTAGTTCTGGAAACATATCCTCCAAGGAAAGGAAGTCAATGTAGCGGGGCTGCACAACCTTGGTGAAGGTACCATGGACATCGAGAAGACTCAGAGAAGGCGGAATGATGAGCTCCGGCAAACGAACCTCCCGGTGCTTCGTCCGACGCTCGGTGGTGGCCCTGGAGCCCTGGCCGGCTTCGGGAGACCGAGGACGATGACGGGATGCCATATTCTTGGACGATGGAGCCATCAGAGGTTGTGGCTTGATGTAGATGGAAAGGGTAGAGAGGAAGGAGACACAGGAAGAGGGAAGACGAAAGGGAGAGGAGAAGTTCTTCCGGTGCCCTGGAGAAAGAGGGGGTTTGATGAGAGGAGGAAGGGGAAGGGTTTTGGGAAGAGGTAGAGGGTGGAAGGGGTTGTGGGAACCTTTTAAAGAAGGATTGAATGGGTGGGTCTCACAAAATACGGCCTTAAACCCTTGCCCGTTGGGCTTCCAATCGAATTCTGGCCGCCGGCTGTCGACAGGGACCCTGATGCCTGTCGACAGGGACATGCAGTGAATGGCCAGTTTGCTGTTTTGGTGGATTTTGTGAATTGGAACTTTGGAGCAGTGGTTCCTTAGTGTTTATTTAAGGTGTATAAGAGGTGAACACATATTTTACCCAACCATATGCAAAGATATAAAAAGCCAATTCAATTTCCTCAATGGTTTTAACATAATACCCAAGGTAGTGTAAGTTAGAGCATTAAGAAAACACCTACTAAAATGAAGAACAATGCACTCCCACCCTTCGTTGTATAAATGCAGTGTAAGACAACATAATCCCCTATTTTTTTGATAGGCAAATGATCCATGAAATGAATATCTATATGTCAAGACAATCATAAAACCAATGACCCTGGGATTTATGACTCAGTGGAGGCTTCACACTATTTCATTTGACTTTTATTTGCAATTCAGAAATGCAATGGGAAAAAGTGGTACTTAAGAGGACTTCACACCTTTTGACGTGAGGATAGACAGTACCGATGCCCATACCCCCAGTTACTCAGTGGAAGTGTCTAGCATACCGTTGTACAGAGTTGATGAGTGTGCCTTTTGACGCGAGGGCAGACATTTGTGATGCTCATCACCCCGGTTACTCAGCAAAACACAACATTGCTCTATATTTATCCCAATGTGTAGTTGATTTTTTTTTGTTGTTTTATTTTTCTTAATTGAATGTTATTTTTCAGAAATAGGTAGCTGTTCTCCAAGTATTGCTTTAAAAGCTCAAGATCAGGTAGTTTATATGATTAACTATCAATAGTAGTCATACAGGTCCATGAACAAAAGACTGATCAAGTAAATTGAGAATTATTGTTGCTTACAAAGAAATTATTCAGAGGAGTGAGGTGTATATCCTTGAGAGTTGTAAAATGTTTCCAAAATGATAGAACCTAAACCCAGACATGAGTAGTATGTGAGAATCATAGTGGTATAAAGAATAGCTTAAATATCATTTGTACATGGTGTGGTCAAACGTGCATTAACACCTTATAGACACCTTAGTTATCAAACATGAAGTTGCTCACTGAATGTGTGAAGAAAGTGGCTTGAAGTTCCAACTTTTAGTGTGCCTGTCGACAGGGAGAATTGGCCTGTCGATAGGATTACACAGACAAAAGATGTAGGGTTCTGGGAGGCAGAGACTGTTCATATCTGTCGACAGAGGAAAGTGGACCTGTCGACAGATGTAGACAGTGTGCAGAATGAGTGTTCTGTGTGGCCTGCTCTGTCGATAGGGTGCTTGTTGGCTGTCGACAGAGACCTGTTTATATCAAGTTTAAGATCAGAATGAAGAATGGAATAGGCAAAGCATGTGGGGGAATTGAAGAATCACAAAGGTGAGTGATTTCTATCACAATGACATCCATCTAACCTTAATTTGCTCCCCCATAGTGTGTGCTATTGTGTACACAGGCATTCAAGTACAACAAGACACATTTGCACAATTTGACCAAGCAACTTAAAAACACCAAAGCAAGTATGAAGTGATTTCATGAAGATGTTCAAATTTTTGACAGGAAATAGTGAGTGGGCAAAATATAAAGAAACTGAATCCTCATAGAAAGTCAATGAACCTTTTATGCAACTTAACTATGGATACTTGGCGGAGAATGTTTTCTCACGCATAATGAAAGTTTCCAAACAAGCATGACTTGTTCTTCCAAAAATCACCATTTGATATACCTCATAGTTAGTTCACACAAGGAACATATACTTAATATTTGGGTTAAGTTTCATTGTAATTTGCACAAACTCAATTCTCGTCTCAGTGTTGTGAATCTATATTCAGCCAGAGGCTTGGTAAAGATGTCAGCCAATTGTTTTTCAGTGGGTATGAAACTTATCTCCAATGTTTTATTGGCTACTTCATCTCTCAAGAAATGATGACGAATTTCTATGTGTTTTGTCCTAGAATGTTGAATGGGATTCTTTGATAGATTGATTGCACTAGTGTTGTCGCATAGGATAGGTGTGCATCCAATGTCAATGTTGTAGTCACACAACTGACTTTTTATCCACAACACTTGTGCCGCACAACTCCCTACAGCAACATATTCTGCCTCTGCAGTGGAGAGTGCAACCGAATGTTGCTTCTTGGATACCCACGAAACCATGCAACCACCAAGAATTTGGCAATAGCCACTAGTGCTTTTCCTGTCAATTTTGCATCCAGCATAGTCAGCATCAGAATATGAAACCAAGTTAAAGCTACTACCTGCTGGATACCAAAGACCCAAGTCATGCGTACCTGAGAGATATTTGAATATTCTCTTAACTGCAATTAGATGGCTTTCCTTTGGACTAGATTGGTATCTAGCACAAAGACAAATACTGAATTGTATGTCTGGTCTACTTGCAGTAAGATAAAGGAGTGAGCCAATCATACCTCGAAATTGTTTGGCATCTACCGATTTACCTTTCTCATCACTTTCTAGCTTAATGCTTGTGCTCATGGGTGTTGAGGCATGTTTAGCTTGTTCAAACTAAAACTTATTCAGTAGCTCTTTAACGTATTTTTCTTGGTTGATGAAGAATTCGTCTTCAAATTGTTTGATCTGCAAACCAAGAAAAAATTGAAGCTCCCCCATAAGACTCATCTCAAATTCACTGTGCATATGTTTAGAGAATTCTGCACACATTGAAGGATTAGTAGAACCAAAGATAATGTCGTCCACATAGACTTGAACAACAATTATGTGATTGCGAACTTTCTTTGTAAAGAGAGTTTGGTCTACCTGACCTCTTGAGTAGTTTTTACCTACCAGATAGGTGCTCAGCTTGTCGTACCAAGCTCGGGGTGCCTCTTTCAAACCATAAAGAGCTTTGTGCAATTTAAACACATGGTTTGGTTTATCATGATCCTCAAAGCCAGGTGGTTGAGAAACATAGACTTCCTCTTTTATGTAGCCATTCAAGAAAGCAATTTTAACATCCATTTGAAATAGTTTGAACTTGTTTGAACATGCATATGCTAACAAGATCCGAACTACTTCTAGTCTAGCTACTGGTGCAAAGGATTCTTCAAAGTCCACACCAAATTCCTGATTGTATCCTTTTGCAGCCAGTCTAGCCTTGTATCTCACCACTTTACCCTCTTCATTTAGTTTATTCCTAAAGACCCATCTTGTCCCAATGACAGAAATTTCAGGGGTTCTAGGAACTAAACTCCAGACATTATTTCTTTGAAATTGCCCAAGCTCCTCATGCATAGCATCAATCCATGAGTTGTCTTTTAATGCTTCTTCAACATTTTTAGGTTCCACTTGAGATACAAAAGCTAAATGATCATGTTCAACTATTTGATTAACCTGAGACCTAGTTTGAACTGAGTCATTTATGTCACCTATGACATTCTCAAGTGGATGAGCTTTAGAATACCTCACATTAGTGACTGTTGAAGGCCCGGGTTGATATTGCATTTGAGGAGGTTGTGCTGGAGGAGGGGTGGTTGGAGGACTTTCAGCTGGAAGTTGATCTTGTTGTTGTGGATCTTGTGCAGGTACTTCTTCTTCATTTCTGAGCAGATGTCCGTCATTATCATCATCGTACCTGCGAAGATATCCACTGTTAGTCTTGACAGTTATTTTAGAGATTGCATTTGGTTTTCTCTATAGTTCTCCAAGTGTTGTATCTTCAGTTTCATCTTCAAACTTGTAAAGATTAGAACTGCTAGACTTGGTTTTAGATTCATCAAATACAACATGTGGAGTTTCTTCCACTTTTCTAGTTTTCAGATTAAACACCCTATATGCTCTAGAGTGTTCTGAGTATCCAAGAAAAATACCTTCATCGCTTTTGGCTTCAAACTTGTCCAAATCATTTTTATCATTGTTATGTATGAACACTTTTGAGCCAAAAACTCTGAAATACCCAATGGTGGGTTTCTTACCTTTCAGTAGTTCGTAGGAAGTTTTCTTGAATAACGGTCTTACCATGGCTCTGTTAAGAATGTAGCATGATGTGTTTACTGCTTCTGCCCAAAAGGTTCTTGCCAGTTGATTCTCGACCAGAAGCATGCGAGCCATCTCCACCAAGGTTCTATTTTTCCTCTCCACGACTCCATTTTGTTCTAGAGTTCTTGGGGAGGAGAACAAGTGTTCTATTCCTTGGTTCCTGCAAAAATCAGAGAAGGAGGTATTGTCAAATTCTCCCCCGTGATCAGTGCGGATGGAGCATATCTTGTTGACATTTCCATGCTCAATTTTATTGAAAAATTCTTCAAAAACATTCAGTGCTTCATTCTTGTGAGCCAGAAATTTTACCCAAGTGAACCTAGAGAAATCATCTACAATGACAAAACCATAACGCTTTCCATTGAGACTTAGTGTTCTTGTAGGTCCAAATAGGTCCATGTGCAACAGTTCATAAGCTTTAGAAGTACTCACCGGTGCTTCTGATTTGAAGGATTTCTGGGTTTGTTTTCTTTATGCACATGCATCACAAAAGTTTTCATTCTTATTGAATGGGATTTCAGGAAGTCCACTTACCAGTTTGAACTTCATGAACTTGTACAACACATTATAGCTGGTATGACCAAGCCTATGATGCCACAATATAAGCTCATCCTGTTTGTTTGCTACAAGACATAGATCATTATTTTCTGGATCATCTAAGTCAACCAAGTAGATATTGTTTATTCTTTTTCCAAAAAATTTCGGACTTCCTATTTCCTTATCAAGAATTTGACATGAATTGGATTCAAAGACAATTTTATGACCCTTATCACACAGTTGGCTTATGCTAAGCAAGTTGTGATGAAGGCCATCAACAAGTAAAACATTGTCTATGGAGTTAGAGGCAAACTTACCAACCTTACCTGAGCCGATGATCTGGCCTTTGTTGTTACCTCCAAAAATCACTTGACCTCCGTCTTTTTCCACGAGCAAACTGAATTTTTCTTTATCGCCCGTCATGTGCCTCGAGCAGCCACTATCCAGGTACCATTTGTTTTGATTGTGGGCTGCTAGGCATTCCTGCACATGTGGATCAGACAAGAGGTTTTGGTACCCAAATTACTTTGGGTGCCGTTGTATCATTCATGCCAAACAATAAATGCTTAGGGATCCAAACTTGTTTGTATTTCAATTTATTTGGATTGTTCCAACATTGTTTTTCAGTATGCCCGACCTTTTTGTAGATTTTGCATGATGAAGGTTTATGAACAACAGTGGTCTTAATATTCTTGGAAGCATGCATTGGCATATTACCCTTTTGTTGCCTTGTAAACTTTGGTTTTGGAGCATGTTGTTTGTTCTGTCTTGGGCTTATTGCAAATTCCTTAGATTGACTAGGAACAAACTTGATCAATTTAGGTTCTTGTTTCCTACCCCTTGAAGGTTTTTTCTTATTCTTTGAAGGGGTTTGTTTACTTGAACTTGGGCTGGAATCAATGAAATCTATTAGCAGATTTTTGCCAATTTCCTTTGGCTTTGCATTTTGAAATCCAATCCCATGTCTTGCAACAAACACTTTTGAACCTAGAATTGCATCCAGATTCTGTTTACTTTTCACAAAGCCAGATAAATCTTTTGACTTGCCTTTTATTTCCTTTTCAGCTTTTTCCAATCTTTCTTTTAGATTAGCATGCTCACTTTTAAGAGTCTCAAGAGAGTTCATTAGATCATCTCTTTCCTTTTGAACTTCTTGAAACTTAAGTTTCATGATGTCCAATTCATCACTGTGTGTTTGTTCATCAATCTTCATCATTTCAATTACCTTATTCAAAGATTCAATTTCTTCATTGTTGTTTGATTCATGAACAAGGGAATTGACTTTCTTTTTGAGTGCTTTATTTTCGGACTTGTATTCACAGACTTTTTCAAATAGAACAGTATAAGCTTCTTCCCATTCAGTAGTAGAATATGTTTCAAAGGAAGAGCTTACCTCGTTGGAGTCATCACTCCTTGCCATGAGACACTGAATCTCATCATCTCCTGAGGTAGCTTGACTGTCCTCGTCTTCATCTTCATCACTCCAAGTGGCCAACATTTTCTTGGCCTTCTTGAAGGTGAATTTGTCCTTCTTCAGCTTCTTTTTGAGATCGGGGCACTCTCCTCTCATGTGCCCTTGCTTCTTACACTCATAACAAACAATCTCAGACTTTTTGTTAGTATCGAATTTATTGGCAAAGTCTTTCTTTTGGAAAGGTTTAGAGTTACCTGTACCTCTCCTCTTGTATTTCATGAATTTTTTGAATTGTCTAGTGAGCATAGCCATCTCATTATTGTCACTCTCACTAGACGATTCAGTCACATCACTTTCCTGAATTATCTCCTTTTTGGAAGCTGAAGAACTCTTCCTGGAAGCCTTCAAGGCAAGTGACTTCCTAGGATTTTCTTTAGTTTCCTTTCTTTTGACATTCAGTTCATAAGTCATTAGAGAACCAATCAGTTCATCTACTTTCATTTTTGAGAGGTCTTTGGAATCCTCAATGACCGTGGCTTTGGTGTTCCATGAGGATGGAAGAGACTGAAGTATCTTCCTCACCAAGTGACTTTCTGAGTATTCCTTTTTAAGACCTTTCAATCCATTTATTATTATCATGAATCTAGCAAACATGTTGATAGCCCACGAATGCATCGTTAAACACGTGACTAACAATCTCAAAATTATCGTCCTATACTAAATATTTTAACAGTAGTTAAGTGGTGAGAACCGAGTCGAATCCACGGGGAACTAGATTTTAGAGTTGAAGACGTTGGGTTTTTAGTTAGGAAAATAACGTGGTGATATTTAAACTAAGTTGCGTTAAATAAATCTAAGCTACGTAAATAATTAGAGAGAGAAATATAAAGGGTGGATGAACGATCACGAAACAAGATTAAAAACTACAACTCACTAAATAGATAAAAAGGATTAACAATGTGCTGTTTAAGTTAAGCATAACTCAACAATTACAATAATAAGGAAAACGTGAGAAATAGAGAGAGAAAGGAGAGAGAATGAGAGAGAGAAGAGAGAAAAGAGAGAGAGAGGCGGCGAGAGGAGAGAGAGAAGAGAGAGACGAGAGAGAGCGATAGAAGAAAGAGAGATAGAGATGAGAGATAGGAGAGAGAGACGTAAGAGAGATAAGAGAGAGGAGAGAGAGGGCAGCGCGGCGAGAGGAGAGAGAGAGCAGCGCGGCGAGAGGAGAGAGAGAGCAGCGCGGCGCCCTCACGTTGAATGCATGCAACATGAGGGGGAGGGCGGCAGGGGCACGCGGGCTGGGGCCGCTGGCGGGGTGCTAGCGGGCCTGGGCGCGTGGAGGCAGGACGGCAGGCGCGGGCGCTGGCGGGCGCGCGCAGGGTGCTGGCGGGCTGCTGCTGCTGTCGTTCTGCTTTTGTCACACCGAGAGGAAGAGACCGAGGGAGAGAGGAAGAAGGGAAGAAGAAAAAGAGAGGAAGCAGAAGGGAAGAGAAAGAGGAGGAAAGGGAGAAGAAGACGAGGAGGAAGAAGAGAAGGGAAGAAGAAGAGATCGGAGGAGAAGGAGAGAGGGGGGAAGAGAAGAGGAAATAATCATTATGGAATGAGAGAGAGGGAGAGAGAGTTTTATAAAGTGTTAGAGAAAAGAGAGTAAGGGTTTTAAAAATAGAGAGAGATTAAAATGAGAGAGTTTTGAAAATTAGAAAGAAAGAGAGAGAAAGAGAAAATATATTTTAAAATTAGAATCTCTCCTCATTGTCTCTTATCCATCTTGGTCCATTAGCAAATTCTTGTTGAGTGGCCCATTATCCTGCAAACAAAGCACATACAAAGATTTAATCAAATTATCCTTTTTGTAACAAAATAATAATAGATTAATATAAAATTAAGGATCAGTAGATAATAAATCATCATGATTATCATCAGTAATTATCCATTTATCACACCCCCCAACTTACTCATTGCTAGTCCCTTAGCAATGCACATAAGTGAATAATTGGGACAAACAAGAGTTCAAAACATCATACTTCATGACAAGAAAGTAAGAATGAGAATGCTTGGCCATAAGTATTTCAAGTTCCAGTCGAGAGTGTCAAAGGCAAATATGTCAGTTCATGTCGTTAGACAGTTCTTCAAGATACACACAAAATTTTATGACTTTTTGTATAATGTTTGAGCATTAATAAGAGAGTGCATGAGCTTTTTACTTATCACTCAAGGATGGTATCAACTCTACACTCCTTAAATTCGATCCTCGAATTACAGGTAGCTTTCACTCCGCCTAATTCTTTTTTTCATGCTCTCTTTTTTTTCTTTTCATTTACATGGTGCTGCACTTCCCTTCACCGTTTGATGCGAGCCTCAACTCGTACCTTAGGAGCCACAGGCCCGGTTACTAAGATCAGGGGCATTTTCCATGTTTCCTTTTTTTTTTTTTTCCACTACTCCACACATTTTCACATTTATTTGTAGGCAGGTAGTTTTTTCCCCACGATTGGTCATCAATAGGAATGTAGAATATCAATCAATCAACCTAAATGTTCGGTAAAACTCTCATCATCCATTTGAATAGCTCAAAATAATACTTTACTGTGTTGATGAAATTTCAAATGTATTTTGAGGAAGATGCTAAAAACATAACTAGTTAACTCACCCCTTCAACTCACCACCTTCACAAGTACACACTATGAGTCAAGCTAGAAGCAAAAAAAATTTCTTGCATGAAATATGAAGCATGAAGCACAATGTTAGGGGCAAAAATTTGAAATACAATTTGTCTCTCCCCCCAGCTTAAATGACATTGTCATCAATGGCATAAAAGTAATGACAATAGAATAAAGCCAATGTAAGTTAAGAAAGGAGAGATGCAACCTGATGATCACATGCGGGTGGTTGCATACTAGCTTTATTAAAGGATAGTGGCCAGCAAACACCTAAGACACAAAATAAAAATAAAATCAATAGAAATCAATTTTCCTAAAAATATTGGGTTGCCTCCCAACAAGAGCTAAGTTTAATGTCTTCAGCCAGACATATGGGGGTAACAGGGTCACGTAACACCCCCAATCAATTGACGCCAAATTTTTTCTTTGTAAGGCATCACCAGCCATGGTGGGTCAAGTGTTCCAAATGTACTTAGCAGATCATTAAAGGATAAAGAAATTGAGGCACTAATTGAGGCACTCAAGATCATATCTTCAATTAAGAAATTTTCATTTGCACACTTAAGATCTTTATATGTGTTGAACACATCAATGCGAACTTTATTATTTTCTCCATTTTCACCCACAACTTCCATTTTCAGATCCTCTTTCATGATGTTCAGGTCAGATTGAGTTGAATGCTCAGAGGATTGTTTAAACTCCACAGGCTGACTTGTGTCAAAAATAGTAGCATGATCTGGAATGAAATGGATATGACTTTCAACACAAGGATGCTTAAAAGCTTCAAGTGTAGTTGACCAATCAGCTAGAGATAGTATGTCCATGAACATGTTGGATTTTCCAAGGTTAGGGTGAGGTAGGAATTCTATGTCTTTCTCAACATCAAGAGAGACTCAGTCAATGTGGACTTTAGGCAGAATTGCTAATTCATCTCTTACCCAATAAGAATGATTGATGATTACACCCAGCTCGTTCTCCACACTTACTTCTTCTTTGTCACCCACTTGAAACAATGTCACATCAAACTTGGGCCCAACATCTGGTTGACACTCTTTCTCTTCTCCCCCCAACTTGAATTCAACTAATTCACTAGAGCTCTCTCCTCTCGCCGCGCTGCTCTCTCTCTCCTCTCACCGCGCTGCCCTCTCTCTTCTCTCTCCTATCTCTCTCACGTCTCTCTCTCCTATCTCTCGTCTCTATCTCTCTTTCTTCTATCACTCTCTCTCGTCTCTCTCTTCTCTCTCTCCTTTCGCCGCCTCTCTCTCTCTTCTCTCTCTTCTCTTCTCTCTCTCATTATCTCTCCTTTCTCTCTCTATTTCTCATGTTTTCCTTATTATTGTAATTGTTGAGTTATGCTTAATTTAAACAGCACATTGTTAATCCTTTTTATCTATTTAGTGAGTTGTAGTTTTTAATCTTGTTTCGTGGTCGTTCATCCACCCTTTATATTTCTCTCTCTAATTATTTACGTAGCTTAGATTTATTTAACACAACTTAGTTTAAATATCACCACGTTATTTTCCTAACTAAAAACCCAACGTCTTCAACTCTAAAATCTAGTTCCCCGTGGATTCGACTCGGTTCTCACCACTTAACTACTGTTAAAATATTTAGTGTAGGCCGATAATTTTGAGATTGTTAGTCACGTGTTTAGCGATGACGTTTGGCTACTAAATCCTAACATCTTCCCCTCAGCCCATCACGACGTCCTGAGCAAAAGTTGGGGGGCAAATGATACAGGTCGATCCTCAGTAGATTGGATGAAGACCACGCTGCCTAGCCAGCGTCTGCCGTGGTGACGAACCGACTGAACCAGATGACTCGTCCTGAGTAGAGATTAGTTGGTCAGTGGTCTGGATCGGTCCTCGGAAGCTCGGCCAGGGAGCAACGTCCGCCGAGCTGACCCTGAACTGTCCATCGAGGAGAGACGCATAGAGTCGAGCGTCCAGACGAGTCAAGTTTCACCGTGGCCCTCAGTGGTAACACGCCAGGTTGAACTTTCTTAATGTTGACCCGCATGACCATAATGGAAAGGCTTGTTGGCGGGAAGGCCCCGAAGATCGCGGGCCACGTTTATTAACTGTCCTGGCATGACTATAGTGGGAAGGTCCAATAACGGCAAGTCCCGAAGGTCGAAACTACTGGCCGCGCACGATTGCTGGCCCGAAGTATTTGGGACCAGTCCAGCCGCACCTGCCACCGTTTATCCTAGTCAGTGAGAATCTAGGGTAGTTTCGTGGTCATGTCCTCGAGTCACTTCCCATAATCCAACCTGTGGAACCCCTATAAAAGGGAGAGACATCCCTCATGAAAAAGGTACGTAACTTCTAGTCTGCAAACTCTCTTGCTCCGACCTCCCAAACTGACTTGATCGTCGGAGTCTTTCCCCACCGAGGTCCCTCGGTGGTCTTGCAGGTCAGAGCTCGGAAACACCTTCTGATTCGCGCCATCATCCCTTGGGAAGCTGCACGGTCTGAGCCGACCTCATTACTCCAGCAGTAACATTTTTGGCATCGTCTGTGGGAATTTCTCGTACAAAATGCTTACTTTCATGGCGCCTAAGGGAAAGACGGTGGCTCGTTCTTCCGAAGATGAGATCGTCCCCACTACTGTTGTCGAGGAGATCACTGGAGGTGGTTCTGGCACTGGGGAGCAAGGTTTGAACACCTTTTCTCGTCTCGACCGCGTCGAGACAATGATTACGGGGCTTCAAGAGATGCTAGCTCAGATGGAGTAGAACCAGTAGGCGATGGCGGCTCAAGACGAGGCAGTGAGTCATCCGATCGCCCCTGCACCAGTCATCCACGACGACGCCGGGCCTACGGAGGTCCGGGCAGTTCCTCCGGCGATGTCGACAAGCCACGCCGGCGTCCAAGCAGCGGCACCTGCGGTCTCAGCACTAGTCCTCCCATAAGTCCTGGGCAGTGACACCCGTGGCCCCCGCCACGGCGACAGAGCATGGCGCCCCCTAGGACAACTGAGGTCGATCACTACTCGGCCGAGTTGACACCCGCCCCGACGAACCTGTTGCTGGCGGAGCCTTGCTAGAGGAGTGACCTCCCGGAGATGAACAGGAAGATAGAGGCTCTTCAATGGGGAACTCGGGTCCCCTCGGTGGCGACGTTGCTCTCCACCTCACCGTTCGCCGAGGAGATCACCTTGGCTCCAATTCCAATGAAGCTACAACTCCCGAAGTTCCGACAGTACAACGAGACTGCTAACCCTATTCATCATCTTGTTAATTTCCAGGGACAAATCGAAATGGTGAATCTCTCCGACGCATTGAGGTGCCGAGCATTCATGTCGACCCTTGACGAAGCGGCGTTGCAATGGTTCAAGGCCTTGCCGGCACGGTCGGTGATGAGCTTTCCTGACCTCGCGCAACGTTTCCTGGACCACTTCTACAACACAGTGCAGCATTCCCTATGCACCGATGATCTGTGGCTCGTAGCACAGAAGGAGGGCGAGCTCTTCCGCGACTACGCCAAAAGGTTTCAGCTCGAGGTCATGAAGGTGATCGACCTCGACCTGCGGACGACCGTCAACATCCTGACGAGAATCTGTTCCAACGCGCCGTTCATAACCTCCATTGCCAAGAAGCCGCTGGTGAGTCTCTCCGACCTTCTTTTCCGTATGCGGAAGTACGTGAGGTTGGAGTCCACCCTCAGCGAAGCTGGCAAGTTAGGGTGCCCATCCGAGCTGCGGTCCTCGAGCAGAGCACTGGAGTCGAAGAAGCCCAGGAGGGACGAGCCCGCGTCACATGGAGATAGACGGTCGGATTCGAGCCACCGACCAGATGTATCTTGGCGCATCCGGGATCTTCCCCACTATGGCAGACTACCGTATGAAATTCTACCCGTCATCAAGAAGCTGCCAGAGTTCCGGCGACCCGAGCCGATGACGAAGCCCCCATCGGGGCGTGGGGCTGACCTCTTCTGCGAATACCACAAGGGCTTCGAACACACCACCGACCAATGCTGGAGCCTTAAAGTGGAGATAGCGGAGATGCTGCGGTGCGGCATCATCGAGAGAGACTTTGTCGACGGGCGAGCCAAGGAGCGTACCCGTGAGGAGGAGCATGGAGCTCGTGGAGGAAAAGGAGCGGTCCTAGTGCTGGCGGGTGGTTCAACAGGCGGAGGCGACAGTGGAAGGAAGCGGAAGGCGTACGCTTCGGCGGTGGGCTCAAGCTCGGATAGACCGACGCAGGGGGACCGAGGGGTTATAACCTTCTCCGAGGAGGATGTAGTTGGTCTCAGCCTTCCCCACGATGACGCGCTAGTGGTCCACACTGACATCGATGGGTATGATGTACACTGTATATTAGTCGATAATGGAGCCGCCCCGGACGTCCTTTTTTACGACTGTTTTGTAAAAATGACCAACTTGAGCTCCGAGCTCAAGCCCGTGGCAACCCCCCTCTTCGGGTTCAGCGTGGCCCCAGTGAGCGCTAAGGGATCGATCAAATTAAAGGTGACACTCGACACCCAACCTCGTCATGTAATGGTTGAGGTCGACTTCCTTGTGGTCAAAGTGAAGTCGGCCTACAACGTGATTTTTGGTTGAGGTCTCTTGGGAATGTTGGGAGGGGTTCCCTCCACTTATCATCAGAAACTGAAGTTCCCTGCACCGAGTGGGATAGGCAAGGTCATGGGAAACCAAACCGAGGCCCGTCGGTGTTATGTAGTCTCAATAAAGGTGAAGGAGCCAATCGTTTCCGAGTATGAGCTTGTGTATGATGAAAATACAGAAAGACATGAACCTGCCGAGTAGACGAAGCAAATCGAGATCGCAGAAGAAAAGTAAGTGGTGATCGATGCTGAACTCCATGAGTTGGAGGCGGAACTGGTCAAATTTCTTAAAGGAAGTGACGACGTCTTCGCGTGGGCAGAAGATGACCTCTCTGGGATCGACCCGAAGGTTATTCAGCACCACCTGAACGTGGACCCCGGAGCTCAGCCTTTGCGGCAGAAGAAGCGGCCCTTGTCGGCTGATCGGTAGGAAGCAGTGGATGACAACCTTGCAAAGTACCTGGGTGCAGGAACTGTTCACGACGCCTTCTACCCCGAGTGGGTGGCCAACGTCATCCTCGTGAAGAAAGCAAATGGAAAGTGGCGCATGTGCGTGGACTTCACCGACCTGAATAAAGCGTGCCCGAAGGATAGCTTTCCACTCCCTCAAATTGACCAGCTCGTTGATTCTACAGTGGGGCATGAGCTTTTGAGCTTCCTCGATGCTTACTCGGGATATCATCAGATCAGGATGGCCCCCTAAGATGAGGAGAAAACCTCCTTCACCTTGGAAAAAGGTCTATACTGCTTCACCTGAATGCCTTTCGGACTGAAGAATGCAGGGTCAACATACCAGAGGCAAATCAACATGATGTTCGAGTGGCAGATCGGGAAGACAATGGAGATATACATCGATGTTGGTGAAGATCCGACGAGCCGAGGACCATGTTTGGGATCTATCCGGAACTTTCGAGGTGTTGCACAATACGGGATGAAGCTGAACCACGAAAAGTGCGTCTTCGACGTCCGCACTGGGAAGTTCCTCGGCTACCTCATTTCGAGCCGAGGCATCGATGTCAACCCCGACAAGGTGCAGGCCATCATCGACATGACGGCTCCAAGGATCATCAAAGAGGTACAGAGGCTTAACAGCCGAATCACCGCCCTAAGCAGGTTCATGTCGAAGTCGGCCGACAGGAGCAAGCCATTCTTCGACGCGTTGCAGAAAGGGCGGTTCAAGTGGAACGACGATTGTCAAAAGGCCTTTGACGAGCTCAAGGCCCACCTAGCTAATGTACCTACTCTGAGTAAGCCCGTTGTAGGAGAGGAGTTGTTCCTATACATTTCGGCCACGACTCACTCGATCAGCTCGGTGCTCGTGCGAGAAGAAGAGCGGAAGCACCTTCCAATATACTACACGAGCAAAGCCTTGCGAGGAGCCGAACAATGCTACTCCGACCTCGAGAAGGTAGGGTACATGCTAGTGATGGCGGCCCGGTGACTCTGACCGTACTTCCAAGCACACGGGATCATGGTCCTCACCGCCGCCCCCATCAAGCAAATATTCAGCCGACCCGAGGCCTCGGGGAGGATGGCCAAGTGGGCTATCGAGCTCGGTGAGTTCGACATATCGTATAGGCCTCGGGTCACCATCAAAGCCCAAGCCCTCGCCGACTTCATCTTCGAAGGAACAGCAAGATCGCCTAAACTAGAGGAGATCATCATGTGTTGGCAGATCTATGTGGACGGGGCATCCAACTCTCAAGGCAGCGGGGCCGGGGTCGTCCTACATTCCCCCGAAGGCCTCGTCTTAAGGTACGCAATTCAATTCGGCTTCACCGCTTCGAATAACATAGCCGAGTACGAGGCTGTGATCTCAGGGCTCAAAATGGCGAAAGCATTGGGAGCGACAAAAGTCTGGATCCAAAGCGACTCCCAACTGGTCGTCAGTCAAGTCTCGAAGGAATTCAAAGTGAGGAATGAGAAGCTCGCCTCATACATGACCGAGGTCCTAAGGAGGAAGGGTGACTTCGAGTCGGCGGAGCTATTGAAAATCCCCCGAGCCGAGAACTCCCAAGCCGATGCACTATCCAAGTACACGGCCACCTCAGAATGTCGCCAAGAGTCCTCCGTGCTCGTGGAGGAGCTCTGCGAGCCTTCAGTGGGGTCTACAAAATCATGTGTACCAAGGTCGAACCGACATGGATGACTCCTATTGTGGAATGCATCCGAGACGGGCAACTTCCCAAGGATAGAAGAGAGGCGCTAAAGGTAAAAAGACGAGCTCCGATGTTTTTTATGATCGGTGATGACCTTTACAGGAAGGGCTTCAGCTTCCCACACTTGCGATGCATGAGTCGGAGGCAAGCCGAAGAAATAGTCACTGAAATGCATGAAGGCACATGCGGAAGTCACACAGGACCATGATTGTTGGTCCGAAGAATAACTCGGCAAGGTTACTAGTGGCCGACCATGCTGAAGGATGCTGAGGGCTTCGTCCGAAGATGCCAGCAATGCCAGCTCTTCGGCAAGATAGATCGGCAACCACCTGCGAGCCTTACTCCATTGATGGCCCCATGGCCTTTCACGTAATGGGGGATGGACATCCTCGGACCGTTTCCGCCAGCCTCGGGACAATGGAAATTTCTCATTGTCGGGGTCGACTACTTTACCAAGTGGGTGGAAGCCGAGCCATTGGCAAAAATAACCGACACCAACGCATGGGGGTTCGTCTGGAAAAGCCTCATTTGCAGGTTCGGGATGCCCAGGACGATCATCACCGACAACGGCAAGCAATTTGACAACGCTAGGTTTCGTCGTAATTGCGAGGAGCTCGGCATCAACCATCGATTCACCTCGGTAGCACATCCTCAATCCAATGGACAGGCCGAGGTGACCAATCGGACACTCCTCGATGGACTGAAGAGGAGGCTGGACGACCATAAGGGCTGGTGGGCTGAGGAGCTACCCCACGTGCTGTGGGCCTACCGAACGACGCCCCGAGAAGCTACTCAAGAATCTCCCTTCGTGCTCGCCTTCAACGTAGAAGCAGTAACCCCCGTGGAATTACTCATACCCTCAGAAAGAGTTCTAGCGTTTGAGCACGAAGACAACGATCACTCGTTGCGCGCTGAGCTGGATCTAGTCGAGGAGCGGTGGGACAAGGCGACATCCATAGTTGAAGCTTACCAGCGTAAGATGAAGCGAAGATTCGACATGACTATTAGACCTCGTCGCTTCAGTACGGGCAGCCTCGTCCTTCGGAAGCTCGCCATCTCGGATCCTAAGTCGACAGGAGGAAAGCTATCCCCCAATTGGGAGGGCCCATACTGAGTGATCGAGGACCTTGGGTAGGTGGCCTACCGTTTGGAAAACCTGAATGGCTCGGTGGTTCCAAGAACTAGGAATGCCGAGCACCTCCGATGTTATTATCCTTGAAGCATTAATGATTAAGGAGGTCTCTTCGGCACTCAAAATTCTCCTAACGAGGTCGCTTCGGCACTTTAAATTCACTAAGGAGGTCGCTTCGGCACTCCGAGTTCTCCAAAGGAGGTCGCTTTGGCACTCTAAATTCACTAACGAGGTTGCTTTGGCACTCTAAATTCACTAAGGAGGTCACTTCGGCATTCCGAGTTCTACAAATGAGGTCACTTCGGCACTCTAAATTCACTAACAAGGTCGCTTCGGCACTTTAAATTCACTAAGGAGGTCCTTTCGGCACTCCGAGTTCCCTAAACAAGGTCGTTTTGGCACTCTAACGATTCTTAACGAGGTCGCTTCGGCACTCTAAACTCACTAAGGAGGTCGCTTCGGCACTCCGAGTTCTCCAAACGAGGTCGCTTTGGCACTCAATCACTCCGGTCAAGCCAAGCTCTCTAAGGAGATCACTTCGGCACTCTGAAGTCTTTAACAAATTCAACACTACGAGTGTTTAATGAGTTCGTTTCGACGCTCTAAGCTTACGCGAAACTACGATGGTAACACGTTTGCAAACATACGAGAACAGAAAGAGTGATTGCATTAAAAGAACAGCCCGAGGGCCGAAGGGAGTCCCTACAAAATCACACCGATTAAAGCTCGGTGGCAGCTTCGAAAAATAAGGGGGCTAATGGGGGTCGGCCGAAGGAGCCGGAGTAGAGGTCCCTGCGTCGGGCTGCACGGCAGCAGTCGGTCCGGCCTCCTCATCGATCTCGTCGTCGTCTGCAGCAGAGGGCTGCACGTTGGTCAGGTCCAGCTCGGGGAAGGCCTTGGCGATCGCCTCCAGGCAGTGTTTGTACCCGTCCCTGAATAGGCCGGTTATCTGGTCGAGGTGCACATCGGATTTCTTGTACTCAACCACGGCCTTCTGGCGTTCGTCAGCTATGAGCTGGGCCACTTCGCCTTCGTTTGCTCATGAGCTTTGACCTCGGCCTCAAGCCGCCTTCTCGGCCTCCCGTGCAGCCTTCTCTGCGGCCAGCGAAGTTTTGAGCTTGTCCACTGCCCGAGCGAGTGAGGCGGCCCGATCGTCCGATTTACTGGCTCGGGCAGCTTCAGCGGCGGCCGAGTCCTTCATCTCAGCGCTCTTCTTCTCGAGGTCGGCGACCTTCTCCTCTAAGGAATGCACACGACCCTCGGATGACGTCCGAAGTTGGTCCGTCCGCTGAAGGAGAGCCACGAGCAGGCCCAAGTGATGGTGTAGCCCCCGAAACAGCTCGTCGACGATCTCGGGGGACTTCAATGCCACTGCTCGGAAAGTAGCGCTAGCCGGGGCGGACATCCAACCCCACTCTAGGGGGCTCGGTCTCATTTGTTGGATCACGGGAGCAATCGGGCGATGAGAGGGTGAGACGGTACTCGATGTACCACCCTCAGTCAGTCGCGGCTCGGATGGCCAAGCTCGCTTCACCGGCCTCTCCACGATCTCCTTGGTCGTGGGCACTGGCACAGCCATGGACACGGGTGGAGCGACGTTCGTAGTAGAGGGGGCTAGGAGTCCACGGTTTGGACCTCGGACTCCTCAGCGGGTCTCTTCTCCTGAGCTATTCTCTTCTTCCGGCTGCTACCCCCAGTGGCGAAGCGCTGAGCGGCAAGGGCCACGTAGTCAGCTTCCTCGGCCATTTCTGCCAGAATAGGTAATCATCGTCAGGTCGATCAACAACAACGGAGAATGAGAATGAAGAAGGAAATTCCTAAAGACGTCAGACCTCTATCGGCCCACCAGATCAACTTGAAGAGAGCGGCAGAAGGTTCACGCAGGTCGGGCTTCGACACCGCCTGTAGCGAATCAAAGTCCGAAAGTTCGGCATCGCTCATGTCGGCAGGGGGCCGAAAAGCCTCGTCTTGAGGGTTTATGGTCGACCAGGTAGTAGGAAAATCCCACTCTTCCGAGCTGTGAATGAAACAAAAACTCCTCTTCCAGTGATGGATAGAGGAAGGGAAATGACCGAGGAAGTGGCGGCTCGACCGAGCTGATATGTACAACCAATCTCTTGAGACTTTGAGAGAGAAGCAAAAGAAGAAGAGGCGGATGCTCGGCCGAACTTTGGCCATGGCGCATGCCGTCAGGAAACCAACGGCCGACCTCTAGGAGTTGGGGGCCAATGGAGAGGGGGTGACCCCCAACTACAGAAGGAGATGAAGGAGAAAAGGGTGAAGGGGGTATTGGAAGCCAGCTCGGATCGACTCCGAATATAGGAAGAACCCGTTCTCCATCGTGTAATGGGCTCGGAGGTCACCCGAGGCATACACGGTGAAGTCATGGGGAAAAGCGAACCCTGGATGGTCTACGATCCATTCGAGGGTCTCCCGGTCAATCTCGGTGGCAGCATCGGCCACGGAGTCGGCCGCTTTGTGCACACTAGATAAGGGAGCCGAGGTGACCCTGGATACGTACGTCCCAAGGGACACCACGGAGACAAACTCGTCCGCCTCATCCACCAGCTGGGCATCAGAAGGACCCTCCACGGTAGGAGCAGAGCGAGAAGAATGGGGTCGAGCAGAGACATCGTCGGAAGGAGAGTGCCCCACAGAAGATGTGGAAGGTGATGAAGAGGATGTGGATGCAGAGGGCGAGCCCATGGCTTACCTCTGAGGAGGGAATAATCGAAGCGAGGGTGAACGGTCGGAAGCTCGACGAAAGAACTCGGTCAATCCACCGAAACTCGGAAGGTCGATTGCTTCAGATGATGGAGCTCACGCAAGCGAAGGGCCTCTTTTCGGTACCAATGGCGCTATTTATAGGGTCCTAGGTTTGCTTCAATCCAACGGATGCGGATCATCGTCGTGTTAAAGCATCGCGATCGGCCCACGTGTCGCCACCCCTTTCGTCGGCAAGCTTCGAACGCGGATCGCAATCAAGGTGAGGAGGATCAGGAGTCGAGGCATCGATGGGAACGCTTGTCGCATCGTCTGCCGCCATGATTGTGGGCGGAGGTCGAGGTGGTGTGTCGTTTCGGCAGGTGTCATAAACGTCAGAGGTCACGTCGCCCCGACGGCCATTTCGTCCTTCCATGATCCTGATAGTGCATGGACACGTCTGCGTGATTCTCGACGAGGGAAAGTACGATGATGTTTGGCTACTAAATCCTAACATCTTCTCCTCAGCCCATCACGATGTCCCGAGCAAAAGTTCGGGGGGCAATGATATAGGTCGATCCTCGGTAGATCGGATGAAGACCATGCTGTCTGGCCAGCGTCCGCTGAGGTGACGAACCGACCGAACTGGATGACTCGTCCTAAGTAGAGATTGGTTGGTCAGTGGTGTCGATCGGTCCTCGGGAGCTCGGCCAGGGAGCAACGTCCGCCGAGCTGACCCCGAACTGTCCATCGAGGAGAGATGCACGGAGCCTGTTGCCCAGCTAGCAAGCCCAGAGGGGGGGTGAATGTGATTCTTAAAAATATTGAGTACCTTAAACCTATTCACAAAACAGTCACACAAAACACACTTCGATGGGTGTTATAGTTAGTAAGGAAAGATAGTAAACGCAAAGCAAGCACACAGACAACACAGGGAATTTATCCTCGTTCGGACCTCCTTTCCACAGGAGTCCTACATCTAGTCCTTGAGCAACAACTCAAGCTTTCACTACCCAAGGGTACAGTCCCCCTTATGGACCTTTACACACCCAATCACAGCTGGTCTTCTCTTCACAACCCGAAGAGGAAATACACCACCCTGGATACCACCAGGTCTTCCTTCTACTCGAAGGGAACACAAGAACACAAGAATGTGAAATGAGATCAAGTCCCTAGATCAAGCTTATACAATGCTAGATCTGAAGCTAAGACTGAGAGGGAAAGTTCTACAGTGAGGGACACTCTCAGTTTACAGAAGCTCTCAAGACTAACACAATGAATGCAGAGAGCTAAGAGCTAAACAATCAAAGGAGTGATGCTTGGCTCTTCGAGATGCTCACAGAAAGACTTGTGAAAGATTGTCATTTGTATTCTCAAACTCAAAATCATATTGTTCTGGAGCTTCAGTCTTCTTTATATATCTTCTATTTGAAATTTGAACGTTGAAGTGCCTGTTGTCTCTAAGCTTTTGTTTATGTTAGACTGCATGGTCTTGTAGAGCTTCCCGTTCAACGGTATTCATGCACGCACAGAGAGAAGATCTTCTGTAATATCCTCTGGCTTCTATTTTGTCCAATGTTGTATGACGAGTGCTGTCAGAGACCTGCATGCATTACAAGCTTAAACAATAGACAGCTAAGCTGTCTCTTATTGTCAGTCAACGTTAGATTGATTTTATACAGAAATAGAAGTTTCATTCTGTTCTTCTAAAAAGTTGTTTACAGAATAAGCATGAGAATAGACGATATTGTTTGCATGCACTGCAGTGATATGTTCAGTCATAATAAATACATGGTTGTCAGAAAGATATACGTGAAGACTTTGACTTTTCAACGTATTCAAAAATGAGCTTGAAAATCAAATCATTATTTTCACATGGAATCGTTGTATGCATGACTTATGAAATCGTTGCGAGTGAATCATTGTGCACTCATAAGTAAACTTATACATAAATTGTTATACATGAATAACTACATCGTTATATAGACAAATAGTTGTGACTCCATAAGCAAATTGTTATGCACAAGTCATTATAATCAAATCGTTAAAGACAATGTGAATGAATCGTTGTTTGCTGTATCGAATCGTTACAGTGACCAAATCGTTATGTAACTTGATGAATTGCTACAGTAACAGAGTCGTTATGTAACTTATCGAATCGTTACAGGGATCAAATTATTTTGAAACTTGATGAGTCGTTGTGACACTGAAATCGTTGTTCTCACTTATCAAATCGATGTGAGAGCAAATCGTTGTTCTTTCTTAGGAAATCGATGTGATCACTTATCGAATCGTTATGGAAGCAAATCGTTATGAATACTTAACAAATCATTATGAAAGAAAATCATTGTGATCTCTTATCGAATCGTTGTGAGGGCAAATCGTTGCGATCACTTATTGAATCGTTGTGAGGGCAAATCGTTGCGATCACTTATCGAATTGTTGTGAGGGCAAATCGTTGCGATCACTTACCGAGTCGTTGTGAGGGCAAATCATTGCGATCACTTATCGAATCGTTGTGAGGGCAAATCGTTGCGATCACTTACCGAATCGTTGAGAGATAGAGTGTAATAGAGTGGCAATGACTTATGAAATCGTTATAGAACCAAAATCGATGTGAATGAGGAAATTGTTATGATTCTAAGGAAATCGTTATAACAACTAGAGAGTCGATGTGCACGTAGAAAATTTCATACTTTGAACGTACATTGCTACAGAGTAAATAATGCTTACCCATTTAGCTTGTTATTCCTTGTTTCATTTCATGTGCTCAAATCTCATAGAAAATATGTTAGATTAAACTTTATATAGTTTTGTTAATCACCAAAATAGATATGTAATTTATTTAAATTACATGGGGATAAACTGATCATCAATTTCTCCCTTTTTGGTGATGACAAAACTTAACAATAAGCAAAGATGATCTGAAATAAGTCTAAGCATAATTGCGGAAATAATATAAGGGATGTATTTCAGAAATGCTATATTTTTCTCCCCGTTTTTGTCATTAAGCAAAAGATACAAGAGTGAGACAAAGAAGAGAGAAAAGAATAAGAAGAACATGGGATTATTTTATTGACTGGGTACAGAAAGATAGAAAGCAGGAGACAAAAGAGAGGTATAATGAAAAATAACTTCCCAAGCCTTATCTTTATGCTGCTCAAAATACAACCTGAAAACCCCAGGAGCTAGAGAATAGGAGGGGCCCATGGTGGGAGCCATCCTTTTGTGATGAAGAACCAACTGCTCATCAAGGAATTCAACATATCGATCGCGTGGAAAGGAAGTTTTAAAAAGGCTTATCTTCCCAAAACTAGCACATGCAAGAAACTGATCCATAGAGGCAGGGTAGAAAATTTGCTTCTACTTCAATTCCAGGCGCATGGCTACATAAACCTTGTATCTTTCAACCCAAGTTTGAAAGGGATCATTAACAAGGTGAATGGAGTTCATGTCTAGAAATGTAGCAGCTGACAATGGAGGTTTACCTTCCCTGGCTTGAGATTCATTTAGAGCAGATAGCTGCTGAGCAGACAAGGGATAGAATCTGGCCCAATCCGCAGGAGAGAGTCTTTCACATTCTGACAAAAGAGGAGCAAGAATTTCTGCACTGACATGACCCAAGTGATATTCTCTGAACAAAAATCTGTTGAAGGCGACTACAGAACCTTTCTGTACGTGGATTCTTCCCATGACTCTAGCAAGACGCTCAAAAATAATTGAGCCTACAGAGGACTCCATGACTAGAGAATGAAGAGGGGGAAGAAACACAGAATTAGACACCTGGAGGGAGGCAAAATCAACTTGAATAGCTTCAGTGTGAGCTGTAGTTGATTCAAGTGCTTGAATGGCCTGCTTGAACTGACCCAGCTAGATTTCAAGGAGGTGATTGAGATATTGATAATTGTTGAACATCTAGTAATGCCTGGTCATTTTAATTTCCTTCTGAATAAAAGGGGCCCAGGTATCCTTGTGAAGGATTTGGAACCACTCAGATAAGGTCAAGGAGTGATCCCTGGGAGGAAATCTGGCTGATTTGGCAAGAAGAAACTTATTGTAGAGAGCTTTTATGACTCCGAGCTCACTGCTCTTCGGTTTTGGCTTCGGCCATAGAGAAAATTTGGATTTTTCAGATTTAGAGAGGAAAGTATAAGGCAAAATGACATTGAGATGGTCAGAGAGGTTGAGATGAGGAAGGTTGATGGTGGTAGCAAAAAAAACCTTCTAAAGGAATTCTCTGTAGAGTGGTTTATTTTTGTTGTCCACTGTTAGAGAAAACCACAGAGGTGGATGTTGGGTTGAGTGTAATTTCATATCATTTTCCCTCCTATTTTGATGATGACAAATGTGATTTGAATGCAAATTATTTGAAACATGATAAATACATTTCACCTGAAATTTATATTCAAAAAACATGTCTCAAAGCACACTTATCATTTGCACTCATAATAAAACATTTTACTAATGATATATGTGTTTAATTTTCAGGTACAAACACTTTTTGCAAAAGAAGTGTCGACACACTCCATAATGGTATCGACACAATAACCCAAATTCAAAGGCAAAAAGATGAACAAATGTTGAGACTGTGTCGACACATGTCAAAGAGTGTGTCGACACGAGTTACAGATTCCGGAAATCAGACTACTCAGGTCGACGCACTCTCAGGGCAGGTCGACACCAGAGCTTGTTCCCAGAATAGCAGTTTTCAGAATTGGGGACAGCAGGTCGACGCAACACCAGAGTAGGTCGACACTGGATCCTGCTCCCAGAACAGCTGTTTTCAGAACCGGGACAGCAGGTCGACACAATACCAAAGCAGGTCGACACTGGATCAGTTCCCAGAACAGCCTGTTTCAAGATTTGGGACAGTGTGTCGACACCACCACCAGGGCAGGTCGACACACTACGGAAAGTTTGCAACTTAAATTGGATGTTTGCCACGTGTCAGCCTAGGGCGATGGGGTATCAACCTAGGATCGTGTGCCCTTGTACCTAAAGGGTATCTTTGGAATCTTTTGGGTATAAAAGGCCCCCAATTGGCCGTCCATCATGAGAAGACCCAACGAACTCTCCAAGCCTCCAGAAAAGTTCCCTTTGGCGGCGAGAAGAGCTCATCTCCCTCCTCTACTCTCCTGGTGCCTTCTGAAGACCAATTCTCATCAATTCGATTGAGAGAATTGGAGTTTGATCTCTGAAGAAGCAATTGAAGCGCCTCAAGGAAGCAGATCAAGTAGGAGCATCTGTTGGAGAAGACTTCAAGGAAGATCCCCAACTTCAATAGTGCAGAGCATCGGCTGGGACTTCAAGGATTCAAGCCTCTTCCCAATCTGAGCTTCTACAAGGGAGTACACTGAAGAACAAAGCCTTTTAACACTATTCTCAATGTACTTTTTGTTCTTTTGAGACTTCTTGAGATTGTGCAAGTGCTTCTGTATAACTCTCATGAATGTTCTCATGTCTGACATGATCTACTGCTAGAAGATCCATGTCGTGTGTTGGTGTCTAGCATTGTTATTTGTGAGCCGTCGTACTCAGTTTGAGTTGTCTAACTCAAGTGTTTATTGAGCAGTCTTGCTCAGGGATCTAGAGTAGTCTTGCTCTAGAGGTGTGTGAGTTGTAAACTCAAGTGTTGGAGTTGTCTGGCTCCAGTGGGTGTGTAACCCAGGTTGTTTAGTGAATCCTCACTGGGTGTGAGGGGTGGATGTAGGAATCACATGGGTGATTTTCGAACCACCTAAAAATCTCTGTGCACTTGTCTATTTGTGGTTTGATTTTATCATCCGTTAGATGCTTGCATAGGATCGATCAAGATTCACTTAATCAACTGGTTTTTACATCTATTTTATCAACTCACTTAACATTTCATCAGATCTGTGTTTTTCACTGATTAAAATTGCCTCTGATTCTAAAAGTATTTTAAATTGCTTAAGCTTCCGCAGAAAGTGGCATAGATCTATTCATCCCCCCCTTCTAGATATTATCCACACCTTTTCCTCGATCCTTCAATTGGTATCAAAGCAGGTTTATACTTGATCTGATTTGATTTGAGCAGTTTTTGAGTATTGTGTGTCTGATTGCTTGTTTGCTTGCTTGTTTGCTGAATATTCTTCTGACCTTTCTTGTTAAGTCAATGGATTCCAAAGGTTTCATAGCTGAAGGGCATTCCATAAATAGGCCACCATTCTTTAATGGAACGGACTATTCATACTGGAAAAATAGAATGTAAGTCTTTCTAAGAGCCCAGAACTATGAAATTTGGAAAGTGGTTGAGGTTGGTCCCTATGAAAACCAGGGTGAGGAAGAAACCTGGACTAGGGAACAAATAAGAAAAGCCACATTGAATTATAGTGCCATGAACATGATTCAATGTGCTGTTCATCCCAAAGAGTATTCGAGAATCTCAATGTGTAAATCCGCCAAAGAGATGTGGGATAAACTCGAATTACTTTATGAGGGAACATCACAAGTAAAGGAAACTAAGGCAAATATTCTTGTTTCAGAATATGAATTGTTTATGATGAAGTCTAATGAAACAATTTCTGAAATGTTTGCCAGGTTCATGGTCATTGTCAATGGACTCAAGGCCTTAGGTAAGGACTACACAGATGCAGACTTGGTAAGGAAAATCTTACGTTCACTCTCTTCTATTTGGCACACAAAGGCCACTGTCATTGAAGATTCTAAAGATTTGTCCAAAATGTCTTTGGATGAATTGATAGGATCTTTAATGACATATGAAATCAATTTGAAAATAAATGAAGAACATATAATTAAGACCAAGCCAATGGCACTTAAGGCCTCTTCATGTAACAAAGACAAAAGTCAAGAAAAGACAAGTTCTGAGGAGTCTGAGTCAAATGAGGATGAAATTGCCCTCATGACCAGGCAATTCAGAAAATTCTTGAAATATAGAAAAGGAAGAATGTCTGGGAAAAAGAAGTTTTCCACAGGTAAAAGAAACACTTCCTCCTCTAATTTCAACAAGAATCAAAAAGCTGACGAAACTGTCATTTGTTACAGGTGTAACAAGCCAGGACACATGAAGGGAGAGTGTCCTGAGAACAAGAAAGAAAAGCACAAGAAATTCCAGAAGTTCAAGAAGCCAAAGGCCATGGTAGCCACTTGGTCTGACGAAGATTCAAGTGAGGAAGAAGAAGACAAGAAATCCTCAAGCTCTGAGAGTGAGGAAATCTGCTTCATGGCCAACAATTCTGAAGAAAAGGTAAATACCTCCTTTGAAGATTTTATTGTTGAAGATTGGCAGGATGTGTATGCAGAATTAGTTGAAAAATATTCTGAAATGAGAAAAGAAAACAAACACATCAAAAAGAAAATTAAAAATCTTTATAATAACCAATCTTCAAACAACAGAACTTGTGAACTAGAAAATGAGATAACAGAATTAAATGAAGAAAAAGAAAATCTCATGAATCTAATTGATGATCTGAAGCTTGCCTCTCAAAAGGGCACCCTAGAATTCAAAGACTTATCTGAAAAGCTGGAAATTGAAAAACAAGAAAAACAGCAAAAGATTGAAGAAATTAATACTCTTTAAAACCAGCTAAAAGAAAGGGATGAAGTTATCCAAACCTTCACAAAAGGTAAAGATAACTTGGAGGCATTGCTAGGAACAAATATGACAACAACTTCTCATGGATTAGGATTCAACAAAAAGAAACCAAACAAAGACAAATCTGGTGAGAAAAAGGGCAAAGCACCATTAATTAAATTTGTCAAAGGTCCTAATCTTGAGAACACAGAAATCAAGCAAACATCAAACAAAACATCAAACAAAACACAAAACAAATTAAAAACTCAAAAACAAAAGAAGACAACCAGGTCGACACAGTCTCCTGACAGGTCGACACCAGTCCACAAGAAGAAGACTTCTGTGGTTGCTGTGTCGACACCAGTCATGGAAAGGTCGACCTGCTCTACATCAAAAGCTTCAAACAACTCAATCAAAAATTCAAATAAAAATTTGAAAAACAAGAAAAAGTCAAAAGAAATCAGTTTTAAAGAACCTTGGACCTCCAAGAAAGCATTTCAAGATGATTGGATCAATCCTTGGAGCCAATGGTATGACAACCCTTGTTGGTATCATCCTCATCTCTCTTATCCAAACCTTTGGATGTACCAACAAAATCCATGGTTTCCACCTCCTCATCTGAACTCCTATACTCAAATGAAAAACTTCCCTCCCACTAAAAACAAAAATGTTGGTGATTTCATTCCTAAGAAAAAGAACAAATAGAAAAAGACTGAAAACATCAATTTAACAAAACAAAAATAAAAAACAAGTCAAATTTGGGTGAGAAAAGATTTACTAACAATGTTTAAACATTCTGATGGTCCCAACTCTGTTTGGGTACCAAAATCTTCTCTCCACTGATCTTGTTGCAGGAAGGTCGTGCACCCAACACCAATGTGTGGTTTCTTGACAGTGGGTGTTCACGACACATGACGGGAGACAGAGCCAAATTCTCATTCCTGCTTGAAAAGGAGGGAGGGTCAGTGACTTTTGGAGGTAAAAATAAAGGAAAGATCTTAGGATCTGGTAAGGTTGGTCATACTTCCTCAAACTCTGTAGATAATGTTTTACTAGTTGATGGTCTTGATTATAATCTGCTCAGTATCAGCCAACTATGTGACAAAGGTCACAAAGTTGTGTTTGAATCTGATTTCTGTAAGATAATTGACTCATCAACTGATAAAATCAAATTCTTTGGAAAAAGGGAAAACAATGTCTACATGATCAACCTAAATAAAAACTTTTCTGAAAATCTTTGCTTTGTTGCAAATAAAGATGAAATTGCATGGACTTGGCACAAAAGACTTAGCCATGCAAGTTTCAGAACAATGAATCAGTTGTTAAGATTGAATTTGGTTAAGGGGCTTCCTGAATCCTTCTCTAATGTTGAAAATCAAGTTTGTGGGATCTGTTCTAAAGGAAAACAAACAAGAAAATCCTTTAAAAACTTCAATGAGGTACTCACATCTAGGCCACTAGAATTACTTCACATGGACATTTTTGGCCCTACAAGAATTCTAAGTCTAAGTGGTAAAAGATATGGGTTTGTAATCATTGATGATTTTACTAGATTTACTTGGGTTATTTTTCTGTCCCACAAAAGTAATACTTGTCTTGAATTCAGGAACTTCTGTACCACTGTCTTAACAACTTATCCGTATAAAATCAAAAATATTTTGACTGATCATGGGGGTGAATTTGAGAACACATCTTTTTTTTATTTTTGTGCTGAATTTTTTTTTTTAATCGAATACCTAGAAGAGGCAGAGGGAGAGTGCCCACCCCTTCAGGGAAGGGATGAGGTAACCACTCCACCACTACACTGCTCCCAGAGAAATTTTATTAATAAGACATAAAACATACATCAAGGCCTTATAGACAAGAATCCTGCCTTATCCAAACGACAAGGACCCTTTACAGCAGGGGGAAGATCGGCCCAAGAAAACCAAATATTACAAACAGAAGGAGAGGAACAACCAAAGTTCGCTAGAGCATCCGCAACCTGGTTGGCCTCCCTAAATACATGGCAAAATGAAACCTGAAGAGACTGACATTTAGTAAGAACGTCATTAACAGGTAGATATATTCTCCAAGGACATCTAAACAGCCCTTTGATAACTTGAGTGAGAACCAGGGAATCAGACTCAATAGAGATGGTATTGAAACCATGATTGCTGCACAAGTAAATCCCATCTCTAAGCGCAAGGGCTTCAGCTTCAAGGCTGGAACGAACATGGGGGTATCGGTGAGCAAAACAGAAAATAATGTCCCCATGATCATTTCGAAGAACACCACCACCACCAGCAGTACCCATAGAGCTCTTAAAAGCACCATCAACATTAAGTTTGAGTCTCCCCGTAGGGGGAAGAAACCACCGGATAACCTTTGGGATCAAATCAGGAGATTGCTGAATATGGATGCCCCACTGGGATAAGAATCTGATCTGAGCTGAAGGAAGGCCTTTGCAGACAAGTAAAGAGGCGCTAATAGCATCCTGCACATTCAACCGAACTTTAGAGAGGACATGAGTGCTGTTCATGGCTATAGAATCATATCTGGATCGATTTCTGCTGCACCACAACTCCCAAATAACAGCAAGAAAGATGAAACGGATGAGCTTCCCCCTGGAAGAGGTGGCAGACTGACCATCAAGAAAACATATAACACCATGCATTGGATTAAGAACTGACAAGTTGTGGAAATTTAGAACATCAAAGAGAGACCCCCAAACCGCCTTAGCCACCTCACTGTGGAAAAATAAATGGGTACCAGATTCAATGCTAGGAGAAGAACAACAGGAGCACCTTGAACACAGAGAAATACCACAGCCAGCTAGAATGTCATCAGTGGGGACACATCCCTTGGCCAGACGCCAAACCAGAATGGACCACTTAAGGGGGGCAGCCATGCACCAAATCTTGTTCCAGCCAGCACTAATGACAGGTTGATTAATTTTCCGCACAGAAGATGAAGTAAATGTCCCATCTTGAGACGGACACCATATCCACTTGTCAGCATCCCCAACCACCGCAATACAATTATTAAGAACAATAGCCGGGCAGAAATGGCGTGCTAACAACAAGTGGGCACCTCCCGGCTCATGGAAAACATCCTTTATGGAAAGGTACTTCCCTTGTATGTTCCGCCATACAATATCTGGGATGTACTTGTGAAGGGGAGCAGACCCTGTCCAAACATCAAACCAGAAACTAGCAGCCGAATCCAGGTTAGCAACGAGAACCCGATGATTAGAAGCAACGATTGAGGAGACATGCCTCCAGAGGCGGCTGTCAGCGGCATGCATCAGATCATAAGAGGCTTCAGAATAATGTATGTTGTGAAGGTATTTAGCTTTGAAAAAATCACCCCAAAGAGAAGTGCCCGATATCACCTTCCATAACAGCTTGGTCCTAAGAGCGATCTGCATGTCCTGAATATTTAAAACTCCAAGTCCCCCACATTCTTTAGGCTGAGCAATAACATTCCAAGAAACCCAGTGTTTCTTCGGAGATCCTTCATAAGAGCCCCAGAAAAAGTTGGCAAGCAGCTTATGAAAGGAGTTAATGACAGTCTTGGGGATAGACAGAGAAGACATGGTGTATATCGGAATAGCAGAGAGCACGTGTCTCAGGAGAATCAGCCTACCACCAATAGAAAGGAAATTTTGTTTCCACCCTTGCAACTTTTGAGCCGTTTTAGAAATGATATGAGAAAAGAACAATGGTCTCCTTCTGCCAGAATATATTGAAACACCAAGGTATTTGAAAGGAAGAGAGCCCCAAACAAAACCAGTAATATGGCACAACGATCGGCTAAGAGACAATGGTGCCTTAGCATGAATGATAAAAAAACTTTTTGCCACATTAATAAGCTGACCTAAAGACACCTCATAATCCTTGAGAAAAACCATCAACTTCTTCATATGCCTGGCCGACCCATTTGAGAAAATCAAAGTGTCATCGGCAAAAAGGAGATGAGAGACAGGGGACAACGTCTCATAGTATGGTAAACTCCACCAGCACTCCCACAAAACAAGGATGAGATACCTCTGCTAAGAACTTCCTGGGCGATGATAAAAAGAGCCGGGGCAAGAGGATCCCCTTGACGAATACCTCTGGAAGACTTAAAGTAACCATGTATTTCACCATTAATCAGGACTGAAAACCAGCAGTTCGATAGAAGAGGTTCAATAAGAGAAATGAACCGAAAGGAGAAGCCGAATTTCTGGAGGACAGCAAAGAGAAAATCCCATTCAAGACGGTCATAGGCCTTGGCCATGTCTAGTTTAAGAATAACATTACCACCTCTGCACTTTCTGCCAAGATGCTGAGACATTTCCATAGCTAACGAGACATTTTCAGAAATACTCCTCCCTTTGACAAAGGCACCCTGTTCTTCTGAGATTAAAAGAGGTAGAATCTGAGACAACCTGTCATTGATAATCTGAGAAATGATTTTGTAAAAGAAATTACAAAGACTAATGGGGCGGAAATCAGCACAATTTTTCGGGATATCAGATTTCGGAATCAAAGCAATTAAGGAGGAGGTGAATCCTTGAGGTAGCGGATGGCCACAGAAAAAGGCTTGCACAGCTTGACAAATATCTATTTCAATAAAACTCCAGCACAGTTGAAAAAAATGTCCAGTAAACCCATCAGGCCCCGGGGCGCTGTCAGTGGACATAGACATGACAACCTTGTTGATTTCCTCAGTGGACGGCACACTGCAAAGCATATCATTCTGAGCATTGCCCACAATGCAAGGGATAACATCAAGAAGATCCTGATTAATACTGTGACTTCCCGAAGTGAAGGCCTTAGTAAAATGAGAGACAAATAATTCTGCAATATCAGATTTGTTCACCACAGCTACCCCATCATCATTGTGTATCTGGTTAATCATGGAATTCCTTCTACGAGAAATTGCATAAGCATGATAGAATTTGGTATTACCATCACCCTCCTTCAGCCATTGCAACCTGGATTTTTGCCTCCAGAACATTTCTTGCTGGTGGTGAGTGCGTACCAAAACCTGGCGCGCAGTAGAAAGCAGATCGCCATTCACTTGAGAAGCGTCATCATCAAACCTGGTCTGGGCAATGTTAAACTCATCTTCTGCAATCAAAACATTATCCATAATGTTTTTGAAAACATCTTTGTTCCATTTCCGAAAGAAAGACTTCATAAACTTTAGCTTCATCATGAGGTTGATCAAGGGGTAAGAAGACTGGGGGGCAGCCAGCCAACTCTGATTAGCATCGGCCAGGAATGTTTCATGACTTGTCCACATTTGTTGAAAACAAAATCTGGAAGGCTGACGTTGGGAAGTTTGGATAATAGATACAATTAACGGAAAATGGTCACTGCACGCACGAGAGAGGTGTTGGACCTGAATACCCGGGTAATCAATAAGCCATTCACCATTTAAAAGCACTCTGTCAAGCCTAGCCCAGATGTTATTCAACGCTTGCCCATTATGCCAGGTAAAGCGACTTCCAGAAAAACCTGCATCCTCAAGGCCAGCAGCAGCTACACAAGCTTGGAAGTCAAACATGGATCGCTGGAATGCGTTCCTACCACCCCTCTTTTCCTCAACATCAAGAATACTATTGAAATCACCTCCAATAAGCCACGGAGAAGTGCAGGAGGCAGAGAAATCAACGATGTGATCCCAGAGAAATCTTCTCTCATTTAACAAGCAGCTAGCATGCACAACGGTAATAAAGGCATCTCTATGCACAGAAGAACAGATGCGCACCGTGATGAATTGATCCGAAGAATAGACCAGCTGAGCGGAAATATCAGATTTCCAAAAGATCCAAATGCGCCCTTTATCAGTGGAGTTAACAAGAGAGAAATCCATACCCAGCTTCAATCTATAAATTTCAAGTTTATCATGGTGTAACTTAGGCTCAATAATAGCTAAAAAAGTAATTCCATGCTGACGAATAAGAAGTTTTAGCCGATGGATAGAAGATCCGTTGCCAATACCTCTAATGTTCCATATCATAGCCTTCATGGGAAACTAATTAGGGGTATTATTAACCGAGGCACACCTGCGTAAAGATGATCTCGTCCTGACTCCATCAGCCACCCTGTCAGTCAGGCCTTCCGTACCAACAAAATTAACATGAATGGCAGTAAGATCAGGAGCTTCCATAGTAGAAGGTGAATCAGAACGAGGAAGGGACATGATCCGGTGCAATGGCTTACATATCTCTTGATTAGAAGACCTTTCCAGATTGTTATTTTCAGCATTTTTATTATCCATAGAACAGTAACCATCAGTCCCCATAACAGCTGGACAACTCTCCACATGCAACACAACAGGGTCTGCTGTAGGAAGGTCATTAACATTAGCATCATGAATACCCCCATGAATGTCTGGTGTACCATCAATATCACAACCTTCAAGTTGAAAGGAGTCATCTCCCTGGATAACATCTACACCCGTAGAGGGCGCAACAAGGTTCTGGACAGGGGTGCAAGACTCGACGTGGTCAGTTCTCATCACAAGAATGTTTGAAGGTAGAGGGTTGGAGCGAGTATCCTCAGAGACCACAATAGGATCCTTTCCACGACTCTATGAAGGTGCAGGCATCGGTACAGGACGCCAAGTTTGCCTTGCGCGCAAGGCATTACGAACAGGTAGCTCAACACCAGGGAGATTTTTCTTACACTTAGAGTCAATATGTCCTAACCTCTTGCAGGATTTGCAGAAAGCCGGAGGATTTGGAAAGAGAAGAGGTTGCCAAATTCCATGTGAGCCGAAACCTATCCACACCCTCTCTGGTAGATCTTTTGCAATGTCCAGTTGGATACAGACGCGCGCAGCATGAGTGCGAGATAATGTAGCTGTGTCTCTATCAATCTGAAGAACCTGACCTATGCTACCCGCAATAGATCGCAACATGGGGTCATTGTAAAAGTTAGCCGGAAGGCCAGGCATCTCCACCCACACCGGAACCACAGAAGAATCTTCATCCGGTGAGAAGTCCATGGACCATTGGAAAAATCTGAACAAGTATCCCTTAACAAATAGCGTCTCCTTCAGAAGGACCTTGAGATAATCTCCTTTATCTTGAAATCGCAGAAGTAAGTGTCGACCATCCAGGGCGCTGATGATAAACTCCTTGGCAAAACCAAAATGCTGGGCTAGGTGCAGTCTGATTTCCTGGAAAGCAGGCCTTCCAACAGGCGTACGAGCAATGATCGCATGCTTGAGGGGTTCACAAGATAATCGTACCTCATCAGGAGAGAAGAAGACCGCTGGTTCTCCCGAGTCTGTGCAAGCTGGGCTGTGAATCTTGATGGGTAGAGGTGGAGGAATCACTGATGCCATTAGAATCTGAGCAAAAGTTTTTGGAGGTATAGCGGCCTCGATGGTGGAAGCAGTAGGGCCATCATCAGCATTGATGGAGCGCATGCAGCCGACGTGCCCTGGAGCGGATGAGTCTGCATGGAGAGATGACGAGGCAGGCGCACCAACGTGGGAGGGGGGAAGGCCTCCCCAGGCCGGCCGAGAAGGAGGGCATGCCAGGGTCGCCCCTGGCGACCCCATGGCGGCGGTGGTCAACTCCGGAAGAACTCCGGCAGCGCCAAACCCTAGCAGAGCTCAAGGTGGCACAAGACGTAATTTCTTGCACCCATTAGTCCCAGTAGTGTTTTTGTGCTGAATTTCAAATATTCCACAAGTTTTCTTCACCAAGAACTCCAGAACAAAATGGAGTTGTGGAAAGAAAGAACAGAACTCTTGTGGAAATGGCTAGAACCATGCTACTTGAGAGTAACTTGCCCAAATCCTTCTGGGCTGAAGCTGTGAACACAGCCAATCACATACTCAATAGAGCATTGGTCAGACCAAAAATCAAGAAAACCCCCTATGAATTATTGAAAAACAAAAAGCCAACTGTTTCCTATTTTAAAATCTTTGGGTGCAAATGTTATGTACACAACAACAACAAAGAAAACCTTGACAAATTTGATGCTAAAAGTCAGGAAGCTATCTTCCTTGGCTATTCTGAGGTGTCAAGGGCTTTCAAAGTGTACATTCTTAAAACCAAAACTGTTGAAGAATCACCACATGTTATCTTTGATGAAAATTCCTTTTCAACTAACAATTCTAAATCTTGCAGGGAAAGACAAGACACTAAAGATGATGAATTTATTGTGGACTCTTCACCAACTGTTGAGGAGTTTGAAAACATTGAAGAGAACCTGAACACACCATCTCCAAGTGGCTCAGGTAACATTGTCCTAGAAGTGGGTACTTCTGAACAGGTAATTTTTGAACATAGGTTTTTAAAAGATCACCCATTAGATAATGTGGTTGGCAACTTGCATGATAGAGTTAGGACTAGATCATCTTTCTTGCATGATATTGAAGAAGACCCACTAGCTCTAATTTCCCAAATTAAACCAAAGTTAATTGATGAAGCCTTATCAAATTCTGATTGGATTAATGCCATGCATGATGAACTTCATCAATTTGAAAGAAATCAAGTATGAGAATTAGTACCTAGACCTAGTGACCAAACAGTCATTGGCACTAGATGGGTTTTCAGAAACAAATTGAATGAATCTGGTCAGGTAATTAGAAATAAAGCTAGGCTAGTTGCAAAGGGGTACAATCAAGAGTTTGGAATTGATTTTGAAGAATCATATGCCCCTGTAGCTAGACTAGAAGCAGTTAGAATTTTCCTTGCTTTTGCATCCTCCATGAATTTCAAAGTTTATCAAATGGATGTCAAAAGTGCTTTTTTAAATGGCTATATTAAGGAAAATGTTTTTGTTGAACAACCTCCTGGATTCGAAAATGAAAAATATCCTAACCATGTTTTCAAGCTCAATAAGGCTCTCTATGGTCTTAAGCAAGCTCCAAGAGCTTGGTATGACCGTTTGAGTACCTTTTTGCTTTAGAAAGGATACTCCAGAGGAACTGTTGATCAAACTTTGTTCACAAAAACAGTAAAAAATCAAATACTTGTGGTCCAAATTTATGTTGATGACATAATTTTTGGCTCCACCAATAAAGGCCTATGCACTGAATTTTCAAATCAAATGAAGAATGAATTTGAAATGAGTTTAATGGGAGATTTAAAATTCTTCTTGGGATTGCAGGTGAACCAAACATCTGAAGGGATCTTCATCAGTCAAGCCAAGTATGTCAAGGAACTTCTCAAAAGGTTTGACTTTCAGACCCTCAAGCATTCAAGCACACCTATTGCCATAAATGCTAAGCTAGAAGAAGACTCAAATGGTAAGTCAGTAGACCAAAAGACCTACAGAGGTATGATTGGTTCTCTACTTTATCTTACAACTTCTAGACCTGATATTCAATTTAGTGTGTGTTTGTGTGCTAGATTTCAGTCTAATCCTAAAGAAAGTCACATGTTAGCTGTTAAAAGAATTTTCAAATATCTTGTTGGAACATGTGATTTAGGAATTTGGTATCCTTCTAATTGCAAGCTAGATTTGATTGCCTATTGTGATGCTGACTATGCTGGGTGTAAATTAGATAGAAAAAGCACAAGTGGCTTGTGTTTATTCCTAGGTGGGTGCCTTATTTCTTGGGCTTCCAAGAAGCAACATTCAGTTGCTCTGTCAACTGCAGAGGCTGAGTATGTTGCTGCTGGTAGGTGTGGAACCCAAATTCCTTGGGTGAAACATCAACTTCTCGATTACAACCAAGATCTAGGTTGTGTACCCATTCTTTGTGATAATACAAGTGCAATAAATCTGTCTAAAAACCCCATTCAGCATTCTAGAACCAAGCATATTGAAATTAGGCATCATTTCTTGAGAGATGAGGTTGCAAAGAAGTCCTTTGAACTCCATTTCATTGAAACTGAAAAACAAGTTGCAGACATTTTCACCAAACCCCTTCCTGAAAATAGGTTTTCATCCTTGAGGAGAGAACTTGGTCTTTGTAAATGTCCACATTCATGATCTCTCTTTAGGTTTGGGTTGAGTGTTATGCATTGTCTAAGGGGGAGTTCTTTTCATATCATAACCATTTGCTTCCTTCAGTCATACTGTCCATATCTCTCTCAATTCCACTTCTATTTCCCTTTGGACAATAAATTCTTCAACTCTTATTGTGTTGAAATTTCTTGGTATATCAAATGGTGACTTGGAGAAGGACAGGTCATACTTGTCTGGACACTTTCACTATGTGAGAGTATATGTCTCCGCCAAATACTAAGAAATGAATATGCAATTGTTGAGGGGGGAGCTTTTATTGTTTAAAGAGAATCTTTCTTGATTTCATAATCTTGCATATCTTTATTTTGATAGAAAATGATTGAAATCATCATCTCAGGGAGAGCTAGAAAATTCATAAGTCATGACTTTTGCAAAATTCATAACTTTTCTTGCATTTCATCAATTTCCTGAATGATGTCATCATTCAAATGTCTAGAGTCTCCAAATGATCCTTTGAGTGATCTATCATATATTTTTTTAAATCAACTGTCAACTATATTTTTCAACCCACAGAAACTCAGAAATCTTCCAAGATTGAAAACAAATTGTGTCTTGAAATTAAAACATCTCTTTGTTTGCAACTGATGTTGGATAAAATTGATTTCTATCTTACAAAACTCTTAAAATTTTGAAAATTCAATAGAGCAATGACATTTGAGCTGAGAAACTGCACATCTTCACAATGAATGAAGTGTCATGCATGTCATGAGGCACTAATGTTATCTCTGTTCAAAGGGGATAAAAATTCAAAAATGAATTCAAAATACAGAAAAAATGTGCTATACTTCTTCATGATGACTGAGTAACTGGAAATATTGGCGTCTACAAAACGTATATTTTCATGTCAAAAGGTCATCATTTACCCCTTTGAGACTTAATAATGAATAAATCTTAAGTATCTAGGGACTATGGTGTGTAAAAAGCACTAGTACTTGAGTGAAAAAGATTTATATCATTTGATAGTCTGTTAAAAAGACAAAAATATGTTGATGGAGTTTTGTTTAGAAAAGAATCATTTTCATTCATCATCAAGTTGTTCTTTAAGATTATGTTTTATTTTCAAACCAATTGTATTTAGTCTAGATGATATCTTTATTTCTTTAACGTTGAGAAATATGGTAAATTATAGTTGATTGTTAGATATAATATACCCCTCAAATCATCATTTCATTGACTCAAGTGTTTGAATGCTCATATCCTATTGGAAATTGTTTAAAACTTGAATTGTGGTGAATTTTTTTGCAAAATATAACAAATGAATTTTTAAGTCTCTTAAACATCCTTGAAATGACTATTTCTCTCATTAGTTATCATTTTAAAGAAGTCCCAAATTCTCAAAATTCTCACACAAAATTTCAAATTTTTCTTCAAAGGCCAGGTCGACACCATCCTATCTCGTGTCGACACATTCCTAGGTCAGGTCGACACTATTTTCTTCCTGTGTCGACACTGTCCTCTTTCCAGAACCTTTTAAATCGTGGGTTTCGGATAAGCCTTGTTGTTCCTGCGGGGTATTGCACCACTGCAAACCCCTTTTAGGCATCAGGTCGACCCGACGATGCTCTTCTTCTCATTTCTGGCAAGAAAACCTACGCTTTTCTCCCTCAATCAAAACCCTTTCTCAATCATCTCTCCTCTCTTTCATCAACTCCCGATTCTACTCCATCCTTGCCACCATGGTGAGAAAGTTGGGTCCTCTCCGTGGAGCAAGATCTCAGGCGTCGTCCAGGCTAGTTCCGGCAGAGGATGATGCTCCTCAGTTCGAAAGGAGAACCAAAAGGAGGAATGACCCTGCAGAGCAACCAGGGTCCTCTTCTGCACCTCAGCCAGCACCCAAGAGAGGTAGACCATCTTCTTCAGGCAGATGTAGGGTTTCTAGAACAAAGAATCCGGGCTCCCCTTCTGGAGACTCTTCAGAGTCATCATCATCATCTTCAGAGTCTTCCAAGTCTCAAGACACCACCAGTGAAGCCAAGCTTATTCTAAAGCCCAGGAGAGTGGATTTATCAGATATTCAGCTAGCAGACACATTTCCAGAAATTCAGACCTATTTCTCTTTTCAGTCTTGGTTGATATTCATTTCTGAGTTTCAAATTAGTTATCCAAGACTTGTTAGGGAATTTTACAAGAACCTGAAATGCACAGATGATGGATATAAATTAAAGGTTAAGGGCATAGTTATTGACATGCCAACTGATACAACTGCCTCTATTTTCAAAGTACCAGATGAAGGGGCAGATTATCATGAATTTGAATTTGATCTTCATGAAGCCTATTCCATCATGACAGGCCTTCCTGCTGATGCCTCTGATCCAAAACAAACCCATGTTACCAGATTCAACACAAATTCCTTTCCCCCTGTGTTGAGAGTCATCCACCACATTTTGACCACAATTATTACCCCTCAAGGTGGTGGAAGGGACAGGCTAACAGACATACAGAGGTTCATTCTTTATTGCATGGTAAAAGACATCAAAATCAACCTCCATGTAATAATGTATCAAATCATATCTGAAACAACCAGGAAAGACCTCAAGAGATCTCTTCCCTATGCTGCACATCTGACCTCAGTGTTCCAGCACTTTGGTGTGCCCTTGGAGAATGAGAAATCCCAGTCTATCCCTAAGTCCAACATCTATACCTTTAAGAATATTCAGAAATTTATGGGATTTAGACTGGAGGGTACTCAAGTTAGGAGAGGGCCAGTTGTGGTTGAGGCCCCTCAAGCTCAGGAGGAACAGCCTCAAAATCAAGGGGACCAGCCCCAAGTTCAAGAGGACCAGCCTCCAGCTGAAGGGGACCAGCCCCATGGTCAGGAGGATCAGCCTCCTTTGAATGAGGAACAGCCTCAAGTCCCAACTGAAGGTGATATCCCAGTTCATGCCCCTCTCTCACCTCAGTTTCAACCCTTATTCATACACTCTGAATCTCCACAACCCATATTTCAACCATCCACATCCTCTGGTGGACCTTCTGTTCCACCAGAGTTGTTCTCCTTCTTAAATGAAAAATTTGAAACCTTAAACTCCTCCATTCAAACCATGTCAGAAACCTTTGAGTTGAGGATTCAACAGTTGGAGAACACTGTATCTGCCAAATTCATAGAACAAAAAGCTGCCTCAGACTATGCAGCTCAAAGATTCAACAGACTAATTGGTACCATGGCAGATGCCTCATTACAGCTTAAGGAGCACCAGCAAAAGTTAGAGATAGTACTTCAGGGAATTTTGGCAAATTCCCAAGCTGATGTCTTTAACACCAACCAGACATTACATGAGATCACCAGCACTAGACTGTCTTTTGCTCATTTTGTGGATGACTTGGAGAGCATGAGGAACTTCAATGCACACATTGACACACAGATATCTGATTTGATAAAAGAATTCAAGATATTGCAAAGGCCTGGTTGGTCAGCTGGATCTTCTTCCTCTTCACAACCCATTGCAGCTGATCTAGCAAGAATTCAAGCTACCTTGATAGAGAATTCAGATAGAATGGAACATTCTTGCACACCAAACTCACAACCATTCAAGATCAAATCAAGTCCAGCTTGACTTTTATGGAGAAAAGACTGTCTGACATTGAGACCATCTTACTTCCCCTTCCTCCTCCTCCTCCATCTTCTACTTAATGTAATTTTTCTTTTGATGATGTCAAAGGGGGAGAAGAAAGAAAGAAAGAGAAATGTTCTTTTGTAATATTTCTGGAATGATTGTAATGGGTCTCTTGAATGAAATGAAATGCATTTTGCTTAGCTGAATGATTTTCTCAATTGTGACTTCAATGTGATTGAAAATTTTTATGTGAATGTGAATGAATGAATACTTGTCAAGTTGCTTGACCTTCTTTATGCACTAACTTACTTCAAGTTACTTTGTACTTCTTTAGTACAACCATCAATTGTGAATGAGCCATATTTAAAGGTCTTTAACAAGCATGAACATGAACAAAAAAAGGGACATTGAATAACTAAAAATTGCTTAAAATCACATCTCATCAAAACCTCATTGACATATGGATTTAATGTTGTCATCATCAAAAAGGGGGAGATTGTTGGGTTGAGTGTAATTTCATATCATTTTCCCTCCTATTTTGATGATGACAAATGTGATTTGAATGCAAATTATTTGAAACATGATAAATACATTTCACCTGAAATTTATATTCAAAAAACATGTCTCAAAGCACACTTATCATTTGCACTCATAATAAAACATTTTACTAATGATATATGTGTTTAATTTTCAGGTACAAACACTTTTTGCAAAAGAAGTGTCGACACACTCCACAATGGTGTCGACACAATAACCCAAATTCAAAGGCAAAAAGATGTACAAATGTTGAGACTGTGTCGACACATGTCAAAGAGTGTGTCGGCACGAGTTGCAGATTTCGGAAATCAGACTACTCAGGTCGACGCACTCTCAGGGCAGGTCGACACCAGAGCTTGTTCCCAGAACAACAGTTTTCAGAATTGGGGACAGTAGGTCGACGCAACACCAGAGCAGGTCGACACTGGATCCTGCTCCCAGAACAGCTATTTTCAGAACCGGGACAGCAGGTCGACACAATACCAAAGCAGGTCGACACTGGATCAGTTCCCAGAACAGCCTGTTTCAAGATTTGGGACGGTTTGTCGACACCACCACCAGGGTAGGTCGACACACTACGGAAAGTTTGCAACTTAAATTAGATGTTTGCCACGTGTCAGCCTAGGGCGATGGGGTATCAACCTAGGATCGTGTGCCCTTGTACCTAAAGGGTATCTTTGGAATCTTTTGGGTATAAAAGGCCCCCAATTGGCCGTCCATCATGAGAAGACCCCAATGAACTCTCCAAGCCTCCAGAAAAGTTCCCTTTGGCGACGAGAAGAGCTCATCTCCCTCCTCTGCTCTCCTGGTGCCTTCTGAAGACCAATTCTCATCAATTCGATTGAGAGAATTGGAGTTTGATCTCTGAAGAAGCAATTGAAGCGCCTCAAGGAAGCAGATCAAGTAGGAGCATCTGTTGGAGAAGACTTCAAGGAAGATCCCCAACTTCAATAGTGCAGAGCATTGGCTGGGACTTCAAGGATTGAAGCCTCTTCCCAATTTGAGCTTCTACAAGGGAGTACACTGAAGAACAAAGCCTTTTAACACTATTCTCAATGTACTTTTTGTTCTTTGAGACTTCTTGAGATTGTGCAAGTGCTTCTGTATAACTCTCATGAATGTTCTCATGTCTGACATGATCTGCTGCTAGAAGATCCATGTCGTGTGTTGGTGTCTAGCATTGTTATTTGTGAGCCGTCGTGCTCAGTTTGAGTTGTCTAACTCAAGTGTTTGTTGAGCAGTCTTGCTCAGGGATCTAGAGTAGTCTTGCTCTAGAGGTGTGTGAGTTGTAAACTCAAGTGTTGGAGTTGTCTGGCTTCAGTGGGTGTGTAACCCAGGTTGTTTAGTGAATCCTCACTGGGTGTGAGGGGTGGATGTAGGAATCACATGGGTGATTTCCGAACCACCTAAAAATCTTTGTGCACTTGTCTATTTGTGGTTTGATTTTATCATCTGTTAGATGCTTGCATAGGATCGATCAAGATTCACTTAATCAACTGGTTTTTACATCTATTTTATCAACTCACTTAACATTTCATCAGATCTGTGTTTTTCACTAATTAAAATTGCCTCTGATTCTAAAAGTATTTTAAATTGCTTAAGCTTCCGCAGAAAGTGACATAGATCTATTCATCCCCCCCTTCTAGATCTTATCCACACCTTTTCCTCGATCCTTCAGTGGATAGCAAGGATCAGAGGAAATAGAAGAAGTGAAGGTTATTTTTCTCTTCTTAGGAGCAGGGCTAGAAGAGTCTGTCCTATGGACATGATGACATTCTTTCAAGACTGATCTAAGGATAGCTTCCTCAAATTCATCTTTGATGTCTCTAAGAAAGGGAGTATCAATCTGAGCACTCTTCAGAATAATGGTAATGAAGGAAGGAGGAGTAGTGGGATGAAGAACAGAATGTGATGTGGAAATTGGTATGACAGCTGGTCCAGAAGAGGAGGAACCAGAGGATGAGGAGGCTCCAGCTGATGATGAAGCTGAAGGGACCTCAACGAAAGGAGGAGGGAGGTGAATAAAAGTGGTAGAGGCAGGAGATGAAGAGGTGTGTGAAGGAAATGGAGTAGGAGAAGAGATGGCTCTAGGTAGTGGTTGTTTGAAGGGTTGAGAGGCTGGTGGTGCTGTGGAGGAGGAGGGTGGAGAAGTAGGGGCTGGTGTCTGAATGGGTGAAGGAGCTGGGGGCACTGGAGCAACAGCTTCTTCTTCTGCCTGATGCAGCTCAGACTCGGACTCCACTGGCCCGGATGGCCCTGACTCTTCTTCTGGTTGCCCTGAAGGCCTAGACTCTTCAACAATCGATGGCCCTAATGGCCGCTCAACCTCATTCTGCTGCTCTGAATTTTCAGGCCCGGATGGCCTTACTTCCTCTTGAATTGGTCCTGAGGGCTGGACTTCAACAACTTCATCAACTGTTTCCACTGCTACTGATTCCTTTTGAATGATTTGTGGCCCGGATGGCCCTAAAGATGCCTCTGGAATCTGCCCTGATGGCTGAGTTACTTCTTCTTACTGCCTGGCCTCAGAAGGCTCTAAGCTACTGACAGGCTCAACTGGAGAGTGAGCAGGAGGGGCAGAGGAGGATTGCACCCTCGAAGAGATCAGCTTCTTGACACTGTCAAACTCACTTTTCATCCATTTGCATAATTGCTTGAACATTCTAAAATCATCTCTCAAGTTGTGTACCTCAGAGGACAAGGCTCCAACCTCGTTTGCTGCTGAGGTCTGACTGATAATGATAGACTGAATGTCAGACTGCAGAGATGAGAGAGACTTGCCTTGCTCATTCAGCCTTTTAATAATGGGTTTCAAATTTACCTTCAGTTGCTTCTTCTTTGGCCTCTTATGTGCAATTCTCTTCATTTTGCTTCTTGCCCTTTCACTGGGCTCCACAAATTCAACATTCTCTTCAATATTCATGGGGACACTCTCAGTGTGCTCCCCTTGAGGAGCTGCTTCCTTCTCAACTCCCTGCTCCCCCTGAATGGGAGCATCATCTACTTGAACATTTTCATGAGCATCCTCTTGCTCCCCCTGACTAGGAGCTTTCTCCATGATGATCTCATCAGTTTGGCCTGATGCCACAACTTCTGTTGCTTGATCATCACTAATTACTAGCTCTTCTAGATTGCTTTGGATGGAGTCCAGTACATCCCTGAGTACTGAGGCTACTCGGGAAGAGGGAGGAATATCCTCTGAACTATGCCCAACGGGCTCAATGTCCTCTGGGGGAATATCCTCAATCCTGCTGCTAGATGCTGCTGCTGCTGCTGCTTCCACAGATGGTGCTGCTGCTCTTTCTGCTGGTGATGTTTCTACTTCTTCTACAGTTGGTGCTTCTACAGTTGGTGCTTCTACTGCTGCTGCTCCTAGTTCTGTTGCTGTCAGAACTGCTGATTCCTCTTGAATCACAGGAATTGCTCCTGCATTTTCCTGGTCTTCTTGGGCTTCGCCAATGATGGCTTCACCCTCAGCCACATAAGTTTTTGACCACACACCATTAACAACAGAAAAACCACTTTTCCTCAAGTTCCTGCTGTGGATTGCCTACCCCATCTTTTCAGAAACATTTCCTACCACACTGATGCCATAATGCTGAAAATTTTTGGTCAGGAGATGGGCATAGGGTAGAGATACATTCAGCTTACTCTTTGTATCCCATACTAGTGCACTTGCAAATTTCATCCTTTTCAATATTACTTCTGCCGTGTTGATACTTTGATTCTGGATAGCCCAGAACATCAGGTCGGAGTTCGCCTTTGTGCAGGTGGAGAAGGTGGCACTCTTAGGAACTACTATTTGACATACAATGAAATGCAATAGGCGATTAAAAGCATTCAACTGGTTGATATCTAGTTTTCCATCATTCAATCTGTATTCGGGACCAACAATCCCTAAACCTTTTGCCTGGATATCCACAGTGTGAACTCCACTGTGTCCGGAGGTAGTCACACAAAAGAGTGATGCCAATAAATCTCGTGTGACCCTAATCTGAGTTCCCTTGACCATGGAAGTCAAGGTCTCGTCTTCCTCTGTCTTCAGACATACATAGAAAGCTTTTACAAGGTCCGGATAACTTACTTCTGATAGGGTGGCAATCTTTGTCCACTTCAATTTGTCCATAGCTGCGACGATACTGCCCATGCCATTCTTCTGCAAGTCAGCCACATCCACTGCTTTGTGTCTGCAAAGCTTGGTCTTTACTGAGGCAAATCTTTCCTGCTACTCGACTGTAAGAAATGCAGTTCCATAACCCCCGACGCTGCCGAAAACACCAGAAGAGGCCATGGTTTTGGATGGAAAGAGTTTCTAGAGGACTGGAAAGAGAAATGGAACAAGAACCCTCAAGAAATTTCTGGCGGGAAATAGTTGGAAGCTTGAAATCTCAGGGAGCCGATGCCGGAGTCGATAGGGTGTCGCCTCAAGCAGAAGGAAGAAGATGATGAAGGGATGTGAATCGATGCCGCACAGATTTCGGAATATAAAGAAATTAAAAGGAATGACCTTTAGAATTTGGAGGCGCCATGATGGCAGAAAACGACAAACTGACTAGTTCGATAGGGATAAACTTCTTATAAAATAACGAGCCGACAAGACAAACTTAAAAGGATAGGCAATAATTGGAATTTTGCTCAAATTTTTGGGAGAAAAAATAATTTAATTTCTAAAAATTAATATTTCAATTTTAAACAGATAATTCTTTCACAATTTACACATGCCTAATTCCCTTCTAAGAGAAGTAAATCTCTCTTTGGGTAAGGCCTTTGTGAAGATATCTGCTAACTGATTGTTTGTATCAATAAATGAAATATCTATGTTGCCATTTGCTACATGATCACGAATGAAATGATATCTAACCTCAATGTGTTTAGTCCTTGAGTGATGTACTGGATTCTTGGTTAGATTTATAGCACTGGTGTTGTCGCATAACAATGGAATTGTCTTGATATGTAACCCATAATCCTCAAGTTGTTGCTTGATCCATAGGAGTTGTGTACAACAACTTCCAGCAGCTACGTACTCAGCTTCAGTTGTTGACAGAGCTACTAAATTTTGTTTCTTTGAGAACCATGATATCAAACAACCTGCAAGGAATTGACAACAACCACTGGTGCTTTTTCTGTCTATTTTGCATCCAGCGTAATCAGCATCAAAGTATCCTACCAAATTAATTTGACATGATTTTGGATACCATAAACCTAAGTCATATGTTCTAACTAAGTATCTAAATATTCTTTTGACATTAATTAGATGAGACTCTTTAGGATCTGCCTGATACCTATACATACACTAAACAATATATCAGGTCTACTAGCAGTTAAGTACAGTAAAGATCCTATCATACCTCTGTAGATTTTTTGATCTACATTCTTACCATCTTTGTCACTGCCCATTCTTGTTGATGTGCTCATGGGTGTTGATAATGGCTTGACATTTACGAATCCAAACTTCTTTAAGAGTTCCTTGGTATATTTGGCTTGACATATGTGGGTGCCTTCTTTTCCTTGCTTGATTTGCAATCCAATGAAGTACTTAAGCTCCCCCATCATGCTCATCTCGAATTCTCCCTGCATAATCTTCTCAAAATACTTGCAAAGAGATTCATCAGTAGAACCAAATATTATATCATCAATATATATTTGAACTATCAAAATATGTTTGACCTTAGATTTAACAAATAATGTACTGTCTACTTGACCTCTAGTGAAACCATGATCTAATAGAAATGCACTTAGCCATTCATACCATGCTCTTGGTGCTTGTTTTAATCCATATAGTGCTTTGTGCAATTTAAATACATGATTTGGAAAATCAATGTCATCAAAACCTGGAGGTTGTTCCACATAAACCTCATCTTTTATAAAACCGTTTAGAAAGGTAGACTTTACATCCATTTGAAATAATTTTATATCTAATACAGATGCATATGTAAGTAATATTCTAATATCCTCAATTCTGGCTATTGGTGCATAGGTTTCATCGAAATCTATGCCTTCCTCTTGGGAATAGCCTTGAGCTACCAATCTAGCCTTATTTCTTATGATCACATCAGTTTCATCCAATTTATTTCTGAACACCCATTTGGTGCCAATCACTAGATGATCTGATGGTCTAGAAACAAGTGACCATACCTGGTTTCTCTTGAACTGATTCAGTTTATCTTGTATGGCTAAAATCCAAGATTCATCAGTGATAGCTTTATTGACTGTCCTACGCTCTATCTGAGAAACAAAAGCTAAATAATCACATGGAATTATGTTACCTCTAGTTCTTACCCCTACAGATGGATCACCAATAATGTTTTCAGGAGGGTGATCTCTCTTGTATCTCCATTCCTTTGGAAGATTCTCATGTACTATGTCCTTTTGTTGCAGGTCTTCCAGAGGTGGATCTTCCTTGTCCTTAATTGATGAGTTCTTTAGCTTCTTGGACAATTCATCTACATCATCATTATCACTATCTTCTTCCTTTCTCAAGGAAGGGTTAGTTTCATCAAAGATAATGTGTACTAATTGCTCAATTAATAAAGTACGCTTATTAAATACCCTAAAGCCTTTAGGTTTAGATGCATACCCCATGAAGATGCCTTCATCTGATTTTGCATCTAACTTACCAATGTCTCTTTTTCCGTTGTTGTGGATGAAACGTGGACATCCAAATGTCATGAAGTGACTGATCTTCGGCTTCTTTCCCTTGTACAATTCATATGCTGCCTTCTTTAGAATAGGCCTGATCATTACTCTATTAATAATGTAACTTGCTGTGTTGACTGCTTCAGCCCAAAAATATCTTGGCAGATCATATTCTAATAGCATCGTTCTTGCCATATCTAGAAGGGTTCTGTTCTTTCTCTCAGCAACTCTATTTTGTTATGGTGTCCTTGGTGTTGAGAAATTGTGCTCTATCCCTTTGTCATCACAGAATTTACCAAATTTTTCATTCTGGAACTCTCCTCCATGATCTGACCTAATTCCAACAATGCAGTACTTCTTATCTTTCTGAACCTTTTTACTGAAACTCACAAAGCTTTCAAATGTATCATCTTTGTGTTCCAGAAAGGATACCCATGTGAATCTTGAATAGTCATCTACTATAACGAATCTAAAATTCATTCCTCCAAGACTTGTGGTCCTTATTGGCCCAAACAAATCCATATAAAGGAGTTCTAAGGGTTTGGAGGTTGTTACCACAGTCTTTGACTTGAAGGATGACTTGGTGTGCTTTCCTTTTGCACATGGTCCATAGACACCGTCCATTCTTGTGCTGACCTTTGGTAGACCTTCCACTAGGTTTCTCTTGATCAGCTTTCTCATGCCATCCAAACTGCAGTGGCCCAATCTTCTGTGCCACAGCTCAGTTGACTGCTCCTTACTTACTGCTAAACTGATGTCTTGATCTTTCAGTTGTTCAAGGTAAAGTACGTACAGATTCTTTTCTCTGTTAGCTTCGAAAATCACTGCTCCGTCCTTCATGATGCTGCATTTAGATTCTTGGAACTTGATTTGATGTCCTCTGTCACATAGCTGGCTTATGCTGACGAGATTATGCTTCAAACCTTTTACGCATAGTACATCTTCAATAAATCTTTTCTCTTTATTGCCAACAGATCCGCATCCTATCACTGTTCCTTTTCCATTGTCTCCATATGTTACTGTGTCTTCTTCAGCTTCGAGATGAGAGAATAGCTTTCTATTACCTGACATATGCCTTGAGCATCCACTATCCAAATACCATTTGGATGCTCGAAGGTTTTCCTAAAATGAAAACATCAAGTTTTAGGTACCCAAGTTCATTTGGGTCCTGGTTGGTTAGTGTCATCAATTTTTCTTTTAATTATCCATTTTTTGTGTTTGGTTGGACAAGTTATTTTACTTTGACCTAGCCTGTTGCAATGGCTATAGCATGTTGTTTTAGTTACCCTTTCATACGGAACATACTTAAAGTTTGATTTATATGAAGTATCTTGTTCAGCTACAAATTTAGGAGTTGGATACATTTTAGGGTATATTATAGTGTCTTCATTATCTGGGGGTGTATAGCCTAATCCTTGTTTTCTTTTTCCTGATTATCTAGCATCTTTTAATATTAAGGAATTTTTACCATTGGTGAATTTTTCTAGTGTACTAGATAGTTTTTCATTTTCTTCTGTTAGAGTTTTAATTTCATTTTTCAATTCGTCTACGGTTTCTTATTTTTCTAATTTTATTATTTGTTTATTTTTATCTTTCAGATCTTCGCATAATAGATCATTTCTTCTTTTAAGTTCAATGATTTGTTTCTCTAGTTGTTCATTTTCAGATTTTAAGTCTGAATTTGTGTTTTTTAGGCAAGCATGATTTTTCTTTGTCATTTTTAGTGATTTACACACATCCTTATATTTATCATAAAGTTCGTTAAATGCTTCTTTCAAATTGTCAGAATCAGATTCAGTACAAGAAGTAAAGGAATCAGATGTTACCTTTTCATCGATGTTTGCCATGAAGGCCAGGTTGGCCTTTTCTTCCTCCTATTCACTTGAGATAGACTCATTGTCAGAGTCGTTGCTATTGCTCCAAGCTGCTGCCATCGATTTCTTTTTATATCTTCTGAATTTCCTAGAACTGTCTTTCCTTTTGAATTCTGATTTCTTGAGCTTCGGACATTCTGCTTCGATATGTCCGGGCTTCTTACATTCATAGCATATAGGTTCAGCTTTCTTTGGATCCTTTACTTTTGGCTTCTTAAAGTCCTTATTTTTCTTGAAATATCTTCTACCAGACTGAAACTTCTTCTTTTTGGATAAGATTCGTTGTAGCCTCCTAGACAGCATTGCTTCTTCATCTTCGCTGTCTTCATTGCTTTCATTATTATCTGAAAATTCTTCTGATGAGTTTTCTTCAGCTTTGAGAGCATTTGAGTGTTTCTTCCTGCTCGAAGACTCTCCCAGTCTCTCCATGTTGATTTCATGGGCCATAAGGGACCTAATGAGTTTCTCTAATGACATTCTCTTCAAGTCATTAGCTTCTTCTATCGTTGTTACTTTGGGAGTCCAAGATGATGGTAGAGATCTTAGAATTTTTCTTACCATATCTCCCATTTCATAGTTTTTGCCAAGACCTACCAGACCATTTGTAATGTCAGTGAATCTACTGAACATTTGTGTAATCGTTTCCCCTGACTGCATCTGGAACCTCTCGTACTGACTCACCAAGATATCTATTCTGGTTTCTTTTACTTTGTTTGTGCCTTCATATGTGATCCTTAACTTTTCCCACATTTCCATCGCAGATTTGCAGGCTGAAACTCTGTTGAACTCCTTCTTACTGAGAGCACAACATAGTATGCTTTTGGCTTTGCAGTTTAGGGAGATCTTTTTCTTGTCGTCTTCAGTCCACTTATCTCTTTCATTTGTAACCAACAAGTCTCATTCTTCAACTATTGACCAGATTTGATAGTCGAGACCTTGTAGGAAATACTCCATTCTTGTTTTCCAATAGATGTAATCTTCTTCATCGAATAGAGGTGGCTTGTTGACTGATTGGCCTTCGGAGTGACCTTAGGCTGCCATTTGATCTTTTCTCTTCAGATTGTTGGATCTTCTTCTTTGTCGAAGAGACTCGCTCCGATACCACTTGTTGCCCAGCTAGCAAGCCCAGAGGGGGGTGAATGGGATTCTTAAAATTATTGAGTACCTTAAACTTGTTCACAAAATAGTCACACAAAACACACTTCGATGGGTGTTAGAGTTAGTAAGGAAAGATAGTAAACGCAAATCAAGCACACAGAAAACACAAGGAATTTATCCTGGTTCGGACCTCCTTTCCACAGGAGTCCTACGTCCAGTCCTTAAGCAACAACTTAGACTTTCACTACCCAAGGGTACAGTCCCCCTTATGGACCTTTACACACCCAGTCACAGTTGGTCTTCTCTTCACAACCCGAAGAGGAAATACACCACCCTGGATACCACCAGGTCTTCCTTCTACTCGAAGGGAACACACACCCTGGAACCACCAGGTCTTCCTTCTATTCGAAGGGAACACAAGAACACAAGAATGTGAAATGAGATCAAGCCCCTAGATCAAGCTTATACAATGCTAGATCTGAAGCTAAGACTAAGAGGGAAAGTTCTACAGTGAGGGACACTCTCAGTTTACAGAAGCTCTCAAGACTAACACAATGAATGCAGAGAACTAAGAGCTAAACAATCAAAGGGGTGAGGCTTGGCTCTTCGAGATGCTCGCAGAAAGACTTGTGAAAGATTGTCGTTTGTATTCTCAAACTCAAAATCATATTGTTCTAGAGCTTCAATCTTCTTTATATATCTTCTATTTAAAATTTGAACGTTGAAGTGCTCGTTGTCTCTAAGCTTTTGTTTACGTTAGACTGCATGGTCCTGTAGAGCTTCCCGTTCAACGGTCTTCATGCACGCACAGAGAGAAGATCTTCTGTAATATCCTTTGCCTTCTATTTTGTCCAACGTTGTATGACGAGTGCTGTCAGAGACCTGCACGCATTACAAGCTTAAACAATAGACAGTTAAGTTATCTCTTGTTGTCAGTCAACGTTAGATTGATTTTATACAGAAATAGAAGTTCCATTATGTTCTTCTAAAAAGATGTTTACAGAATAAGCATGAGAATAGAAGATATCGTTTGCATGCACTGCAGTGATACGTTCAGTCATAATAAATGCATGGTTGTCAGAAAGATATACGTGAAGACTTTGACTTTTCAACATATTCAAAAATGAAAATCAAATCATTATTTTCACATGGAATCGTTATATGCATGACTTATGAAATCGTTGTGCACTCATAAGTAAACTTATACACAAATCGTTATACATTAATAACTAAATTGTTATATAGACGTTGTGACTCCATAAGCAAATCGTTATGCACAAGTCGTTATAATCAAATCGTTAAAGACAATGTGAATGAATCGTTGTTTGCTGTATCGAATCGTTACAGCGACCAAATCGTTATGTAACTTGATAAATCGTTATAGTAACAGAGTCGTTATGTAACTTATCGAATCGTTACAGGGATCAAATCGTTTTGAAACTTAATGAGTCGTTGTGACACTGAAATCATGTTCTCACTTATCAAATCGATGTGAGAGCAAATCGTTGTTCTTTCTTAAGAAATCGATGTGATCACTTATCGAATCGTTATGGAAGCAAATCGTTATGAATACTTAGCAAATCGTTATGAAATCAAATCGTTGCGATCTCTTATCGAATCGTTGTGAGGGCAAATCGTTGCGATCACTTATCGAATCGTTGTGAGGGCAAATCATTGCGATCACTTATCGAATCGTTGTGAGGGCAAATCGTTGCGATCACTTACCGAGTCGTTGTGAGGGCAAATCGTTGCGATCACTTATCGAATCGTTGTGAGGGCAAATCGTTGCGATCACTTACCGAATCGTTGAGAGATAGAGTGTAATAGAGTGGCAATGACTTATGAAATCGTTATAGAACCAAAATCGATGTGAATGAGAAAATCGTTATGATTCTAAGGAAATCGTTATAACAACTAGAGAGTCGATGTGCACTTAGAAAATTTCATGCTTTGAGCTTACATTACTATAGAGTAAATAATGCTTACCCATTTAGCTTGTTATTCCTTGTTTCATTTCCTGTGCTCAAATCTCGTAGAAAATATGTTAGATTAAACTTTATATAGTTTTGTTAATCACCAAAATAGATATGTAATTTATTTAAATTACATGGGGATAAATTAATCATCAGAGCCGAGCGTCCGGACAAGTCAAGTCCCACCGTGGCCCTCAGTGGTAACACGCCAGCCTGGACTTTCTTAATGTTGGCCCGCATGGCCATAATGGAAAGGATTGTTGGCGGGAAGGCCCGAAGATCGCGGGCCACGTCTGTTAACTGTCCTGGCACGACTATAGTGGGAAGCTCCAATAACGGCAAGTCTTGAAGGTCGTAACTACTGGCCGCGCACGATCGTTGGCCCGAAGTATTCGAGACCAATCCAACCACACCTGCCACCCATTACCGCAGTCAGCGAGAATCTAGGGCGGTTTCGTGGGCACGTCCTCGAGTCACTTCCCATAATCCAACCCGCGGAACCCCTATAAAAGGGAGAGACATCCCTCATGAAAAAGGTACGCAACTTCTTGTCTACAAACTCTTCGACCTCTTGAACTGACTTGATCGTCAGAGTCTTACCCCATCGAGGTCCCTCGGTGATCTTGCAGGTCAGAGCTCGGCAACACCTTCTGCTTCGCGCCATCACCCCTTGGAAAGTTGTTCGGCCTGAGTTGACCTCGTTACTCCAGCAGTAACATATATATATATATATATATATATATATATATATATATATATATATATATATATATATATATTTCTATGTATATAAATTTAGAGGAAACAAAAAAACACAAAACAGACTTGACTCGATCAGTGTCATGGTTAGACATATTAGATCGCACCAATTTAGTATACCTGATTTGTATTAATATTGGAATTTTACGATCTTAGATCTTAGACAGGATCGTTCTAATAAAATTTTAACTGATTTTTAATTTTTTATTATTAAAATTTAAATATAAATCCGACCACATCATATCTAACCGAAACGATAGTATAAATGAAATCGATTTTCTACGTGGTTGAACCGTATAAACATGGCATGGCCGAATGCTCGGTTGCTTGCCTAATTGATCAAACGGACGATTGAGTAGTACATATAAATGTTTCTACCGGGTCTGCGGGATAGCAGGGCAGCTCGGCCCCTCGAATAATAAGTGGAGCAAATCATAGTTAGTCTCAATTTCCGGTGCAACGTCCGAGTGCAGACGGCCGGCCGAGCTAATTTGGCTGCTGATCATATCCGATCTAGCCAATCATAGTTAGTCTTACTTTGATAATGGGTTGAGTTAAAATTAATTTTAACTCAAAACTAAAGTTAACTCATTTTTATTTTGTTTACATTTGAGTTAATTCATTTGACTATAATGAGTTAACTTATTTTTCTCAAATGTATTTTGGTAAGAAAAAGTGAGTTAACTTATGTTGGGAAAATAAAAAGTAACAATTAATATGATATACTGTGAGAGCAAAAAAATAATTAACTCAGTGGACTAACTCCAACCCACCTCTAGAGATGGGTTGAAAAATTATGAGTTAACTTACATTTAACTCACTTTTAATCTAACTCATTTGAGTTAATTTTATAATATTTTAAAATTATTTTTTAAATTAACTCTATATTAATTTTAGTCTAACTCGTTACCAAACTGAGGTTTAATGTTTCCCTTTATCCCCTATGAGAAAGATTTATTGCACTTTAGGAAAGTACAGTAAGTGTAATTTACTTAGGATGGCAGTTCATGTGGCGCCACATGGGCTGTCATGTGTTTTTTTTTTTTTTTGAAATGAAACTTTTTTTTAGCCTAACTTATTTATTTTGGAGCACAACTCATCTAATTTGGAGCCTAACTTTTTATTTTAGAGTCCAACTTACCTTTTGTTTTGGAGTCAAACTATTTTTTAAACTCCAAAATAAAAAAATAAACTCCAAAATAAATACGTTTAGTTCCAAAATAGATGAATTAGGCTAAAAAAAATTAAATTAAAAAAAATTTACATGACGATCAATGTGGCACCATATAAACTGTTATCTTAAGTGGACTGTAGTTACTGCACTTTAGTGCAGTAATTTTTTCTCATCGTACGTTTCTTCACCGTGTCCTGTCACTCTCGATCGTCCCTGGTTGGCATGCCGTCCACGTACGGCAATGGCTCTCGCTCCCCGACGTGACCTCGACTGCCGATGGTGGCGCCTCGCCGCTGGAGCTGCGCCGAGGAGGAGCGCGTGGTGGCGCTCGTGGCGCGGTGTGCCGGCTCCCGCCGGCATTTAGAGCAGGTCCATTCCCACATCGTCGCCACCGGCGGCCAGCACAACAACTACGTGACGGCCAAGCTGGTGCGCGCGTTTGCGGACCTCGGCCTCATCCGCCAAGCTCGCAAGGTGTTCGAGACCGTCCGGGAGCCCAACGCCTTCATCTGGAACGCCCTTATCCGGGGATACGCCAATCACTCCGCCTCTGATGACGACTGCTGCGCCGAGGCTCTCCGTTTGTACGCCCGCATGCATCGTTCGGGCTCTGCGTCTCCGCCGCTCGCATTCACTCTGTCATCAGTCCTGAAGAGCTGCGCCAAATTCCTGGCTCTGGAAGTAGGGAAGCAAATCCACGCCCATGTCTTCAAGTACGGTTTCCGGTGCGACGTCCGAGTGCAGACGACGCTGATCGACCTTTATGGCAGGTGTCAGTATGCGGCGGACGCCCGCAGGGTATTCCATGGAATTGGCTCTGCGGAAGGAATGGGAGATTTGCAGCTCTGCAACACCATGATTACAGCGTGCTGTCTTTCTGGCGACATAGAATCTGCTCGGCATCTGTTCGACGAAATGCCTCATAGGAACACCTACACATGGATAGAGATGATCAGCGGCTATGCGGCGACCAAGAAGATGGATTGTGCCCGTGAGCTCTTTGACAAGCTGCCTTTGTCTCATGATGTTGTCGATATGGTTGTCGTCTGCACCGCCATGATCACAGGCTTTACAAAATGTGGGGACATGATGGCAGCGCGAACTCTGTTTGATGAAATGCCTACAAGGGATTTCGTTGTTTGGAATGCAATGATCTCCGGCTATACCAATTTGGGGCTCCTGGACCAGGCCATTGACCTCTTCAACCTCATGTTGGATGTTTCGATGACAACAAAAGTAGTGAGACCCAACCGAGTAACCATTGCTATCATCGCTTCTGCTTGTGCGCAGTCAGGTTCTGCAGAATTGGCTACGAGGATTGACGACTACGTTCAGGGCTGCAGAGGTGAACTGCTTAATAGCTACACTGTTGCGGCTCTCGTTGATATGCATGCGAAATGTGGTGATCTACGCACTGCCTACAGCATGTTCAAGACGTGGAAGCAAAAGGACTTAGTTTGCTATAGCTCTATGATTGCTGCATTTGGCATCCACGGGCGGGGGAGTGATGCAATGCAAGTGTTTGGCGAACTCATCAACGCTGGGCTGAGACCTGATGGCATTTGCTTCGTCTCAGTCCTCGCCGCCTGCAGCCATGCTGGTTTGGTGGAGGAGGGTCGGCGATGCTTTGCGTCCATGAGGCACGATTACGGTATCTCCCCTACGGTTGAGCACTACATGTGCATGGTGGATCTGCTCGGGCGTGCCGGGCTCATAGAGGAGGCACATAAGATGATAAACGAGGACATGCTTCCTGAGATGCAATCACACGCAGGCATCTGGGGTGCACTCCTGAGCTCCTGCCGGACACCCTGCAACGTCAAAGTGGCGGAGGAGGCTGCAGGGCACTTGATGGAGCTGGAGCCTGATAACGCTGGCAACTATGTGCTGTTGTCGAACATATACGCTTTGGCCCAACAGTGGGGGGATGTTGCCAGAGTGAGGGCATTGATGAGGGGCCGGGGAATGCAGAAGCCACCCGGGTGGAGCTGGCTGGAGGTTGGTGGCCGGTTGCGCAAGTTCTTGACTGGAGAAGCGGATGATCCCCAAGTGGTGTCCATGATGGAGCTGTTGGGATGGGAATTGAGCGATGAAAGGCATCTTTCCAGCCTTGCTAATAAGTTAGAGCGAGACCCATGCATGAGCTGCTTCTGATGTATACTATTATCTGAGACTTCTTCTTTGTAGGATTGTCAAATCCGCCGTTCCAAGCCAACACATCACAGAGGTTCCTTCGCTTGTACACTAGCTCAATTAATTTATTGAAATCAAATTGATCAGGTTGGCAAGTCTCTTGTGTCTTTGCTGTTATGGTCAATAAGATTATTGGTCTTTCGTTCTCTACGAATCTAGTTAACAACCATTTTAAATTAACGTAATCTAGTAGTGAAAAGAATGGTCAAACGTGCACTGCCCCCTGAATCGTAATGGGTTTGAATAATCATCCCATCAGAGGCCGCATGAGACTCTTTCAGATATCAGTCATGAAGGACATTGAAATGGAATTCTGAGTTTATGGCATGCATGTTTGATTAACAACTTCCAATTAGAAGTATTTTTGAGGTTGAACAACTTTCAGATATGTTGTTTCAAGAGAAGAACATTAGAACATGAGAATTATCTTTTTTAATGTTTTAATATCTAATCTGAAGCTCCGAAATGATAACTTCTAACAAGGGAGGAGAATGAAGTTATGAAAAAAATATTCATAAGTGTGGTTGCCTGAGTAACTGAGTTAAATTGGATCCACTTTTTCAGACAATTTACTGGAGCAGCAAGTGAAAATTTTGCCAAGAATATCAAATCTGTTCGGGATGTTAGATTGCTATATCATACACCTTGATCAATATTAATTTTGATATTGTTATTAATAAATGGTGTTTGATTGTATGTTATCACTTTTGATACTATTATCGTAAAACAATGTGTGATACGTAATGAAATTTAAGATGGAAAAAATTGATGGTGCACTCTTAAATCTTTTATAAACAGCTGTTACACTCCTACCTTACCTTTGCTAAGCTGACTCCTTAAAGATATCTTATGATCGTGTAGTACTCGGCTTTCCTGTTGTTTGTTATGCTGTTGTGTTACTATTTTTCTACTAGTGCACCCACAACTGAAATCCTCAAAAAACAAATTTGAACGCCTCTAAATCTTGTGTCGTACTGTTAGAAATAATACCTCTACAGTTTATATGCCCCTTAAATCTAACATTTTGGATCATAATAACTCAATCTAGTAAATGTTAGAGGTATCACAGGAGATCAAATAAAATACGGATTTAAGGCTCTTATATCAAAATTTTTATAGAAGTGTAGTTTCTCTATCTAATATGGATCCGAACCCATATTAAAAATACTACAATCTTAACTTTAGAAGTATTAAGCTAATATCCTCTCTCTTCCTCCGCTTGTAATTTTATTGGTTATCGTTATTCGTCATCTACGACAGTCATATATGAACATCGAACGAGTTGGACCAAGTGTTCCTCCTTTGCACTCCAAGCACTCATTCGCAGAAAGACAGTGAAAAAGGACAAAAATAAAATATAAGAATACGAAATGTAAAGCCCCACTGCCACAGCCGCAATGTAGCCAGCCACCCAATATTTAGTACAAAACTCAAATAACTCACTTAAAACCACCCTAGCACAAAATAAAGTTAAAAAAAAAAAAAAAATCCCGTGAAGACCAATTTTAACGTGAGTCCTACTTACAGCCCACTACTCGCCTCCTCCTGTGCGCAGACAAAAGAAAGAGAGAGCCCAGACAGCAACATGACTGTGAGACCCACCTTTTAATACTTGACGCAAAAAGAGGCGGATAGTGGGGAACGAACATTAATCTTTGCCCTTTAACGTTGATGCAGCTGCTTTTGGATAGTAAAGACTAAAGAGTGGAGATTAATCTTTTCCCTTTTAATGTTAATGCAGCTGCTTTCGTGATGCAGATCTTGCAAACCAGACCGTCAAAACGTCTTAACATCCCTACCGCTTCGTTCATCCCTCATTGTAGTCTGTTCCCACCCTCCTAGGTCGTTAAACCAGGTACTTCCAGATCCAAATTGACAACTTTCATGTTTTTTGGTAGGCAGCTTAATGAAATAGGGAAAAGAAAAATCATCCCACAATTCAGGTTAGAAACCCCGAAGAGCCCCTCCACAAGTGTCGAAACCGGCCTTCTTGCTTAATGCAGGGAGTGGGCATCCACTATCCCATACAATACCGAGAAATTGACAACTACTTGGTCTACCAGCCGCCTCCAACAACGGTAATTGGAGCTGCTGCTTCTAGTTTTCCTCCTGCTTAATCGACCAGATCTGCTAAAGAAAAGAGAAAAGGGCAGAGATTGCCCCTAAGAGACACTCATGAGCATCTCCCAAGTGATAAAAAATGTCCAACTACCCCTAACATATGTGTGTGTAATGTCCAACTATCCCTGGCTTGGTTGTAATGACACCAGTAACGATGAACAAACAACAGGTATTTTTCCAGAGAAAAAAATTCAAAATTCTATGATGTGGATTCCTTCTCCCTCTTCAAGAAAGCAGAATGATCCTCAGCAAGTAGAAACTAGAAGATGGACAAGGCCAACCAGAACAGACGCTCAGATTTCTGATAACTTTACTGTACGTCTGCCCACTAGGGAATGCATATAAACAAGTTTGTGCACGTTCTAAGATTCCTGCAGTATTGACCAGGATGCTAATGCCCTCCACCCCCATCCACCATTATTTTTAGGTCATCAGGACATACAAGGGAGTTACTGCCTCTGTGCATCATCCTTTAACAGCTGATAAATCTTAACAGGAAATTTTCATAATGGAATAGTCGGTGGACGATTTATCAAACAGCAGCAGCAAAAATGTTACACACGGAGCAAAGAGGTGTACCTTTCCGACACAACCCCTTCGTCCCATGTGGTTGCAAGGGAAGAAAGGAGAAGATCATGAGAATCCCTTACCAAACCAAAAACTCTAAAGCGGAGATAACTAAAAGCTAGTTTTTTTTCCAAAATAACAAAAGCAACAAGAGCTTTGGATGCTCTGATAGAACCAGCGAAGAGAGGTACCTGCACGGGATCAAATAAACCACCACCTACATGTGTCAGTCTTTGCCCCAAGAATTCTAAACAACCTCTGCTGGTGCATGAGTTGAGGATGCAAGAAAGGGCTTCATGAGATGAGAAGAGAATCAACTAGGTCATTAAGTTGCTTGCTTTTGAATTTTATCACCAATAGAACCATGATGCTATAAATGTACATTATGCAACTGTTTTTGGCATGAAGCTCAGAAGTTTCTTATCAGAAGTAACGAGAAATATTAAGGTGCCACATTTATTTTGTTATTCACAAAAAACAAGTGCCACATAACCTCCTCCAGCATTGCCTCCACATGATTCATATGGCATTAGTCTTTCCACAAAAAAAGATTGCACAAGAATGTGGCATTATACCATATCCTTAGAATTTAAGGCTACCAGCTCAATAATAAGACATTGTTTTCACCACCTCAACAATCCGTTTAGGTGGCTTGAGAACCTATATAATCTTTTATATGTACAAACATTTTTTAACATTTTGTGAAAGGTACTCTTGATGTACAACATCAGTTGATTCTTTGAAAATATGAGATGTCTGCTTGGAGTAACCAATGCCAAGTCTTAAACACCAAGAGTGCAAGATGAGGCATCCTAGAAGGACCTGAATAGATAAAATTTTCAAGAGTAATACCTGAAGAATGTTGCACACCTACGTTCAGGTGGCTTGAGGACATACGTAGCCTTGACATGTATAAAATTTTTGCAGCCGCTGTGAAATGTACTCTTGATGTATAATAATCAGTCGGTTCTTTGAAAGTACAAGATGTCTGCTTGATGTATATCATTTCCGGAAAATAATCTCAAGCTATGGAATCATACCAATGCCAAATCTTCAACACCAAGAGTTCAAGCTGAGGCACCCAAGAAGGACCTCAATAGATAGTCTTCAAGAATAAGATTTAAGCATGTTGCACACCTACATCTAGGTGGCTTGAGAATCTATGTAACCTTAACATGTATAAGTTTGTGAAAGGTTCTTGGGGTACAATATCAGTTGGTTCTTTCAAAGTATAACATGTCGGCTTGAAGTATATCACTTCCGAAAAAGAATCCCCAACTATAGAGTTATTACTAATGCCAAATCTTCAACACCAGAAGTTACATTTAAGCAGCTTGGGAACCTATATACCCTTGATATGTATAAGCATTTTGCAAAGTTTGTGAAAGGTACTCTTAATGTAAAATATCAGTTGGTTCTTTCAAAGTCTGAGATGTCTGCTTGAAATATCTCATTTAGGAAAAAGATTCTCTAACTGCAGAATTATACCAATGCCAAATTTTCTACACCGAAGTGCAAGCTGAAACAACCTAGAAGGACCTAAATAGATAAAGTCCCTAAATAAACAAAAGACTTCAACAGTAATAATGTGCAGCAAGTAATGATGTGGCCAACCCTATATGATCGATCCACATGGTGGTGACAAGACTTGGGATAAAACAAAAGAGATGGCATAGAGTTACAAACTGCCTTATCACCCACATGTGGACAAATTACAGGGGAGTGTGTTAGCTACATGACTACATCATTACTTCTTGCACAGCTAGGTGTGCAACAAGTGTAACTCAGTCTTCAAAGATCAAGGACCCAGTAAATGTGGTACCTCCATCTCGGATTTGGGGGAAAGCCCCAGCAAATAATCCTAGATGCAAAAGGCTGTACTCATTAAAAATCCCAATCCCAAACCCTAAACCTGTAGAAGTCACTGAAGATGGTTAGAACATCTCAAGGAATTTCATATGAAAAGGAGAAACTACATCTTGATGATTACAACCAAAGCTGACAGCAGCTTCCAATAAAGTTTGTTGAAAATCTCATTATCATCGCCATTAGCTTATGTTGTTTCCTATTGTCATCAAATTATATGGTTTCCCCTCTTGTCTTGGGACTACCCAATTTTCCTAATTTGAGCAGAATTATGACACCTTTTTCATGCTATATCATTGATGTATCCAGCCCATGAAATGAAGATAATGACCAAAGGTACCATTGGGCAGCATGCACACTGGAACATTTTGGCACTGCCATTGGGCAGCATGCACACAGGCACATTGTGCCGCTGCATGCTGGTTAACGTCAGCACCTGTTGTGCACTTGACAGCGCACAGGACGTATTTGTCCAGAATGAATCATATGCTATCATCTCCATGTTTATTGTCACACCTACAGCATGTGTCATGACCCAAAGCATACTACAGGATGCCACCATTTAATGAAGCCACACCATGCCTAGCATAATGATAGTATATATGTCAGCAAAGAACTCATTTAAGTTTTTAACTATTGGTTGCTAGGAGACCATCATTGCTTTACACCGATCAAAGCTGAAGTTCACTATGAAACACCAATGGAGAGGGAAAAAAAAAAGAAGCCTCCACAGGCTTCTTGTTCCCTGGAGGATTAGTTTTTCTTCGAATAAAAAGTGGATTCCACCACCACTTTTATTTAGAAATAAATACAGGTGGTGCAAACATGCTCGAGGTCAGAGATTTCTCCCATCCTAAAGAGCAAGAACAACAAGATGAACGGAGGGTTGTTAGTGACCTTTACTTCACTTTAGTCCCCAGCATAAACACAGAGACACCAGTAAAATAAAGAAACAGAGTGCAAAAAAATATTTTTTACTGCAGATGCTCATCATATGTATCTTCTCATGTTCACCAACCAATGGTTGATAGTCCTTGTGCATAGAAAGGGAGGATCGTGCCACTTAAGTGGCTAATTTTAGAAGCTTATTTACACTCATAAGTTATAGTCCTTGTGAATACTACACATGGTCCTGGTTGATGGGATAAAATGGATGGTGACAATGGCCAAGAATATAATTCCTTTTCACATCCATTCATCCAAAACATGATGTTCTTCCAAAGAGTAATCAGAACAGCAGACTGGAAGAATTATGCTAGCAATAAATTCCCTTTTCTGAATCTTGATGGTTCCAGAGGGAACATTTCTGGATGGTCAGATTCAAAGAATTGGAATAATCTTAGCTTCAAAATGCAAAATGCAACTATTTTTCATTTTCATTCACCAAAAAAAAAAATCTCTAATGTGAATTCCCATCCAAGGAAAGCTGTTTCTCTCTTTTTCCCTTTTCTTCATGGCTCCTGGAAGACTTCTTTATAGGGCCACTATCATTCTATTTTCCTTACAGCCATGGATAAATCCTCAGTTCCCTGCTGCTTAACTGTATGCTTTGAAGTGCCAAGCAACTACCAAGTGACTATTCATCCGAAGCTGCTTCATTCTTTGATTTTTAGGCTGTGGTTCTCTAGAAATGAGTCCTGTTTGAATAATGGGAGGTTTCATTTAAAAACCAGCATGAGTGGATGAACAATACCAATCACATTCTTCTCTCTGATCTGGATTTTGTCAAAACTATTCACTTCAAAGCACTGAAGGCTACTATTGATGGACAGATGCTACCACCTCACTGCTTATTAAACCTGAATGCAGCTCAGGCTATGATAGGCAAATCGTAGAGCTTAGGAGTGGTGACATTTTTCATACTTGTAACAGCAATATGACTTTGACTTTGCATTTTCCTCTCCAAATGCTATTAAGACAAGACTGCTTGCACAGATCCAAACAATTTTGGACTGCCTCCAACAATGTAAACTCTGGAGTACAGGTTAACATCAACAAACGGATTTCCTTATACCTTTGTATTAGTGCTCCAGTGGAGATCTAACAACCCTTGAAGACTTCAGAACGTCTGGGAGTACCTAACTGCCTATTCAACTTTTGCAGACATCTACTATACATAGTAGCACATAATGTAGCTAACTTAGGGAACTCTACGGCGACATAGTTTCATCGAGTATGCCATTCCTTGCTGCACCCTTTTTCTCCAACATGCTAGGGCACAGGCAATAATTATATCGATCCATCACAACCAGACTAATCCTGGGATCGCATGGTTCATACATGTATTTTATAGATTGTTTTCGGGTAAACTACTTCTCATCATCAATTGGAGAATGAACCCAAGATCGCCCGCCTCCTACTTTGTAAAACAAAATAAATGAGAAGTACTTACTGAACCCATTTTACTTCATATAACAATTTGTTCTTCTAAAAGGATAATCTCAACTACCTGAGATCCCCAAAACATGAAGTCGATCGTTCTCATGTGAAGACTACAATCCGAAAATTTTAGTGACAGACCCTTTGCAACAAAATTGGAACTACAATAATCTCGAAACCCAGTTTACAGGAAGCCCATCGCGCAAGTTCTTGGCAACAACCTGTTTCGCCCTTCAGAACAGAAGGTGGCCATTGTTTCTTTTTACACTGTATCAGCTGCACTTCTCTATGAAAGCAAAACTCCCACCAGGGAACAGAAATCCTAATCGTCTGCCGAAATGGAAACAAGCACGAAGAAGCCTACCGATAAGGAAGGGGAGGCGAGTGGGAGAAGAGCGTAGAGAAATTGCTCAAGCCTGCATCGCGTTCTTGCCCATGGCCTTCATCTGGACGTGATCCATGTCGCTGAGCGCCCCAGCCGAGGACGCCGTGGGCAGCGCCTCGTACGAACCCATCCTCCGCACGCCGCCTCCAGGCGCCCCCCCGCCCACAGCCATCGACACGGCGGCGTACACCACGACGGACAGCACGGCGACGAAGGTGGCATGCAATGCCAAGGCCAGGTCCAGGAGGGCGGCCGCCCGTAGCCGCGACTCTTCGAGGACGCACCTCGTGGATCCGTCGATCCCGGCCGCGACGTCGAGCAGCCGATGGCAGCCCTCGGGGATGAAGTCCTCGGCGTAGAGGGAGAGGCCCGTCTGGAGCAACCAGAGGCCGAGGAGGGACACAGATCCGGCGAGGGCGAGCTCGGCGACGAAAAGCCTCGGGAAGATGGCGAGGGCAAGGCAGAGCACGGCGGAGGCGGCAGCAATCACGGAGGCCACGGCGTCGCACCTCGCCGGGAGGTCGTCGGGGGGGTTGTAGGAAGCGGCGGAGCGGGCGTACGCGGCGTAGAGGAGGCCGAAGGCGAGGGCGGCGAGGAGGAAGGCGAGGTCCGGTGGGAGGGGGAGGATATGGGGTTGGGAGTGGGAGAGGAGGAGAGCGAGGGCGAGGAGGAGGAAGAGAAGGAGGACGGCGGCGAACTGGAGAGCTTCGAGGCGGTGGACGGGGGTGCGGCCGCGGAGTAAGGGGTCGGAGACGGCGGCGGATATGAGCTGGTGGGCAACGGCGATGGCGAGGGCGAGAAGGGCGAGGTAGAGGGGGAGGTGGCGGAGGAGGTGGCGGCTCTGCGGCGGCAGGGGAAGGGGGTGGTAGGGACGGGCGGCGTAGTCACGGTGGTGGGGGTGTTTGAGGTGGGCGTGGGCGGCAGAGACAAGGAAGTAGAGGCCGTAGGAGAAGACGGCGATGAAGGAGTATAGGTGGTAGAGCAGCACCGCCATGGGCGGCGGCTTAAGGCGAGGAGGAGGTGGTGGCGCCGGAAATGGTGGCCGAGGAGGTGAAAAGGCGGAGAGAGAGAGAGAGAGAGAGAGAGAGAGGAGGAGGAGAGAGTCTGGTACGAGTTTTGGTTCGAGGGAGAGGTTGACCACTTTTTAGGTTTAAAAGAGAAGACGTTAATACCCCCGTTAGAGAAGGTAATTGCGGTGGAAATTGTGTGTTGGATTATTGGGAGGGAAAGAGTAGTTTAGGAATGTGAGAGTAGGTCAGAAAGTTGGAAAGTAATATTTTATAAAGAATTTTGTTATCAGTACCTCTATAGAAATATTAATTGAGAACAAATTCATCCTGTGTTTATATTTACAAATGTACTCTTTATATTGGCAAGTATACTCTTTACTAGTTAACAGTTAACTACATACAACTTTTTCTTAAACAAAGCGCGTCATACGTACTTTCTTAAAATATTTTTATTTAAAGATGATATTAACATGTTTTTCATCTACATTGATATGTAGATGGAGTAGTCTGAACATCATAAATAATAAGTGAGAGAGCATCAAGATGACAAGAATTTTGTCTAAAGTTTGCTGAATGGGAAAAATTAGGAAGACACTAAGAACAAGTAGACATTGTTTTAAGAGTTACAATAAAAATTTTAAGAAGGATTTTGTAAAATTTTCAAATGTTTTGAAAAGTAAGACTTATTTTTTCGCAACTAATTAGAATGGAAGGTATGTATTTTGGAAACGGATCGATTAAACGAAAATAAAAAATGGGTTGACAACCTTAATATTAGATGTACGATGCTTTGAAACTTCTAGGCCATCAAAAATTAAAACTTGTTTCCAAAAAATGATGAAGAATCAAGAATGTGAAGGATCATTTATATCCACGCCCTTTGTTAGAAATAATAACAAATAATATTCTATCTTCCTTTGTAGGTAATAGCAAGATTCGCCGTATCGTTTGGATCGATCGTACCGTATTTTTCGTGGTACGGTACGTATCGAACCGTACCGTACCGCTGAGATACGGTGGCAAAAATGGTTTGTTTAATTGGTTTTCTTAATTTTGTGACTTGGTTAATATTTGAAATGAGTAAATTTTAAAAGAAAATTAGTAAAATATAAGAACATCACATAAAGATGTTGAAAAATATAAATAAATTTATTTAGTCATTGAAGTCAACCTACCACAACCATTTAATATGCATCTACCATACATACAATCATACCAAAATCATGACACAAGTCTTTAGTGTTCGTCTACATGGCCACAGCCGCGGACGCCTTCGCCTACATGAGACAGTATCATCGAGACAACGTAATTCTGAGTCACCCCTCGCCCATGCCTCCGCCCGGCTCTCACGTAGAGCCTGTTGCATGTCTTTCTCAAATAGATCTCAAACTGTGACATGGACATCAGTGGATTGGGATGGTACTTGATCTTCATCTTGTCAGCTCTTAATTAGTTTGTGTTTAAAATTTCATCTCAATTAGACACCATTTAGACACTTTAAGTGCACACAGAGTTTGTCGTTGTACGGCGATCTCTCTATGTACTTCAATGTGACGACATTTGGTTCCGAAAATAAAATCAAATTTAAAGTCATCATAATTACTAGAAAAATGTACTGATTCTAAAAATATAAATATCATGAGTTATTAATGCATAGATGTTGAGATTAAGTCGCCCTAACAATTTTTGGAACAATTTTTACTCAACAAAAAAATAATTAAAAAATTAAAATAAAATTACTATAATTTGTATCATCTATTAATTAACTTATGTTTGAAATTTAATCTTAATTAGACACCATTTAGATCTCTTAGATGTTGAGATTAAGTCGATCTAATGATTTTTGGGACAATTTTTACTTAGGTAAAAAAATAATTTAAAAAATTAAACTAAAATTACTACAATTTGTATCATCTCTTAATTAACTTATGTTTAAATTTTCATCTCAATTAGACATCATGTGGACCCCTTAAATACATCGGATGTAAAAATGAAAGTTAAAAAAAAAAAAAAAAACCCAAGCGACCCGACCGTGTCTGGGCCCCGCCCGCGCCCAAGCACGGTACGGGTCCGGCGTACCGCGGCGGTACGTCCAACCCTGGGTAATAGCACAATCTATCTTTAACAAGGTTGGATTTATCATGCGACTCGGCTGTGTCGGTTCACCCTAATATGATACGACTAGATCTCTACCCGTGCGTTGCACGATTTTTTTCTAAATATATATTTAATTATAATAAATTTATAAATTATAAATTAGATTTGATATGATTGTTATTAATAATAATAGAGGAGTATTATATAGAAGAAAAGAAAACCTAATTTTCATGCAGAACACTAAATAGATCAAATATGAGAGATGCATATTATAATGGAGGCGAGTACTTATATTTTTAGATGGGGGGTGGTGGATTAGATAAAAATACTATTTTTTGTCGAGGGCGGGCCAAATTGAGAAATGGAGAGGATTTGAATTTTAAATCCCGCTGAGTTTGCTGCTTGCGGTGGCAGCACAAAAAGAGAGAAAAAATACAAAAATAGAGAGAAAGAAGAAGGGGGTAGTTTTAGGCGGTATCACATATCTCAGTTTAGGCGGAAAAAGAAAAATTCTGATGCTCTCACGTATACTTCTAAGACTGAATTTTATTATAATAGTATATATATGAGAGTGTATCATATTTTATCATATTAATACACCTCAAACATTTTAAGAAGTCTACCCAAAAAATGAAAAGTTTGAAAAATGACATTATTTATATGTACCGTGGTGGAGTGTGTTAGGAATAAAAAATTCTTAACACGGCATGATACGTTCTCCGGTGTTGCAGCCACGGTTGGTCAAATTGCACCGCCGAGTGATGGCACGGTTGGGTCATCCTAATGGGGTGATTCGGACGTGCCGCAGTAGCACGCCGCGGCATACTACGAATCGGTACAGTTCGGTCCTTGGTAGGCATGTTTTTTTTTTACTTCTCCTCTCATATTCGGTATATTTAAGGGTCTAAATGTTGTCTAATTGAAATAAAATTTCAAACATAAGCTAATTAAGAGATAATACAAATTATAGTAATTTTAGTTTAATTTTTTAAATTAATTTTTTATCAAGTAAATATTGTCTAAAAAATTATTAAATCGACTTAATCTTAACATCTAAGAGATCTAAATAATGTCTAATTGAGATAAAATTTTAAACATAAGCTAATTAAGAGATGATACAAATCATAGTAATTTTAGTTTAATTTTTTATTTAATTTTTTGTCAAGTAAAAATTGTCCCAAAAATCATTTGGTCAACTTAATCTCAACATCTATGCATCAATAATTTTTGATATTTATATTTCTAAAATCAGTATATTTTTCTAGTAATTATGATGACTTTAGATTTTATTTTATTTTCAGAATCGAATGTCATCCCGTCGAAGTGCGCACAATCAAAGATAGTACCCATGGTTCGCATTACTACGGCAAACAGTCGCGGTATGTGCGAACCATATCGTGCCTGGGCTCTCGTGAGCCCAGGCTCAGTCGGGTCACCCCAATGAGGTGACCTGGGCGTGTCGCGACGTGCTACTGACCAGTACGGTACGGTCTGCTAAATTTATTTATTTGTTTTTCATTCCTCTCTCACATCTGGTGTATTTAAAGGGTCTAAATAGTGTCTAATTGGGATGAAATTTTAAATATAAAGTAATTAAGAGATGATACAAATTATAGTAATTTTATTTTATGTTTTTTAATTATTTTTTTCGTTAAGTAAAAATTGTCACAAAAATCATTAGGCCGATTTAATCTCAACATCTATTCATCAATAACTCATGATATTCATATTTTTAGAATCAGTACATTTTTCTAGTACTGATGATGACTTCAGATTTGACTTTATTTTTGGAACCAAATATCGTCCCGTTGAAGTGCACAGGGTTCATCGTACCGCGGTAAACCCTGTGTGCACTTAAGGGGTCTAAATGATGTCTAATTGAGATGAAATTTCAAACATAAACTAATTAAGAGATGATACAAATTATAGAAATTATAGTTTAATTTTTTAAAATTAATTTTTTATCAAGTAAAAATTGTCCCAAAAATTATTAGGTCGATTTAATCTCAACATCTATGTATCAATAATTTCTGATATTTATATTTTTAAAATCAGTACATATTTCTAGTAATTATGATGACTTCAGGTTTGATTTTATTTTTGAAATTAAATATCGTCCCATTGAAGTGCACACAATCAAAGATAGTACTAAAATTATATTAATAATATAAAAATATTCTAAAATTAAAGATAATTATATTTTATATAAGTGATCATGTCTTACGTATAATTTACTATCACGTTTAAATTTTTAGTGTTATATTAATAATTTATTATAAATTTTAAGACGTCTATTTTCGGATTCTTGGTGTTGATCTAATGGAATACATTGGTCATATCATGAACAACTTTCATGAAGAGCCTAAAGACTGGATCACTCTCTTTCAGGTTGTAGAGAGGCCGCACTCACTACTAATTTGGATCGCGATATGAGAGAGAAGGTCAAGAATAATCCACTGTATCTTTAAGCAGAGACCTTCATTTGATGTGATTCTAGTTAGAGCTCGTAGAGGAAGTCGTGGGGAACAATTTTCATAAATAAGTCTTCAAGAGATATGCCCTCGTTTGAGATGTGGAAGGCATGATAATCTTGTATATGTAGATCATGATATGAGAGAGAATGTGAAGAATAATCTGCTATAATTTTAGGCACAAACTATCAATTGAGGTGATTTCACTTCGAAGATGAAGCTAGAGAAGAGTATAACAACTTTGATGAAGACCTCATGAACATATCTGATGAACAGTCTATCCCCATGTAATTTAATTTAAATTACTTTTATATTTTGGTGATTAACAAAACCATGTTATTTTGATAATTATCAAACCCTTGATTAAGGTCACTAACCTATTTTCTACAAGTCTTAAGCACAAGAAATAAGATCAAAGGAAAACAAGCCAAAACAGGTAAGAATCTTCATACTGTAGAAGCATATTTGTCTAAATACATTGATTTGTACTAAGCCATAACGATTTCCTTTATTTATAATGATTCCATAATCATAAGGATTCATTATATGCTTTAACGATTTGATAAGTATTCGTAACGATTCCTTTAGTCATCGTAACGACTTGCTTCCTTTAGCCATTGTAACGACTTGCTTTCGTAACGATTCCTTTAGTCATCGTAACGACTTGCTCTCGTAACGATTCCTTTAGTGATCATAACGATTTTCTATCATAACGATTCTTTCATATCTCATAACGATTTGATTATATCACCTTGATCGCAACGATTCTTTCATATCTCATAACGATTTGCTGTTAAGTGATAATGATTTGGTTGCATAACGATTTCATAAGTCATAAAATGCATCGATTTCATATTAATCAACTTGACATATGACTTATCCTTTCAAAGGGTTGAATAGTCAAAGTCTTTGCACATATCCCTCTAACCTTTGTGCATTTATTACTCTGAACGTATCTCTGTATTCATGTAGACGATATTTTCTATTATCGTATCTTTTCTGAAAACATTTTTTAGAATAACAAAATGACATTACTATTTTGATGAACATTCATTCTGACGTTGACAGACAACAAGAGACATCCTAGTTGTCTACTGTTTAGCATTTAATGTATGCAGGTCTCTGACAACATTTGTCATACAACGTTGGACAAAATAGAAGCCAAAGAAGATCACAGAAGATCCTCTCTCTCTCTCTCTCTCTCTCTCTCTCTCTCTCTCTCTCTTTGAGTGCATGAAAGGATAAAAGACTATTGACTGGAAGCTTCCAAGTGTCAAGTAGTCTAACGTACACTTATGTATAGAGACAACGGGCACTTCAACGTTCGAATTTGAAAAGGATGATATAAAAGGAGATTGAAGATTCAAAAGAAGATATACACAGAGAACCAAGGAATACCAAGGGAAATCGTCTTCAACCTCTCTGAAAGCCAAGCATACACTTCTATTAGTTTCAGCTCTAGCTCTCTGTGCTTAGTGTAGATCTGTGAGAGAGCTTCTTGTTCTGAGAAGAATCAATTATTGTAAATCTTGTTCTTCTCAGTCCTTGCTACAGATCAAGTGTGCTCTATAAGCTTGATTTAGGGGCATCTTCCTCTTGAACATTTTTCAGGTGTTGTTCCCTTCGGTTGTGAAGGAAGACCTGGTGTGGTATCCAGGGTGTTGTTCCCTTCTGTTGTGAAGGAAGACCTGGTGTGGCATCCAGAGTGTTTGTTTTTCCCTTCGTGTGAGGGAAGACTAACTGCGGCTGAGTGTAAGGGTCCTTAAGGGGGACAGTACCCTTGGTAGTGAAATCCTGAGATATTGCTCAGGGACTGGACGTAGGACTCCTAAGGAGAGGAGATCTGAACCAGGATAATTCTTATGTTGTGTGATTGCTCTCTGTGTGATTGTTGATTATTCTAACTATAACTAACATCCATCGAAGTGTATTTCTCTGTGAACGTTTTTAGTGAACAGGTATTAGCTGATAAATTTTTAAAGACCCATTCACCCCCCCTCTGGGCTACCTAACTGGGCAACAATATCAACCCCTTTTCAGGCTGTAGAAGGCATGATATCCCTGATAGTTCTGGAGGATATGAGAGAGAAAGAGGAGAGAGAAATGGTGCAATGTTGAGAATGACTTCTCCTTTGGCTTTGCGATGATGTGGCTTGGTGAGCAGAGCCTTCAGAGGTCTCTTCATGTGATGGTAGTCTTTTCCTATCCTATAGAGTCTTAAGATGTGTTTAAGAGAGAGAGAGAGAGAGAGAGAGAGAGAGAGAGAGAGGGTACATTGTCGAATTAGAGGGAGAGTCCATGCATGAGAAGAGATGGAGAGAGAGAGGGTACATTGTCGAATTAGAGGGAGAGTCCATGCATGAGAAGAGATGGAGAATCTATCTTGAGTTTGGATGAAGAGTCTTCTTTTGAACTTTGCTCATTTTAAATATTTATCAAGTCACAAATTAAAAAAAATCAAACAAATCCTTTCCCAACCGTATCTTAGCGGTACGGTACGGTACCGTACCACGGAGAATACGGCACGGTCGATTCAGACAGTACGACGAACCTTGGCTGCAGCATGGTGAGCCCTAATCTTTAATTCTTTTTATATCTATAACCTTTATATTTGAGTTAATAACTCATATCTCCCTCTATTATCTTTGTAAAAGTTCTTTGCCTAAACTCCATCGGACATTGTACGAAAAAGTTGTTCAAAGAATTAGGCCGTAAGAGGAAATATGAATATAAAATTACCTAATTTGTTTTTATCAATGTAAAAAATGAATCTATCTTATTTTTTATAAGACAAATTAATTAAGAGTTTTTTCACTGTAATAAAGAGGTCTTTACCGTAACACGAGATAATATATACTGTAATAAATTATAATTCTGTTAGGGACTAAAAATAAATTAAACATCTAATAATGATATCTAATTAGTTTACTCTTTTTTATTTATGATAAAGTTAAGTAGCTTAGAGGAGATAATAGTACTTTTATTTTTATAGTATTTAATGCAATAATAATAGTATATACCTCGTTTTAAAATTATGATGTTGCAGAACTTTGACTCTAATATATTCGACTAAGAGGTTATCAAGTCTCGTGATTTTAAAATTGAATTTTACTATTTAATATCTGAAGCACGGTTATTTTTTCATCACAGTAGTTTCATAGCTGTGTGCACGAGTAATAAATATTACTCAAAATTGGACGTTCACAAATAGCATGTGGAAACAAGGACCAACTTCATGAAAGAAGTTTACGGCAAAAGAGGGGGATTTCCGTCAGGGCCCGATAAGCCCTAAAATAAGCCCATATGGTCCTGGGGTGACCCCCAAAAGAAGGCAACGGCCCGACATCCAAGCTGGCAGCCCACCATCTTTAGCCTCAGTTTGGTAACGAGTTAATGTAAAGTTAACTCAAAATTAACTCAGAGCTAACTCAATATATAATTTGGTAACAAAAAAAAGTTAACTCAACATGGACATGATTATATTTGAGTTAACTCAAAATTTTCTAACCCACCAACACCCACGGAACAGGGTTAGCCCATTTTTAACCAACCCATTTTACCTTTCCCCATATAGGACATGTGTGCCTCTGGCCCCGTGCGCTTTCCAAGCCGACCTCGTCATCTCCCCCACTTTCCAACCCGACCTCGCCATCTCCCCCATCTCCGTCCAGCGTCTCCGTCCATCATCTCCCCCATCTCCGTCCAGCGTCTCCATCTCCGTCCATCGTCTCCCCCATCTCCGTCCATCGTCTCCCTCATCTCCGTTCAGCGTCTCCGGCCCATGGCTTCCTCTCACCCTCTCTCGCACTGTCGCTCGTGAACGATTCTTCCTGTTGCTCTCTCTCTTTACCAGCCTATCCCTCGTTGTCCCGTGAGCGAATCTTGTAGGCGCACATTTGTAGAGCTCGTGAAACCCTAGCACATCGAAGCAGTATGCAGAATAGCCCCTCTCCACGGCATGGCGTAGCGACCCGAGAGTCTCTTTTTCCCCTCTTGGCTTTCTCCGACGTTCTGTACCTGTGCCTGCTGCTTTAGGCAAGGTCCTCCCACGCGATCGACAACGCATGTACTTCACGGGCTTCAGAGGATTCGCTTTAGAAATTTGATTGATCCATTTGACTGTACTATGCATTTTAAAATCAGGTGTCTCCTCTATTTATACGGTTAGTATTCTCCTCATTCGATTCTTCATTGTTGTGTTTAGGGGGCTTCCCTCTCCCCTTTGGTGCTGCCTGCATGGGGCATCTCCTCCATCTCAGCTCTTCCCGTGTTGTGCGCTCCTCTGCAACCGCCCTGTGCGTCTATTGTGGTGTGCGGACCTCCTTCCATCGTTCGTTTAGTTGTTTCTATTCCCTGTTTTCCATCACCGAAGAGGTACCCATCAACTCTGAGTTCATTTCTAATTGATGGTTTGAGAGGATAGGATATTCTTCAGATGAGAATGAGAGGAAATTTGGGATTATACTGTTAGTTTACTTTCTTTTCATTACGTTTATTTTTTATAACTGACCCCTGTAGTGCTACTTTGATAGACATTAGTTCTTTGATCATATTTGCATTTCTGCAAACATGGTAAAACTGTACATTTTTGTTTTGCAAACATGGTCTGCAATCATGGTAAAATTGTAAGCAGAACTGATTGCTTTTAGATTGTTCTAAATGACAAGAAAAACTATAAACAATCGGTTCTGCAAACATGGTAAACCAGAACTAATTGTACAAATATTTTTGAAGTTGGCATGGGGAAAAATGACAAGAAATGCTTTTGTATTTAATGGTTTGGGAGGATAGGAGATTCTTCAAATGAGAATGAGAGGAAATTTGGGATTATACTATTAGTTTAACTTTACTCATTATGTTTATTTTTTTATAACTGACCCCTATAGTGCTACTTTAATAGACATTAGTTCTTTAATCATATTTGCAGTTTTGCAAACATGGTAAAACTGTAAGTAGTTACTGATCGCTATGTTTACCATGTGAAAATAAGGCAAATTTAGAAGTTCATAGCAGTTACTGATCGCTATGTTTAAGAAATGATTGCTTTTAAAATATGACCTATATTCATTTTGTTCAAGGAAATTTATTTTTGCATGATCAAGATGTTATCTTTAGGCCTAGTACCAGTTAATCATCCAAATCCTTCATGTTAAACTTTATACATCTCATATTAACATCATTTTTGTTTACTCCAAATCATTAAAGTCCTCTCCATGCTAGTTTCACATTGCATGGCAATCTAGCCCATTCCAGTTTCACATGTCTTAGATAGTTCCATAATTGCCTTTCATGCATGCTATGTTTTATAATTTTGATTGTAAACACATTTTCCTTATTTATCTGCATGAGCCACGTTGCATGGAAAAAATTAATGAGCATGCCTACTCAGTTTGGTGGTTGATGGGATTCTTTTGGGGGAAAGCTTTGTGTAAACATGGTATTTCTTTCAGGGCATACTTTCCTTATAACACTTCTATATATTCTCTCTTGTTTGCAAACTCTGGTGTCACTTCTTAAAAAAAGCCTTCATTCTCTTTGAAACATAGCAAAGGAGATAAGCTGGGTAATTGAGACTACCAGTGTGTCAAGATTCTCTTTCAGAGGAGAACATTGCTCTTGGATGGTTTCTATGCTGGGTAGAATCAACATTGCCTTGGTGTTTACACCTTCACACAGACACAAAAGAAAAGGGGAAAAATAGGTGGGGGATGCACAGTTCTCTGGAAGAGTGATTTTGAGGGCATACAATGCTATTCTTGTATGCCCAACTGTTTGTTATTTAACAATCATCAGACTCTTTATGCATGACCTTGCAGAGCTTGTTATTGGGGTTTATCTGATGATTGTGTTGAGAATAACATGGTTCAATTAGTGTGGAATTCAAAGGTTATATGATCTGATGTTAGGAAGTGTTGCAATATGACTCACACTGTCAAAACATCCTGATACAATCATCAGACTCTTTATGCATGAGGCCTTGCCAATTTCCTTATTGGGCTTATCTTGGTTTCCTATCATTGAAGGTGGTATCCTGATGATCACGTTGAGAATGCCAATGATCAATTTGTTTGAAATTCAAAGGTTGTGGGCTTCAATGTCAGGAATTGTTGTAATATGATGACGCGTTGTCAAAACTTCCCAACACCATAGCTTAAATCATTGATGTAAGAGATAGTGCAGTTGCCTTCTTTTGCTGGTAAACTTGTTAATGTGTAGATGAATTTACCAGCCAGATAATATGAGTCGTATAGAAGGCATGCCATGAAGTTCTAATATGGTAGATTAATCTTTTGTGACCTTGAAACATAGTAATGAAGGAGTCCTTTCTATTCAAGTTTTTCATATAAGACTGAAAGTCATCAAAGACATTTTAGGTTACTTTTTTTCTTCCTTCCTCATGAGGAAGTTGTTAGGCCCAGTTGAACAAATATCAATTGATATTGTCAGTTGTGAATGGGGATTGAAAAGTACTTCGAAATAAGTGTGACTGGCAATTTTGCACATTATTACTTCTTGTTTATAGTATCTACCCAAATTAATTTCTGCATGCTGGTTTTATGCTTTTTGAGTATTTTTGGGATTCAAGAAAGGGAGGTATGCTGTCTACCTGTACATCATTTTGTTTCCATAGAAGCATACAAAGATCTGAAAATTACAACAGACCTAAAGAGTATAAATGAGGCATCTGTCGATTACCCAATCTTTAATCTTGTCCCACTAGTCCGCACTTGCTATCAATCTTCCCAAGATCCTAAATGTCTCCTAAGAAATATTACCAATGTCAACCTTTCATCAATGTACTACCCACTTTCAAGGAAAAAAAAAACCTTTCATCGATGTATCTTTCCCCTTGTTTGGAAGTGCTAGCTTGTAGTTAGGAAACATATTTGTTGATTATTCTTTCTGTTGTTCATACTGAAAAGTAAGTGCAATTTTTTCCATGTCTTGTCTGACTGTATCAAAGATGCATTATTTCTGATGTTAGCCTGTGTTGAGACAGATAAATGTTCTGCCATCACAGAGTTTAAATATTAGCCTGTGTATGGAGCGCATACCACCTTCTACTGACTTTATTTTCTGTTTATTTTTTCTATTTATTTTTTTCTATTCCTTTTTTTTAAATGTTAAAAGTGCAGGCATACTGGAAACTACTCCATTTGTAGCATCGACAATGTCGCAAGTCGGTAAGTACTCTCTCTCTCTCTCTCACATATGGTTTGTAAGTTAAGAGCGATCAAGTTATGCTACTCGTTTGATATATCATACAGCATTGTTTGACATACTGCAATATGATAATCGATGTGTGTCCATATGAATATTTTTTTATCCCTGCATTATGATAACCGATGTGTGTCCGTATGAAGCTTCTCTTTGGGGGTTGGATTTTTTTTTTATCCCTACATTGTTTGACATACTGCAATATGATAACCGATGTGTGTTCATATGAATATTTTTCCCCCCTGCATTATGATAACCGATGTGTGTCCATATGAAGCTTCTCTTTGGGGTTTGAATATTAGGGTTTGGATATTTTTTTATCCCTGCATTATGATAACCGATGTGTGTCCATATGAATATTTCTTTCTAACTCATTAGATGATCTCAGAGTTTACACATCATGCCTCTCATAAACTATGGTTTTATGTTTCTTTGTAAATTCATTCTTCCCTTTACCAATGAATTTTGGTGATGCTTAATTTTGCTGGGTATTTCTGTTTTGATGATAACAAAGAACATTAGTAAATTTTTTTCTCATGAAAGTCAATTATATATTCCTATAAGTAACAATCATTAGGAACCATCAACTTGGTCACTATGAATATTGTTTGACATACTGCAATATGTAGAAAGGATTGACAACTGCATAGCATGGATTGTGATGAAATTCCTGATCATAATTAGTTTGTTGGCTCAATGTGTGTGACCAATTAGGTTTTGAGTGGACGTTGGACATGGATTGACTCCTAATGCAATTAATTAACGATGAGGTAAAGAGTGGAGATTTTGTTGCTCATCATGCATGGGAGGTGATTAAGGAGATATTTTGTAACATCCCCCTCTTGTTGGTCAGCCACCTTCTGTTGAAGGTCACGACGCATCGGGCCGCCGCCTTCGGAAGGTGACAAGGTGGCTGTCGCGTTCTTGTTGTGAACGCGATAGGCATGTTGTCGCGTTCAACCTCTGACCGCAGCATGCGCTTTTGTCTTCTTGCTGTCGGGACAGACCAGCCAAGTGTCAACCCCTAACAACGTGACGACGACATGTCAGGTGCTGTGTTTAGGTTGTTAGGTCTACGAGCGTGACACGTGGTGTTCCCGTTGGTCAAGTTGACCAGGACTTTGAAATAGCGATAGATTGGCTGTCGCGTTCAGTTAAGTGAACGCACAACTCCGAGGCTTAAATGTGCACAGGCCACAGAAAGACCCTTCTTCTTTGCCTCTTTCGCCTGTGTTTCTTTCCCTCTGACCCCTCTCTATGTCCTTCCTCCGTGGAGAGAGTTTGAGGGATGTGTGAGGTGTGTTTTGCCTCATGGTGGTGTTTTCCTCGGCGTTCTTCTCCCTCTCGGTGTGGTGCTCTTCTCTGACGTGGGTGTGGCTTGCTCTCCTCGTGGTGGTGACCCTTCTTCGACGTGTAGGATGATCCTTGCTCATGAACGGTGTGAGTGTGGAGCTTGGAGCGAGGAGGAGGTGATCATACACATGAGAAGACCCCAACGGGTTAGCACTTCTTTTTGAGGTAGGGATGCCTTAACCTCCACCTAGTTCTATCATGGTAGGGCCCCAAACCCCCTTCTCCAAGCCTGAGAATCCATGCTAGGCCTTGCATGTGTGATGGTTGTCTTCCTATGGCTCTTATGATGCTTGTTTTGTGCTTGGAATGGGGTATGGGTGTTGAGAGATCCATGTTTGCATGTGAGGTTTTGAGTGTAGAATCATTTCCTTAGCATGCATGGGTGCGAATGAGGGTGGTTTGAGCCCTATTTACCTATTTACATTGTTATCCATGCTCCCCTCCCCTTGTACTTCTCGGATTTATGGTGCATGGCACAGAAGGTGTGCTCTCAAGTGTGTAAGTCTGTGATCGTGACACGTTTGGTGTCACGACCCAGATCGCGACATCCCGATATGTCGCCTTCTGGTGTGAGAAAGCGACGCCCACCCTGTCGTGTTCTAGTGGAGATAGGGTGGCTGTCGCCTTCTCATCGGGTTTTCACCATGTGTTGTGGGAGGCCTCAGGTGGTCGCCTGGGCCTCTGTCTGTGGTCGCGACAAAGCCCTTGTCGTGACCGGATTGCGACAGGTACCATGTCGCCTTCTTACTCAGGTCGTGACAGACAGGGTGTCGCCTTCAGGTGGCGATAGCCTGTGCGTCATCTTCTCAGACAGAGAAGGGCTTGGCGACCTGTTTGGAGTTTCCTTCTGCTGCGACTCTATTTTCTTGACACCTGTGCTGTTCCTAGCATAGTTCTACTCGTCTTTCACCCAGTGCTAGACACTTGAGGGCTTGTCTGCGAGACAGGTTGTTACCGATACTTGGACCCCAGGTCCCTGCGCGCCTGTTTAAGGGATTTCTTCAGGCGGCGGGCGAGCTCGAGTCACAGACTTTGGTAGCAGAGAGGAAAACGGTGGGGACAGCGGCGTAGAGTCATTTGCAGAGCTCTCTTAGCTGAGTCTTGGACACCGACGTGGTTTGGTGCTCTTCCAACGCAGATCAGCTAGTCCTTTTCTCACTGCCTCACTCTACGTGGTTCCGGTACCATTTAGAGGGGCCAGGCGTGGGACCGTAGTCTGGCCAGACTACGGAAGTTGTGGTTACTTTAGTTCTGCATCTCACTCAGACGGGAGGTGCTAGACATGGACTGTCGGTCGAGGGTAAGGCGTGTGGCACACCTGACTAGTTGACTATTGTAGTGTTTCTGTGGCTAGTGCCTTTGTCCAGGTAGTTGTTTTCTGTCTGTGGTTACAGACTTGGGTTCTTCCCAGTGGCGTGGTTTACACGGGTTTCCGGTCCTGACGTTTAGCTTAGACCGATGACTATGTAGTTACTTTATGCTTCCGCACTTACTCTATTAGTAGAATAGAGTTACTCACTTTATTTAATTATGCACATCTATATCTATTCTGCTGTTGGAACCAGTGGGAGTTTGGTAATCCCTATTGGGCTTCTTTGTGAAGCTCATTCCCTCCTTTACAAGTGAGACTTCATAGCAGCACCTTCTGCGGAAGACTGAGGAGACGGGGCCGTAGTAGATGACATCTTCTGTGAGCAGTGTTCCCCAGTACTTGTTTACTTCACCCTCGGGGTATGCCCCTAAGGGACCTGTTATCCCCTTTATTTCTACACTTGTACTTTGGGACTGTATTAGACTTGTACACTGTGTTGGACTCTTTTCCTTCACTCGTTGGTACTTTTAGTGCATTTTGTTGTTACTTACCTCCGTTACATATCTTGTTAGACTGGTCCGTTAGCCCTTCCGGGTCTTCGGGCCCGTGGGCGGTGGTGCCGATGGTCAGATCTTTGGTGGGAGCCAGGGGTCCGGGCATCGGGTCCGTTATAGTGGTATCAGAGCAAGGGGTCTATCAAGACTTTTAATGGAATTAAGTGATAACGCAAAGTCCCTTAGGAAGTACAAGTAACACTGCTAGCAGTCGGATTATTCTGTTAACTTGAATGTTAGTCTGTGTCGTAGAACATGCCTCCACGTAGATGTGGGAAGGCTCGAGAGCTGATGGAGCATCAGGACGCCGTACTGGACGAGTCGGTTGTAGCCGTGCACGTGCCGATTGATGCTCAGCCTCAGCAATTCGAGCAGTCTGGTGTTCCGTTGCCACAGGGCACACCGTTGTAGCAGGGAGCACAACAGCAACAGTGGTTTCCACCACCGCCCCCGCCAGACGTCATGGAGTAGTGGTGGAGAGCTATGTTCCAGGCCCCATGGCAGTACCAGCAGTACCAACAGATGCCGGCATAAGGTCAGTAATTTGCAGAGATGGCAGCAGAGGATCAGCCACCAGCGACCCCATAGGCAGCACCAGTTCAGCTAGAGGTACCACTAGTGGTACGACAGCAGACTCCGATTGCAGCGGTAGCACTTGAGGACCGCACATCGCTTCTGGAGAGGTTCCTTCGACTTCGGCCTCCGATGTTCTATGACGACTATGATTTGGACAAGGCAGAGAGTTGGGTCCATGAGTTCGAGCGTACTTTCGAGACCATGGACTGTGCAGAGCAAGATCAGGTCAGACTTGCAGTATATCAGTTGAAGGGATCAGCCCACGAGTGGTGGAGAACAGTGAGACAGACCGATTTTCAGGGTAGGAGGCTGGACTATATTTCTTGGGAGCAGTTCTTGGAGACCTTTCACGACGAGTACTTACCTGACTATGCTTTCCGTGAGAGGAGGGACCAGTTTCATGAGCTGACATAAGGAGAGTCGACTGTGGCGCAGTACCACCAGAGGTTCGTGCAGCTTCTACAACACGTCCCCAACGTGGCCACTAGTGAGCAGGCTCGCACTGAGTGGTTCATTAGTAGTCTACGCTCAGAGTTGAGGTGGGTCATGGCTGGCCATCTCTGCGACACCTTGGGGTTGGCAGTGGTGAGAGCTACCGCCTTGGAGAGGGAGTGTCGGTTCCAGCCATAGCAGGAAGGAGGTTTGAGGAGGTCTACTCTGTACCAGTGTCCTTCGGGTAGTCGAGGGATGTGTCTTCTTCTTCTTCTTTGGGGACAGGCGGTGATGGCCTGACCTCGAAGCTGAAGAAGTTGTTCTCTCGAGGAGGTAGGCGGTGTTACCAGCAATCACAGCAACAACGATGTCAGCCGGAGCAGCCAGTGGAGCAGTCTGTGCAGCAGGGAGCAGAGCAGGGCCAGCAGGGCACGTGTTGTTTCCACTGTGGGCAGTAGGGTCACTTCAGGTGAGATTGTTCGTTAAGGCAGGGGCAGCAGCAGTTGGCACCAACCCAGTACACTCAACAGGCACTGTAGGCACAGTACCCTCCACACTAGCAGGCGCATCGTTAGCAGCAGTACCAGGGGCAGTTCCAGCAGCTACAGCAACGCCAGCAGCAACCTCAACGAGGACGTGGTCGCGGTCGAGTGATAAACATCACTAGAGAGGAGGCGGAGGCCTCTAATATTGTAACGCCCCAGAAATTCAAGGTGTTAAGAAAATAGACATAAATTGGTTAAAATACCTTAGGAATGTTATTAAATTGTGATAATTAGAGGATAGATATAATTAGTGGTAATGAACATTACCCCAGTGTCGTACATCGAAATGCGCGCTCCCACAGAGCGACATTGGAAAACGACAACGAAATAAAAATCCGAGAACATCATAATTTCCAGAAAAATGTGGAGAAGTCAAATATGTAATTATCCGAATTTTTTTGACGTACGGATTTCGAGATTAAGTCGAGGCGACCATTTTTCGGGTGATTTTTCACCTACTGTAAAATAAATTCTAAAAATTAAACTAAAATCACCATAATTTGTAAAACCATCATATTAGTCTATGGTTAAAATTTCATTACAAATGGACACCATTTGGATGGGTTTACATAGTGAAGATTGGATCAGTTGAATTATGGATTATTTACGGTAACCATTTTCTGGGATATTTACGGGAGCTTACGTGTGAAGCCTTGAGGAGGCCAGCACACGTTAGGATAAGGATAGAACTGGGGTTAAAATTCTTCATGATGGTGGATGAGGTGTAGGTGTGAGGTTGGATGCATGGGACATGTGTAAACAGTAAAAACCAAGGGGTTTTACCGTTTACACCTGTGCATGGGAGGTGTCTTCACCAGGGAACTTGACTGGGCTATAAAAGCCACTCCCTCTCCTTAGTTCGAACCCTTCTGCACCCTTTCCTACTGTTATGCTGCTGCCATTTCTCTGGATAACATCTTGTTTGGGGAGGAGTTTCTGGTTGCAAGCACTGTGAAGAGGTTGCTGCTGCTTGAACTGCTGGTTCTTCTTACATCTTGTTCCTGGTCAAACTCTTGTTGGAGCTGTTGCTGAGAAGTAGTTGTGGAGCCATCTTGGAGGCTGTTGCTGCTACAACAACAAGCTCCACTTGTTTATTCCTTCACTTGTGGTCCTTCTTCATTTTCCTCAACTAGGTAGGATTCATCTCTCTATGGTTCAGTTCGGGTTTTGTTCATATGTCACAAGGAATTCGTATGAACGAATAAGTGACTGTACTTGTGATCCTCTGTTTTTCCCTTTCCAGTCATGATAGAAACACTCTTGTTGGGAGAGGAACAACCTCGTTCCATTTTAGAAATTAACTCCTATTCCCTTCATCCACCTTTGATCTTTGAACATGTTATAAAGTTGTAGAAGTTTCAACTATCTTTGTAGGATAATATGAAGACTTCGGTTTCGATGGTTGATACTTTAAGTTTTGATTTATATCCATAAAACATGTTGTGGTTTAGTGTCCATCATGTAGAAACCTTCCATCCAACCATTGCTATCAAGGTTCTACTTCTAGTACTAAACTATGTTTAGTTTCAAGCAAGTCAAGTTTGAATTGTAAACCCCTTCTTTTATCTTGTTTGTTCGGTTTATAAATCCCTATGAGAACTCTAATTAGACTCTTCTATTTGATATCAAACATGTTTAGGTTCATAAGTTCTATAGTTAGGGTGTTTAGGATAGATTTGAAGCCATTTTTAAAAGTTTTGTAGCCACCTGTCGACAGCCGGCCAAAATCTGTCGACAGGCGCACGTCTGACAGAACTTCAGGTTGCTGGACTGTGTGGATCTGTCAACAGATCCCTTGCATCTGTCGACAGATACACACAGAGCCAGACAACCTGAACTCTGTCTGCTCTCATCTGTCGACAGCCCCTTCTTGGCTGTCGACAGGTACCATGCTGATTCGGATTTCTGCACTCTTTCATGTCCGAATCCATGCCAAAACTTCATCCTAAAAGCCAAGGAAGTTACCCTCTCATTTACCTTGATATTTACTGTCATGTTACTGCAAAGTTCATCCACTTTGAGTACCTTAACTTTCCTTGAATTGTTTCTAAAGTTGTCAATTACGAATAGCACTCCGATTGAGTCTATTCTTCGGTATACGGTAATTGGGTCTATAAAATCTGAACACCTGAGAGTTCATATGCTTGAACACCTTATGAGATGTGAATAAATGGAGATGACATTATTGGGTCTTTGTACCCCCGGTGATTTTTATGCCTGTGCAAATAGGGCTAGTCCAGTCCTGGGAGGAGCACCCGAATTCATTTTCGGACCACGTGGAATGATAAGGATGTCTGGATGTCTGGCATTGCATCAACTATTTTCTGAATATGGTCATCATAATTCCAGTACTATGTAGATGATATGTGAATCAATTCTCGAGCTATATATCTGAGCATGATCTGAGTTTTACTGTCATTGCATCAAGCTTACTGTCCTGAAATCTGGTGTGACTCTCTTTGATATTCTGCCCTTGTCTTAGTTATCATGTATACATTCTTGAACTATCAACTGAACTATGGAATTTGAATTCTACTGGGCTAGTTAGCTCATTATTTCCTACCATTTTCAGGTAATACAGATGGGGATGACATTTAAGGGTCTGAGTGCTGAGTGGACCGACGTGACAAGCAAAGCCAACTAGTTTCTACTTTTGTTTAGTAGTGTGAAATGAGATATGTAAATTAAGTTTGTTTTGATCTACTCCTCACTTAGTTGTTATGAGGAGTATCTATGTAATTAAACTTCCGCGTTATGACGTTATGAATGGATAAAGAATTATTACATTTTGTGCTTGTTTTCTGTCACTCCCGATAAATAGCCTTTTATTAGGACGTGACAGATAAATTTGGTATCAGAGCATTAGTTCGATAAACCTAGGGAAATCAGTGAGTTGGGGTAGAAACATGGGATTAGTTAGCATGATTTTTGTAATCATGTAAATGCTTAACTGTTAATCATTTCAGAATGGACATGAATGCCCAAGAAAGGTTGGTTACTGCCATGGAATTGCTACGTCAGGATATAGAATTATATGCTCAAGCACAGCGAGAAGCCCACCTGGAAATTAAGGAAGAGGTGCTCAACTTGACTGCAGGTGCTTTCATGGCAGGCAATCCATGTGCTTCCTTAGAAATTATGAGTCAAGTTATGATCAATCTGGATAACTTAAAGTTGGGACAAGATCTGTTGTTCCACCAAGTTGAAGATCATTGGGAAGCATTGACTGATGCTGCTAGAGAACTGTACCATGGGGCCGGAGTAGAGCAGCAAGCACCGCAAATGGAAACTGTTATAGATCTTACCCGAAACTAGAAGAAGACGTAGACCACTCATCTTTTTGTATACCTCTCTTTTTGTGTAAACACTGATTGTATATATGTGACTCCCATATGTATGTGGAGTGAGAGGTTTAGGGAGGTTGGAGTTTTGTATAAATGGTAAACTTGGTAGGAGAAAGCTGTGTTATTTTGGTTTGTGGATACATGGAAATGTACTACCATGTAAATATTTGACTTGATAATATAGATGGTATGTTATGTGAAATTGAATTGTGTATGTGATGAATGCAAGATTGGGATGTTTGTGAAATTAATGAATGTATTACTGAATATTTCAGATTCCTTTTGATTTAATCATGGATGGTGGTGATGCTAATTTGAGGAAGATGGAAAGTTCTATGCATGATTTGACCCGTGTAATGAAGGTAGTAGCTAGAAATAACAGTCACAATGGGACAAACTTGTTCAGGATTTCCGAAGCCTGGACCCTCCGAGATTCACAGGAAGTACGGATCCGATGAAGCTGAGAATTGGCTAAAAGACATTGAAAGAATATTCAGAATGATTAAATGTACGGAAGAAGAAAAGGTTCGTCTCACTACATTCCAATTGGATCGGGATGCTCGTGCTTGGTGGGAAACTGTGGAAGCTACCATGGAAGATTCAAATCAAGTCAGTTGGGAAGAGTTTGTGGAACTGTTTAATGAGCAATATTTCTCTGAGGTGGTTCAGGAGAAGAAAGCGAATGAATTTGCTGGGTTAAAGCAGCTAAGAATGTCGGTATCCGAGTATGAGGCTCAATTTGCCCGATTGTCAAAATATGCTCCTCATCTTATATCCACGGAAAAGCTAAAGGCTAAGAGGTTTATGAATGGACTGCGTCCTAATTTTATTACGCAGTTAACTCCTCATCTGATTACTACCTATTCAGAAATGGTAAAGAGAGCCTTGGCATTAGAAGCTGCGAATGAAACTGTGGATAAGATTAGGGGGAAATCTGGAGAAGGGTCTTCCGATCGGAAAAGGAAGTATGAGTCGGGGAATGCCCCGAAGACTCAGCAAGCTGCTAAGAAGGCAGGCAAAGCTCCGGTAGGAAGTAAGGAGGTTTGTAAGCATTGCCATCGTATCGGGCATAAGATTGAGAATTGCTGGCGTAAATTGGGTGCATGTTTCCGGTGTGGTAGCACTCAACACCGAATTCCGGACTGCCCGATGGCTAAGACAGCACCAACAAATAAGAACCCCCAAGTAAAGCAAGGAAGACTACAAGCCATTCAGGATGTGGAACCTGAATCCCCGCAGGAAGGCGGATTGATTGAAGGTACTTTATTAGTAAACTCAAAACCTGCATTTGTGTTGTTTGATTCTGGAGCTACGCACTCTTTCATTAGCTATGAGTTTGCTAAATTGTTGGATGTAAAGTCAGTTCCATTAACCACACAACTTGAGGTTGCAACTCCTTTAAGTGAAGGTAAAAAGCTCAAAGAATATTACCCTGCTAGCCAGATTATTGTCAAAGGACATGATTTACCTGGTGATCTGATATGTTTAGAAATGTGGGATTATGATGTAATCCTTGGGGTCGATTGGCTATCGAAATACCACATAAATCTAGATTGCCAATTGAGACAAGTGACTTTCCTAGGAGAGGAAATTTATTCTATGACCTTTGATAAACCTCAAACCAAAAGAATACCAATAATTTCAGCAGTGAAAGCTTGTAAGTTAGTACAGAAGGGTTGTCAAGGATATTTGGCTTCCGTGACCCTATTAAATCAGAACATTGTGGGATTAGAAGATATTCCGGTAGTAAGAGAATTTCTTGATGTTTTCCCTGAAGAGCTACCTGGCGTACCACCTAGTAGAGAGGTGAATTTTTCAATTGAGTTGGTACCAGGAGCTACACCAATTTCTAGAACACCCTACAGAATGTCAATAGAAGAACTGAAAGAACTGAAAAGACAATTGTTGGAATTGATAGAGAAGGGATTCATTAGACCCAGTACCTCACCTTGGGGTGCTCCAGTACTGTTTGTTAAAAAGAAAGATGGATCTATGCGGTTGTGTATAGATTATCGGCAGTTAAATCAATTGACTATAAAGAATAAGTACCCACTGCCGAGAATTGATGATCTATTTGATCAATTGTCTGGAGCTCAGTGTTTTTCCAAGATTGATTTAAGATCTGGATATCATCAGCTTAAAATTCAAGAATCAGATATTTATAAAACGGCTTTTCGAACAAGATATGGACATTATGAATTTGTAGTGATGCCGTTTGGATTAACCAATGCACCGGCTGCATTTATGCGTTTGATGAATGATGTTTTCAGATCTTATTTAGATCAGTTTGTGGTTGTATTTATTGATGATATACTGATCTATTCCAAAAGTATGGAGGAGCATGAAGCCCATCTACGGATCACTTTGCAATTGTTACGAGACAATAAGTTATATGCAAAGTTTAGCAAGTGTGAATTTTGGTTGAAAGAAGTAATGTTCTTAGGACACATTATTTCTAAAGAAGGTCTATCAGTAGACTCTTCAAAGATTGAAACCATACAGAAATGGAAGCAACCTAAGAATCTCACTGAAGTAAGAAGTTTTCTGGGCATGGCCAGTTACTACCGGCGATTTGTCAAAGATTTTTCTAAAATTGCCTCACCTCTTACACAGTTGACCAGAAAAGGAACTGATTTTATCTGGAATGAGAATTGTGAGGAAGCATTCCAATTATTAAAAGAATGTCTGTCATCTGCACCAATTCTAGCTTTGCCGGTGGAAGGAAAAATATTTGAGGTTTATACCGATGCTTCCAACATTGGACTGGGATGTGTATTAATGCAAGATGGAAGAGTTATTGCCTATGCCTCAAGACAATTGAAGACTCACGAGAAAAACTACCCAGTACACGATTTAGAATTGGCTGCTGTGATCTTTGCTCTTAAGCTTTGGAGACACTACTTGTATGATAACCAATTCATAGTGTACTCTGATCATAAGAGTCTCAAGTATTTATTTTCACAAAAAGAACTGAACATGAGACAAAGGAGATGGATGGAATATATCAAAGACTATGATTTCAAGATTGAATACCATCCGGGAAAAGGAAACACTGTGGCTGACGCACTTAGCAGAAATCCTATAGCCAAGATGTTTCAGTTGCAAGTAAGGGAATGGAAATTGTTGGAAGAATTTTCCACATTGAGCTTGAAAGTTGAAACACAAGGAGAAAGAATGGTGATTAGCAACTTAGTAGTGCAGTCAGATTTGCTGAAGCAAATTAATGAGCAGCAGGACAATGATCCTATATTGGTAGGAATCAGAGAAAAATTGGCTTCTAAACCTGATTTTAATGAAGATTCTCATGGAAATCTTCGATTCCGGGACAGATTGTGTGTACCGGATAATTCCGAAATCAAGAAACAGATCTTAGAAGAAGCTCATCGGTCTCATTACACTATTCATCCTGGAGCTGTCAAAATGTATCAGGATTTGAAGAAGTATTTCTGGTGGTGCAACATGAAGAAGGATATTGGGGAATTTATTGCAAAATGTTTGACATGTCAGAAAATTAAGGCAGAACACCAGAAACCTGCAGGAAAATTAAAACCACTTGAGATACCAGAATGGAAATGGGATAGCATTGGTATGGATTTTATTGTGGGATTACCTAAAACACGGAGTGGATTTGATGCTATTTGGGTAATCATTGACAGACTTACCAAATCAGCTCATTTCTTAGCAATAAAGATAAAATGGTCTGTTAATATTTTGGCAGCATTATATATGAAAGAAATTGTACGTTTGCATGGAATTCCAAAGAACATAGTTTCTGACCGAGATGCAAGATTTACTTTGCATTTTTGGAAAGAGTTGCAAGATGCTTTGGGAACAAAATTAAAATTTAGTACCACATTTCACCCTCAAACAGATGGACAGACCGAACGGGTGAATCAAATTGTTGAGGATATGTGTCGTGCTTGTGTATTAGAGTTCGGAAATGACTGGAACACTCATCTAGCAATTATGGAATTTGCATATAACAATAGTTACCAGTCTACTATTCGAATGGCACCATTTGAAGCCTTGTATGGTCGACAATGTAGATCACCATTGTGTTGGGTCGAATTAAAAGAAACACACATTCTTGGACCTGAAATGATCCAAGAGACAACAGAAATTATCAAGTTAGTACAAGATCGGATGAAAGCTGCTCAAGACCGACAGAAAAGTTATGCCGATCGACGTAGAAGAGAGTTAGAATTTCAGCAAGGGGAACATGTATTTCTTAAAGTGTCACCCCGAAGAGGAATTAAAAGATTTGGCATCAAGGGAAAATTGAGTCCAAGATACATTGGACCTTTTGAAATATTGAGGAGAATTGGTGAAATGACATACCAACTGGCACTTCCACCGCAATTATCCAATGTTCATGATATCTTTCATGTGTCAATGTTAAGAAAATATGTGTATGATCCGGAACACATTATTGGATACCAAGATTTGGATGTACAAGGAAATTTGGCATATGAAGAAAGACCAGTACAGATCATCGATCGAAAAATCAAGCAACTTCGGAACAAGGAAGTTCCTTTATTAAAGATTCAATGGAATAAGCGAGGACAAGAAGAAGCAACATGGGAATTGGAAGATGCCATCAAGGACAAGTATCCAGAGTTGTTTACAGGTTAGTAACTACATCTGTATGTTATTAAATTTGGAGGACCAAATTTCTTTTAGTAGGGGAGAGTTGTAACGCCCCAGAAATTCAAGGTGTTAAGAAAATAGACATAAATTGGTTAAAATACCTTAGGAATGTTATTAAATTGTGATAATTAGAGGATAGATATAATTAGTGGTAATGAACATTACCCCAGTGTCGTACATCGAAATGCGCGCTCCCACAGGGCGACACTGGAAAACGACAACGAAATAAAAATCCGAGAACATCATAATTTCCAGAAAAATGTGGAGAAGTCAAATATGTAATTATCCGAATTTTTTGACGTACGGATTTCGAGATTAAGTCGACGCGACTATTTTTCGGGTGATTTTTCACCTACTGTAAAATAAATTCTAAAAATTAAACTAAAATCACCATAATTTGTAAAACCATCATATTAGTCTATGGTTAAAATTTCATTACAAATGGACACCATTTGGATGGGTTTACATAGTGAAGATTGGATCAGTTGAATTATGGATTATTTACGGTAACCATTTTCTGGGATATTTACGGGAGCTTACGTGTGAAGCCTTGAGGAGGCCAGCACACGTTAGGATAAGGATAGAACTGGGGTTAAAATTCTTCATGATGGTGGATGAGGTGTAGGTGTGAGGTTGGATGCATGGGACATGTGTAAACAGTAAAAACCAAGGGGTTTTACCGTTTACACCTGTGCATGGGAGGTGTCTTCACCAGGGGAACTTGACTGGGCTATAAAAGCCACTCCCTCTCCTTAGTTCGAACCCTTCTGCACCCTTTCCTACTGTTATGCTGCTGCCATTTCTCTGGATAACATCTTGTTTGGGGAGGAGTTCCTGGTTGCAAGCACTGTGAAGAGGTTGCTGCTGCTTGAACTGCTGGTTCTTCTTACATCTTGTTCCTGGTCAAACTCTTGTTGGAGCTGTTGCTGAGAAGTAGTTGTGGAGCCATCTTGGAGGCTGTTGCTGCTACAACAACAAGCTCCACTTGTTTATTCCTTCACTTGTGGTCCTTCTTCATTTTCCTCAACTAGGTAGGATTCATCTCTCTATGGTTCAGTTCGGGTTTTGTTCATATGTCACAAGGAATTCGTATGAACGAATAAGTGACTGTACTTGTGATCCTCTGTTTTTCCCTTTCCAGTCATGATAGAAACACTCTTGTTGGGAGAGGAACAACCTCGTTCCATTTTAGAAATTAACTCCTATTCCCTTCATCCACCTTTGATCTTTGAACATGTTATAAAGTTGTAGAAGTTTCAACTATCTTTGTAGGATAATATGAAGACTTCGGTTTCGATGGTTGATACTTCAAGTTTTGATTTAGATCCATAAAACATGTTGTGGTTTAGTGTCCATCATGTAGAACCTTCCATCCAACCATTGCTATCAAGGTTCTACTTCTAGTACTAAACTATGTTTAGTTTCAAGCAAGTCAAGTTTGAATTGTAAACCCCTTCTTTTATCTTGTTTGTTCGGTTTATAAATCCCTATGAGAACTCTAATTAGACTCTTCTATTTGATATCAAACATGTTTAGGTTCATAAGTTCTATAGTTAGGGTGTTTAGGATAGATTTGAAGCCATTTTTAAAAGTTTGCAGCCACCTGTCGACAGCCGGCCAAATCTGTCGACAGGCGCACGTCTGACAGAACTTCAGGTTGCTGGACTGTGTGGATCTGTCGACAGATCCCTTGCATCTGTCGACAGATACACACAGAGCCAGACAACCTGAACTCTGTCTGCTCTCATCTGTCGACAGCCCCTTCTTGGCTGTCGACAGGTACCATGCTGATTCGGATTTCTGCACTCTTTCATGTCCGAATCCATGCCAAAACTTCATCCTAAAAGCCAAGGAAGTTACCCTCTCATTTACCTTGATATTTACTGTCATGTTACTGCAAAGTTCATCCACTTTGAGTACCTTAACTTTCCTTGAATTGTTTCTAAAGTTGTCAATTACGAATAGCACTCCGATTGAGTCTATTCTTCAGTATACGGTAATAGGGTCTATAAAATCTGAACACCTGAGAGTTCATATGCTTGAACACCTTAAGAGATGTGAATAAATGGAGATGACATTATTGGGTCTTTGTACCCCCGGTGATTTTTATGCCTGTGCAAATAGGGCTAGTCCAGTCCTGGGAGGAGCACCCGAATTCATTTTCGGACCACGTGGAATGATAAGGATGTCTGGATGTCTGGCATTGCATCAACTATTTTCTGAATATGGTCATCATAATTCCAGTACTATGTAGATGATATGTGAATCAATTCTCGAGCTATATATCTGAGCATGATCTGAGTTTTACTGTCATTGCATCAAGCTTACTGTCCTGAAATCTGGTGTGACTCTCTTTGATATTCTGCCCTTGTCTTAGTTATCATGTATACATTCTTGAACTATCAACTGAACTATGGAATTTGAATTCTACTGGGCTAGTTAGCTCATTATTTCCTACCATTTTCAGGTAATACAGATGGGGATGACATTTAAGGGTCTGAGTGCTGAGTGGACCGTCGTGACAAGCAAAGCCAACTAGTTTCTACTTTTGTTTATTAGTGTGAAATGAGATATGTAAATTAAGTTTGTTTTGATCTACTCCTCACTTAGTTGTTATGAGGAGTATCTATGTAATTAAACTTCCGCGTTATGACGTTATGAATGGATAAAGAATTATTACATTTTGTGCTTGTTTTCTGTCACTCCCGATAAATAGCCTTTTATTAGGACGTGACAAATATGGTCCTCGGTACGGTTCCTATCCTTGGTAGAGTTGCTCGTGTTTTGATTGATCTGGGTGCCACGCACTGTTTTGCTTCAGAGGAGTTCTTTAGTTCTTTGACTGAGTTTGTTCCAGCGGACCTGTGACCTAGCTGTTGAGCTTCCGATGGGTGACTACATGCGTACTCTGGGTTACCTAGAGGGTGTCACCGTCGAGGTACAGGGCCACCTTATACCAGCCATATTTTTTGCCTTGCAACTCCACGACTTCGATGCCATCATAGGCATGGATTGGTTGGAGGCACATTCTGCACTGGTGGACTGTCAGTGGAAGACCGTGCGGTTCGAGATACCTGGGGCACCTGTGCTTTGTTTCCGAGGTACACGGTCTACCCGCCGACCTTTCGTCTCCTTCTGTAGAGCTCGATGCCTTATCCGAGATGGTTGTGTTGCTTTTCTTGCTTCTGTGAGTTTCTCAGATTCTAGTGAGCTATCTGTTTCAGATGTGTCTGTTGTTTTTGACTTTGCTAACGTGTTTTCGGAGGATCTACCTGGTTTACTGCCGGAGCGGGAGGTAGATTTCTCCATTGAGTTGCTTCCAGGGACGATGCCTATGTCCAAGGCACCGTACCGGATGGCGCCGATGGAGCTACGGGAGTTGAAGCATCAACTCGATGATTTACTCGAGTTGGGCTTCATTCATTTGAGCCATTCACCTTGGGGTGCGATTGTATTGTTTGTGAGGAAGAAGGATGGCAGCCTCAGGATGTGCATCGATTATCGACAGCTAAATCAGGTAACAGTGAAGAACAAGTATCCGTTTCCTAGGATCGATGATTTGTTTGACCAGTTGCAGTTAGCTTCAGTGTTCTCGAAGATTGACTTGAGGTCGGGCTACTACCAGTTGAGGATCCGTGAGTCAGATATTTCCAGATCAGCCTTCCGCACCCACTACAGCCACTTTGAGTTTGTTGTGAAGCACATTGTGTTCCGAGAGTACCTGGACCAGTTCGTGGTGGTGTTTGTGGACGACATCCTGGTGTACTCAGTGACAGAGAGGTGTTTGAGGTGTTCACGGAGAACAGGAGTTTACAGTATGTCTTCACACAGAGAGATCTGAACCTCAGGCAGGGCAGGTGGGTTGAGTACTTGAAGGACTACGATTTTACTCTTTCTTATCACCCGAGAAAGGCTAATGTCGTAGAGGACACTTTGAGCAGGAGAGCCCACTTGAGTTCTTTGTTGGTTAGACACTGGAGGCTTCTGGAGGATGCCACTTAGGGAGTGTTCACACCATCGAGACTCAGAGAGAGAGCAGTGTTGACCAGCATGACAGTTCGTCCAGTGATATATCAGCAGGTGATAGAGGCTCTAAGTGCAGATGCAGAGTTAGTAGACGTGCTGCAGATGCCAGAGGTTGAGCTAGATGAGGACAGCGAGGTCAGGTTCAGAGGTAGACTTTATGTCCCAAAGGATGTCAGGCAGGAGTTGTTGGCTGAGGCGCACAGATCGAGGTACTCTGTTCATCTCGGTTCCACCAAGATGTACCACGATTTGAGGGGACTCTTTTGGTGGCCTGGGATGAAGAGGGATATTGCTGAGTTCGTTGCTTGTTGCCTTACCTATTAGCAGGTGAAGGCGGAGCACCAGCGTCCTCATGGTGAGTTGCAGTCGCTACCCATTCCTGTGTGGAAGTGGGAGCACATCACCATGGATTTTGTTGCTAGTTTACCTTGTACTTCGTAGGGGCACGACAGTGTTTGGGTGATCGTCGACCATCTGACGAAGATAGCTCGTTTCTTGCCGGTCAGAGCAGCGTGGTCAGTGGACAGACTTGCTAGACTGTTTGTGGACAGAGCTGTACCTTTGCACGGGACCTTGGTCTTTATAGTCCCAGATAGAGATCCGAGGTTCACTTCTCGTTTCTGGCGTAATTTTCAAAGGGCACTAGGAACTGAGTTGAAGCTGAGTTTAGCCTATCACCTGCAGACAGATGGTCAGTCAGATAGAACCATACAAACCCTCGAGGACATGTTGAGAGCATGTTGCCTAGACTGGGGTGGCACCTGGGAGTCGCACCTTCCCATGGTGGAGTTTGCTTATAATAATAGCTATCACTCCAGCATTAGGATGGTGCCCTACGAGGCTCTGTATGGCAGACCGTTCCGGACACCGTTGCACTGGTACGAGGCTGGAGAGAGGTAGCTTCTGGGACTAGAGTTGGTGTAGCAGTGTGCAGATACAATGAGGCTGATCAGATAGAGACTGTAGACAACATAGAGTAGACAGAAGAGCTACGCAGACGTTTGCAGGAGGCCACTTCAGTTCGAGGCAGGCAACAATGTGTTCCTTCGGATCTCGCCCACTAAGGGCGTTCTCAGGTTTGGGAAGAGGGGCAAGCTCAGCCCGAGGTTTGTTGGTCCCTTTCCCATCCTGGAACGGGTTGGCGAGGTCACTTACAGGTTAGCTCTTTCGTCCAAGTTGGCAGGTGTTCACGATGTCTTCCACGTCTCACAGCTGAGGAGGTACATGCCAGATCCGTCGCACGTATTGGACTACTCACAGTTAGAGGTTGCTCTAGATCTGTCAGTGCCTGAGTACCCGGTTAGTGATGTGGGCCGCAGAGTGCAACAACTGCGTAGGAGGCAGATCCCGCTCATCAATGTAGTTTGGGAGAACCGCGTTGGTGGCGAGGCCATGTGGGAGCGCGAGGACGAGATGCGGGAGCATTTTCCTTACTTGTTTGAGTGACTGGTATGGTTGCTTGCTTTCTTTCTCCGAGTTTCGCCCTTAATTTTGAGGACGAAATTGTTTTTTTTTTTGGTTAAATTGTAACACCCCCCTCTTGTTGGTTAGCCACCTTCTGTTGAAGGTCGCAATGCATCGGACCGTCGCCTTCTGAAGGCGACAAGGTGGCTGTCGCGTTCTTGTTGTGAACGCGACATGCATGTTGTCACGTTCTGCCTCTGACCGCAGCATGCGCTTTTGACGTCTTGCTGTCGGGATAGACCGACCAAGTGTCAACCCCTGACAACGTGAAGGCAACATGTTAGGTGTCGCGTTCAGGTTGTCAGGTCTGTGAGTGTGGCTTAAATGTGCACAGGCCGTAGAAGATTCTTCTTCTTCACCTTCCCTCCGACCCCTCTCTGTGTCCTTCCACCGTGGAGAGTTTGAGGGATGTGTGAGGTGTGTTTTGCCTCGTGGTGGTGTTTTCCTCGGCGTTCTTCTCCCTCTCGGTGTGGTGCTCTTCTCCGACGTGGGTGTGGCTTGCTCTCCTCGTGGTGGTGACCCTTCTTCGACGTGTAGGACGATCCTTGCTCGTGAACGGCGTGAGCGTGGAGCTTGGAGCGAGGAGGAGGTGATCATACACACGAGAAGACCACAACGGGTTAGCTCTTCTTTTTGAGGTAGGGATGCCTTAACCACCCCCTAGTTCTATCATGTTAGGGCCTCAAACCCCCTTCTCCAAGCCTTAGAATCCATGCTAGGCCTTGCATGTGTGATGGTTGTCTTCCTATGGCTCTTATGATGCTTGTTTTGTGCTTGGAATGGGGTATGGGTGTTGAGAGATCCATGTTTGCATGTGAGGTTTTGAGTGTAGAATCATTTCCTTAGCATGCATGGGTGTGAATGAGGGTGGTTTGAGCCCTATTTACCTATTTACATCGTTATCCATGCTCCCCTCCCCTTGTACTTCTCGGATTTGTGGTGCATGGCACAGAAGGTGTGCTTTCAGGTGTGTAAGTTTGTGATCGTGACACATTTGGTGTCGCGACCCAGATCGCGACAGCCCGATACGTCGCCTTCTGGTGTGAGAAAGCGACACCCACCCTGTCGCGTTCTGGTGGAGACAGGGTGGTTGTCACCTTCTCATCGGGTTTTCACTGTATGTTGTGGGAGGCCTCAGGTGGTTGCATGGGCCTCTGTCTGTGGTCGCGACAAGTCCCTTGTCGCGACCGGATCACGATAGGTACCATGTCACCTTCTGACCCAGGTCGCGATAGGCAGGGTGTCACCTTCAGGTGGCGACAGCCTGTGCGTCGTCTTCTCAGATAGAGAAGGGCTTGGCGACTTGTTCGGAGTTTCCTTATGCTGTGACTCTGTTTTCTTGGCATCTGTGCTGTTCCTAGCACAGTTCTACTCTAGTCTTTCACCCGGTGCTAGGCACTTGAGGGCTTGTCCCCGAGACAGGTTATTACCGTTACCTAGACCCCAGGTCCTCGCGCGCCTGTTTGAGGGATTTCTCTGGCCGGCGGGCGAGCTCGAGTTATGAACTCTAGTAGCAAAGGGGAAAACGGTGGGGACAGTGGCGTAGAGTCGTTTGCAGAGCTCTCTTAGCTGAGTCTGGGACACCGAGGTGGTTTGGTGCTCTTCCGGCGTAGATCAGCTAGTCCTTTTCTCACTGCCACACTCTACGTGGTTCCGGTACCATTTGGAGGGGCCATGCATGGGACCATAGTCCGGACAGACTACGAAAGTTGTGGTTACTTTAGTTCCGCTTCTCACTCCGACGGGAGGTGCTAGACATGGATTGTCGGTCGAGGGTAAGGCGCGTAGTGCACCTGACTGGTTGACTAGTGTAGTGTTTCTGTGGCTAGTGCCTTTGTCCAGGCAGTTGTTTTCTGTCTGTGGTTACAGCCTTGGGTTCTTCCCAGTGCCGTGCTTTACACGGGTTTCCGGTCTCGACGTTTAGCTTAGACCGATGACCGTGTAGTTACTTTACACTTCCGCACTTACTTTGTTAGTAGAATATATTTACTCACTTTATTTAATTATGCACATCTATATCTATTCTGTTGTTGAAACTAGTGGGAGATTGGTAGTCCTACTGGGCTTCTTCATGAAACTAATTCCCTCCTTTACAAGTGAGACTTCACAGCAGCACCTTCCGTGACGGACTGAGGAGATGGGGCCGTAGTAGACGGTGTCTTTCGTGAGCAGTGTTCTCCAGTACTTGTTTACTTCACCCTCGAGGTATGCCCCTAAGGGACCTATTATCCCTTTTATTTCTGCACTTGTACTTTGCTTACTTTGGGACTGTACTAGGCTTGTACACTGTGTTGGACTCTTTTCCTTCACTTGTTGGTGCTTTTAGTACGTTTAGTTGTTACTTACCTCCGTTACATATCTTGTTAGACTGGTCAGTTAGCCCTTTCGGGTCTTCGGGCACGTGGGCTGCGGTGCCGATGGTCAGATCCTTGGTGGGAGTCGGGGGTCTAGGTATCGGGGCCGTTACATACTTGTTACACATTTTGATATTCATGTCACTATGATTCAATTGAGGAGTAGGCTAGTATTCTATAAAACCATATACTTGATATCTCAAGACCTCTAACACAACGTCGAATTCACGTGGGATGATAAAAATAAAGTCTTCATCGGAAGGGACATATCATGGCATACTTACAATGAGGTTTGTCACTCACATGTAGTATTGGTAGAAGTTATAATTTGAATTACCTGACCTCACTTGTTCTCGAATCAATTTGCAGTTCAACCCATTGGTGTTATGGTTGAACGGGGGGAGTGTGCCATATTACAATGATATAGTGCAATTATTTAGTGATTGGGAGGGCCCTTGATTGAAATATTGTCCCAGATGTTCTTTAGTGCACTTAATTATTTTCTTCTTCTAATGTTATCAATTTCATCTTATCTCATATGTATTGTAAACCACTACGAATGTTTATGTACGTCCTATGTTTGATAAGTGGGTGTCCATTAAAAATGTAGAAAGCTCATCAGGCCACACATTGGAGATTGGTCGATCACCAAACTGGACCCTGCGAGAAGACAAGACTCTCCTAGATTTGTTGATTGACGAGTATCATAAAAATTACGCTAGTCAAGGGACTTTTAAATCACATGTTTTCCAATACATCTTGGAATGGTTCAACAACACCGCATGTGTGAGGAAGAGCAAAGAAAACTTAAAATACCGGTGGAGGAACATAAAGAAAGTATATCATTTGTATGAACAATTACGCAGCCGATCTAGGTGGGGGTGGGATGACGAAAGGAATTTACCAGTGCCTCTCGATGAAGATAGTGTGCAAGCAGCCATTGCAGTAAGCCAAACAATATATTTGTCAATGTATACATGTACGTGCTTAGGGTGTCATTACTAATGTGGGTAACCCAATTATCATTATGCAGTCCAACTCAAAGTTCAAGAAAATATTGGCCAAACCCTTCCCTTATAAAAAGCAACTGGACATCCTTTGTGGGAAGACGACTGTCTGAGGGTGTCATTTCATGGGGTCTACTCAAGATGTAGATGTGGAGTCTCGCCGATCTTTTGGAGATGATGATAATGTTGGTCGAAAATAGTTTAGTGCCATGGGGTTAGATTCCAATCACATCTATTCAGTGGACGATGACAATTTCAATCCTTTTTTTTTACCCATCGTGTTCTCAACCTTATCCCTCATCCCAACCAGTAAGGGAGAAGACACCAACAAACAACCAACCGATTGAGAATGAGGCAACATCTCTAGACAAAAGGCAAAGCACACCAACATACATGGTTTCTCGAAAGAGAAAGAGCAAGAAGGCACTTGACCCAGTGGCACTTGCACAATATTGCATGTTGAACAATGAACGGATCAATATGGCCAAAAATTTATTCCCAGGTTCTCCTCAGCACCCTCTGCACAACAAGAGAATTACGTGATGAGGGAATGTGTTGTGAGGCTGAAGTCATTGCCAGGATATAGTCAGGACTTATTGTTCTCAACGTCAACCCTCTTTGAGAAGCCTGAAAAAAGAGCATGGTTCATGTCACTTGATGATAAGGATGCATTACCATGGCTTCAGAATGCAACCTCATGAGGTCTATGGGTGCCATAGTCTACTTCATCTATCCTAGCTACTTTTCATTGTCTAGTTGTGCATGTTTGTAGTATCTAATTAATGTGTTGAAGTATGGTCATGTACTCTTTTTTATTTATGTTCCTACCATGTTTTGTCAGATGATCATCATTGCTACTTGTATTATCTTCTGAGTTCCTATATTATGGTGTTGCAAGACACTAGTAATCACGTATTATGGGCAAATTTAAGTGCTATGTAGTTTGGGTGGGGCGTCGACCGAGAATATATTATACTTGGTCGGATTGCTATGATCAAGTGAATGGTTATCCAGGGGCACAATTTAAGGGGTTCACATCTTTAGAAGATGGACAACATGTGTACAATGGAATGTTAAGACAAGCCACGACATCTGAAGTACATGGCCAAGCATCATATGCGCATCATGAACCACTAGTCTCTCCAAAGATGCGGAAAGCATATATATGCAGACCATGAACCACCAGTCCCTTCAAGGACAGGGCAACAACCCCATGGCAATCACAATGATGCTATCGTCATGATTATGTTGTTGATCATATTGCTTCTTGTTATTATCCTCATAGGGTTGGTTGTGGTCGCAGTGAGGGCTCAGGCATCATATGAATTTGTGTTTGTAGTGAACAAGTATTTGCACTCTATGCACTGTATTATGACATTATAATTTTATGAAAGCAAGACCTTTCATGGACTCCAATGCACTGATTAGGCATTTCCTTTGTGAGGAGAATGCATTGTTCCTAGCCATCGATGAAGCAATTGCTGATGAGGTCTTGAACAATGATGACATGCACTCAGTGCCTAGGCCAATGCACACAAGTCGCAACACTGGCCATGTATGGGTACTCGAAATACTAGCTGGCCATGAGGAGCAATCTTATACCATGTTCAGGATGCACCCAGGAACATATTTGAAGTTGAGAGACACACTCGTCGAGAGAGAACTGATTCATGATTCTCGATATGTGATAGCGACATAACAACTAGGTATGTTCTTATATGCTATGAGTCATTGTGTCGCGACGGGTGCAATGCACGAACATTTTCAACACTTATCTGAGATGATTAGTAAGGTCATCCATCAATTGACGAAAGTTGTTGCTTCACTTCAATTTACCTACATGAAACTTTCGAGTGCCAGTGATTTTGTGCATCCTCCCATTCGCCATGATGATAGGTTTTACCCCTTCTTTAAGGTAAACATATAGCAATTGATTTTGTGCCAATGTTAGAGTATATAACTGCTTATTAAAAATATATAAATGATTATTCAAAAATTTCCATGGTTGTGTAGGATGCGATAGGTGTAATTGATGGCACCTTTATCCTAGCTCATATCTTGCGGGAGAGGCAAGCACGGTATAAGAATCGTAAGGGGGCGGTAAGTCAAAATGTAATGGTGGTTTATGGTTTTGACCTCGTTTTCCAATACGTGGGAGTTGGGTTTGAGAGAGTAGCTGCAGACATGACTGTCCTAAGATGGACTTTGGATGAAGGTGGCTTCAACGTACCACAAGGTATCTTTCAGGAACACAAATTGCACTGAATAGTGTTTTCATTAAATGTTGGAATGATAGGTGATCATCTTGTTTCTTGTTTGTAGGAAAATATTATTTGGTTGACTTAGGGTATGGAAACACCAATTGTTTCCTAGCATCATATCGAGGGGAACGATACCATATCAGAGAATATCAAGGGCGAGGGAATGCATGATATAGGAGCATGAGAGACAAATTCAACTATTGTCATGCCCAACTTATAAATTGTGTCGAATGAGCATTTGGGGTGGTAAAAAATAGGTTTCGAACATTGAAAGAGGGGAATTGCTACCCATTTCATTTGCAATTATTGATCGTCTTGGCATGTTGTGTTGTACATAACTTTGTCAGACGTGAGCAAGGTGATGACTTCTACTTCAACCTTATCAATGAAGCAGAAGATAATAATGTTGATCCTGAAGAAGACCCGCACCTTCAACTTAGTGTCAATGAGGTTCATGCAGGGGATGTCCTTAGAGATTCTATTGCTACACAATTGTGGTTAAATAATTAATTGATGTCATTGTATTTAAATTATTCACGGACATTTCTTTTGATTTTGTTATCGTTGAATGTTCAGTGAAAGTTATTCCCTTTCTACTGTGTTCCATTTCCAGTGACTCTAACATGACAAAATGCATGTTATATAACGTGTAGGTGCCATTTGGGATGTGAACAAGGAATTTGTCCTAATTTTTCTAATTGGCGAACAAGTTCAATCTAATAACATACATGGTGACACTTTAACCGAGGAGGGGTGGGAAATGGTACGAGACATGTTCAACATGGATTTCTGCTTGCCTTGGCCAACGTCACATTTCCTACACCGATTTAGTTTCTATAGGTCATATTATTTGACCACAGAGGATCTGATCAATGTAGTTGGCTTCGAGTGGGATGAAAATGGTAAAAAATACATGCCTTAGAATTAGCATGGCAGCAATATATGCAGGTTCATCTAACACTCAATACCATTTTTATGATTTTGCAAATGCTTAAATTTACATGTTGCTTATTTTCATTGCAATTCAACCCATTAGCTGCATGGTTCAAGCGTAGACTTTTGTCAATACACAATGATATTGTCAACTTGTTTAAGGATTGGGGAAGTGCATGACCTGTTATGACACTGTGGCATAGTAATGGAATTGTGGACATGTTTAATGGTGGACATTTTAAATTTGAAAATTGTAATTTTTTTATTGTGGACATTGTAATGTTTTTATTGTGGTCATTGTAATGTTTGAGATGCAATTTGTGGACATTGTAAATGTGGGCACTATTTAATTGCATGTATTAATATGTTTAATAGGTGTAAAAATAGGTTCATCGAGTGCAATGTGTTGTAAAAATAGGGGAGATTCTGTCAGTTTTTTTTCCCAAAATTATAGCCTATATCAATCGGTTGGTTTGAGATCCATGCAAATTAATTTAAGTATTCACTTCTTGTTTGGGAACACTCGAACAGTGCTGGCGTGGCCCTACTGGCTGGCGTGGCACCATCTATTACTTGAAAATTAATAGAAGAAAGTAATTAAATTAATAAGTTTTAATAAGTTTTATACATTCTATTTTTTTTTCAAATTACACATTTTTGTATTTCGGTCCATGCTAAGTGAGCAGTGAAGAAGGACGCTATTCTTAAGAACATTAAAAAAAGGATGCTATTCATTTTAGAGATTTAAAAAGGACTCTTTCATTTTACAGTACTCTTTCATTTTATAGATTTAAAAAGGATGTTATTCTTAAGAACATTAAAAAAAAATGAGCAGTGAAGATGTATACAGTAAAAGGGTAGTTTGGGTATTTTGTAACTAAGTTAGAGAGTTAACTCACTTTACCTTACCAAAGCACTCAACAAAAAGTAAATTAACTCACTTTAGTTAAAGTGAGTTAACTCAGAAGAAAACAAAGCAAAAACTGAGTTAACCTAATAACTTTACTCATGGGTTAGAGTTATCCCTTACCCCAACCCATTACCAAATTGAGGCTTAGAAGCCGTGCCTAGAGAACTGACGCCCGACCATAGTTTGCCCATGCAGGAGAGGTAAGCCCAGAACTCCACCATGAGATTTATTCCTCTTTGATGAAGAGTGGTCTTGAGTTGTCTAAGCTAACTACTCTTTCACTAACATCTGTCTCTAACTTGAGCGTCAGAGGAGAACGCCCCTCATGGAACATTCTCAGGGCCATTTTTGACCTCATCTTCTATCTTGCAGGAAGGAGAGACCATCGGCGAGCACGTGATCCCCACCACCTTCAGTCCATCCGACAGTTGGTTCCCAAAGGCCCTTGCCGAAGGCGAGCTAGTGAACACACCACACTTAGTTGCAGCCACCCACAACAACATTAATGCCAATGATAATGCCATTCATGCCTCTTTGGAGGTGCATCTCACCCTGACAGACATGACCCCCCCCCCCCACATCCTACTGTGTCCCCGCCGAGTTTGCCGCACTCGGGAGGAGAGTAGATGTCCTCTTTGGGATAATGGTGAGGTAGGCCAACAGGGATGGCCCCTCTCAAGGACCCCCAACCGGGGTTCCACAGACCAAAGCCTTACAACAAGGTGGTCAAATTGCCGGTGAGCCATTCACCCGGGGCCGTCGCCTTCATAAATAGAACCCCAATCCAGAAATACCACTTCCGGAAACCCCATAAAACACAGCTAAATATCCATGCAAACCAAATACAACCAGCCTAATAGTTACACTAGCATGCCATCTCACAATTAAAACTCTCGTTCCAAGCATCAAACACAACAATTACACCCTCTACAATAAGAAAAAGAGCAGAATCTCCCTACCTACACGAAGAATGCAAAGAACAATGCCGGATCAGAATTTTCCACCCTCAGAGCAATATCCTCACGTCAAGAGCACGCCAAACCGCACACCACATGACCAAATCGCCACAAACCCAACTCCAAAATCTTCTCCTGGCCGAACAGAGCTTCCCCTTCTCGACGCTGACACCATGCGGCAGCCAAGCACGCGCCATGTCAGGCATGCAATTGACCACCCCGAAACAACGGCAATGAGAACGCGACGTTGGTGTCTAATTCTCAAAGAGAGAACCAGAGGGTGCGTTTGGCCTTGATTTTCGGCCCACTACACCCACACAACCTGCTAGAAACACCAAACACGGCCAAGCAATGACCCACAACCCAATTATAACATGATCCGAACGGTCACGACGTTATAGTACTTGTGCCTGTAGGAGTTTAATGACATGGTGTGACATTGCATCAAAGTTCTTGTTCTTGATTAATCTATGGCAATCAACTTGTGACGTGTTTGACATAATATTACTTGACGTGATGTTACTTGACTTATACATGTTACCATGTTGGATATTTACCCGTGATATGGCTAGTTCTCTCTCGTTATACTTGATACTTGCTTTGTTATCTCTCGTACTTGACATCATCATACTATTTGTTCTCTATCGTGACCCGACATGCATCATGTAGTTATTCTGCTTGTTAACACATTAATCACTTAAAGCATTGTCTGATTCATGAGATATAAGTCCTACTGAGTGTTCGCTCATCAAATATTTCTTAATATTTTTTCAGGTGAGTCAGATGAGGATACACATGACAATGAGGATGAACAAGAGTGAGGAACGACCTGACGTCAACTTGGTGGAGTTATCATAGTGTCATAGTAGAGTCTTAGGGATGTTTAATTAGTTAGTTGCTTTTAATTTCTTTCCAATGTAATAGTGTTAATGATCCATATGTAATGACTTTGAATTAGTGATTTTATTAATAAAATTTAAAGTTTGAATTATTCTAATTGTTGTCTTTAATTCATCTAAATCACTCAACTACTTGATATATTATGTATCTATTCACGCTTTTGATTTATTCTACTGTTAAATTGAGGGCGTGACATTCTCCCTCTAATATAAATTGATTCTGATCACGATAGATAAAGAGAGAAGTTCCCAGAAATCGACCTCCAATCGCACTTAAATCCCCCCTGGTTAACCTCCTGCGGCGGCTCCTAATCGGCAGTCGGCGGATAGATAGCATGCAACTCGTATGGCTCCTCACCAACAGATAAGCAGCATGCAACACTCTCATGAACCACCCGAACAATGGAGAAGATGTTCCCTTGTCTGTTTCTCCTCACTAATAGGTGCTTGCAAGTGTTTGTGGGTTGCAAGAATTAAGGAGGCGACGTGAAGTCGATAGAGGTCGGGTTCCCGATCACGGACGTCATCGAAGGAACTCCATGGGGCACTTAGCTCATGGACAGGATCGTAGACTATCTTCAGGAGGGTGCCGACCTCACAGATGTTGTGCCCGTGTGTGGGTAATTTCAGCATTCTCCCCCATCCCTTTTATTAGTGTGTATAGTTTTATAATAATGTATAGTCATGTGTGGTTTTACAGTCACATTTTCATAAGAATACCATTGTTTAATCATGTTATTTATTTTTCATATATTCTTTTGTCATATAAATTTAATTTGTTTCATTTCTAGTACAAGAAAAAGGTGTTACATTCAATTGGAGGTTGGGATGGATATTCCAAATATGATGATGCACATGAAAATAGTTATGCAATTTCAAACAAGCTAGATTTTGGGGACACTCGATGTTTAGAAAAGAAATATGGAAGTGTTTCATTAATTAGAAATTGTTTACGAATGTGTTAGAGATGAATGTGAAATTTTAGATGATACAGGAACGTTGATCTTAGCATATGAGCTTCCTTCGAAAATAATTCCAAAACATGACATGGAATTTAATTCAGAAATGCAGACATATGCATTTTATAATAACTATGCAAGAGAAACTAGGCTTTAGTGTATGAAAAGGAAAAGATCATAAGAATCACTATGGTGAGATTCAAGACAAATCATTCATATGCTCTTCTGAAGGACAATGTCTCAAAGACTAGAGAAATGACAAAGTAAAAAATCCTCATCCCCCGACAAAGTGTGGCTATAAAGGTGAATTGAAAATATCTAAATAGCAAATATCAACTTGTCAAGTTTATTTCTGAACATAATCATAAGTTAGCATCTCTAAATAAATCTCACTTGTTGAGATCACAACGGTGTTTACCAGATGCACAAATTGCTGAAATTGACATAGCGAATAATGTAGTCATTACACTAAAGGCAGGTATAAATTTGATCGTCAATCATCTAGGTGGAAAAGAAAATCTTGGATTTATTCCTATTGAATATAAAAATTATTTGCGCACAAAATAAGTCCAACAAATGGTGAGATTGGAGGTGTATTAGAATATTTACAACAAATGAGAGAAAATGATCCAAGCTTTTTCTATGTAATACAAGTGGATAGTGAAAAGTTTCATGACAAACATCTTTTTGGCAGATGGCAAAATGATGATAGATTATGAGTACTTTGGTGATGTTGTTTGTTTTAATACACATTATAGAATGGTGAATGAAAATCGTCCATTTGACCTCATTGTTGATGTAAATAATCACAAGCAAATTATTATTTTTTGGTGTTGCTCTTCTGTATGATGAAAATATTGATACAATTAGATGGTTATTTGAGTTATTTATGATAGACACATATGTATGATGATCAACCAAAAGGGGAGGGTGAATTTGTTATTGCTTACTTCAAAAATTCTTTAACAAAGAATATATTAAACTTAACTAAGCAAATCTATTGAGCAAGACACAGAGTAGAATATGACAAGACTTTAAATAGCGAAATCAACTATCCTAACGTGCGTAGCATGGAGATAGAAAAGATGGAAGCAATTCATACATACACGCAGGATTTAGAGTGGTTTGGCCAACACACCACGTGTGCATCTATGTCCACTACCTCATACCCCTACGAGAATTTCTCCACTAATTTGTTTCTTGGGTACAAGTTACAGACCCCCACCATACACACACAACTGTTTCTAGGCACAACAACAAACTCACCTCGTGTCTGGGGATGAGACAACCCATAGCATGTAGTGCACAGCCTGCACCACACACACACAAAGTATGATCTAGTTCAATTAAGAACTATAAGCACGAACACGATGAATAAATAAGAAAAACAATAGTGTATCGATTCCCCATGTTCAAGGATGAAAAGTCATTGTAGAACAACGTATGCTGATGAAGAACACAACTTTGACTCTCCAACGAAGCCTCCTAGACGCTGCTTGAATGTAGTACAACTTCTTAGTACTTGACAACAGCTTCACGCAGCAGCTAAGATGTCTGAAACACTTGAACTCAAGGTCTACTGTAGGCTTCTTCAGAAGATCACCCAAAACTCTAGCTTCAAAGAATAGAAACTCTCTTACACGATGGGATCTCTCTTGGGGGCTTGGAAAATGTGTTATATATATAGCTCAACCCAAAAGATCACATCTTGGACGAATCTTTGGGGAAAGACCTAATGGAGTAAAGAGTCTATTCATTTTAGGAAACTACATTTTTTGTAATCGATTGACCAATTTTACCAAATCAGTCATCCGATTCTACACTGTCCACAAACCTAAGTTATTGGGAAAATCGATTGACCGAAAATCACCAATTGATCGTCCGATTGTGTGTTGTGTCCAAATGCAGAATTATTGGAAGGCAAACTGGGACAATATTGGTCGACAAATGTATCTTTGGTTGTTGACAGATGCTGGTGAGGTGTCGCTAGATGCATTCTTAGTTGTCGACAAATGCTGAGGAGGTGTCGACAGATCCAATGTGCTTGTCGATAGACCCAGATATTCATTTAGTTAGCCTTTCCTCTGTTGTAACGATCCTCTTTATACCGGTACGGTTATACCAACCCACATCGATATAATGAACGCCGCTACAGTGGGATACTTACCCAACAGTTATACGATAGGCTGGAATATACATAAATACATTCGCATAACAGCGGAAAGAAATAGCCAAATGTAATTTCTTATTCTATCATCCACATTCTATTCACAGTCCATAATTATAGAAGAAAAGAAATCTAAACTTTTTCATAACTAAGAAATGAAATAAATACATTGTCCACAACTTTCCACTAATTAAGTACACAATCCCAAAGGTAGAGCAAGTCTACTCTTATTACATACTTATGAAAAATAAAAGTACAACACCAAGTCCAAAACAAAGTCTCCTACTCCCGCTCCGAGTCACTCCTAGCGATCTCCTCGGAAGAAGTAGAAATTTCTGCACCTGTATGCCGAAGCAAGAGTGAGTTCAAATGAACTCAACAAGTAACACTAAACACACTAAACTTACATGTATCACATAACTTTCACGTTTTCATACTACACAATAATATATAAACATGGATTTAACAATTAATTCGAGTAAAAAACCTAAACTTGATGTCTACACATGTTACACATGGAAATTGACTTATACAAAATTTTCAATAACTTAAAGCCTATCACATGCTTTCTACACACTTTTCCATATATTAACTAGCTCATTTAACCACATTCACACACTTATAAGTTAAACATTAGTCAATTTAAACATGGATTCTATAATCATTTTCACATGGCTAACACATTTATACTCATGAAAAGGTTGCTGTTTTGCTATGTACATATTATAATCATTTAAGAAATTATCAATTTACATGCTGTCACAAGAATTCATATTAACACATGATCTCTTACACAATTTCACAATTTACACCTTCACTTTCACTTAAACACAGGTTCACATTTATTAAATGCCGTGACACATAGTCCAAACCACCTTTTAGAAGGACACACACTAATCACATCACATATCTATCACCTAGGCATTACAGTGATAAATCTTAGTTACTGCGTAGAACCGGGAGAAGCACTCTCCACCCTAACCAGCCATACTTTGTTCGCCTCCAGGATTTAATCCCAATGTCCGTGGGACATCACACACTATGAACCTTCCCGTGGGGACTTTACCACAGTACAGTTCCACAGCCCTCTAAGGTAGCAATGTCACCCATTGGCACATTTACACATTTGTCTAAATTTTAACACACGCTTAATGCAAAATTTTAACACATCTAATACATGCTCACACATTTACATGCTTCAGTGTTAACTAACATGGTACTACTGTTCTTAGTATTATCGGATTCAAACAAGTCTAATCATGTTGAAATTAGTAGATTTTAACACTAATCATATTAACGTGCCTTTATTTATCAATATTGCACACAAAATCTACATATATAGCTACTGTCATCATTTCAGTACAAACTTTTAACCAAACACCTATTACAGGTTAACCATCATGCATATAAATTTTTGCATTTTTTTGAATTACACACTAATTATGAAAATTCTAACAGTGAAATCACATAAGACTAAAATAACCAAATTAACATGGATTTTCATTGTTCGGATTCACAATTCATTATATACATGTATACTGATAGTTCTCATCCTTTGTCAAATTCTAGAGATTTAATTGTTTCCATATCGTTTAATAGAATTTCCGCACTAATTAAGCACGCTCACTATTTTTCAGTTCAGAAAATCTAAAATTTACACAGTCATCAGAAAATTTCCCAATTTTAACAACATACTCTGACATTGATTTAAGAACCAAGGAAAAATTTCTGTCACTTAAATCCCACAAGGATAATATAAACAATAATTTATAATATTTAGAATCTATTTAACATGTATTTCAAAAATTTTATTAAATAATACACTGAACAAAATTTCGCAAAAATTACACAACATGCTCCACTACACATATTACATAACATATAAAATTTACCATATATCATCATGCATAGAAATCCGAAAAAAATAGCTTATAAAGGCAGACAGTCCACTGTTCTTGCCTGAAGAACTCAACGGCAATGGTATGGCCGTTTACTCATGTTAACGGCAACATAGTGTGCCGTCAACTCAAATTTTAACGGCAAGGGATCCTGCCATTAAGTTCCTGTCTGTGCAAAACACAGACTGAACGTATGAAACTTGGTGAAATTGGGGTTCCAGGACTCGAAATAAAATCCAGAAAATTCCTAGGACTTACTAGACACATGTAGGAATGATGTGGATGGGGTACTTGCCTCTTGGAAAATCTACAAGCAAAGATTTAAGCCGGAGAAGCCCTCCTCGGCCTGAGCTAAAGAGTCCTCAAAACTCCCTTGATCCGAGTTTTGTGTTGATGTAAAGCGCAATTAGGTGTCGTAGAAGTCTTCTTCAATGTTTAGACTCTCCTCTAGTCGTTGTAGAACACCGGATGAAGCCTCCAGTCGCCGGATTTCAGAGCTCAAAGATTGGGGTTTCACACAGAGAGCTAGAGTTTTTGACTCAAGAGCCAAAATGGTTAGATCTGGCCGGAGATAGGGTGTTTTATAGGGCTAGGGTCAGAGACGAAGTTGGGTAAGATTGGGTTACCGTTGGGGAACGGTTTCATAAATCAAGGGCAACATTTTCGGAGGCGTTTCCGGATCTAAAATTGCAAGGGATCTGGGAGATAAACGTCAACATCAATAGCCGCCAATTCTGAGTAGGCGTCCATCGATGTGACCGTTGATTTGTGGTCAACATCAAGTGATGTTGACGCCAACAGGTCGTCTGCACAGAACTTAAAACTGCAGAACATTTATGTACACCGCACATGCTATATATATATATTTATAATCTACAATGCACCCATTAAAATAATACTTATTCATACAATGTGAACAAGTAAGTACTATGTACAATAGAATTTATACATCAATGTCATACATTTATACATACATGGGAAATCACCCAAAGATGAAAAATCAAGGGCCTTACATCTGTTCTATCCAAGACTTGACCTTTCCAATGTCCATTCACAATATGACTTTGATCTATATTTTTGCTCATTTAACACATAAATTAGACCCTTAAATTAAATATAAATAAACTAAATATTTGGGTCATTAACATGATTATCAATTGGTGCTTTGTGAGTATATCAACATGAATTAGATTTAGTATTTTTATGATCACCAAAATCTACAAAGTATAATAATTTATCACGGCAATTGGAGGAAACATGCCTAAATGTTTGCTACCGATCAACATGCTGCAATGGTTAATACATTAGCCTATTGTTGCCTAAAACCCATTATTGTTGGCCTAAAACCCATTATAGGCTATGTTTATGGCACATATTTCAAAATGCTACTAAACATCTTTATTCTCTCGTTCATAATAGCATATCATTTAAAAAAACATTCAAAATTACATCTATGACCATGAGAATGAAGAAGATTTTCACATAGCATAGCTTAATCTTTGACAATGTAGCAACCCAAATTAATTAATTAATTAATTAAATTAAAACTCAAAAGAATAAATAGGTTAAAGGGAGAATTAATTGCAGGTCCCTGGCAGGGATCTGACATTAATTTCAGGTCCCTGTCAGATTTTGCCTTCATGTCCGCCCCCTGCTTTATGGGGGACTTTTTTTCCAGTCCCTGGAGCCTTGTAAGTGTGTAACTGTGTAACTGTTACACAGTTACACAGTTACAGTTACGCAGTTATACAGTTACATAATTTTATTAAAAAATAATATAAAGATATTAATGTTATCTCAATGCTAAGATGATGAAAAAATATTTAAAGAATATTTCCAAAACGATAACTACCATCCGCACTAATTAACACATTTACATGTATAACTGGGTAACTGTAACTGTGTAACAGTTACACAGTTACACACTTACAGGGCTCCAGGGACTGGAAAAAAAGTCCCCCATAAAGCAGGGGGCGGACATGAAGGTAAAATCTGACAGGGACCGGAAAAAAAACCCCCCAATAAAGCAGGGGGCGGGTATTAATTCTCCCTAGGTTAAACTAAAACTCAATAAAAAATTGGATAATGGGCTTAACTAATGGTCCATAATAGAGTTAATGAGCCAAAATGGAACATCGAATAATAGTAAAATACTAAATTCTTATAAAATTCGCAATGCCCATTATACATTATTTAAAATGGGAAAGATAAGCTTAATTACACCTCATAATTATCCAAGTTCATGTCTCATCACTATCCAAACTTGGGGAGCACAGTTTTCCAATATAATTCAACTCTAATTAAAGATTGGAAGGCTTAGAGATAGAGATAAAATTGAAAATTCGTATTAAGATCGAGTTAGAGTTGTATTAGGACTTGTAAACCCTAAACCTTATAAATAAACCCAAATTCTCCTTTTGGCTGACCATATTGCTGCCTAGAGAAGTTCTTAAATGCAAGATAATGGTTGGAGGAGGAGGATTCTGTGGAGAAAGGAGCTCTAGAAGTGTTCTTGCCCGTTCTTTATCTAAAAACCCAATTGTGCTCAAAGGTAGGTATTCTCTAAGACAAAATCTAATTAAATGCTCATATAGGTCAATCTTCATGCCAAAAACATGATCTCCATATTTTCCCTAATTTCTTTCATGTCTATTGTGAGTACGTACTTGGCATTTAAAATTCATGTTGATTCATGTACCTGAGCCCTTGTTCTTTCTTTCAATTCCTTATCAACCCATGCCCATATCTCATTCATGATTTCTGTAAGTTTACAAGCATGTTAGAAATATTTTAAAACTAGTTTGACTATTTTTCATGTTTTATACATTGAGATCCATGTGATTTAAGATACATATATCATCTCAGGCTCTCAATGTAGAGACGTGGTGACTATGTTGACCGCCTCCTGAACATAGTCATTTGATACCCTACATTTAGGATGCGCCAATTAAGACCCCTGTGTTCACATAATCTAGTCGTAGTGGAGAAAATGACCTACTTTTGAACGCAGTTTACACCCTTACCGCATTCAGATTATGAGTACAAAACCCTAGTTTTCATACATGCATTGCCATAAAACCCTATTATACATACTATTAATGATTGCTTAAGCCTTAAACGTGCTAACAAAGATCTACATGTCAATTATAAATAAATTAAACTCTATCTTATTAAAATTCACATTATCTCTCTCATACCTCCAGATTTCTTATGGAATTCTATACACTTGTATAACTCTCAAACCCAATTTCCATAAAGTATTTGGTTATAAATCTTGAATATAAAATACATGATAATTAAAAGATTTATTTTCATTTTACGTCGAAGTTTTGGAACATCCATGGGTTAGTTAACATTTAATGCTCCACTATTGGGTTTGGTATATGACCCAAATTTGAGCCCAAACAAGAGAGAACATTTCTCAACATGATTCTGACTCTAATTTGGAGAGAGATCTCCAAAACATGGAAGGAAACATCATAAACTTAAAACCCTCCAATTTGAGTTCTATTAAGACTCCTAAAACATGATCCACTATAAATTAGACCCTCCTACTCCTTTGGGTGACTCTATGGTTTGCTGGAGTTGTGTGAGGACGTGTTGGAATGGATGGAGAGGAAGGAGAAGGCCTCCCCAACCTTATTCTTCCCCCAAATCATTCTACCTCATCATAGGAGATTCAAACACACAATGATAGGTAGTCTCTGAGCCAAATCTTAATTAAACACATGCATGAGTGGCTCTTGATATGTAGATCATCATAGAGTGTTTTCCCCTATTGTTCTAGTCTCATATGGACGTATTTTGCAAGTTAATAACTAGGATTTCTATTCTTACATGTTTTCAAAGACTTGATGTAAACTTGTTATATCCCTATTCTCTCAAAGATAACCCAATTCTTTTTAACTGTAGATTACTCATAATGTCTAGAATAGTTCTACCCCAAAATCTCTAATTGTTATTCTATGGATTTAACATATTTAATTCTGAAAGTTTACTGTGTTCGATTTCTCTGAAGTATCACAAACCCTTTAAAACCCCCATTGTTACATGTCTAAATCTTGATTCCTTGTTCCTGGAGGTTCACCCATGAGTCTAGAACACAACCATGCCTTTTCCCCTAATTTTTATTTGATATATTCAACTTATTGGTCATGTTTATGCCACTGTGTCATGTCGTCATGGTACTGTCTTGCATGCCTGAGAACTGTGTACTTGGTTTTAGTTCAATTAAAAGTTACAATAGAAACCTCTTTAAGTCTAGTTTCTAATCCTACCTTTTCCCCCAAATTTTGTGCATGGAATAGAGGGTTATTAGGGTTTTACCCAACTATGATCAAGAGAAAAGAAGTTAAGCATCTTGACAGGTCGACCTGTCGCCTTCTCATTGAGAAGGCAATAGTCACCTGGTCTCCTTCTTGTTGCGACACAGAGAGTGTCACCTTCTACTTCCTAAAGGCGACAGTGAATGTGTCACCTTCTGACTATCTTGGCCAATTCAAATTATTTTTGATTTTTTGTGTTGTGGTTCGATCTTGATGAATTTAATCTTATTTTATAAAGTCTATTCATGCATTTAACAACCCACATAAAAGGGATGAAGGGCTTGAACATGATTATAACTAGTCTTACTGATGTGATCATCTCTCACATGACAATCATTATTTCTTGACTTTGTATCTTATATTGATTAAAAATTCATAACGCACAACACATGAACATGATCATGCATTTAACTTTCAGTCTGAATGATTAAATTGAAACCGAAATTACATGATTGACACACTACATGAGTGTTTTATGACACATTCACACACTTGTACGATAGGTATAGCCTTTCTCGGTATTCAAAGAACTCTTCGTCAGATATTCCTTTTCCGGACTAGTGATTTCGATCCTCTACTAAGGCCTTCATAAGTCTCATCTGACCATGAATTTTGTAGCAACTCTGATTTTTAATTTTTGATAAATAATATTAAAATAAAATAAAATGAGAATCTAATTGAATAAATGTGATTAAATTAAAACCCATTAAGTTAAATTAGGAAATGAGTTATACTAATGGTCCAAACATGAATGAATGAGCCTAATTGTGAAGAGCCCATGATTGATGGGAGATATTTAGACCTAATTTCGGAGCTAATTATTTAATAAATTTAATAAGGGTAAGATAATGACTAAAATAGCTTATAATTATCTCTACAAGAGTCCTAGAACTACCCAAACCCTTTGCCACAAAATTAGACTTCTCCCCTATCCTATTAGATAGATAAATGCTAGAAAAGAGGAGATAAATGTGGAAATTCGGAGTTTGAAGAGAAGGAAGAGTTTTTAAGTTGTAGGACTCCTTAAATAAACAAATACACTCCCAATTCGTGTCTACCCAACCCTAGATCATTTTTGGAGCATTGGAGAATGAGGAGAGAAGGCTTGAACGTGGGGAGCAAGAAGAAGGAGGCTAGGATCAAGAAAGGATTCGTCATCTTCACTTCTCCAAACCCTAAGATCTTACAGCGTGAAAATGTAGACAATCTCTCAAGCACAAATCAATTAAGTTAGACCATAGGTAGTCCATGTACCCATCTTCAAAAGCCCTATGTTTTCTCCAATTTTTATCATGCCTACTGAGAGTAATTCATGCTCCAATTCCTGTTGAAAGTATGTACCCAAAATGACATGTTTCATTTAAATCCATGTCTACACTTGATCTCGTGCCTTGCAACTTTTACCATAAATACTGATTGATGTTAGGATTCGAATGACCCTATTTTCCCCAAATTCTATCATGTACCCTATGCGAATTAAATCGGATTCTATTACTGTGCATGTTTTTAGATCACCGAAATGTAACCTAATCAAAGCCTATTCATATCTTGCCTATTTTCTAATTACTCATTACTGTTGATACCTATGCATGTCTATTTTCGTTTAAAACTAGTTTCATGATTTTTGGACATACATGTGATTTTATATGTATTTTTGAATGGCCCTGTATCAAGCCATGGAAGGATGGGCCGAGACCTAAAGTGGGTTGATTCCCCTTTTGGGCTTCAACCAACCTTCTGAGATCGCGACGGCCTGACCCGTCGTGATTCTCAGAAGGTCGCGATAGGACGGAGCGCTGCATCATAAACGCGATGGCTTGACTCGTCGCGTTCTTCACACCCATTTTCGATTGCCCTTAACGCGATAGACCGACACATCGTGTTCTGGACCTACTGCTTGAATCGCGACCGACCACCCCGTCGCGATTACTGCCGCAATCGATTGCCTGACCCAGTTCATGAGAACGCGACAGACCCAACCATCGTGATTTGAAACACGACCGGTACTCCCGTCGCAATTTCACTGTTGCAACTAGAACCCCTATTTTTCATGAAAACCCTTGTTAATCATGCCATTTAATCACTGTTTAACCCTTAATTTGTACTGTTACGAACAATAACGATCTGTTTATTGATAATGGGTATTAATATCATAATATCCATTAAATAAAAGCTATATGCACAATTACATCTTGCTGTCATGATTTCCTTACACATGCACACACTAAACATTAATGTTTGCCATGAAACCTTATCAATTTACTCAATAATATATCTGGTAAATTAAGTGTAATTAATCACTTAATCTCCCGATTATTTTAACGGACTTGTCTTCATTTTATCCACGTGATTTATTATCGCTATCGCGTCCCTTTGCCTTTGAGCACTCAAGGCATGACAGACAATTACTGTATACACACTTCTATCTTGACTTGGACAACCTCTCCGTTGGGAATACTCCTGACAGGACCAGGAACTCCTTATCAAGGCCTCTGTAAGTCTCCTTGGCTTTGGTGGACGTCCATTGCCGACGAGCGGGTTGTACCATTAAAACCCTTTACACCTTAGGGATCAGCATGATCCAATGGCCTTAGTGTGTTATCTCTTACCTTGAGATCACGCCAGACCTCTAGCCTATGTTCATAGCACGGCTAGCGGGCGGTTGTGACTTCTACCAGACTGCCGGCACACGACCATGTGTGTTGTGCAACTGTTATATCGCCAGTTTATCATTGTTTTACGATTTTTGACCCTGTCTCATCTATTATCTCTATACTCTCATCTGTTCACATTCTCTCTACACTCTCGTTTATTCGTCACTTACTCTCATCTATTATTGGTACTCTATTGGCCATCTTGTGATTGTCTAAGATAAAAACATGACTATACCAGGCAACATTATAAAGGGCTCGATTTGGTCCTGGGAGGTGCGCCCGAAAGGCTATAACTCGCGGTGGTTTAATGATCAGGGTGTTCGGCATGCACCTAATGCATGCTATCGTGACTGGTACACTTTTATGCAACCATACATATTATCTCGTTATATGACCAATCCTTTATCATACTTGTTGAGCTATTTTCATGTGAAAGCATTACTATCTTGTGACATTACTCTCGTGACTTTACTTGATCGTTCTCGTTAGTTATCCTACTTGATATGACGTTAATCACTTAAAACATGCCTGTTTATAGGAGATATTAAGTCCTACTGAGCGTTATCGCTCACCCTGCGCTATTTATTTCATGTGTTTCAGGTGAGTCTGATAGAGACTACCACATGAACGAGGAAGGGAATGAGCAGGACCAGGAGTGATCCCATTCTACGTCAACCAATGCTTTTAGTAGTTAGTTAGTTATTAGTGAGTCGGTTTGTAATAGTTAGATTTGAATAAAGTACTATGGGCCCTAGTTATGGCTCTGAATTAGTGATGTAATAGTTGATTTGAGAAATTACTAATGAAGTTGGATTTTGTTTGGCATTATTCCACTTGTGCAATGGTTGATGTCTATTTCTCGCTCTATACTATTTATTTAACTGTAATACCGCTCCGATATTCTACGTCGAGGCATTACAGTTTTGTGGTATCAGAGCCTAGGTTGTTCTTAAGTATAGGATGATCTAGGTTTGACCTGCCTCGACTAAGAGTCAAATTCCATACCTATGTGAGAGATGGTTAGAACCATGGGTAATAAGTTAAAATCAAACTCACACACGCACAAACTTAGTGCAACCTCATTATCTTACATTAAAATTTTTATTTTGAAGGAACTTAAGACAGTAGCAATGGCAGCGGAGCGTGCACAACTCCAAGACATGCAGCAAACTATTCAAGAGCTCACTCGAGCACTACTCCAAGCTACCGGAGGTGGTGGCAACCGTGGAGTTCGAGATCTGCATAGGAATTTCTGCAACCTAAACTCGCCTCGTTTCAGTGGAACCACTGATCCTGACGAGGTAGAAAACTGGCTAAAGGAGATAGAATGTAATTTTCACGTTATGTAATGTGCAGACGGCGATAAGTTGCTTTTGGCTACATTCCAACTCGAAAGGGATGCCCGTGCGTGGTGGGAGTCTGTGGAGGCCACCAGGGCGGATGCACAATTCACTTGGGATGAATTTAAGGAGCATTTCAACTCCAAATATTTTTCTGAAAGAATTCAAGAGAGGAAAGCCTCCAAATTTGCTGCACTGAAGCAAAGGAACCTCTTTGTTGCCGAGTATGAAGCTCAATTCTCACGGTTGGCATGATATGCCAATCACCTTGTGGGCACCGAGAAAATGAAGGCTAGACGGTTTCTCAATGGGCTCAAGCCCTCTTATATCACTCAACTTGCACTCCTGGACATCCAAACTTATGCTGACATGGTCAAAAAGGCTCAGTTGTTAGAATATGGGACCGATCTTACTGATCGCATCAAGGGGAGAATTGTTAAGAAGGAACTAGCATCAGGTTCCTCAAGCAAGCCCACCAATGACAAGAAGCAGCCTTTCAACACCACTGGAGGGCTGAATCAGGAAAGAAAGCCCAAGATAGCTACCTCCTCAAACACCAACAAGACCAACTGTGAGCATTGTGACAAACCTGGTCACACTGCCGATGAATGCTGGAGGAAAGCGGTGCGTGCCTATGCTGCGGAAATCGCAATCACCGCATTTCCGAGGGCCCTGTGCTGAAGGAACAGGAAAAGGGAAAGCGTCCGAATGGGCAAAAGAAGCCTGGACAACTACAAGCCCTATAGGAAGTAGAGACCATCGAGGAGGGTGGAGTCGTGGAAGGTACACTGCAAGTCTTTTCTCAATCAGCATTTGTTTTGTTTGATACTGGTGCTACACATTCGTTCATATCACAAGCATTTGCTGATACCTTAAATGTTAAACCCGCATACATGGATTTTGAATTTCCTATCACAACACCACTGGGGGAGAAAGCCCAACTGAATAAATATTTTCCATTAGCTGATATCATGATTGGAGAACTCAATTTAAGAGCCGACTTGGTGTGTATGCCCATGGAAGGCTATGATGTCATACTAGGAGCCGATTGGCTATCTACTTATGGGGCTTGTGTTGATTGTAGAAGAGGGAAGATAACATTTAGTGAATTCCCTAAGTTGATTTTCACGGTACGTAGACACAAGAGACACTTGTCTCTCGTCTCTGCTATTCAGGCACAGAGCATGATTCGGAAGGGTTGGATGACATTCCTTGCCGCTATAGTAGTTAAAAAGAAAGCATCCAAGATATCTGATATACACATAGTGCAAGAGTACTCCGACGTGTTCCCCGATGAGCTTCCAGGCATTCCACCTGAACGAGATGTGAACTTCTCAATTGATCTAACACCTGGAGCTGCACCGATGTCACGTCAGGCATATAGAATGTCTCCTGCTAAATTGAAGGAATTGAAGGAGCAATTAATGGAGTTGCTAGAGAAGGGTTTTATTAGACCAAGTACTTCTCCTTGGGGAGCACCCGTTCTATTTGTTAAGAAGAAGGACGGATCTATGAGGTTATGCATCGACTACAGGCAGTTAAATCAGCTCACTATCAAGAACAAATACCCTCTGCCTCGTGTCGATGAATTATTTGATCAAATATCAGGAGCCAAATATTTTTCTAAGATTGACATTAGATTGGGATATCATCAGATGAGAATTAAAGATGTAGATATTTACAAGACAGCTTTCAGGAGCAGGTACGGACATTATGAATTTGTAGTTATGTCTTTTGGACTAACCAATATTCCTGCAGCCTTCATGCAATTAATGAACAACATCTATCGGCCATACCTCGACAAGTTCTTCGTGGTGTTTATTGATGATATTCTCATATATTCCAAGACCAAGGAAGAGCATGAGGAGCATCTGAGGATCGCTATACAAATATTGCGTGACAACAAGCTCTACGCCAAATTGAGCAAGTGTGAGTTCTGACTCGAGGAGGTGTCATTTCTAGGCCATGTTATATTCAAGGATGGTATCACTGTTGATCCTTCCAAGGTAGAAGCAGTACTCAACTGGGAGAGACCGACCAATGTCACTGAGATTAGAAGCTTTCTTGGACTGGCCGGCTATTACAGGCAGTTTATAAAATACTTTTCCAAGATAGCTGTACCTCTTACTCGCCTTACGCAAAAAGAGAACTCCTATGTCTGAAGCAAGGATTGTGAGAAGAGCTTTCAGATACTGAACAAATGTTTGACGTCTGCACCTGTCCTCGCGTTACCAGTCGAGGGCGAAGGATTCTCAGTCTACACTGATGCATCTGGAATTGGTCTAGGCTGCGTGTTAATGTAGAATGAGAAGGTGATAGCCTATCCATCACGACAGTTGAAGCCTCATGTGGTCAATTACCTTGTCCCTGACTTAGAATTAGCTGTAGTAGTATTTACACTCAAGATCTGGAGACATTATCTTTATGGGGAGCAATTCATTATCTACTATGATCACAAGAGTTTAAAGTATCTATTCTCTCAGAAGGAGCTTAATATGCGACAAAGGAGATGGCTGGAATATCTGAAGGATTTTGATTTCAATATCCAATACCACCCTAGCAAAGGTAATGTTGTAGCTGATGCACTTAGCAGGAAGCCTGTGGCATCCTTGTCTTGTTTAGTCATGGGTGAGATTCAACTATTAGAACAATTCACCAGTTTAGATCTAAACATTGAGCAGAGAAGTGATAAGGTGTTAGTGGCCAACCTTAGAGCACAACCCGACATCTTTGTCAAGATCAAGGAACAACAAGCTAATGACCTATTCTTGGTCCGAGTCAAGGAAACCATAGCTGACAGATCCGATTTCTCCATCACTGAGGATGGGAGATTATTATTTCAGGGCAGGACATGTGTGGACAAAGCTCACAAGACAAAGTACACAATTCACCCAGGAGCAACCAAGATGTACCAGGATATGAAAAGGTCATTTTGGTGGCCCAACATGAAGCGTAAGGTGGCTGAGCATGCCGCGCACTGCCTCACATATCAACAGGTTAAAGCAGAACACCGACGTCCTGGGGGTGTACTCAGACCCCTGGACATACCAGAATGGAAGTGGGAGAGCATTGGCATGGATTTCATCATGGGTTTACCCCGAACTTGTGGTGGACTCGATGCTATTTGGGTCATAGTGGACCGATTAACTAAGTTTGCACATTTCTAGGAATTAAAAGTACCTAGAGTGTTGATGTGCTAGCTGCAATGTATGTAAAGGAGATTGTGAGATTATATGGAGTTCCTATATCCATAGTCTCAGATCGTGACCTCATATTCACCTCTAGATTTTGGAAGGGACTTCAGACTGCTTTAGGCACAAAACTAAATTTTACTACATCATTCCTCCCACAGACAGATGGGCAGACGGAAAGAACGAATTAGATTGTGGAAGACATGCTACGAGCGTGTGCCATAGATTTTGAAGGGTACTGGAATGAACAACTGTCATTAATGGAATTCACCTACAATAACAACTACCAATCAAGTATTAAGATGGCACCATTTGAAGCCCTGTATGGTAGAAGTTGTAGATCACCGGTTTGTTGGAATGAAGTAGGTGAACAACAATGGTTGGGACCGGATATGGTACAGAACACTAGCAGAGACATATATAATTAAAATAGCTCAGTTCAGGCAGAAGAGCTACGTCGACAAAAGAAGAAGGGATCTGGAATTCCAAATTGGAGATCACGTGCTGCTTAAAGTATCCCCGACCAGAGGATTTCAAAGGTTTGGGATGAAAGGCAAGTTAAGGCCAAGATTCATAGGTCCGTTTGAGGTACTGAAAAGAATAGGTGAAATGGCGTATCGTCTGGCATTACCTCCTAAGTTTTCCACCGTACACAATGTTTTCCATGTGTCAATGCTAAGGAAGTACGTGTACGACCCATCACATGTAATAAGCTATGATGATATCGTCCTGCATAAAGATATGGCCTATGAAGAGAAGCTAGTTAGAATATTGGACAAGAAGATACAATAGCTTCAGAATGGACCTATATCTATGGTAAAGGTTCTCTGGAGAAATCACGAAGTCGAAGAAGCCACGTGGGAACCCGAAGGACCCATACGATAGAACTACCCGGAGCTATTCAGTAAGTCATTCTTCCTCTTAAGATCATATGAATTTGAGGACCAAATTCTTTTTAAGAGGGGGAGGATGTAGCAAATCTGATTTTTAAATTTTGAGAAATAATATTAAATTGAAATAAAATGAGAATCTAATTGAATAAATGTGATTAAATTAAAACCCATTAAGTTAAATTAGGAAATGAGTTATACTAATGGTCCAAACATGAATGAATGGGCCTAATTGTGAAGAGCCCATGGTTGATGGGGGATATTTAAGCCTAATTTCGGAGCTAATTATTTAATAAATTTAATAAGGGTAAGATAATGACTAAATATCTTATAAATATCTCTACAAGAGTCCTAGACCTACCCAAATCCTTTGCCACGAAATTAGACTTCTTCCCTATCATATTAGATGGATAATTACTAGAAAGGAGGAGATAAATGTGGAAATTTAGAGTTTGAAGAGAAGGAAGAGTTTTTAAGTTGTAGGACTCCTTAAACAAACAAATACACCCCCAATTCATGTCTACCCAACCCTAGATCATTTTTGGAGCATTGGAGAACGAGGAGAGAAGGCTTGAACGTGGGGAGCAAGAAGAAGGAGGCTAGGATCAAGGGAGGATTCATCATCTTCACTTCTCCAAACCCTAGGATCTTACAGCGTGAAAAGGTAAGCAATCTCTCAAGCAAAAATCAATTACGTTCGACCATAGGTAGTCCATGTACCCATCTTCAAAAGCCCTATGTTTTCCCCAATTTTATAATGCCTACTGGGTGTATTTCATGCTCCAATTCCTGTTGAAAGCATGTACCCGAAATGACATGTTTCATTTAAATCCATGTCAACACTTGATCTCGTGCCTTGCAACTTTTACCATAAATACTGCTTGATGTTAGGATTCGAATGATCTTATTTCCCCCAAATTCTATCATGTACCCTATGCGAATTAAATCAGATTCTATTACTATGCATGTTTTTAGGTCACTGAAATGTAACCTAATTAAAGCCTGGTCATATCTTGCCTATTTTCTAATTACTCGTTACTGTTGATACCTATGCATGTCTATTTTTGTTTAAAACTAGTTTCATGATTTTTGGACATACATGCGATTTTATATGTATTTTGAATGGCCCTGTATCAAGCCATGGAAGGATGGACCGAGACCTAAAGTGGGCTGATTCCCTTTTTAGGCTTCGGCCAACCTTCTGAGATCGTGACGGCCCGACCCGTCGCGATTCTCAGAAGGTCGTGATAGGACGGAGCGCCGCATCATAAATGTGATGGCCCGACCCATCGCGTTCTTCACACCCATTTTCGATTGGCCTTAACGCGACAGACCGACACATTGTGTTCTGGACCTGCTGCTCGAATCGTGATCGACCACCCCATCGCGATTACAACCGCAATCGATTGCCTGACCCAGTTCATGAGAATGCGACAGACCCAACCGTCGCGATTTGAAACGCGACCAGTACCCCCGTCGTGATTTCACTGTTGCAACCAGAACCCTAATTTTCATGAAAACCCTTGTTAATCATGTCATTTAATCACTGTTTAACCCTTAATTTGTACTATTATGAATAGTAACGATCTGTTTATTGATAATGAGTATTAATATCATGATATCCATTAAATAAAAGCTATATGCACAATTACATCTTGCTCTCGTGATTTCCTTACACATGCACATACTAAACATTAATGTTTGCTATGAAACCTTATCAATTTACTCAATAATATATCTGGTAAATTAAGTGTAATTAATCACTTAATCTCCCTATTGTTTTAACGGACTTGTCTTCGTTTTATCCGTGTGATTTATTATCGCTATCGCGTCCCTCTGCCTTCGAGCACTCAAGGCATGACAGACAATTGCTTTATACACACTTCTATCTTGACTTGGACGACCTCTCTGTTGGGAATACTCCTGATAGGACCAGGAACTCCTTATCAAAACCTCCGTAAGTCTCCTTGGCTTTGGCGGACGTCCATTGCCGATGAGCTGGTTGTACCATTAAAACTCTTTACACCTTAGGGATCAACATGATCCAATGGCCTTAGTGTGTTCTCTCTTACCTTGAGATCACGTCGGACCTCTGGCCTGTGTTCATAGCATGGCTAGCAGGTGATTGTGATTATGACTTTACGATTTTTGACCCTGTCTCATCTACTATCTCTATACTCTCATCTGTTCACATTCTCTCTACACTCTCGTCTATTCGTCACTTATCCTCATCTATTCTTGGTACTCTATTGGCCATCTTGTGATTGTCTAAGATAAAAACATGACTATGCCAGGCAACATTATAAAGGGCCCGATCTGGTTCTGAGAGGTGCACCTGAAAGGCTATAACTCGTGGGGGTTTAATGATCAGGGTGTTCGGCATGCACCTAACGCATGACTCTCAAGATTTAATCTATGACAATCATTTAATCATTTTACTTGAACCCGTGGTTGAAAGAATATCGACCAATACATGCTATCGTGACTAGTGCACTTTTGTGCAACCATACATGTTATCTCGTTATATGGCCAATCCTTTATCATGCTTGTTGAGCTATTTTCATGTGAAAGCATTGATATCTTGTGACATTACTCTCATTAGTTATCCTGCTTGATAAGACGTTAATCACTTAAAACATGCTTGTTTATAGGAGATATTAAGTCCAACTGAGTGTTATCGCTCACCCTACGCTATTTATTTCATGTGTTTCAGGTGAGTCTGATGGGGACTACCACACGAACGAGGAAGGGAATGAGTAGGACCAGGAGTGATCCCATTCTACGCCAACCAATGCTTTTAGTAGTTAGTTAGTTATTAGTGAGTCAGTTTGTAATAGTTAGATTTGAATAAAGTACTTTGGGCCCTAGTTATGGCTCTGAATTAGTGATGTAATAGTTGATTTGAGGAATTATTAACGATGTTGGATTTTTTTTAGCATTATTCCACTTGTGTAATGGTTGATGTCTATTTCTCGCTCTATACTATTTATTTAACTGTAATACCGCTTCGATATTCTGTGTCGGGACGTTACAAATTCTCACACAGTCGATGAACTAGTTGTACCGTAAAAAACCCAATGTTAGAGAGCACTTCTCATTCTCATCTTGATTCTTCTCAGGGTGAGTGATTGTCACACATAAAACCAAGATATGAACGGATTGCCAAACTAAAATGAAAATAAACCTGATTCTCTCCTGATTATCATGATCTTGAATCCATATTGTTGACATGATATAGTCTTGAACTTTCTTATTTAGTCAATCCTTGTTGACATACATTCCTGTGATATGTTCGCGAAGTGCATTCAAAGGATATGAATAAGATTGGAGTCATGGACTCAAAACATGTTCTTGTTACCCATGAGTCCACGGGCTTATTAGGATATATGCTAGTGTTGCGTAATACAAACCTTGACCTTGAGCCCTTATCTAGTCCTAGAGATTCTAGAAAAGTCATGTTACTTATGGGTGTTATTGTCGGAGTAGCTCCCGAAAAAATCATGTTATCCCAAGGTGTTGATTGCCTAGTTTTCCAAAGATGTCTGTTACCCCAGGTGTTGATGTTAGGCTGATCCCCTAGTAAAGTCATGTTGCCTGGCTAAGTGCGGAATCATGATTGGTGCTTGGCATGGCTCGTACTTGATACATATGGATACACTTGCTTGACTTGACTTGTTACTCGCTACTACATGCTAGTTCTTGACTCGAGGGGTGGAGGGATGTACTTGCCTAAGGCACGAGTAGACCATACGTGTGTGAATCGAGTGAATGACCCCAGAGTGGGTTAATAAAAGTACATTCTTGTGGAGTACTAAAGCGGGTTACCAAAGTGCATTCTAGTGATCTATCTTGGCATGCTTGTATCTGCTAGTTCCTTTAATTTCTTAATATCATGAAAGATACTCTAGTGATCGTCTTGTGTGAAAGGACTTTCTCGTAGAATCTAGACTATTCCCTTTCTAGTGATAATATCATGAGTGTCATCTTGATCTTCTAGCCCTATTTTTTATGTTTATTATTTTCAAGTGTGAAAACTCTCTTGTACATGCAACATACTTTCTAGCAGGGTAATCTCTCATACTTGATTAGTCTGTTCACATGATATCATGATTGATTTGGACATTTCTTGATCACACTACTAGTCATGTTTGTTACAAGATTTTTATTTGCATATCTTGTTCATGGAATATAAGTCCTACTGGGCGAGTGCATGTGCTCATGCTAGCTTTCTTTAAAAATTTCAAGTAGTGAAGGTGAAGGATAAGGCTTAAAGATGAGACTTGTGAGCTGAGCCCGAAGCACACTTAGAGAGTCATTCCTATTTCTAGTTAGTTTATGAGAGAGTGGTTGTTATTGTAATTTTTTCCTTTCTTTTAAGAGAGAGAGAGAATAGTGAGCAAGGAGTGTTTCATTTGACATTGGAGTTGTAATATTCATTTTAATAAATAAAGGAAGAGAGTTTGATTATTCAATTGTGGGTCCTATTGGTATTAGCTATTTATTTATAGTTTCTAAATGCTTACATGTTCGTCACGTCTTCTGATTTATTTCACTACTGAAAATCAGAGGCATGACAGATGTCCAAGCTCTGGATGAAGTTGGTGAACCTCTTTGTAGAGGTCATCCTCATGAGGGGCCCGTCGCATCGGGTCCATGATTTGAGCTTGCTATCAGGCTTGTTGGCTACTGCTCCTTCCTTTGATCTATAGTGAGGACTATTACAGACCTTGGGTCCAGGCGTATGCATTCATATGCCTGTCAGATAGAGAAAACACATGCAGGCAGATGCAAAGATGCAGGTAGAAGCGCAGAGAGAGAGAGAGAGAGAGAGAGAGAGAGAGAGAGAGGAGAGAGAGAGAGAGAGAGGAGAGAGAGAGAGAGAGAGGAGAGAGAGAGGAGAGAGAGAGAGAGAGAGAGAGAGGAGAGTAGAAAGAAAAAAGGAAAAGGAGGCGTGACAGATGAAGCTCTGGATGAAGTGAACCTCTTTGTAGAGATCATCCTCATTAGGGGCCCATCGCATTGGGTTCATGATTTGAGCTTGCTATCAGGCTTGTTGGCTACTGCTCCTTCCTCTCTGATCTATAGTGAGGACTATTGCAGACCATGGGTCCAGGCGCATGCATTCATATGCCTATCAGATGGAGAAAACACATGCAGGCAGATGCAAAGATGCAGGTAGAAGCGCACACAGAGAGAGAGAGAGAACTGTCCCAACAAGCACCCACCAAAAGCCTCCCAACTAGCATCTACCATTCCTATCATTCTTGCTTCCTCCCAACTTTAGCTCCCACATTGCCTACACCAACAATCTCCGTTTTCAAGTGTTCTTCCTCCCAACAGGGGTGGGTGAGCATGGTGACCTCTGCATGGAGAGATGAAACTGTCGATGAAGTCTCTGCTACACTGCAGACTCTACCATCGATATACTCACGCATTAGGGCCTCTGAGATGCCTGCCGCCATAGGGCCTTCGACATCTCATGTCACCGAGAAGGTTAGCCTGGCGTCTGAGGGCCAACTATCGTCGGACTTCATGTCACTATAAGGCCTTCGGGATGTCGACCTCAACAAGAACTCCTTCTATGGCATTATCTCTCACGTTACCTTGTCATTGTCTTCTCCAAATCTAGCGATGTTGTTAACCCCCTTCGACACCCCCCATCGCCGCTATCTCTCTCTCTCTCTCTCTCTCCCCCTCTCTCCCTTGTTCTCTCTCTCTCTCACCCATGAGAGAGAGAGAGTGAGAAATATAGGGAGAGAGATGATAGGGTTATTTTAGTCATCTTACTTGTTTTTTAATAGGTTTGTTAGTTGCCAATTAACCACATACATATAACTAGGGAAACAATTAATGATTTTTCCGATTTCAAAGGTATGAAATACAATATTACAAATTCGGGTGTATATGTATGAACGCGCTGTATTATAGGGGTATATATATATTTCCTAAAGAACAATTCTTTTGGAATGAGGAACGGAGAGTCTAATAATACAAGGGAATACAAGTAGGGGTGTCAACGGGTCGGGCTAGCCCATAAACCCGCCCAATTGACAGGTCAAAAGGCCCATCTAAAATATGACATTTTAGCCCGAGCCAATGAAATAACTCAAAAATTAAGTCCATTTCTAGTTGGGCTTGGATGGGTTGGCCCATCGGGCCAGCTATAGGTAGGGTTTTCTAAACCCACCGGCTCCACCCTCTCGATCCCTCCTTCCTCCCCGTGTCCTGTCTTCTTCCTCTCCCAGACTCCTCCCCTTCCCCGTCAGGGTCGTGTCGTGGGGAGGCCCCCACCGTCATCACCGCGCCCCCGCCGTCGCACCATTGCCTCCGTCGCTGCTTCTTCCTCCCCTTCTCTGCCCCAACTACACTGGAGAGAGAGGCCGTCACCATCGCCGTCGGGCCGCCACCTCCGCCTTCTGCTGCCGACACTGGTGACGCCGAAGGGTCCTACCGCAACTGGTAAGGACCCCCCTCTCCCTCTCCGGCGTCGGAGCCGCCACCCCATCTCTCACGCATTCTCTCTCTCTCTCTGCATTTTCTAGCACCCGGAACCCTATTGGGGGTGTTTCTAGTGGCCGGGGAAGGAGTCGACGGCGGCCAGGCAAACGGTTGACGGTTCTCTACGTTTCCCCTCCCCCCACCTTTGCTGCTCTGCAGGGGAGCCCGCGGAGAGGAGGAAGGGGGCGGCCTGGCGTAGTACTCCAACTGGGTAATCCCCACCTTTGCTTGTTGGAGGTTCTTCTCTTTCCCTAATGCTTTTAACATTTTTTTTTATTAATAGGCTTGTTTTGACTTTGCACGCATTACAACTGTAACGGTGGGTGTTGACCTTGTTCCTGTTGAGAACCTCATTCAGTCGATCTCTTGCATTTTAGGAAAGAAAATGGGCATTGCATTTTTTAGGTATGCCTTGTTCATTGCCTTTAATTTATGATAGTTACCTAGAAACATTCATACTTACGCTTATCTCTGGAAAATCTTTCTTCATGACGATGGAAAATCTTACTCTCACATAAATGTCATCTGGCATTGACTTTTCTTTGTCACAAATTCTAAACAAGTTAACTGGCAATTTTTTTGAGTAGAGTGTGTGTTTCTTGAGTAGAGAGATATGGCAGAGTGCACCTTTGCTGGACAGATATTGTGGGTAGCTTCCCTACACCTCCTTGGAATTGGGTTCATATGCTTGTAACCTTTTTGTATAGAGAGATTTTGTTTTGGGAGTGGGAGAGTTCTATGATTTTATTCATAGTCTTGCCAACAAATGTACTACTGTTGCCAGTAGTTTGACAATATGATGTATAGAGAAACTGAATGTGCATTTCATTGTTGCCAGTAGTTTGACATTATGATGTATAGAGAAACTGAATGTGCATTTCATTGTTGCCAGTAGTTTGACATTATGATGTATAGACTGGCTGATCCATTTCTAACCCAGTTCATCAATTTCATATTTGCAAGTCATTGGAATTAAATTTCAAGAAATAATTATATTGTTACCATGTGAAAGCACCCTTTTGTTTCCTCCATTTTCAAGTAATTATAAAAGTGATCTCAAAATTCAGTTCCACTGACCAAGTGCAGTAAATTTCCTAGTTATGTTGTCCTACCACCGACATCTGGAGGTGTCTCCATGGCTATTTTAAAGACATATTTTGTTACACAATGAAATATTTCTTTGGTTTCTAGCTACCTATTAATTCCTTCATGCGACAAGTTGTGTGTTTATTTAAGGGTAAAGTAGGGATGATACTCTTCTTCTTGTTATGGTTTTGAAGGTATCTTGGCCAATTCTATAAATGGATGAGTAATCTATTATCTTTTGGTATGTAGCTTGAAGTTTCTATCATGGAAGCAAACACAACTTTGAATGTTACTGAATCGGATGCAAGCTTAAATGCTACTGATGTTGAGACATCTTCCTCTTTAAGTCGTCCATGAAAATGATTTTCAAAAGTATGGTTAGATTTCATTGAGAAATATCTAGAAGATGGAAACAAAAGAGCATTATGCAATTATTGTAATGCTTCTTTTGCAAACTCTAATAATATTGGGACTAGTCACTTGTCATGACATATTAGTCAATGTCCCAACACGATGTGGTCGTATCCTTAACTTTAAATTTGACCAAGAATTTTCGCGTCTTGAATTAGCAAAAATGGTGATTATGCAAGAACTCCCATTCACATTTGTTGAGCATGTGGCATTCAGAAAGTTTGCTAGAAGTCTTAATCCAGAATTTGTTAGTGTATCTCGAAACACTATCAAGGCTGACTGTGATAAGATTTATGAGGAGGAAATGATGAAATTGAATAGAGTTTTGATTCAAGAATGTGAAAGACTTAGTCTCACTACTGATTTATGGACATCAAATCAGACGCTAGGATATATAAGTATCACAGTTCACTATGTAGATGCTGAATGGAAATTGCAAAAATAGATTATTGAATTTTCAATGGTCGAATCACCACACACTGGGTCTACACTTGCAAAAGTTCTTTTGAAGACTCTCTTGGAGTGGGGTATTGACAGAAAAATTTTCAGTCTAACTTTGGACAATGCTTCAAGTAACGATGTTCTTTGTAGATTAGTGAAAAACAATCTTGTAGAGAAACAATCCCTTTTGCTTGATGGAAAAATTTTCCATGTGAGATGTTGTGCACACATATTAAATTTGGTTGTGCAAGATGGTTTAAATGAAGCTCGTAGTGCAATTTACAATGTTCGAGAGTCGGTGAAATATGTCAAAGCTTCACAAGCTCGAAAACAAAAGTTTGCAGAAATTGTCCAAGAAGTAGGATTATCTAGAAAAAAGGGCCTTCCTTATGATACTCCAACACGATGGGACTCTACTTATATGATATTAGATGCTGCTATTTCTTATAAGAAGGCTTTCATGGCATTGGAGACATGGGATACAGGTTTTACTTGTGCTCCTTCACTTGAAGAGTGGTCAAAGGCTGAGTTCATGTGTAAATTTTTAAAGATGTTCTACAATGCTACTAATATGTTTTCAAAAATTGACGAGCCAACATCAAATGTAGCTTTAGTAGAAATTTGTAATGTTCAGAAGTTGTTGAGACAAGAAATGCAAAATTCAAATGAGTTTGTGCGTAATATGGTTGCGAAGATGTAAGTAAAATTTAATAAATATTGGTAAGAGATAGAAGATTCTACATTATTGTTTGACATTGGCACAGTGCTTGATCCTAGGTACAAATTGATATTGTTACCTATGCATTCATGGAGTTGTATGGTCACGAGGCTTCATTGTATATTACCCGTATCAAACAAGCGTTGTATGATCTTTTTGATGCATATTCATGTCAACTTGCTTCATCAAGAACGAATGAAAGTAACCTTGATATGCAAGAAAATGAGGAGTGGACAACAGAGGTAAATGAGGAAGTTGATATTTTGAGTGGGTTTGACCAATTTCTCCATTCACAAGTATTATTGCGAGACTCTAAGTCCGAACTAGATCAATATTTGGAGGAAAGTGTTGTTTCTCGAAATCAAAAAGTGTTACCATCTTAGGTTGGTGGAAAGACAACATTGTTAAGTATCCAACGTTATAAAAAATGGCACGGAACATTTTAGGAATTCCAGCATCCACAGTTGCTTTAGAATCTGTATTCAGCACAAGCGAAAGAATCATTGACCAATATCGGAGTTCTTTATGTCCAAAAACAGTGAAGACTTTAATTTGTTCACAAGATTGGTTGAGGGATAGTATGGCAGGTACATTAACATTTGTATATTATAAAATATGTTGTTCTTTCTTTTTTTTACTAATTGACTTATTTTTTTTCCTTTCAGAACTAGTCTTATCTTCAGATAGTTAAGTCTTATAAACAGATGATGTTTTCTACGGTGAAGGTTATTACTATAAAGGTAAGTCTTATCTTCATATAGTATTTTTCTGTGGGAATATGCATGCTTACACGGTTATAGGAACTATAAAATGACAGCGCGGTTTTCATTCTTACCAGTAAGGACTCAACTTTTAAATGTTAGAAGGGTTACTTGCTTTTAATACAACCTAGTATCCTTTCAGAACTTTCAATTCCTTTAATATGAGAATGCCCACAACATGCATGAGAATCATAAGGACCAAACCACTTTCTCAGAACTAGAAGCACAAGCATCCTTTCCACAGCTTCAAAAGGTCACGAATACCAACAAATATTTATGATGGATGTTAATCCTAGAGAAGTTTGGATATTTTAGTTTTTCTAGTTTTCTCTTTTAATTTAGTTTCTATTTAAATGTAAGCCCATTTCTCTAATTCCAAAGTGCAATGCCATGTGACTTCCACAAGCTGCCATACATAAAAATAGATCAACTCTGTCTTATTAATTATCTGAAAAACATAAAAGCAAAATCATTTTTTACATCAAGTGGAAGTCGTAGTTTAGATATAAACTGTCTTCCTAGACAGATAAAATTGGCTAAAATGTGCACATATTTAGTGTCTCAAGTTCAGAAATTTAAGGAATGCCTACAACACCTTCAAATACCTTAACTCCCTTATAGGTTTGGTTGTAACCTACTCTTCTTGATTGTGAACCCATCTTCAATGGAGAGACTAGTTAGGAGTATATGTAGGACTATCATCTGTCTTCTCTTATTTACATTTGGTTGATTTTTTTTAAACAATGAATGACTTTATGTTGATTGAGATACAAGAAAAATTATGTATAAAACTCTAGATGTTTGTTCTTCTATCTGTCTTTTTAATGGAAAACTATTTATTGTGGTTAAACTAAATATTAATATCCTCAGTGCAGCTGGTTAAATCCATCATAAAACAAATGAAACGATAAACAAGAGTGGCCTAGCATTTAGCATTTTGAACCTGGGATAAATAGGTATAAATAGGAATGAATAAAGTAGAAATTGTCCCATTCTTCCCACTTTTCTTGAATTACCAATCATGATTGGGTATATTTTTCAATATGTTGAACCTGATTAACATTTTGCTAGAAGTTGTATTCTAAATTTTTTTTTTTTCTTTGTTTGGCAGAGAATGCTGCAACATGATCTTGCAAAGAGAATTTTTTCCAAGAAAGTCATGGAACACCCATACCTTGATGATCTGGATAGAACACACCTTTGAGATTGAGTGAAGGAAGAAACTGATCAACATATGAATATCGATAGCCAGAGTAGCAAATATTTTGTTTTGTTAACTGTCAACTATTCTGAATGCTCTTGTTCTTTGACTTTTGATTATCTAGATTTCATGAGTTTGTGGTTTTTGTTGGACAATACTTACATGTGTGCACAAGAGATTTGAATGAGATGTACATACTTACATTCGGATTCTTTGCTTGAGAGACATTAGCTGTTTCTGCACCATTAGTTGCATTAGAAAATTGACTTCTAGCTAATCTGATTGAAGCATTGTAAGTTTTGTTCATACCATGAGCTGCATAGTTTTGTTCTGTGGGTGATGACAGAGCTAGAGATATATGCACAATCATGATTGAGTATATTTTTCAATATGTTAAACCTGGTTAACATTTTAACAAAATTTTACCAGATCTTTTCAGATGTAGTAATATTTTTGCAATCTACTGGTAATCAATATAAAGCCAATTTTGATAAATTTTGATGATTTTTTCTTACTTGAACAAAATTTGACAAATTTTTATTTTATTTGCAGAAGATAGTAAAAGATCTTTGCACCATAAATTTTGATTTAAAAAATTAAGTGTTTTTTAATTATGTCATACTAATAAAAGAGTTAAATGACTAATAATAAATTGTAATTTGTGTGAATGACTTGTTTGACTGGATGGGCCCCAACGGACTAATCTCGATTTCATTTGGGCCATGATTCATTAGATAGTGTAGGCCCACTGCATTTTAGACTGGGTTGGACTGGGCCAAAGTAGTTACGGGCCAAGGGTAGGCTTGGGCTGGGCCAGTCCAAGCCCAACCCGTTGACAATCCTAAATACAAGAGAGAGAGAGAGAGAGAGAGAGAGAGAGAGAGAGAGAGTGTAACGACCCAAGAATCCGATACCCGGAACCCTCCAAGTACCCGACCCTTGGACCGCCACCCACGGATCCGAAGACCCGGAAGGGTTAGAAATATGTCCAGTGAGATATACAATAGATTACAATAGCTAAACAATATAAAGAAATACAACAGCGGAAGAAAGAATACACACAAAGTCCCAGATAATAATTCAAGTGCAAATAAAGAAAGTACTAACCACAACTAACGCTGCAGACCACACGCGACGCGACGCAGACCGTCCAAACACGAACATCGGCTCCCTCGAGCACAACCTGGAAGGAAGTAAGGGGGGATGAGCTTCGCGAACGAAGCCCAGTAGGGAACCCAACCCCTCGCCGGTTCGACAGCGGAAACAAGAACAACACAACTAAACTAGACAGGAAGAACAGTGCTACTAAAGTAAACAAGCTAACTACACCAAGCGGAAGGGCGGCAGTAACTCAAGCAACAAGTCTACTAACTAAGCAGGAGATATAATAAAATAATAACACAACTGAGCAAGTATTGAAATAAATAAACGGAAAGTACACAGGTCCACAAGTATCGCCAACACGGCACAACAGCACACAGCCTCAACCTCGGTAAACGTGCTCCGAGCACGCCACACAACTGCACAAGCAGACGGTAAAACCCTCGTCTGGACAAGACACACTAGCCACAACCCAGCCTCTACTAGTCAGTGGTCAGTTGCGCCCGCCGGCGTCTTACCACTCGACCACGAGTCCAGGTCTCCCCTCCCGTCGGAGTGAGACGCGTGGACAAACACAACCACAAGCCGTAGTCTGGCCGGACTACGGTCCCACGCCTGTCCTCCCAACACGGCTCCGGAACCGTGTAAGGCGAGGCAGTGAGAACGGACTAGCTGGCCCGCACCGCGACACTCCAAACTCCGCGGGACCCGGACCAACTAAGTGAGCTCAACAAACGACTCAACGCCGCTGTCCAACACCGTTTTCCCCTTCGTCCGGAGAAACACTCGACGGACGCACTCGTGGCTCGGAGACCACCCTCAACGGGCCCACGAGGATGGGGGTCCCGGGGAACGGTAACAACCCAAACGCGCACCGTGCGCTGGGACAAGCCCTCAAGTGCCACAGCACCGGGCAAAGACTAGTAAGGCGCAGTGCTAGGGAGTCAGCACAAGCGTCACAAGCACGAAACGGGAACTCAACGAGGAAACATATCCGCTAAAGTACCTGATTGACGGTCAACCATGGAAAGCTAGAATTACCACCCGGACAGTCGGTCGGCCCTCGGAACTCACCCCACGGGTGCCGGAAACCTCAACACGACTGTTCGGGTCAAACAGTCAAACGGCTCTCAACGGCCCGGTCGAAGTCGACCCAGGCAGGCCCAAAAATCGAGGAACCCAACACAACGACTCGAAGGACATATATTACTGCCCCGGACAGCCTGCCGGCCCTCAAAACCCACCCTGTGGGTGCCGGAAACACTAACGTGACTGTTCGGGTCAAACGGTCAAACGGCCCCACCGGCCCGGTCGGAGCCGACCCGGGTGGGTTCGACCACCACATGACTTGACCACACAGTCACTAACCCCGGGCCAACCCACCGGCACAGCCGGGGCAACAACGGCTCGAAAACGGCGCGAGAACGGCGCGAAACAGAGCTAAAATGGGCCGAGAAGGGTCTGCCGGCGCAATGTGCCGCAGGGGAACCCAGGCCACTGCCTGGTGCAATGCACCAGAGGGGGGGGCGCAGTGTGCCACCCAGATCTGGGACAGATCTGGGCGCACTGCGCCACAGGGGGTCTCCCCCTTCCTCCCGTCTCCTTCTCTGCGCGCAGGGAAGAGAGGGAGCGGGAGGGGCCTGGCCGGCCGGCCAGCCATTGCCGGCGCCGGCGGGAGGGGGGGGTCGCCGGACGGCGCGGCGGCCGTCGGCGGCGCTCCCCTCGCCGGAAACACCTCCGGCCCGGAGGTGTTACGCAGAGAGAGAGAAAGGGAGAGAGAGAGAGAGAGCGGGAGCAGGGAGAGCAGGGGGGGGGTTTCACGGCGGCGCACGGGGGAGGGGGAAGTCCGGCCGACGCCGGAGAGGGAGGAGGGTCCCTACCAACGGCGGTAGGACCCGCCGGCGGCGACCCCAAGCAGTGGCGGTGGCGAGCTCCACAGGCGGCGGCGACGGCGACGCGACGACCTCCGCGCACGGCGTCCTCCGTGCGCGGCTCCGGGTGGCGGTGGCGCGGCGACGACTTCCTCCTCCGGGCGGCGCACAGAGCGACAGAGAGAGAGAGAGAGAGAGAGAGAGAGAGAGAGAGAGATGAGCTTGAGAGAGGAGAGAGAGAGAGCAGCGCGAGAGAGAAGGAGACAGAGAGAGCGGCGAGGGAGGGAGGAAGAAGAAGAGGGCGAGAGGGAGGGGGACGATGAGAGGGAGCTGGGGGAAGAGAGGGAACCGGGAGAGGGGGAGAAAGGAGGGCCTTCCTCCTTACCAGAAATGGCCAGGCGGCCTTTTCTGGGCTCCCCTGCACACTGCGTGCATGGGGAAAGGGGGGGGGACCACTCCCCTCCCCTCCCAATCCTCACATCCTACCCCACTTAAAACAATTTCGCCCTCGAAATTATAAAAACAAAGCCGAAGTACGGAAGTAAGCAGGGGCAGGAACAACTCACTCGAAAACATTCGACAACTCGAGGGAAAAGAACACGAAAAGAAACAGCCAGCACGAAAAAGGCCACTAAGTCTCACCACGACTTCCTGGTGGCCAGAACAGCGATGCAGCCACGCGTGGAGTGCTCAACCAGGCAACCGAAAGCCCACACAGCACACCCCAGACAGGGATGGAGCACTCAATCAGATGCTGACAACTCCACAAGCGTGGCACACACCAACCAACCGAAGACGAACGGAACCATTAGCCGAAAACCACGTGGCTGGAGTCACCAACAAACCTTGCCACTAAAACCAATTCGGTCAGCAACCCACTCTGCCACCAGCAGAACCTGACAAAAATCACAGTGACTGGTGACAACTCGGAAAAAGACCTACGAGTCAACCACATGGCTCAGAGGAATGGCCTCACGCAGCTAGCGACAGCTAGTATCGGCCACACAGCCAAATGGATGTCTCGTAAAGGAAAACCAGAGTCTAAGCGAAACAGAGATGTGGAAAACCCCTCAACACGTGGAACGACATCCACAACACCACTCGGTCTCACCCAGACCTTCCTCGTGGTCCGACAAGGACACCAAACGAATGTGGAGTCACAGGAAAACCAAAAGCAGAACACGCTCTACAAGCACAACACCCACAACGACAAAGGTCGAAAAGATGTCTAAGGTTTGGTCAGAACCAAGCAACCCAAGACGTCAGCGACTCACACGGTCAAGTGCTGACAAACTGATAGACCTCACTGCCACCAAGGACACAGATAGGAGTCCTGCTATCAGTTTCCAGACTCGCCACCTCGTACTCGATCGAGCACACAAAGGTTGGCAATGCACCCACCACGAAATGTGCAATGCCAAGAGCGAGTGCCACAAAACCAACCGCAGAAAAACACTCAACCACCAGAAAAACGGGGAAAACACAGGAGCCAAAATGGCACACTGACCCGAGTAGAACTCAAACCAACACAAGGTGGCACAACCCAACACGCACAGCGAGGGAACACCAAACGCGGACCACAACCAAAATTAGGTGCACCACCACCAGGGCTACAAAACAACAAGGTAGCTACCACACTGTGGTACGGTAAGACCGCAAGGAACAGGTCACCACACGCGTCCCAGAGGCGGAACAACTCAACGCCTCGAGCACCTCACAAATCGCAAAACAACGCACAAACTCAAGGTCAGCACACGCGGCACAAGCACACGGCGCAACCACAAGCACCAGAACCACCAGGTGTGGTGCACATGGTTGCACCAACAGCCCCAAAATGGCACGGGGCCAACCCAAGGGACTCCCTACCAGAGACCCACCAAGAAGAGAAAACGCACGGAAGGTCACGAGCTTCGAAGAGCACAACAAACATGCTGGCTCTTTAGAAGCGCACCACACAAGGCATCAGCCCTACCACAACAAGTAGTGAGAGCCACACACTGAGAGGCGACAAAAGCCCCCAAGAGCAGAAAGAGGCACAAAGCAGAGCACATGGGAACATAACCCCAATACGAGCAAGCTAGGCGAGAGAATCGGGGCAACCCAGAGCTGATCAAGCGGAAACACACTGTCCCACATCGACCAGTCAGGCAACACACAAGCCCTCACAACAAAACACAGAAGACCAGTAGGTTCACCAACCTACAGCGCCAAACGGAAACGATAACACAAGGGAAGCAACCCGCTCAACCCTAAGACAACTCGAGGTAAAAAGCCTTCACCAAGAAGGCCACAACAGCACGCACCACAGTACCAAGGCACAAAAGCGGAGCACCACCACCCTGAGCAACCCACAAAAATAGAGGATGAAAAAGCACAATAGGCCTCTTCCACACCCAAGAGAGGGGATCGAAACACAAAACCAACACCTCCACCAGAAGTACCGCCAACCACATGGCCACGGCACACGCCACATCACCAACTGCGAGAGAGAGTTGGGCACAAGAAAACGAAACAGAACCATCCGAGCCACGGGGACACCCGCAGTCCCACCAACGCAGCCAAAAAAAAAAAAAAAAAAAAAAAATTGGAAACAAACAACAAGGCACCTGGCCAACACAACAACTAGACACACGGTCAAAGGTACCGCACCTTGACCGACAATGCTCAGATAGACTGTAACACAGACAGTCCAACTGGAAACAATGACAGCTCATCTCTACGGAGAGAGCAGCAACAAGCAAATCAAACACTAGGCAGTCCTGGAAAGGACCTCTATCAAGAATGACAGAGAGTCATCCAAGGAGAGCTCCACCAGAACAAACAACCCAAACAACCGATCCACACAGATCTTCAAAGAGAGCACAACAAGAAGCATAAACAATACAAGACAGTTCTGGGAGAACCTCCACCAGACGACCAAGACACCGTTCTGGGAGAGCCCACCAGAACGCACCAGCCAACCAACAACACACTCAACCTTGAGGCAGCACGACAATAACTAGAAACAAGCACAGAGCAGTCCTGGGAGAAACCCTCACCAAGACAACAACAAACAGTTCTGGGAGACCTCACCAGAACACAAGGCCAACCAACAATGCACCTCAACCCCGAGGGCAACAAAACAGAAATGAGCACGAAGAAGTTCTGGGAGAACCCTCCACCAGAACAAGCAAGAAAGAGCTCTGGGAACACCTCACCAGAACTCACAACCAATTAGCACAAGGCCACCAAGCAAACACAACAAGTGACATAACACGCAACCAGCAACATCACAAGCACACACAGAGCAACTGCTAAGTCCGAGCAGCAATGCCAACCTAGCAGAACACAGGGCACCCACAACTCACCTAACAGGTGAGGCAACATGCCCAAGCAACCAAAGCACAACAAAGCCAAGAGCAAATATAAGTAGGAAAAATAAGGGCACCTTCCACTGGACCCGCAGACAACAAATCTGCACCAGTGGAAGCCACACCACAAACAGACTCTCTCAGCCACCACAGAACACATGCAGCCGAAAGCGCAGCCAACGACGAGCAAGAGCACCGCACCGGACCTGTCTGCAACAGTCCTCCTCACAAGGAAGACCTCCACCAGCAACTCCATCATCAACTGCACCACCAGAACTAGCCAACCAACGATCACACACCACGCACGCAACCTTGCAACAACAGCAACCCTTCTACATCTCCCACAAGGATCTTGTTGAACTACAACCTACCTGCAAAAGATGATCAAGGCACAAGCCTAACACTAACACACCACAGACGGTGCCAGCAACTCACTTGAACCATTTTCTGGGATAATCATAGCCATTAACCCATTGTAAATCTCAGAAGACATTTGCTCTGATACCAACTGTAACGACCCAAGAATCCGATACCCGGAACCCTCCAAGTACCCGACCCTTGGACCGCCACCCACGGATCCGAAGACCCGGAAGGGTTAGAAATATGTCCAGTGAGATATACAATAGATTACAATAGCTAAACAATATAAAGAAATACAACAGCGGAAGAAAGAATACACACAAAGTCCCAGATAATAATTCAAGTGCAAATAAAGAAAGTACTAACCACAACTAACGCTGCAGACCACACGCGACGCGACGCAGACCGTCCAAACACGAACATCGGCTCCCTCGAGCACAACCTGGAAGGAAGTAAGGGGGGATGAGCTTCGCGAACGAAGCCCAGTAGGGAACCCAACCCCTCGCCGGTTCGACAGCGGAAACAAGAACAACACAACTAAACTAGACAGGAAGAACAGTGCTACTAAAGTAAACAAGCTAACTACACCAAGCGGAAGGGCGGCAGTAACTCAAGCAACAAGTCTACTAACTAAGCAGGAGATATAATAAAATAATAACACAACTGAGCAAGTATTGAAATAAATAAACGGAAAGTACACAGGTCCACAAGTATCGCCAACACGGCACAACAGCACACAGCCTCAACCTCGGTAAACGTGCTCCGAGCACGCCACACAACTGCACAAGCAGACGGTAAAACCCTCGTCTGGACAAGACACACTAGCCACAACCCAGCCTCTACTAGTCAGTGGTCAGTTGCGCCCGCCGGCGTCTTACCACTCGACCACGAGTCCAGGTCTCCCCTCCCGTCGGAGTGAGACGCGTGGACAAACACAACCACAAGCCGTAGTCTGGCCGGACTACGGTCCCACGCCTGTCCTCCCAACACGGCTCCGGAACCGTGTAAGGCGAGGCAGTGAGAACGGACTAGCTGGCCCGCACCGCGACACTCCAAACTCCGCGGGACCCGGACCAACTAAGTGAGCTCAACAAACGACTCAACGCCGCTGTCCAACACCGTTTTCCCCTTCGTCCGGAGAAACACTCGACGGACGCACTCGTGGCTCGGAGACCACCCTCAACGGGCCCACGAGGATGGGGGTCCCGGGGAACGGTAACAACCCAAATGCGCACCGTGCGCTGGGACAAGCCCTCAAGTGCCACAGCACCGGGCAAAGACTAGTAAGGCGCAGTGCTAGGGAGTCAGCACAAGCGTCACAAGCACGAAACGGGAACTCAACGAGGAAACATATCCGCTAAAGTACCTGATTGACGGTCAACCATGGAAAGCTAGAATTACCACCCGGACAGTCGGTCGGCCCTCGGAACTCACCCCACGGGTGCCGGAAACCTCAACACGACTGTTCGGGTCAAACAGTCAAACGGCTCTCAACGGCCCGGTCGAAGTCGACCCAGGCAGGCCCAAAAATCGAGGAACCCAACACAACGACTCGAAGGACATATATTACTGCCCCGGACAGCCTGCCGGCCCTCAAAACCCACCCTGTGGGTGCCGGAAACACTAACGTGACTGTTCGGGTCAAACGGTCAAACGGCCCCACCGGCCCGGTCGGAGCCGACCCGGGTGGGTTCGACCACCACATGACTTGACCACACAGTCACTAACCCCGGGCCAACCCACCGGCACAGCCGGGGCAACAACGGCTCGAAAACGGCGCGAGAACGGCGCGAAACAGAGCTAAAATGGGCCGAGAAGGGTCTGCCGGCGCAATGTGCCGCAGGGGAACCCAGGCCACTGCCTGGTGCAATGCACCAGAGGGGGGGCGCAGTGTGCCACCCAGATCTGGGACAGATCTGGGCGCACTGCGCCACAGGGGGTCTCCCCCTTCCTCCCGTCTCCTTCTCTGCGCGCAGGGAAGAGAGGGAGCGGGAGGGGCCTGGCCGGCCGGCCAGCCATTGCCGGCGCCGGCGCCGGCGGGAGGGGGGGGTCGCCGGACGGCGCGGCGGCCGTCGGCGGCGCTCCCCTCGCCGGAAACACCTCCGGCCCGGAGGTGTTACGCAGAGAGAGAGAAAGGGAGAGAGAGAGAGAGGCGGGAGCAGGGAGAGCAGGGGGGGGTTTCACGGCGGCGCACGGGGGAGGGGAAGTCCGGCCGACGCCGGAGAGGGAGGAGGGTCCCTACCAACGGCGGTAGGACCCGCCGGCGGCGACCCCAAGCAGTGGCGGTGGCGAGCTCCACAGGCGGCGGCGACGGCGACGCGACGACCTCCGCGCACGGCGTCCTCCGTGCGCGGCTCCGGGTGGCGGTGGCGCGGCGACGACTTCCTCCTCCGGGCGGCGCACAGAGCGACAGAGAGAGAGAGAGAGAGAGAGAGAGAGAGAGAGATGAGCTTGAGAGAGGAGAGAGAGAGAGCAGCGCGAGAGAGAAGGAGACAGAGAGAGCGGCGAGGGAGGGAGGAAGAAGAAGAGGGCGAGAGGGAGGGGGACGATGAGAGGGAGCTGGGGGAAGAGAGGGAACCGGGAGAGGGGGAGAAAGGAGGGCCTTCCTCCTTACCAGAAATGGCCAGGCGGCCTTTTCTGGGCTCCCCTGCACACTGCGTGCATGGGGAAAGGGGGGGGGACCACTCCCCTCCCCTCCCAATCCTCACAGAGAGAGAGAGTCCATCAGAAGGATAAGTGATGAAAAATGAAAATATTTGTTTTATTATTTTTATTATTAGCAGTAGCAGTATAATAGTAGTATTAGTAGTAGCTGTTGTAGTATATAGATTAATTGTAGATAAGAGATAAGATTTGGGAGGCTTTGTGGTAAATAGTGGAGTATGAATTTGTGAGTAATATTAAAAGATTTGAGGGACTTGGAAGTAGGAAACCTTCATTTTATTTCGTACCAATGTACATAATATTGAAAATTTAGGACATGAATTTCTGGCTTATGGTGTACATATATCCTCCATCACATGCAAACTATATTTGTTTCCTGCAGTTTTCCTCTTCGCCTCTACCTAGCTACATATCAGCATTCCTGGAGGTTTTAGGAAACCAATATTCTTTTGCTATTGCCCACAATTAATACATCAAGTTGCCTCCCATCATCAATATTCTCTCATTTAATTATTAATATATGGGTGCAAGAGAAACTCGCAAGTAGTAGTTCTTCTGTCATATTTCATAGGTCATGCCCACCCTCAGATGCCTGCCATGGGGGATTGCCATCACCTCTGCACCTTGCCTGAAATTTCTCCTCAGGAAGTAGTACAGGTAGTCCACGACCACCCTCTTGAACAAGGAAGAACCCTGCGCGGCCACCACCTCCGCTTCCCCCAGGAGGTACACCACCCCTTCGTCCATTGCCCTCTGTATGAACTTCTCCTCCTCGATCCCTTGGATCGGCATGGCCACGATGCTGTTGCCGTCGCCGGGCTGTACAGATGCCGAGGAAACGCGAGGTGGGTGTTGGAGGGCCTCCTCCGTGTGCACCGTGGAGCTGCGTCCTGTCGTCCTGGGTTTCGAATCTCCTCGTTCAAAGATTGGATTTTGCTCATCTGGGTCGCCTCCGGCGGTGAAGAGCTCGTTGTCGACGAACTCTTTGAGGTGCTCCACCAGCAGACGCTCGAACTGCTTGGGGCCCCCGATCGCGTCCTTGTAGCCGTAGCGGACGACGCAGCGGAACATCCGGTACTCCCTCGGTTCGATCTGCCTGAAGAAGAAGCGCTCTTCTGATGCCACCCGGCTGATGGGGAGGTGCTTTATTGAGACGAACACGAGCACCGAGTGGATGGATGGCACGTTCTCGATGAAGTGAGGGAAGATGGGGGGGATCCCCTGCACCAGCTCCGAGTAGAACAGGCCTATCCCAGGTATCCTCCTCATGTTTGGGTTGAGGGCCAAGTCTCTCATGTAGCTGCTGGACACCTTGTTCTTGATCTCGAAGCCGTACTTCTCCTTGTGGACATAGTGCCATGTGGCCATTATGCCCACCAAGATGAACGCCAAAGCAAGTGGGAGGTAACCTCCCTGTACAAACTTGTACAGGGCTGACGATAAGTACGCGGCCTCTATCCCACCTATGACCACGACAAAGGGGACGACCCACCAAATGCTCGTCTTCCATATGACCAGCATTATGAGGGCAACCATGAACGTGGTGATCAGCATCACGGTGACCACTGCAATCCCTGCACCACGTTGTAAACATGCAGTCCTAAGATTATTCACCATTTACCGGTTGTCTGAGACGTGTTTAAATATTATATATATATATATATATATCCCCAGTTTATATATATGTATATATCATTCTTATGTCCATCTCTTTTGTTTGTGTGTATTCAAATGGGCACGTACAGATGAAGCTAACAGTACTACTTACCATACGCATTGCCAATCTTTTGTGTCTTCTTGAAAGCAGCTGTCACTATCACACAGGCAACCATTAATACGTAATTTATCTCTGGAATGTAAACTTGGCCTTCGTACTTGGCAGAAGTGTGGATCACCTTAACCCTTGGGAAACATCCAAGAGCTAGGGACTGAGCGATTATTGAGAATGCACCGGATATCATAGCTTGGCTTGCAATGATAGCTGCCGCCACAGCAACCACAAATGTTGGCCAGTATAGTGCATCTGTAGTTAGTTCAAAATTTTTTTATGCTCATCAGTACTGCATGAATTAATCTCATGTAGGCCAGTTTAGAAATTAAAATGTATCCATGATCCCAAGTTACTTACGAGGAATGGATTTATAGAAGGTATCGGCAACATTTTCGGGGAATTTGGTAAGATATGCAGCTTGCCCGATGTAAGCGAGTGACACTGAAGGAAGCAGTACTCCTGTGAAGCTAATCTGCAAGCCATAACAAAAGTTGAGCAAGTCATGTTAGAATATAACCCTACAATCCCCAACAAGGAAATTTAAGGATACAACAGAACCATTTGATAAGAATGATGACTTTTACACGTGTGAAACGGGACATTTGGTAAATTTGCATCTACGATGTACCTATATATGTTTTCCGATCAATGACCGGTGAGACAAGGCTAAATAAATTTTTGTCTGTGCATGTGGGGAACAGAATAATTCAATCCTTTTTATATGCTTTAATTTTGTGGTCATCCATTTTGTGGGTTCCTTGGGGAGCCAGATTTGACTTCAACATGTGATTTTAAGTTTGTATATAGTTTTTAGCACCTTTGAACTTAATACATCATGATTTGGGGAGGCAAAAGCATTGTTGGTCCCATTACTCATGCGTAGATGAAGGCGAAACCTGCTGCAGGTTTACCATAATTCGAATCCATGTCCAGATTTGTAAGTTGCCCAGTGTATTGATAAATCAGTAGTGACTCCGTTTAGGAATGATGGGGGCTTTGCGAGAAAAGTTTATTAAAGCAATGGAAGAAGATCTTTCACCCTCACAGTGCATATATGTTAAAATTCATTTGCCATTTTTTTACAAGAAGATTATAATATCCAAGGCCTGTTTTCTGTTGCACGTTTTTGTTCATGTTTGCTGATTGCTTGTTTGTTAATCCTGCGACTTCGATCGGCTTGAAAATGGAGCACAGTAGTGCTACATGTTTTGTGGATAAGTTAAGATTTGAAATTTTCTTATACCTGAACAGCGCGAATATTGAAGTGCCCCAGATCAGCAAACATCGCCTCGGTGCCTGAATATAACCATCTTTGTGAGCTCTAAAAGTGACGTTTTTGGAAGGCAGAAGCCATGACACTGGTTATGGAAATTTTTGGTACTTGGAAACATCACCTGTGATGCACAACACCACACCTCCGAGAGAGATCCATCCTCGCTTCCCATTTCTTTTGAAGTAGTCTATAATATACTTTGGGTTAAATGCACGCAGAACCTTCACGTCATGCTTGAACAAGTTGTAAAGCCCGGTACCACCGATCAAAGCAAACCACAGTAGGATAATAGGGGCAAAAGAGTATCCCACTTTATCAGTTCCGAAACGTTGTGAAGCAAAAAGAAGGATCAAGATCACTATGGAGATTAAAACAATGATTCCTGCCATGACACGATTAAGAATAGCAAGGTGTGAAAATGGTATACGTATTAATCCAAAAAATGTTAGTTGTAAAAAAAATTGGAGGGGAAGAAGTGTGCTGCTGGATAGATCTATCTGATCGATAATCCAAATTAAGTTGTGTGTTTGTCAACATATGCTAGATCCTCAGTATATAACCTAAGGAAAGGAAACTGGTGTACTTTTTCTGATTACCTTGATTCAGGGAGGTTGCTTTTTCCTTGATTCCACTAACTGCAGAGAGCACTGCAAAACAGATAACCTTAATTGAAACTCACAGCTGAAAGGCAAAGGGTGGATTAACCTCTACTCTTCTAGAGCATGCTTTGTGTTCGTCCCTTGGTGAATTTGGGACTATATATCCTAATGAGCAGCAATGAACAAGAGCACACGTGTGAACTGAAAAGTACAATTGATATACCAGAGATGCAAGGTGTCAAAACACCATCCCCAAGAACCATCGAAGTTCCAAGAATTGTGATGAGGAAAAGTATGGTCTTAGCTACATGGCTAGTCTCCAGTTTTTCTTTTATCCACTCTGCTCTTCTCATGTTTCTTGATGGTGTTTCCAATCTGTAATTAGACAACATCATGTCCTCTGCCTGCTGATTAGGAAGAAGGCTCACCCTTGCATAACGACATATCAAGGAGTACAGAGCAAAAGTTCCACCTGCAAGAGGGTAATTATTGTAAGCGTGATGTGCTTCACAATTCTGCTAATCCACAGATGCCATCGTGCTAACTTAGACTAAATAATCAACGCTGTATTTTCAATGCATGGGGCAAAGTAAGTTGGTAAAACTGTGGTTTCAGATCGGTGTGCCATATCAGTTCATACCCAGGACATGAAGAAGTGGTCCATTTTTAAAGGATCATTTCCTAATTAGAAAAACCGTGCAGGATGCTTACGGCAGTAAAAGCAAGTCCTTGAGGGGTTGCTTTTGGTCTGGTTTGTGTTTCTTGGCATCTCACTCCGTCTACATGTCCTGTAACCAGTGTACACTACCTGGGATGAAGCTCAAAGCACATGAAACTTTCTAAGAGCGTTTCTTCTACTATCTATAATCAGATATCTTTTGATGAATCGTGGTCTGTTTCATTACAGATCAATATTTTTAAATGGCTTGTGTTTGTTTGTAATTTATTGGGCTATTATTCTGCTGATATTTGCAACCAGTTATGCAAATATCTGAGTTGAATTGATGATGCCATACACGTGAAGATGGAGTCTTACTATTTAGAAAGTAGAAAACTATGCAAATCGTTTAGTCACTAAACAATCGAACTTTCGACTGGATGTGTCTCATTTCACTGCCAAATCCAATCTAGATTGCATGATCTGGTGTTAGAAAAATGAATGCGGCTCACCATCTCCATTGTCGTTGGCCTGTAGAACGATGAACACATACTTAAGCATTGGTATCAGGATCAGCGTGTAGATGATCAGGGACAGGACGCCTAGTATATCCTCTTTCTCTTTGATGTCCTCAGTGAATGTGCTGGAAAATACGTAGAGAGGTGACGTCCCTATGTCACCGTAAACGACTCCAACGCACTGGAATGCTAGATGCAGTGTCTTCATCCATCCATCCTGCATAAAAACCAAAAACATGGTTGATGGCAAACTTATTTGGAAGATCTAGCACAAAAGAGGGTCCTCCTCTGTCTAGCCATTTCAGAATACGAGGATGTGGGCCTTCTATTTGGTTGATGGCAAAACTTCTTGTTTTCCAGAAATGAGAATTGTTTGTTGGCAGACTGGGCTGGCAACAAGGCTCAAGCGGATTGTTTGTTAAGCAATTCTACTAGTAGGAGAAGAGAGAGAAAAAAAAAAGGTCTGACAAGATTTTTAGTCAATAAAATTGCTTGGCAAGTAATCCACCTAGATCTTATTATAAGTCTAGTCTCAAAGTGAAACTTCAAAATGTAGATGTTGAACAATAGCAACTAGCAAGAGCTGTATGTAATGCCAAATGCCCAGTTAGCCATTTCTTTCCTGTGTTATAATGGAATGGAGCCCCCTAGCCTTCCACAGAATGAACAAAATTGAAAAGACATGATTAGCTAGGCCTAACAGAGGTAATTTGAATTCTTGTGTTAAAATGCATGTATTCTCTACAGGAGAGGAGAAGACTATCCAGATTCCAGACCTTTGCACCGTGGCTTTGCAAGCTTGGAACTCTACCCGCCTCCAGATGAAATGAATCAACTTGGCGGAGCCTGGCCTTTGGAATAGTTTCTGACTCTGCTTTCTTGCCTCCGTTAGCTTGCTCTGCTTCCATCTTCTGCCTTGTATCAGCCAACCTTGAGGTCTGCTTCTACACTTGTGTCATTCTGGCCATCTGCGGAGATTTATAGGCATGGAGGCATGCGATATTTCCGTTGAAAATTTTACTCCTTGTAAGGAGGGATGGAGAGACAGAGACATGCTTGTCCACCACAACATCAAGTTTGAAATTTTGGATACTGATTGATGTGCATGGGTAAATTTTTTCATCCCTAATGGTTGTATTTTCCTTTGCTTTTTTTTTTTCTGAAGTGGTTCTTTCCCCTAAGTAGAAAGTTATTAGGACCTCGTGTATGCAGGATTACTGGAATGAAATTTGACTTGTCTTCCGCAATTTTGATGAGGAAGGAGTATAGTATCTAATCCAGACTGAACATTAGATAAATTAGGGTGTTCTGAGTACATACCCCTTGAAAACAGTGCTTGCTACTTGATGTTAGAAACCTGAGTTTTTTTTTTTTTAATGTCATCTATGCCTCTAAAAAAGCACACTTTGTACCTCCATAAGGGTAGCATCGACGTCTGGCACACAACCAAGCTAGGTGGTTATATAGCGACGCTTTATTCTGCTCTGAAATTGTCCACAAAAAGCAGATAATATTAGTTGAAATTGTGTTTTAGTTAAATTTTATACAGGTAAAATTGTGATTTATTATTTCTCCTAATTTTTAAGTGTTAGAGAGCGCTTTTAGGGTATTCCTTCAGCAGTTGATAAAAAATGCATGACTATAAAAAATGGTCTTAATTCTGCGAAAATTTTGAGGATATAGAAGATAATTAATCCTATGATTCTGGGCGTGCATCATGAACACTGAAAGGCATAGGGGGTCTCTAACTCTTGTATTCTTTCTGTTCTATTCACGGTTGGCCGTACCGCGGCAAACCGCCGCGGTACGGCCGAACCGTACCGTGCCTGGGGCTCAGCGAGCCCCAGGCACGGTCGGGTCACCCCAATGGGGTGACCCGGGTGTGCCGCTGCGGTACGCAGCGGCACACCACGGACCGGACCGGTCCGGTTCGGTCCGGTCTCTTTATTTTATGTTTTTTTTTTATAATTTTCTAGTATTTGGTGTATTAAAGTGAAGTAAACGGTGTCCAATTAAGATAAAAATTTAAACATAAGTTAATTAAGAGATGATACAAATTATAATAATTTTAGTTTAATTTTTTTAAATTATTTTTTTATCAAATAAAAATTATCTCAAAAATTAGTAAATCGACTTAATCTCAACATCTAAGGGATCTAATGGTGTCTAATTGAGATGAAATTTCAAACATAAGCTAATTAATAAGTGATACAAATTTTAATAATTTTATTTTAATTTTTTAAATTAATTTTTTATCAAGTAAAAACTGTCTCAAAAATCATTAGGTCGACTTAATCTCGACATCTATGCATCAATAACTCATGATATTTACATTTTTAGAATCAGTACATTTTTCTAGTAATTATGGTGACTTCATATTTGACTTTATTTTCGAAACTAAATATCGTCCCGTTGAAGTACGCGCACAGATAGTTTATCGTACCGCGACAAACTCTGTGTGTACTTAAGGAGTCTAAATAGTATCTAAATGAGATAAAATTTCAAACATAAACTAATTAAGAGATGATACAAATTATAGTAATTTTATTAATATCTGGGATTAATTGGCATTAATAAATGATAGCCTAGTGTCATACTCAGAAGTGCGCGCTCCGACAGGACGACACCGAAAAACTATAACGAAAATGAAAATCTGAGAACACCATAATTTTCATAAAAATGTGGTGATATCATAAATGTAAATATCCGGAATTGTTGACGTATGGATTTCGATATTAAGCCGACGCAACTATTTTTCGAGCAATTTTTCACCCAGTGTAAAATAAATTATAAAAATTAAAATAAAATCACCATAATTTGTAAAACCATTACATTAGTTTATAACTAAAATTTCAACATAAATAGACATTATTTGAATGGGTTTACAAGAGAATTTTCGGGTCAGCTGGTTTGTGGGTTAATTACGTCAAGCATTTTCTGGGATCTTCGGGCTAGCTGGTTTATGGGTTAACTACGTCAAATCATTCTTCTCCATCTGCTACAGGCGGCAGTGGTGGTGGTGGTAGCATGCGTTTTTCATTGGAGTCTGAGTTAACGCATGCTACCCAAGATGGTCGAGATCACGATGCTCCATGATTTGAATATTGAGGACGATGATATGAATATTGTATTTGACTTGTATCATGATTATACTCTTAATATTTACATGAACACTAATTACTTGTGTCATGATTTTAGTATGATTGTATGTATATTAAATGAATATTAAATAGTTGTGGTGGGTTGACTTAAATGAGTAAATAAATTTATTTACATTTTTCAACTTCTTTATGTAATGTTCTTATGTTTTACTCATTTTCTTTTGAAATTTACTCATTTCAAATATTAACTAAGTCACAAAATAAAAAAAAATAAATCAAACAGACCAATTTTCTACCGTACCTCAGCGGTACGGTACGGTTCGATACGTACCGTACCACGGAAAATACGGTACGGTCGATCCGAACGGTCCGGTGAACCTTGGTTCTATTCATCTTTTCTGCGTCATTTAGAGTTTCAGACATCATTATTACGGGAAAAAAAATAAAAGAAAGGAGATTCCTTACGATAGGCTGGCAAGTATTCCAACCCCATTTAAATATGCCAACGATTCATGTACCAAGTTTCAGAGTCAAAATCAATCATGCACTTAGTTTAATGCTTCCTTTATCAGTTGTGAATTTTTCTGCTTGAACTCCAATCGAAATGGAAGAGGTCAGAGAAGTACAGCTTTACGTGGCGGTCCATGGATGCCCCAGTTTCTTCCGAGGGAATCAGCATGAGATTTTTCCTCGTACGGTATTGGGGCCTTGGGGGGGGGGGGGGGGGCGATTGAATCTAGGACCTCCACGATTGGAGGAAACCATGGGGATCTGCTTGGGGGCACCCCACGCACGCATGCAGCTAGCTGCCGGCGAGGAAGAGGCTGACTTTGCTGCTGTTGCATTATTTCATGTGGTTTCAACATCTTTTGTTTGCTGCAGTTTTTGATAGCTTACTGAATGCAGACTCCACCTCCCTCACATAGTAACTTTTATATATTACGTAGCGCTGTGCAAGTTGAAAAGCTTGTCCCTGCCTGTGGTGGCTGCGTCCATGTTCCCACCAGCTCCCAACAAGGAAGAGGATGTCTTTGCTCATGCTGTGCGGTGTTCGTGAGTCGTGACAACAACTCGATCCTTTTTTCTTATTCTTCCGGCTTTTGCATTGTTTCGCGCAGTTTAGCTTATTTTATTGGACGGGCTTTTGATTCTTACTGAAAGCCAGATACCACCTCCCCCACATGCTTGTTTGTGAATTTAAAAACCCATGTGCATGAATCTTCTCACTGCAGGTGGTCCTTGGTAGCCTTCCCAGTTCAGATCTGAACCATGGAATCCTTGATAATTAGTTGGCGTTGCCTTGCGTACAGATAGACGCTGTTAAAGTAAAGGGCATCCTTCACATCGTTGAGACTCTTGCCAGAACCTCCACGGAATGGGATTTCTGATTTAAATATTCTTACTGGAAGCATATGCTTCTTTGATCGATCTTCTCCAGGTCGGCCGTTGACCCAGAATTAAACAAATTCAAAATGATTCCTCATGAATATTCTCTGCCACCAGATCCATTTTCTCTTGCCACTCTCACCTCATGCACCTGTCTGATTTGAAATTGGGCAAAACGAGCAAGAGCGTGATTTGAATGAAGTGATCGGTTGTTGAGCAATTTTATTGGCAACAACAAGGGCATCATCGCTTGTTACTCAAAAGTTTCATATCCATAGTTAGTTTTCTAGAAATCGCTCGAGTTTTAGCAAATTAAAGTTGCTCTACGAGACCATGCATATTGATTAGTTAAAAGGGTGGGTTAAAAGGAAAAAAAAATTATTCTAGGGGGAATTATATATACTTGTTGATACCCGATTCAACAAATTAGCACATCATTCATAACAACACAAACACATTCATTTGGAAATAAAAAAGAATAAAATTTAAATTGGCCGACGACGAGAAAAAAGAGGGTAGCAAAAAATTGAGTGACCTTTGCAGCATGCAATGTGGAGAAGTTTACATGGTTACTGAACGTAGTGGATTGTCTTGTAAAAATGAAATCCATGCTTTATATATATTTCCTGTTGAAAAGTCGACCTGACCTGACAGAGTGAAGTCTTTAGGTGAGAAAATATAGGCTCCAGAGTCCAGAGCCCACTTCATTTATGCCGCATTGATGCCTTTTCTTTTACTTGGGGTAGGTAGGTTGCTGGTACCTCCCATATGCTTAAGACACCCATGGTTGGAGGCTCCTATTAAGCGACACCAACCCTTTTGTGTCTTGCACGAAGACTTGAGTTCCATATATCCAACTGCATGCTGATGTGACCATCTTACATGTCTACCTATCCACTCGTTTTTCCTTTGTCAATTGTGCACAAAGCACTTTGCCTACCATCAAAGGAAGCTTAAAAATGGTGGTAGATTCCCAAGGAGATCTTGGTCCCTCATGTGGGCCGCCTCTGACCTCTTACTATATATATGTAGGATCTGAACTTGACTGGTCATATGAGAAACCAAGTATGTATCTTAGGAATGTTTGGATGCTCTAAATCTTCATAACTAGTCCCCATCAGGCAAACCAACATAACTAAACGAGGTAGGGAACACACTTTCCAATTTGGTAGAAAATGGACATGGTGACGGTTATAAAACGCAAACCATGACGCTGAGGTAATCGATACATCCTGTGTACCCAAGTCTTCTCCGGTTTCTATTAACTTGTCGAATAAGGATTCAGATGGTGGACCTGACCATCTTTTTTTTTTATAACGAGAAAATTTCGCTCCGTGTGGCTTTGTGAGTTCAAGGATTGGTGTTCGTGAACTCCAATGTCAGGATTTGGCAGCTCCTACTTTTCGTATACACGTATTGCTCTTATCCCACTTGATCAGAAAAATTCCGAATTTACACACCTCGAGAAGTACATGTAAATCAGGTAAGCCCCCCCCCCCCAAGAATCGAACTCGAGACCTCCTCCTTTTAAGCAAGAGTTCTAACCGATCGACCCAACCGGGGTCCTCTTGTGACCATCGGATGTACCAAACACGACACATGATATGCAATATTATCAAATTAAAGAGATGCATAAAGACCTGGAACCTGATATATACTTGATATGTGCATACTTCCAAGTCCTTGGAAATATTTGAAACCATCACCATCCCAACAAGCCCCTCCAAACGCCAGCCTGCGTAGACTGGGAAGTCACCACCGCCGAAGTAGCCATCATCACCTTCTTTGGGCTGCATGTGCATCCGCCAGATTGGACTAGTTCAAATTTACTCCCAAGTGCCATGGCCATGCAAAGGGTTTTTCCAACCTTCTTGAGGCCTTAACGTCACCGTGACAAAGTTGATGGATCACCCTAAGAATTTTCAAGGCCCAGTTTTATAACGAGACAACTAACCTAATTGGATTAAGTAAATTTAAAATTGCATAACCAAAAACTGATCAGCTTTTTCAAGTTGATATAGGGCCAGCTTAATTGCTAATCCAAGGATAACAGCTAGTCTTTGTTCTGGTTTGTTTAACCGGCCGGTTATAGTAACCTTTATCTTTTAGATAAGACGAGATGCCTAATTAACTGAACTATCAAACCAAATTAGAAGGATAATTTAGGCGAGTTGAATATGTCTTCGATAATCCAAATTAACTCGCTATCAAATCCAACCTAGAAAACCCTAAAGAGTAGATTATTTGGACCACTCTAGTAGTAGGGTTGCGGATTTTCACACCCCTTCATGGTGCTCGACTATGAGGAGATGAATCACCTCGAGAATTATTGTTTTCCTGCGTCTGTATCAAATGAAAAGGCTGTGTTTTTCTAAGTCTTCATTGGACCACTTGAATCTGTGATATCGATGACATGGCTAAAAATATCGAGAGAGAATATTTGAATTTTCGTGTACGTTCATCGATCGATTATTCATTATTTTATTCTGCATTTGTCATCACATTGGAGAGTCGGCAATGAGGAGTTTCTGCTAGAGTTACATATATCGGTGGCCGGTGGGATGGTAAAAGAACTGGAGGATTTGGAATTAACTGGGTTCCGGAGCCATGAAACCAAGATTATCACTTGTTAGACCCTTCATCATATATGCATATTTAGAGAACTGTTCACTAAATTAAAGGAAACATCATCTTTCTTTGTATGGATAAAAATTAGGACAGAAAGTACTTAGCAAACTTATAAAAACAATACATCATATTATCAAGTGAAATCATTTGTTAAAAACTAGCTTCTGCCTAAAATAATTGATACACTTCAGTCGACGGTCATGTTGCCTACTATTTTCTTCATCAGCTCATTGGTATCTCTATTAGATGATGAAGTACGAGAAGATCTCTTAGGCAGTCTCCTTCTGACTATTGAAGATATCTTGGTAATTGATAGCCCCTTGCCCATCTATTCTTCTAGCCAACATCATAGATGGAATTGCTTCTATGATCAGTTATATTGCACCTAGCAAAGGAACATCACTTGAAGTCTTCGCCTAATGACCAGTCTTCTTCCAACCATTGCATCTAGTGGACCCCATTAAATGATAATTTCAAGCAATACCTTTCGGTGCAACCTCTTTGAGTGATCTTGCAATAGGAGATCTTCCTGCATGTGATAGTTAATGGGTTTTCTTTGGTTGAAAACTTAGCCTATTACAATGTCCCTAGAAATTTCTTTTGAATCTATTCCCTCTAAGTTTCTCTTTCTAGTACATAGAGAGCTAACCACATTAACCCACTCCATAATGGACTTGATGGTTAAGAAGTTGACGTCTGTACTCTTTCAGTTGTCATTTTAAGCTGATAAAATATCAAGAGAAAGTTTAGTGTATTTGAGTTTTACACTTTGTACTTGTATTTCTTACTTCTCATTGAATGGGTGCATTATGCCATTTTCTCATTGACCAATGAAAAAGAAGAAGTGCAAGTGCAAAGTGTAAAACTCAAGTGCACTAAGCTTTTCTCAAATATCAAACACTCCACTGATCTAGTTGAAACAAATATTCAACTAAGAGAATTTTTTTAAATAATCTTATTTTAAAAAATATTAACATAAATATACTCAAATATAATATATTTACAAATATATGCCTCTCACTTACACTATTCCAGTGTCACTTGCATAATTTTTCTACAACTCACTCTTTCTCTATAGTTTAAACTAATTCAATGTAGTTTACACACTTTCTATGCGTGTAAGTTACATTAAATTAATGTAAGTTACACTGAAATTATATAAGTTGCAGAAACAAATATGTAAATAAAAAAAAATGTAAATTACACTGAATTAGTGTAAATGAGAGGCATAGATTTGCAAATATGTTAGACTTGGACATTGTTGTGTAAATATTTTTTAAAATAAAAGTACTTAAAAAAAATTTCTTCAGCTAACTACTTGAATTGACAACAAATTAGGTGCAAACATTCTAGGTGCTATATTACAAACTACCAATTTAAATACATTATTATGGATTACTTATATTTGAACTACCTTTAGGTGTTATTACGGTGGATGATGAATTTAAATACCTTGTAAAATCCTTTCTCACTCAAAGAACTTTAAAATGCAAACACATTTGTTGCTCGTGCATTTCCAATGCATATTTGCTGCTCGTCCAATTCTTGTTTGGCATAAGGTGTAAACCTTTAGTAAAAAATTATGAGAAATGCTTACCTCCCGTCCAGACATAAGGCAATGTACAGAAGTTTCGATTGCACTGGGATTGGTTCATATGGCGCATTCATCTCCAGAAAATTGTGCGGAGTTCCGAGACACACATGCAACAAACAAGTGGTACAAATGACCACATTAGTGGTACAAATAACCAACTGACTGGTACAAATGACCAACCATTGTGTGCTACATATGTAGCTCAGGACTCCGTGAAATTTCTAGAGACACATGTACCGTGGTCATTTGTACCACTTATGTGTTCATTTGTATCACTTATGTGATCATTTGTACCACTTATTTACTACACGTGTCTTGGTGTCTCGGGACTCTGTAAAATTTTTTAAAAATGAGTGTGCCATGTAGACCAATCCCAGTGCAACCGATGCTTCCAATTATACATTATCTCCCATCTGAACGGGAGGCAAGTATTTTTCAAAAATTATATATGTTCCTTCCAAGCTCTGGCAATTGTGCATGAGAACTATTGAAAACAAAGGTACAATGACTCAGAAGTGATTGCCTGGACACACGACTCTAGAACCACGTTCTCTATTCTCCTGTATGCTTAGAACTGACATGTGTTGATGAAATTGTAATGGATGTATATATCAAACTATGAGACGACTTTAAGACTCTAAGAAAGTCATTGAAAGAAGAAATGATTTGGACAAGAAAGCTCAAAACACAATGGATATAATATAGATGTCTCTCCCACAATAAATAGAAATTTGTGACAAACAGATGAAGGTTAGAGAGACATTGGATGTATGAAAAGTTATGTGTCTAATGAGAATATTTTGTTCAGAAGACCATCTGTAGCTAGAAGAAGTACTAGATGGGGTGACCAAGAGAGTAATCCTTCCAACTGCTACGAGCTTTCCATGTCGACGAAGACAAGTACCATGTTAAAGAAACTACATTTTTTACTCCATATAATTAAACCCAGAAGATCAGACACATTAGAGAGGTTGAGAAGACAGTAGTGTAGTATAGAGAGATAAAAGGCCATACTTATAGCAAAAGGATTTACTCATTTAGAAGGTATTGACCACAAGGAAATTTATTCTCCAGTTTGAAGAAAAGATTTCTCCAGAATTCTTATGGCATTGATGACCGATTCTGATTTAAAGCTTCACCAAATGGCCGTAAAAACAACATTCCTCAATAAAGATCTTGAGGAGGAAGTTTATACGAATCAATCAACCAAAAGAGTTGGTGGAAAGGGATAAAGAACACATAGTATGTAGACTTAATAAATCAATTTATAGACTTAAATAGGCTTCCCACCAATAGTACCTCAAATTTAATGATCTATGGATTAAAATAAAACTTATTGAATATTTGTAGATACCAATAAAGTCAATGGGAGCAATTAGTTCATAATTTTTATTTTGTATGTTAATGATATTTTTCTCACTAGTAATGATCTTGTGCTACTATATAAAACTAAAGACTTTCTAAGTTAGGCCTTTAAGAGAAAAGACATGAGTGGTGTCACATGTTTTAGGCATTGAGATTCATCGAGATAGGTCTAAGAATAGACTTGGATTGTCTTAAAGGGCCTAGTGTCAAGGGAACTAAAAAGATTTAATATGAGTAACTACAAGGTTATAGTTGATCTAATCTTAAAAGGTGACAAACTCAATAGTTTACAATCACCAAGTAATGAAATTGAGAGGGATTTTATGAACCATATATATTCTATATGTCTTAGTGGTCAGCAGCCAGTATGGACAAACAAGTACATAACTAGATATTACTTTTGTCAAGCAAATCTTGGATTAGGACATTGAAAGATAACCAAGAAGGTCTTGAGATATTTACGAGGAACAAAGGATCATGCTAACTCACACTACAACAATAACGTGCTATAGTTACGGCAAGCAGTTACGGTTTTGGTTTCCGTAAGAGTAAGTGTATGAGCACTTACGGTTTGTTTATAAATTTATTTTTTATATTATTGATCCTATAAAAACCGTAACAAATTGTGAATCTTTCCCGAATAAAATGGAAATATACACCTAATCCGTAACTAAATGGTTAAAATTGTGAATCTTTCCCGCCTTCCTTTTTCCCCTTTCCCCCCTTTCTGTCTCGAAGCCCCCCGCTTTCGCCTTTCCATTTTCCCTTTTCCTTCTTGCACTCTGGCTTTCTCCCTCTTGTGCTTTACTCCCCCGCTTGCACTCTCGCTTTCTCTGAGGCCCCGCAAGGTTGGAGGAAGGAAGAGCTCGTCTGTTCGCCAGACTACTTCGGGGTCAATGTTCCATAGATGGATCCAACCCAAGGAGGAGCTCTGCCACCACGCCGGCGGCGAACGAGCCGTGGCTGCCCACGCTCGCGACCATCTCGCGTTCGGCTGTGGCAGCTGCCAAGCGAAGGGGCCTCTGTCGATCTGCAGCGGGAAGCGACCGGGTGCCCTCTGGCGGGCCTTCTCAACTGTTGATCATGAAGAGAGAGAGAGAGAGATGGCATCCTTCTCAACTATATATATATATATATATAACAACTGGGTGTCCGTCGTGCTATGATTCCCCCCTTCCAATTTGATGTTATTTCACTGGAGACCATGGGGAGGACATGGGTCTCTCCTGTTTTTTGCAGCAATGGTGGCAGAAGAGGGCGTGGGGACATGCAAGAGGATTGTGACAGTGGCACCAGAAAAGCACCAGGCCCGTACCAATTCCTCGCCAAGCTGGATGGCTGCGAGCTGATAGATGGGGTTCCTCCCGGGGCTGCTCCCGCAGAAGACACAGATCCTCCTGAACCTTGATGGACACCCTTCGACGGGGGACGGCGGCGACAGTGGTTCGGTGCCCATTTGAAGGGCGCACTTAATTTGGAGTACTACCTGCCTTCTCTTCTTCGAGGTATGGAGCTGATAAGGGGATCATGAGAATTGGATCCCCACAGCCACAGCAGGGGTTAATTTCTCTTATGCAGCAAACCTGCAGGTGAATGGCGTTGGTTTCATATAGTGATGCAAACCTAGATCTTCGGATGGTCAGTCTGAGCCTCTTCTCCCCCGCTTTCTCCCTAGTCTTTTCTGTTCTTCAATATTTCTTCTAAGCTTGCTGCATTTTGGTTGGTTTCTTACATTTCATATGAACATCTGCCTAGAGAGAGAAGCTCTGTGGTCTCCCTGCGGATTCCTCCCTTGTAGGCCAGCAATGGCTGCCCCCCCCCCGCCCCCTTGCTGTTCCCCCTTCTGTTGTCTCCCTCCTCTTAACAGTAGTTACTAAGGACATTATGCCTCCCTCCTGCAGATGTGTGACAGATTCCTCAACCGCGGTCCTATGCAGAAAATTTATGACAGAGCTCTTGCAATCGCTTTTAAAGATTACGCTAAATTGTGAGTCTCAAGTCCTTACCTAAAAGTCCAGCATTATGTTAGTGATCAATATAATAAAAATCTTCTGACCAAATTCATGAGTATCTTTAGCAATCTCTCTCTCTCTCTCTCTCTCTCTCTCTCTCTCTCTCTCTCTCTCTCTCTCTCTCTCTCTCTCTCTATGCAACTGCTTTTATGACTTATCAACACTTACATGAAAGTAAACTGTGGGGTTCTACCTTCTCCAGGAATCAGAATATATACTTAAAGCTTGTTGACTGGGAAGGTGTAAGGAAAGTAAGCCTCTTGTTCTTGTCTTAGTCTTTGAATTAATACCTTTTGGAAAGTTAATTTAGAATGGGAATATGTAGTTTGAGGAGGTAACATCTCATCATGTGATTTTTCTTACCACTTAAATTCTTGGAAAATATTTGGTTTGGGTGGGAAAATGTACTGAATTTTTTCTAACTATTTGGTTTGGGTCAGAGCATATTCCAAATTCACCGTGGACCCCTTACTAACGTTTGAGGCTTCGAGCATCCTCCGATTAACTAAATTCAGTCCCTGGATAAAGAGGAATGGATGAATGCGGCTGCTATAAGAAAACATTCCTCTTCTTCACCTGTTCAATTTTTCATCACTGCCCCTGTTCCTTCTCAGTTGCCAATGAACTATTAATAGTTGATCAACCCCTTCTAGGAGGCTACTCCTACTATAAACATCCCTATAGCTTTAGTCCCAGAATTGTGGAAGATTAAAAGGCAGAACTATAGGTTACAAAATGTTGCAATGTTACTTGGATAATTATTGTATTACATAGAAGAAAAATAAAATGTTTTTGCAGCATAAGCTGCTCTTGTAAATATCCTTTTTGATATCAATGCATACATTATTACCTACCCCCCAAAAAAAGTCTGCATCTCTTTTATGATCCCATTTGTCACTTGTGTCATATTTCTTGTGTTTTGTGCCTGTATGTGTTGGGGTGGCGGGGGGGGGGGGACTAAGTTCTATACTGGTTGGCAAACCTCTAACACATGCTATTATTCATTTGCATGAGTTTGCAGATGTCAGGGAGCATTACCTACAATGGACACAGGTTGAATGAGTTTGTTCCTTAAAGGACGGAAGCCTATGTTAGCCAGCAAGACTCACATGTAGGAGAGTTGACTGTAAGGGAGACTCTTGAGTTTGCCAAGGAGTTGGATTCAATTATGGTAAAGCATGTGACTTAGTAGAAATTCATTTTATATTCTATTACTGACAGAGTCTTGCTCCTATAGATATGCTACTAGAGCTTGCTAGAAGAGAAAAAATTGCTGGAATAAAGCCCGATGGAGTTCTTGATTTATTTATGAAGGTAACCATGCAGATCTACCTGGGCATTTGCTTTGAACCAAGCACCACTCCATGTGGGCATAGGTAGAGCCGAAACCTCTTGGATCCCCTTCTTTCTTTTGCAAAGGGTCTCTATAGACAGAACAAATTGCAAATTAATTTGTCTTTATCTACACAGTTTCAATTTAAAACACGGTTTTTTGAAGCACTTTGAGAAGTGCCCCTAAATATATTAGAAATGCCCCAAATATTTATAGAGGCATTTGGTACTGTATATAGAGGCATTTGTTAAATGCCCCTAAAGGCCAATTTTCTTGTAGTGGGAAAAAAAAAGTTGAAATCATATCCTTTTAACTTTAGTTCTGTCCTCTTTTTAGCTTAAATCTTTTTCCACTTGTTGGTAGCAACAGATATGTCCTATTCCATTACCTTTCATGAACATTTAGCCACAGCTGCTGACAAGATCATTGCATTGAAAAGCATAGTCGCATATAGAAGTGGGCTCGAGATTGATGCAAAAGTTAGCCTAAAGGCTGCTGAAGAAGGCCTTCTTGAAGAGTTTAGTGGTATATCTGGAACATGAGCTTGAAACTTGGCATATGTATTTTCATATTAGATTTCTTCCATAGTTCTGTTGCATGAATAATGCCTTAATGCTTTTGTAACTTTTGTTTTTCAGGGGGCAGTGCTGTTCGAATTAAGAACAAGAACCTTATTGATTACATATTTACATATAGCTTGGAAGTAGCTGCATCCTTTGACTTGCCTATGCAGATACACACAGGGTAAAATCACATCCCGAGTATCCTTTTTGCTGCAGAATAAGGTTTGAAGCATCTTTCATTTAGATGGTCTTTGAAGCATCTTATTGCTTAAGTATCTAATTCTGCAGTTTTAATTTTGTTTTGTTTCATCCATGAAACCAAGGCCATCATCTATCTTCAACCATCACATAGGAGATTAAAGCAGTTATCAAAGTACACATTTAAGATGATGTTTTTTCTCAGTGCAGAAAAAAATTCTTATTAGGTAGCAGGGATTATGTCACCATGAGATAAGTGAATTAATAGAGATAGCTTGATTCATATTCGTGGTGGGTGAAAACTTATTTGGGCCAACATTCTCAGCATTTAGTATAGAATTCTTGGGCTTGAGACTCCTACCATTATAATAGATTGTTAGTTATCATTAAAACTAATTTAGGAGACACATTTTGGTAGTATTGTTAATTTTCCCAAGATATAAAATATGAGCTCTGCTTCCATCTAAGAAAATAGTATGCGGATCATTGTCTCCTTGTTATTCTTCTGAGGTTCCTCTTCAGACTTCTATTCTTTTTATACAGCTCCCTTTTGGTGTTTGCATTACATCCATTATATTTGAGGGTCCAGGCACTTTCATATCTCCTCTAGGACACCTATTTGATGTTATGTACTATGTAAATTTTGTTTATGGCTTTGTATTTACTTCACAGGTCCAAGGTAAACGAGTTAAATTGTTAGATTTGGGAGGAGAAGAGGTTGCAAGTGGCATATTGATGAGTGAAGATAAGGAGAAAGTGGTGATGGGAAAGGTTTTAGGAGATGCCTTTTATGAGGTTTCTATTTTCTTGGCAATTAAACCAGATGCACCATTATTTATTAAAGATGTAGAAAGAAAAAAGATCTAAGATGCTGTGGGTAGTCATGTTGTCTGGTTAAAAGATTATGTAAGTCTATATGAATATGCTTTTTGATTTCAGCATCAATATGTACATGCTCAAATAACATTTTTTGAACAATTTTTTTCACAGGTTCAAGATGCTTAATAGAGGATGCTTAATGGATTGCTGTCATGAAGCAAGGATTTCACATATGTTAATGATATTCAAAGTTTAGACAGATTAGTACATCATTGGTTATATTGTTTACTTTTTTGTGATGGAAGGATGTAATTTGTGGATTAACAAATTTATATGTTCGTGTCTGTTAATCTATTTTTGTGATTTTGAAGGACAAATGTGATATGTAGTTGAATGGATTGATGAAAAAATGGCATTATATGGCAGGAATTATGTGACAGATGGTTCTTTTCTCTTGTGATTGAATGAGTTATTGGTGTAGGAGAATGAGCACTCTGTTAATTTATTTTTGTGATTTTGAAGGACAAATGTGATATGTAGTTGAATGGATTGATGAAAAAATGGCATTATATGACAGGAATTATGTGACATATGGTTCTTTTCTCTTGTGATTGAATGAGTTATTGGTGTAGGAGAATGAGCACTCTGTTAATCTATTTTTGTGATTGTGAAGGACAAATGTGATATGTAGTTGAATGGATTGATGAAAAAAATGGCAGATGGAGACCGGTTGTATGGTCTGTGAAAGTGATATGTAGTTGAATGTGATATGTAACTTTCACAGCTACAGGTGTTCTAAAACCATGTAATGAAGTTTTTGATTACTTACGGATCTACACTTACGGTTGTATGGTCGATGGTATAGATCAATCTGTAGTTACGGTTTTTAAATCGTAAGTAAGCTACAGTAACGGTTGTTGTGCCTACGGTTCACTTACAATTCATAACCGTAAGACATTCCGTAAGTAAATTATTTTTGTTACGGTTTTATGAGCTACACTTACAATTTATTGTCGTAAGTATAGAACAAGTTTGTTGTAGTGTCATAGGAACTTGGACATTCTCAAGGTGATTAGTTACTCTGATTCAGACTATACTAGATGTGAGAATAAACAAGTCCATTTCAAAGTATACCTTTCTACTTGTTAAAGGAATTGTATCATGGAAGATAGATAAACAAGAACTCACCCAACATCAACTATACAAGTAGAGTACATTGCATAGTATAAGACTACATCACATGCAATATGGCATAAAAATTTTGTCACAGATCTCAAGATTGTGGACTGAATCTCAATGCCAACACAAGGTTTTTGTGAGAATATTGCAATAGTTTAATTCAGCTAATACAAAAATATATCGAAAAGATCAAAACACATAAATATCAAGCATTTTGATATTAAAGAGAGGATTAATATGGGCCTGGTAATAATTAATCACATAAAGACATATGCTATGGTAGCAGAGTCTATCACCAATGGACTAGTATGTGGTGTGTTTAGATGTCATGTATAGAGTGTGGTGTCTATATCATAATGGGGATGACTTATGATCATTATTATACATTCACATTCTATTCTTCTTGTTATGAATTTGTGATGTTTCTTGTGAACAATAAAAGTATACCTATTGTAGAGAGATGTACGGATCTTTACCTATTTGTTACTATATAAAGTCTTAACTTTAAAGAAGATAGTGGGAGTGTAATTATAAATGAAATGACTCCATTATTAGAGAGTAAAACTGATATAGTTCTTTCCAATAGAATCCCTAAGGTTAAATAATGTTTTAAGAGAGATCGAGTCATTTTCACATTTTAAAAAATGCGGGCATATAGTTTTCAAAATCTACTCAACCCCGCTATATGGTAAATTATTCACCTATGTGCTAAGTGGGAGACTGTTAGAATCATTTATTAAAAGCCCCATTAAGTGGCCCTATAAGTTATTAAGCTATTAATATCTAATGTAAGTTAAGAAACATTGTAGCAACTTGGGTTTATTTAATAATAAATAAATAGGATTTTAAAGGAAATAAATTAGGAACAATAAAATAAAAAGATTAATCAAGAGTTAGATGGGAGGTCCCAACATTTCAATATATATATATTGGCCCAGGTGCTTCTCTGGTGGAGTGAGAACATTCGCCCCTGCTGGGAGAGGGTGCACTCTCGTAGAAGAAGCTCATGAGGACTAGTTTTAATTAACAAAAAAAAGGAGGTCCCAACATATAAATGAGCAAAGAAAGGCTTAAATAGGGATTAAAAGGAAAAAATAATATCAAATTCTGAATACCTAATTGCCTAATATAAAATTGGGCCAAATGAGCTTAAATCAAATGTTTAATTAATGGCCCCTAAAAGAGTCTAAACCCTAACCCAACGCATCATAATCCTAACCTAATTAGGGTTAGGGGACTTTAAATTGGGAAGGAAATAAGCCAAAACTCGTAATATTTAATGTTTGAGTCCAAATGGGACTCTTAAGACCCTATCTCGTTAAAGAGACCCTTAAACATCTCATGGCCAAACCTAATTGTTGTTCGGAGGCTGCTGGACATGGGTTGAGGTTGTTGGAAGAGAGAAATGCTAGAAACCCCTAGAGCCTTTGTTGTTCTTCATCGTTATTCCCTAGCTAGACTTCTCAAACAACCAAAGATAAATATTCTTTCTGGCTAACCTTAATTAACTTCTTTTATAGGTGCATTTTCATGCCTAGATCGTATTATGACTGTCACGTCCTAATAAAAGTCTATTTATTGAAAAATGACAGAAAACAGGCACAATGATACGATTAACATATAATCCTTATGTTACCGTAAGCGGAAGTCTTTATTACATAAGCTCCTCATTGTAAACTAGGTGAGAAGTGGGCAAGAGTAAACCATTATTCATTACATTCTCTAATTACATATCTAAAATAGAAAAAGGTTGAATAGCTCGCCATTAGGATCCACTCAGCACACATGCCCTTTTTAAACTTCATCCCCATCTTGGTTGCCTGAAAGGAAAGAAGATGTGAGCTAGCTAGCCCAGTAGAATTCAAATCCTTAAATTTCAGGAACAGGAACATATAATAACCAAGGTAAAGAACATGGTTGATGTCAGAGGGAGACAATTAAACATCTTATCCTGGCAGTGAATATAAACAGTAGTATTAAAACACAGGGCACATGCTCAGGAATTTTCAGTGAAGATCAAAATTCTGGTTCATATAAATATTCACATAGGACAGTTAATAAGATGACCACAATCAGGCAGTATTGATGTAATGCCAAACATCCCGTTGTCCTTTATCATTCCGTACGGCCAGTAAATGAGTTCGGGTGCTCCTCCCAGGACTGGACCAGCCCTAATTGCACAAGCATTATCAGTCAAGTGGGGTCCATAGACCCAATAGTTGTCATCACAGGTTGTTCATATATGATTAACAGGTGTACTATTTGGAAGTGATACTTCCTGAATAATTCAAGGAGGGTAAAGTACACAATATGGATGAGTTCTGTAGTGATATGACAGTAAATTTACCAAAGAAAAGGAAGATTGTAGCTTGCTAGGTTAATAGGATGAAGTTTTAATGAGAGTTTGTACGCAGGAGGTTGATAACATATCAATGTAAAAGTCATAGTAATGCAAAATAAGGAATGCGCAGGTTTGACTTTTCCTTCAGTAGGAGAGGGCTCCATTGGAGAAGTCATATGTGTGTTTATCATTTTTCACTGGGCCTTGTATTTTTATCATTCTACTAGGTTTACTTGAATTATGAAATTTTTAGGTAGGCCAAATTGTGAGAGATTACAAAGACGCTATTTTGATAGAATCGCCAAAATCATGGTTTTCTTCTTCGGAGGGAGAGTTGACTTTTTATTGGTAAGAGATATGATTTTTCTGACATTTTTATTGGATTCAAATGGGGGGTACTTCCTTATTTACATGTAATATCTTAAGTAAATGAATTTTCATTTACTTAAGATATTACATGTAAATAAGGTGCAAGTCTCAGTCTCGCAGGGGTTCTGTTGACACTTCATGAAGAGACAGTCCTGACAGTTCATGAAGAGACAGTCCTGACAGAAACACAGAAATCTGGCTAACTCCACTACATGTGAGTCGAATCATATATAAATGGGCAGTCAGTCGAATGTAGTGGTCTATGGCAGTCGAATGTAGTATGCGACTGTAGCAGTCGGAGTGTGGCATTCAACTGTATCAGTCGAATGTAGCATTCGACTGTAGCAGTCCAATTATGTGTAATACTGTAGCAGTCGAATGTGGCTGTCGAATTATGTATAAAACTGGCAGTCGAATGTGGTAGTCACTGTAGCAGTCGACTGTAGCAGTCGAATTATGTGTAATACTGTAGCAGTCGAATGTGGCAGTCGAATTATGTATAAAACTGGCAGTCGAATGTGGTAGGCACTGTACCAGTCGAATGTATGGTAGTCACTGTAGCAGTCGAATGTATGGTAGTCACTGTAGCAGTCGAATGTGGCAGTCCAATTATGTATAACTCACAGTCTGGTACTTAGAAACTTTTTAGCAAGGAGTTGGATGGTCTCACAGTGTATAGCATGATCAAGTGTGTGTACAAGGGTGTACCCACTATGGTTCTAGGGATGATCCTAACCAAGTTAAGCTTACAGTATAACACATGAAAGCTTTTATTACTACAGAAGTGATCACCATCGTGGTGTGGGACATTCCTAGAATAATCATGGAGGGTCAAACTGTAACATAATACCTAGTCCAAGGATGAACGGAAGGAAGAAAGAAGTTTGAATCCTACACAAGAGAATTCATAACAAGTCAAGTGAGAAAGATTGAGAGAGAAAGGAAAAGAATTCTACCTTTTCAATAGAGTGTCCTCCTTCACACAGAACTTCCAAAAATATGGAAAAGAAGAGAAGGCTTGCAGCAGTTAGAGAGATCTGATCTATATCAGCCGAAGCAAGAGTAGCACACTGCATGTAGCTCCCACCTCAAGATCTACAGCCCCTTTTGCTCAGAAGTAGCAGCAGGAAACACTAGGAGAAAAACCGAAGAAAGTGATAGACAGGGAGAACATCTAGGAGAAGCTCTCCTGGGAAGGTCGGAATGCTGCGTACAGGAAGATTTTTATCACCCAAAGCTTCCAGGTGCAAGGAACGCAAGCCTACAGGTATTGCGGTAAAAACCCTCAATTAATCACCCACAGCCACCTGGTGCAAGCATCACCCTACGATTAGCACATGGGTAAAAACGTGTAAGAGATTTAACCCACCATGACATAAGCTTACGTTGCCCATGGTACGTAAGCATGTAAAAAAATCTAAAAATCCTTGCCGTAATTAATCCATAATTCGGCTGGCCCAATGTTCCACTTGTAAACATATCCAAATGAAGTCCATTTGTGTTGAAATTTCAGCCATAAGCTAATGTAATGGTTTTACAAATTATGGTGATTTTTATTTAATTTTTAGAATTTATCTTATACAGGGTGAAAATTCAACCGAAAAATAGTCGCGGCTGCTTATCCTCGAAGTCCGCATGTCAATAAATCTAGATATTTATGTTTATATTATCTCCACATTTTTCTGAGAATTATGATGTTCTCAAATTTATTTTTCGTTACAGTTTTCCGGTGTCGTCCTGTCGGAGCGCGCACCTCGGCGTACGACACTGGGGAAACGTACGACGCCCTTATATAATTAAACCCAGATCCTAATTATTTCAATTTAATGAAAAAAATAATGTATAATAACCATATTATTCATATTTTTCTAGCACTTTAAATTTTTAGGGTGTTACAATGACATTTTCCCCAATTTATGTCGTCTATATTACATGTATTTCAAGGATCTAGTCTCGATTTTTTCTATTCATACATGTTTATGTAATCTACCTAAATCATACAAATCCCTTAATTAGGTCATGCCAATTGATCATTACTATCGATTTAGAAACATATATTTTAATGTTTCCATGCATTTTCCCTCATTTTAACCCAATTTACATTGCATATTTTGAGTTCTGCATTGTAGAAGGTCAGAAAAGCCCTCCCTGCAATAAAACAAAGTGGGTATCATGGCCGTGATCTTAAACATGCCTGCCCAATATAGCGCATTCAATATGTAGGAGACCAACAAGAGCTCACTTATCCGGAATGGGCCGAGGGTCACGACCGCGTTTTGGATGTGCTTATACCCTATGGCATGTTTAGACTATTGGTTAAAAATTGCAATTTTTCATGAACATAGTTCCATGCATGCGAAGAATACGTTATTTCCTATTCACACCTTAATTACACTAAATACTAATAAAATATGTGATAAAAATATAATTAATCCTTAATAATGTATGATTAATCTTTCATGCAATTATTCTCTTGAATCTTTCATGTGCAATTGATTCATAATCTTACCCTCATCTTCTCTTTCTTAATGTTGGTTAAATCCTTCTAATTATTTAGTCATTATAATATCCATGTATACATATGTTCATACTTACATGAGAACCATGTTTAAATGCTACTGTTCAATGATATATGTTAATTAGTTTCATGGTTTATCAACATTTTACTGAACCTTGTCTCTTCATATGACATGCTTTAATCATGATGTTTTTTGCGAACACCTTTTCGTGAAGTGAGGACTTTTTGTTGGGTAATACTCCCTTTGAACTAGAACTACTTCACTGAGATCTCCATAAATCTCCACTAGCCTAGATTCGTCATGGTCATCGAGCAAATTGTACTTTAAACATCCATAAACCCTTTCTAAAACACTGTTGGACTGTTACGACATGTTTCAACTAGCCTTTGAGTGAAAATTGTATCTTGTGTATGAATAGGGTTAATTAGCCCTAATGAATGTGTGCTTGATTTGTTTGATTGATTTATGACAATCACCTTATCAATGCATGCTTTGATAACTTGATTGACTTGTACTTGCTACCCTTATGGGTATTATGGTCGAACTCTATATAACATCCTCACTATATAATATTGTTTAAAATTCTATTATGTTGTTTTATAAACATGAGTTCTTTATATATTGTCTCATCTTCCTACTAAGGCATTGTTCATTAATATCCCATTGTGATCTTGTATCTGATTGTCAACTCTTGACTTAACTTGCCACTTATGCCTGTAGATTATTTTACTTGTTAATATTAATTAGGTAAAGCATATCTGACAAAGAGATATAAATTCTATTGAGCATCTCGCTAAGCCAATTATTAATTGTATTTTTTAGCATGACGACGAGAATGGACAAGAGTGATGATTACCCCAAGATATCTAGATTATTAGTAGAGTATTAGTAGAGTTTATTATTTTAAGCAATTCAATGTAATGATCATGATGGGTCTTATGTATTACCTCTGAATTGGTGAATATAATAGACTTTAGTTATTGATATCAATAAAAGTAAGATTGATTATTCCATTTATTATTCCAATGGTTTGATGTTATTTATCTTTGGCACATGTTGTGAATGACATGGGTGAAAAATAAATTACATGTTTCGATATTTTTTGTTGGGACATGATAGGTAGAAAGATATAAAACCCTCTCTTAAATTGGGTAACTGGCACCTATGACTATCTTCTCTTTTACAGGTGAGAGGAGTAACCTGTGAACCTATTTAATGGCCAAGGTCCCTCTCTTGTCTATAAAAGGTGATGGATTCCCCATCTTCCCACAATATAAAGTTCTAGCATCACAAAAGGAGAAGAGAGTTATAATAAGAGAAAATCTTTTTCCCACCCTTCTCTTCTTTCTCTTTGGTGTTGCCTTTTATATTGGTCTTCCACTGCTCTTCTGTCTCTGTACTAATATATAAATGTGCATCATCCAACTACAAGGAGGGACTTCATCAACATCGACTTTTCGTTCTTACTAATGCTGTTTTGTAAGTCTCCGATCTTATTATCTCGTATTCCACCTTGTGTGGATATAAGTTTATCAATATTATCTACAGGAAAGGTGGATTTTATCTTTTAAAATGTGTCATTTATGAAAGATGGGTATTCTATCCTTATCTGATCCTAGTCCCTTTTGCCATTGACCTTGAAGAGGATGGGCTATAAAATGTCTCCCTTAATAATGGGCAAGAGTAGTAAGAAAAATGAAGAGTATCCAAAATTTGGACAACTAATTATGCTAGAACATTTTTATGGCGTTGACTAAGGATGAAAATGGCAAAACATAATACATTTATTTAAAACCTTATTAGCTTAAATTTCAGGAAACGAATGCACTTTCTCGAATAGATACTTGACTTTTGATAACAGAGGACACAACATTCAAACAAAGTTGCAAAGCAGATATATAATGATACACTTTCTAGTGATCTTGATATCCATCAAACTAACCAAATATTAAGATATTTATTATATTTTGCACCCTTTGATGAAAATCCAAAAATAAACATTAACCAAGCCCTTTCCAAGCTCCTTTAGAGAAATTTAGAAATATGAGTATGATTGTTAAGTTTAGATGTTTGCAATGTGATAGAAGTAGTTCTAAATATTTATCTATTTTAATTACTTAGGTTACTACATCCTCCCCCCTTGGAAAGAATTTGGTCCTCCAAATTCACATGATACTACTTAAAATGCATGGTAGAGAGAGTGTTCTTATCAAAGATCTCGGGGTAGTTTCTCCTCATTGTCCCTTCGGGTTCTCAAGTGGCCTCTTCTACTCCTCATCGGCTCCATACAACTTTCACCATTAGTATGGATCGATTCCTGAGCTATTGTAACTTTCGATCTATGATTATGATCAACTTTTCTTTATAAGTCAAGTCCTTATGTAGTACTAAATCTTCATGGTGTATTATATGGGTAGGGGCATACACATACTTTCTTAACATAGAGACACAGAGGACGTTATGTACATCTGATAGGTGCGAAGGCAACGCCAGTTGGTATGCAACTTCACCAACCCTTTCAATTATTTCAAAAGGGCCGATGAATCTTGGACTTTAACTTTTTCTTTGACTCCAAATATTTGAGTTCCACGAGTAGGAGATACTTTTAAAAGGACATGGTCTCCCACTTGGAACTCTAGGTCTTGCCTTCTTTTATCTGCATAGCTCTTTTGCCTAGATTGAGCAATATTAAATCTATCTCAATTGGCTTAGATGTACTTAGTTGTGGTTTTCACGAAGTTCGGACCGCAAGCCATTGCTTCTCACCACCTTCATCACAGCATATAGGTGATCTACAACATCTGTCATATAGTGTTTCAAATGGAGCCATCTTTGCCTTGCCTAATGTGTCTTGATAGGACACAACTTCATTGGGTGTTCACCCATCTTTAAGAAATAATCATAAGATAACACATCTTGCATACTATCGTTATCCACAATGACTTTTTTTACATCACAGTGATTTATAGTTACTGATATTACAAGAGCATCATTGTAGGGGGCTGTTACCCCTTTTAGGTCTTCATCAAAGAAGGTTAAGTCTTGTTGCTCAGATGATGATACTACCATCTTTCTCAGCTCCTTCTCCTAGCTGGATCACTAGACAGAGTGCTTTCTTTCTCAACGAGAGTCCCCCCTTTTGAAGTTGATCCTTATGGGATGATGTTGATGTGTGTGTGTGTGGGGGGGGGGGGGGGGGGGGTGGGGTTATGCCTATTTTCCGTGAACTAGCCCAATTTTTTCGTGCCAGATGAGAGTCTCAATTTCATGTTTAAGTGATTGTCAGTTGTTAGTGAAATTGTTGTGATCACCATGAAACTGGCAATGTTTCTATGTATTAAGATGTCACAGACTTCATTGGATCGGATGGGTAAAAGGCCTGAGTCTTTGGTCTCTTGGTAGATATCGTAAACTGGACTCCCTAGGGGAGTATAGTGCTTGAACTTCTTGGGAGGATCCTTCTTAGCATTACTACAACTCTTCTTTTTCTCTGATCGAGATGGTTGATCAAATTGGCACTTTCTCTCCTCCTCCTTTCCCAAGCTATCCTGACATGTATTGAGAACTTCTTTGCGCTCTGCATGATGCAGAGCCAATGTGATGAGGTCGGCCATGATGGTAGGAGGGTGGAGAACTAACTCGCATTGAAGCCCATCGATCCTAGCTTCCCCTAGTTAGGGCAATGATTGCCGATGCAGCATCGAGGCGAGAAATTCGAAGAGCTTTTACTTTTAAGTGGTTGATATAAGCCTTGATCTTATACCTAGAAGCCTATTTGAGGGCTAGCAATCCTGCAGTCAAACTTGGGGAACCATTTCTGGCAAAGCTTTCCTAAAAAAGATGCCCAATTGTTGGAAGTTGGAGATGCTTTCCGGCATGAGGGCTCAGAACTATGCTTGGGCACCTTGCACCAAAGTGGCGCTGAAAGCCAAACACTTGATGGAATCTAGAGCTCCCTGTAAGGTCATTAGGTCATCAAAGTTTTTGAAGTGATCGACGGGGTCATTCATCGCATTGTAGGGCTTCAACGATGGAAGTTGAAGCCTTGACGGTATCTCAACCTCCAATATTTCCTAGGAGGTTAGAGATTGCTCCTCATCAACGTCTTCCATACAGTTCTAACTTTTACTTTAGAGGGCTTGCAACATATGCCGTTGCTCAGCAAAATGCTACTCAAACTCTCGAAACTGACCCTCTCCCCCTAGTCATCTAGCGATAGCAAGAGCAATAGCAATGATTGGGGGGCAACGTTTGATGTTGAGTGCCGTTCCTCCTTCCTAGCGAATTTGAGGAAGCTTCTTCATCATCATTATGGGGAAGAGGGTGGGGCGGCCCACCCACTTCGCTTTGGATTATGTGGTCATCTTTTCAGATAAAATGGGCTTTTTTTGTTCATCTTAATGCCTCCCGTTGATGGTAAATTGACTGGGGATTGATGATAACATTCTTCTTTCTCCACTTGGGCCTTCATCAATGTGATGAGCATCTATAACTTTGTGTTAACGAAGTCAGGAGCTTCAGGATCCACTTGAGGGAGTTGCATCCCCTCTAATGGCCGAAGGACAAAGCATTGTCTCCCACATTTTGAGCGATTATAGCCACTGAGTGAGAGGTTTGTTTAACCTCATCCCCCTAATTGTTGGTAGATGGAGCTTTCCCTCTGTTGCCATTAGCCCTCTTTCTGGTGTTGCTCCTGCATATCATGTTAGGTATTCATTTAGTTTCTACAAATAGCACCAAATGAAGAGGCTCGATCTTGTATCCTGTTATAGACTGTCAGATGATGAAGGGGAAATTGATGATGATGATGATGCGCCTAGATGTTCCAATGATTGATCTACAAGACGAACAATACATCAAGGGTCTTGGGATGGGGGTCCTAGGGAAAATTCTCTGGTTCTTAAGTTAGAGAAAGGAAGGTAAGTGAGAGGCTAGAGGATATGGGATAACTCATCACCAATTGAGAGTCTGGAGTGTACTTAATCTTTCAGAGGGTGAAGAATATATGGCTGTGTGCTCCCTTATCGGCTCCGCGAAGAACAGACAAAGGAAAAGATAGACTAGGAGACATACTCCTCAGATAAGAGTCTTTATTGGTGCTTGGAAGTCTGTTATGGGCTTTGATTAAATCATAATGAGACTCTTTATCTTTATCTTAATCCCTCCATGTCCTTGGATTTAGCTGTATTCTTATTGGGATTTTACCAACCTTGTGCTCTTTTAATGGGGTTCCCTCAATAGCTATCTAGTCACTTGAGTTTCCCCTGTTATGGAATCTTTTTCTGAGCTTGGGGATCCTTCCACATGAGCGTGATCTAAGGCGTGATAGTGCTTCATAAACCTTACTTTTTGGACTTTCGAAAAATGGGTCTTAGGGTTGAGTTGTCATCTATCAATCCAGATAAGCTTTGTGGACCTTCTAATATGATATTTATTAGGCCACCGTTTTTCCCTTCTCTAGTTTGCTTTTAAATATGCAAATGGGAAACATTTTTCTAACATCTCTTTCAAGAGAGTGCCTACAAGTGCACAAATAGATTGTTGTAATGGTAAGTCTGGAGGGCCAAGTCAACGTCTCTTTTAGTTAACATTATGTGGCATAAGACTTAGAGTTAAGTGGGAGGGCCTAACAAGCTCAACCCACAATGATTCATAGTCAAAGGAAAATATGGTTATCCCCACATACAACTCGAGCTTTGGTATAATGGTAGTATGATCCTCACAATAATAGTGTCAAAGTGAGATCACAAGTTCAATATGCGAGAGTGTCATTGAAGAGTATATTTTTAGCATGGTAGGTTTGGAGAGTCAAGTTAACATCCCTCATATGTTCTTGAGCAATATTAGGTGGCATGAGACCTAGAGGGCCAAATTACGAAGTCTAACAAGCCCAACTTGCAATGACTAATAACCAAGTTAAAGGAAAAAAATGGTGATCCCTATATTCGTGGAATAGTCTCATATTAGCTAAATTAAGAGTATGTCTATTTTTATAAAGTGTTGCCCTTGTCCTCTCAATGCCTAGGTTTTGAGGGTAACTTTATACTGCCAACATGGTATTCCCCCATTATCCCATTAAAATCAACATGACTTTTGCTCTATGTGGGGCCGACATGTGCGGAGACATGTGGAATAGTCCCGTATCAACTAAATTTAGAGTGGGTATGTCTTTTTATAGTGTTTCCCTAATCTTCTCCATGCCTAGGTTTTGAAGGTGGTTTTATAATTTCAATAATGCACAACTCAAACTTAAGCGTAGTGATAGCCTGATGTGGGAACAGTTTCAATTTGTTGCAAATGTCATTATTGTAAGAACCCACAATTGGAGGCCGAAGTTCATGTATGTCTCAAATGTGGCCTCTCAAATTGAATTTGGAAGCTGATGCAAGAAAATTTTCCTTTGGTCCTTGTAATCACGGGGATTGTGCGCCTCCCAATACACAAAAACATATGTCGACTATAATAGTATGGAAAGGGGTGTGATCGCCACCTAATATAGTTGCCTAATGAGAGGAAAGAATGGGCTAACTATACTAGGAAAAGGGAAAGAGAACAGAGGGCGGACCTGGTGTCGCAATGTTGCAACCCGTCGCGACGATGCTGATAACGCGTCATGATCTCAAGACGCGTCTACCTGTCATGTCGCCAATGCTCGTCGCGTTCTCTACAGTGCGGGAGAAGTTGGGTAGGACCTTCTTCCCATCCTCCGGCCGGCCAGAGGACAAGAGCTCCTCGTGAGATCTTACTTGGGTGCCTGCCAAAACAACGAGAAAACAACAAAGAACCCTATTAGAATAAGTCAAGTGTTATATATATTCAAAAATAAAAGGAAAGAAAGAGCATGGTGGGAACGAACCTGGGGGTGGTTTTAAACCCCTAGGGTGCATGAAAAATGTGGGAAAGGGAAGAGTGCAACCTATCTAGAGAGGAAATAACATGCATGGAGAAAAGAGAAGAAAAGGAGGGGAAGAGAGAAAGAGCCCCATGTGGGTGACTCCCTGGCGCGAGATGATGTCCAAAAGCTCGTGCAAAGCTCCAGGAAAGAGAGGGGGTCGCCCTCCTCACGTACGCTCCATGCTCCATGGATGAGGAAAAGGACAAGCTTATGAGTTGGAAATGTGAGGAAAATGAGAGGAGGTGGGAAGGTTGCGAGGCTAAGTCCAGGTCTTAGGAGATTTTGGCAGCCCTTCGGGGCAAAAATGGGGCTCTCCTCGCTCAAGAGGAGATGGCCTTGCTTATATAGAGAGGATTGAGAAAATATCCCCTTAAATGATCAAAAAACCCAAAATGAGAGAAAAATCCCATTAAAGCTCGTATGAAAGAGTCCAATGGGGTTCCCAAAGAGTCTCCTAGCCCCAAAACTCGCCCAAAGGGCTGAGATATTACTTGGAGATAGGGATAAGGTCATAGGAGGATAAATAGGAGGTGGTTGCAGCGGCCAGCATGCGCGGCTGTAGTCGCGACGCATCGTAGGGGCGCGACAGGACTTAAAGCGGCAGCCCAGAGCGCCGCGACTATGAAACCACGTGCATGAATATGCATGGGCTGTCGCGGCGGCCAAGGAGGTCGCGACAAGTTAACGCGGCACTACAACACGACGCGTTAATAAAATGGATTAATTTCGAATTATCAGCCAATCATATGAGGAAATAATGGTCTTTTAAGCTCAAGGACTCTTTTAAGTTGCTAACGGGAGGGATTTTATGGAAATTTGGGCTGTCAATGGGCTCAAAGTAAGGCTAAAGGTGGGCTCAAGGTGAGTGACCAACTTGGGGCTTACCTAAATAACAAGAAATGTGGTTCGTCTTGTAGGCCAGAATCGGGTGTCTACAGATTTGCCCCTCCTTAGCTTCCACTTTGCAGGGGAACGAGCGGAGGTGAAGCGAAGGTGTCATGAAGTGACGGCGAAGCGGAAGTGATGCGGAGTGGACTGAAAAGTGGGAGCCGAGGTAAAGAGACACCCGACCTGGTCAACATGCGATGGGAATCTTCATGAAAGCCCCGAGTTAGCTGCTCAAGCAGAATGCGAAGAAAAATGCAAGTCTGGACGAGAAGAAAGAGAGAAAAAGGACGATCAACCCCTCAATTGAGAGGTACCCTAGCCGATTGGCCTGCAGGTTTCGTTTTGGAGGGACATGTGCGTGCCAGGCAGGTAACTCATGACTCTGTCCTGGGAGCGGTTCGCAACCAAAATGGATCATAGGAATAAAGACGAAAGTGAATTGGGAAATCCAGACAAGGGAATTCTTGACATGCTGGAAAGAACAACTTCCTCGGAGACAAACCTTCCGATTCGGAATGGAATATGATTTCTTGATTTTGATCATGAAGCAAGGTCAAGCACTCAACAAGGGCTCACCATTAGTCAGGGATGAGTCACGGTCGTGACACCAACAGAGCCCTAAAAACCCCCAAAACTTATGCTTATCCTTATCTTAAGACAACCTAGACTACTAATACGACTCCTAAACCTTTCCTAGTCTTATCCTGGTTCTTAACTACGGGATAGGGATGGATTACCCCCCCCCCCCCCAAGACTCTATAAATAGGGTTGCTCAGGGTGCTAATCTCGCAGTTCTCTCTCTCTCCTTTAAATTTCCTTTGATTTTTTCTTTCTCCTGCAGCCATGAAGAGAGCTTTCTCCGCCTTCTAAGAGGACATCCCACCTTATTCTGGCCCCAAGGCGGCGCGAGAATCATACGCTAAACTCCAACGCCTCTCCTCTATGCCCGGCCATATCTGTGTGCGTCTCGAGCTTTAAGTAAGCTGCTAACTCTTCTTCTTACTCACTTCTTCTTCTTCTTTTGGTTCTCAATCTCCCCTTTTCTTTTCTTCTACTCCAGATTCTTCCGGGTCACAGGAGATTTTCTAAAGCACCATGGTTGAACCCAATGATTGACTTGCTTCTGCTTTCCTCCATTCGCCACTTGTGTGAGTGGGGACTGTCTAGTGTCCTCGTGCTGGTCAAGCAATATCATAAAATTGTGCATGTCTGGGATAGCATTACAGCACTGGTGGAGTTGTGGCATCCCCAGACCCATGCGTTCATTTTTCCCAGGTTCGAGGCGACCGTCCTGCTAGAAGAATTGGAGATCATGCTGGGTCTCCCGAGGTACCAGAAAGGGGAGGAGCTTGCACTCTCCTACACTGTGACACCGATCAATGCGTGGAGCATCCTTGGGGAGATCACTACAAGGATGACCAATCTGCACTCCATGACCATCCGGACGCAGGTGCATCTCCTTCCCATCGCCCAGTGGGTCATCTCCCAGTGCAAACGCAAAACTGGGAACCATCTCGCCATCGCCAAATCATCCGCCATCTGCATCTGCGGCGTTATTCTCTTCCCAGCTAAAGACGGTGCTATCTCCATTGCAAATCTGAGCATAATTGACTCCGTCTCGGAAGGTATGAGTATTGGTGAAGGTCCTTGGCTACCTTTATGCTAGACTTACCTCTGCAGCCACTAGAGGCCCCTTCTATGGCTCCGTCATCGCCCTTGAGCTGTGGATGGGCATGCACATACAGTTCCGGGCCATGGATACCCTTTCCACTGAGTGCAAGACCATGCTGCATCATCCCCTTGCATTCGTCGGCACGCCTCTCTACATGACACCACAAGCATGGTGCAAGACAGCACAAATGAAGGGGTTGAAGGACTGACGCGATTATCTCAAGAAGATGACCGTGACGGAGTTTGACATGTGCTCACGCTTCCTCCACAACAAGACGATCTACCTACCGTAGCATCCCGGACTGGCGCTACTACTCCTGGGTGATGAAGCATTAGTTCTCTACAATCTGGATCGCTGCTATCTACAGTGTGGAGTGGCTCGCACAGTGGTTCCCTATCTTTCACACTACCCGCCTATTCAAGTGAGGAAGAGGGGAGATGAGCAGGATGAACGGGACATGCGGAGCGCCATCGTCCACTGGGAAGGATGTGCCATGAGTTTTATCCAGGCCGAGGTGGTAGAAGATGAAGACGTGATGCAGGAATACCTTGAGGCATTGAAGGAGATCCAGCCAGTAGCACCGGAGGCTTGAGAGTGATGTGATTGATTGTAGGTATTGACATTAGGTGGTAGTTAGGGCAGGAAATTACATTTGTTTGATTGTAGGAAGTGATTTAGACAATGTATTGATAGATTGAATGAATAAAAGCAAAGTTTACCCTGTTTGCGCAATGCTCTGTTTGAAACCCGGCCAGAATGTATGTCGCCTTAAGGTCGCGTCGATGCGGTAGGTCTCGACATGGTCACGACTTGACTAAGCGACGCATCCTAAACGCGACATAACGCTAAGTCACGTCCTAAACCGAGGGTTCAAAACGTCGACCCACCTCTTCTTCTTCCTTTCTACACTCAAAACCATCTCAAGCTTTCCCCCTCTTTCACTCCCACGCACTCCAAACTCTCTCTTGCTCTTTCTTTCTCACCCTCAAACCTTCTTGCTCTTTCTCTTGCTCCCTCATCTCTAGACGATGGAAGGTGGTGGTGAAAGTGGGTCTCGCGGTGAGGAGAGGAGGAGGCAATCAGCGAGGCAAATTCCCCGGTGTCGCGAGGAGGTTCCTCCAATGGAGGAGGAGGCCCCGGACATGGAGGTGACAGAGGAGGTTGCACCCCCAGTGGATGTGGAGGCGGCGAGGGAGGCACGGGAAAAGGCGATGAAAACGGTAAGCCTACAACCCTAAAACCTGAATGGATGCATGGAAAAGGGTAAGGGGGCCCCTAGAGGGTGAATGTAAGGTGTAATGCCCAGAGCAAATGGCCGCCGGACAAGGGAAACTCCGGCCGGTCCGCGTCTGAGAACGCGATGTATCGGCACGTCGCGACACCAGGTGTCGCAATGGGTCAACACGGCGTGATTGGATTGCGACTTTAGAAGCCACCACGACAAGGTCGCAGTCAGGCAGGGGGGCGCGATGAGGTCGCGACCCATCGGGGTGCTGTGACATAATTGCGACCTACCAGGCCGTCACGACCACAACCGAGAACCCAAACTGCAGAGAATTTTGACTGACTTTGAATTGATTTTTGCTTGCAGGGGGAAATGAGGGCCCGGGTGTCTTGGCTCCTGGTCCTAGCTGTATACCTGGCCTTCCCAGCAGTCCAGAGAGAGCGGTTAGAGGGGATGGGGTTTGGAGAAGTGTTGAGGATGGATAGGATGAGGGCGGATCCAGCCCTTACTCAAGCCCTGCGGAGCAGGTGGGATACGGAGGCGACTGCCTTCGTATTCTCATGGGGTCATATGATCCCCAGTCTAGAGGATGTGAGTCGGATTATGGGGCTGAGGGTGTACGGCCATGCTGTGAGTGGGTTCACCTACCCTGGTTATAGTGAGCTAGCCCATAGACTCCTAGGCCTGACAGTAGAGCCGAGGTCCTCCCTTATTCCTAGAGTGGTACTTCAGGAGTGTTTAGGACTCTAAGATGTGGGGAAGAAGGTGGGGGAGACGGTGGATGGGCAACTGCTGCGGTTGATCTGGAGGTGCCAGACCGTACTAGCAGACGAGCCAGGGGCAGAGGCAGACGTGGATCTGCGTCATTTCCTCATCCTCTTCCTTGGTAGACTCTTGTTTGCCACGAGAGGCGACGCAGTCCATTGCCGATTTCTGCCTCTCTTGGAGGACTTGGACGAGGTGGGTGGCTATGCTTGGGGGGCTGCGTTTCTTGCACAGCATTTCGACACTTTGAGTGCCTCCGAGCGACAGACCTCTATGAGTGGGTTCTTTCCCTTTCTACAGGTACCTCACTCCCCTTTTGCTGCTTCTTTTATTATACATGTTATGAACTGAGACTTGACTATTCTCTTTTTACATCTTGCAGGTCTGGGCTTACCTTCACCTTCCAGCCCTGAGGAGGGGGATCTTGGCACGACCGGGCCTAGTGCCTATTGCTTGTCGCTGGGATTCGCGCCGCGATACACATACTTTAAACGACCAGCTTGCAGCCCTCCAGGATGCTATTGACAGCTACCCTCGGCTAGATGTGACTGATTTAACCCTTCTCTCTAAATTCAATAAAAGATAACTGTTTGACAACTTATTAGATGTGTCTTGATGTGCAGGTGGTGTGGCAGCCATATCGAGAGGAGAGTGAGGAGGGATAGCCTTGGTTGGTGCAGGCCCGCCCCTACTTTGGTAGGTCGTTGTGGGTGCATACACTTAACATTGTGCTACCTCTTCATCTATATCTGTGCCAGGGGTCATTGGGGCTACGTCAGAGCACGATGGAGTTCCCTAGTCGGGACCAGACTCCGAGGCAAGGTCGGAGTTTTCGAGGACTACACGACACCACCGATTGGCATGAGCGGGCCAAGGAACAGATAGAGAATTGGGACCTCCGAGGTAAGTAGGTCAGGTCTTCCGCCACCACAGACGACGCGTACCTTCATATTTTTGCCTTAAAATATGTGGCAAAGGTCTATAAGGGCGCCCGATGATAGGTACAACTCTTAAACCACCACCTTGCGAATTATTTCTTATGAGATTGAGCTAATGGTTTGGAAAATATCTACAAGTGGATGTGGCTGGAGAGACGGCATCGCTTCGGGCCCTGCTGCACTCGGCAATGCAGGACCGAGAGGCAGCCCAGCGGGAAGCAGAGCAGTTGGTAAGTACTTACTCATGCTTCAATACCTTACCCTAATCTTAGCTAAACTAATAGATTGACGCGTGTTGCTTGTGCCGCGGAGGGAGTTAGAGCGAGTGTGGTGCTTCTTCCTCCAGAGCGGCAGAGGGCCCCTAGTCGGATTTGGAGGACCGACTGGCAGTCACGGTGAGAAGGGCCGAGGAGACACAGGCGGATCTAGCTGAGAGGGTAAGTATGACAGTGACTTAACTGTTTGAAAAAATGTTTAATTCGGTACTGACTTGATTGCTCATGTTCAGGAGACGACGCTGCGGGCTGCCGCTGACCGAGCTACCGAGCTACAGGGGCAGGTAGACTCGGTGGCAGGAGAGAGAGACTAGCTGCGCATCCGAGCAGAGGCAGCTGAGGCACGGGTGACTGAGGTGACGAGGGAGCTGGAGACACTACGGGTATAGGGGTCGTCAGTGGACCAGGAGGAGCTCGTTCGACTGCGTGCTGACCTGCAGGCGCAGCAGGCCCTCGCACGAGGACTGCAGGAGGTGATGACGGCCATAGGCCGATCACATAGCAGGAGCAGGAGCGGGGCGAGTGCCATCAGAGCGACTGGTGCTTCTGTTGGGCAGTACTTGGCGGGTTCCTCCAGTCGCCGGAGGAATGAGGAGGGGGAGAGGCACCGCCAGGGTGAGGCGAGTGCACAGAGTGGCAGGGGTGGCGGTGAAATGCCACCCCCAACAGATAGACAGGAGGGTTCTGAGGAGAGTGGTGGTGGTCAGTGAGGAGATTATGAGCCACCTCCCCTTTTATCTTTGTACATATTGTTCATTGATAACTACTAAATTTTTCGTGTTAAATTTCATACAATTAGTTAATTTTAGACATCAGTTGTCCATAAATAATGTGCATTTGATTTTAATTTTCATCTCATCCATGGATAAGTTTTCGAGCATTTTAGTTAAAATTTTGAGATAGAACACATGTTAGATCTTCATTCAATAAGTCATTACTTTCATATTGACTAATTAGATTCATTTTAGAAATAAAAGTCATTTGTAAATAAATATTGTAAATAAATATTGTAAATAAATATTTCTTGTCACACTAATATGTTTTGTAAATATTTTTAGTAAATAGGTATTAGATTTGTAAATACTTAAATACCTCACCCACTTCAATCATGCCACATACCCCAACCCAATAAATAAAACACTTTTAACACCCCTCTTTAATCACATGATGCCACATACCCCCCCCCCTAAAATTCATTTTACCATCTCACCGGATCATGACACATACCCCTCCCAATTTCAATATTTTAATAATGACCTTTTACCCTACCCAACCCCATCTAATCCGGTTAAAATTTTTATTATTCTTCAGTAGAAGCTGCTGGAAGACCTCTGGCGATGGAGCTCCGGAGACGGCTGCTGGGTGAGCTTGGAAGAGGCTGGGTGCGAAGAGCCCAGGCGGTCCTGTGGAGGCGCGGCGATGGCTGGTGTGTGTTGTGTGTGGAGCGCATGCGAAGGCTGGGCAAGTGTGCTGGATCACCGTGCGTAGCAGCAGATGCAATAGCTGGCGGCCTAACAAATTCAGATTTGTAATTTTCTTTGCCATTTTATTTGTTCTGTTCTTTTCTTTCTGTTAGCATTGGTGGGAGGGAGACTCCAGTTCTCCAGTTCGACATTTTTTTTAGCATTCCAGAGTTCAGCATCTTGTGAGATTGAATTGGTTGGGTGTGATAGCTAGGGGGATCACTGCTACTGTTGGGAATTAATTTGTATTTTTTTTTATGCTGTGAAGATCGATCCAGGGACATTGTTGTGTCCATTTCTTCTGCATTTGCTTAATCCATTTCTTCTATTCTATCTTCTTAATTTCTCTGTGCTGAGGAGTTCGACATCTTTGCTGTGAGGAGGGCGATTGCATTTCTTTGGTTTTTCTTCTTCTTGCTGTTGGTTGAGCGAGAGGAGAATGATCTGCTGTGTGGAGGATGCAGTAGCTTCTCCATTTCTTTGTTTCTCAGAATTCAATTAAGTGCAGTTGTTAATTTCTAGTCTTCTTTTCTTCTTGAGAGATTGTTCACCATCTGAGGTTTTCAATTGCTAAGGATTGGTTCGAGTTGGTTTAGTTAGGTTGTGAGGGTTTATACTGCTCTTTTAATGAAAGATTGGTGTTGTCCAGTGTTTGGAAGCACGGCCATCTGAGGTTTGTGCACTGTGGAGCTTCCGGAGGTAGTAGAGATCTACCAGAAATTGAAAGATCAGAGAGCGTGGTTCTTCTGTACATTTTATTTTGAGATTTCTATTTCTTGGCGTTCTTGCTTCTTCTTTCTGGACAGATTGGGAGTTAACATTGCAGTTTATATTACTTTGTATTGATTTGTTTCTCATCCCTCAAGTTTTGAGGGTACAGTGATCTGAACTTCTCATGATTCATATTGTGCTCAGTGGAAAGAATGTTTTTAGTTCAGTGTTAACACATTGAGAATTTAAGTCTTGTTGGTGTTTATTTGAATAGTATCATAAATTCATGTTCCTATTTTCTGTCAATTCTTTGAGATGTGAGAGTAGTGATTTGGTGCTTGTGAGAATTACTCTTGTTGATTGTTCATCCCCTATGCTCTAGGGGTACATTGATTTGAAAATTTTCTTTTAAAGATTTCTGTCTACCGGTTTAATTCCTCAACTGTGAGGGTATATTGAATGTGTCTGATAGCATGATTTCAAGTCAAAGTAGTTTAAATTCAAGTTCTATTCAGCCTCTCCGTGGATATGACCTGTTCTCACCACTTTACTAGTTCATTTTTGCTATTTTAATTCGTGAGACAGTTTAGAGGAAGTACGCATATTGACTTGTACGATGAACTCTGGACAACGAAAGTGCATAATCAACAATGTCACGCGTTCATCTTGGCGCCGTTGCCGGGGAGACATTAGAGTTTGATTTAATCTGCTTTCATTTGATTTCATTTGCACTTGCTTTCATTGACTTGTTGTTGGGCTTTCATTTCAGATTTGCACAAGGAGAGGAACTTGGATATTGGGCTTGACCTTTGAAGCCCGTTGGAGGAGGAGCTTGCTGAATTTTTTTTAATTACTTTTAATTCCTAATTTTAGATAGAAAGAGTGTAAGTGAACTTTGTAGTGAGGCTTTGATGTATTCTTTGTGCATGTACAGAGATTTCTTTCACGTTGGCATGTAATAATTGGCCTCTTAGTGGTTTGATTGGTTTGGCATTAGTCTATAGTACCACTTCATATTTTCTTAGTTAAATTTCATTTCATTCAGTTTAAAAACCAAATAAAAATTAAAAAATTCTAAAATCTGAAAATTTTTCCAAATCGCTCTTTCATGTTAGCCGTTTGTTTGTAAATAAAATTTTCATCTCTCAAGATTAGAATCCCATGTTTTAGGACATTCATCATCTTAATTGTCATTTGAATTTCATTTTCTTGCATTGAAGAGTGCGGGGGAAAGGTAAGGTTTCTAACTTTTGTTTCATGCATTAGACTTAGCATTAGAAAATCCATTGTTTAAATTTATTTGTTGCACTTCACATTTTTAAATGGGACTGGTTAAGGGCTTCACCCATTAGAATAAAAAGATAGGGTGAGGGATTTCATCACCCTTTCCTTTGCCCAAAAATCACAAAAATTTTCCACATTCTTGCATTTACCTAAACTTTCAATAAAAACCAATAGACGTGGCCTTAAGGTTCATAATTAGATTTATTCTTTCTTAAATTCAAACTTCTCTTTAAGTCTGGTGTCTAGGATTAGATGTTAAGAAGCTTATGCTTAAGTGAGCTAGAGGTTACTTAATTGGGTCCTTGCGAAAGCAAGGGGGGCCTCCCTCTACTCCACCTCTTACCTGGCCAGTACAAGAAGAGTTAGGATTGGACTTAAGCAAGCATAAATCTGATTTTGAGAAAAATAACATAGGTCCAAGGTACACTTAGTGTCTAGGTTAATTTGTTTTGAAAGTGTTTGTTTGTTTGTGTTTGTTCAAAAAATCAATAAAATCTAAAAATTCAAAAATCATAAATAGAGGGCTTTTCATCTGTGCATGCTTGGTAGACGATCCTTGAACATAGATTTGGCTCAACCTTTAGACAAGATTGAGAGATTCTTCCATATGATGGCCAACCAAGAACAAATTCAAGCTGTCCAAGGTTTCTACAAACCTTCCTATGATCCATATTCTACCACATACAATCCTGGTTGGAGAAACCACCCGAACTTTTCTTGGAAAAATCAATTTGAACAAATTTCTCAACCATCTTTCAAGCAATCCATGTATGGTCAATCCTATCCAAATCAAAATCTAGGATTTGACCAATCTTCTTATTCCAGACCTCCACAATTCCAAGGAAATCAAAATTTCAATCAATTTGCTCATACCAATTTTCAGCAATCTTCATACAATCAACCACCATCTTCTCAGCCCCATTGGGAAGATAAAATGAATCAACTTCAAAACATGATGATGACTCTTTGCCAAAGTGTGCAAGAACAACAAAATCAGAACCAAAATATTCAACAAAATTTGGATAGGATAGAGTATCAGATTGCTGATGTGTGTAGGAGGGAATTGGGTCAGTTACCAAGTCAAACTATAGCAAACCCAAGGAACAACCCTTCTGGATTTTATCAGAACCAGCAAAACCATCAAGTCCAGGGGTACATACCACATGTTAGACAAAATGCACCTCCACCATCAAACACACAACAAACTTTTGTCTAGAACATTTCAGCACCACAAATTCAAAATCAATTTATACAACAGGACCATTCTCCTGCCCAAGCTCGGGGCCCCCAAGTGGAAAATATGAAAACAATGTCTACTTTAAGAAGTGGAAACATCATAACAAATCCTCACCCACACATGTCAACATTGAATGAGGATAAAGAAAATGAAATTGAACTTGAAATTAAAGAAGAGGTTGAAGAGAATGTTGAAAAATCCAAGGGAAGAGAGAAAATAACTGAAGAGCCTCTAGACACAATCCAAATAAATGAAGACCTAAGTCATTACATTCCAAGAGTCCCTTTTCCTGAAGCTTTATAGCCAAAATCTAAAAACAAACCAACTGGTAATGAAGAACTCTTGGAAGAATCTTGTGAGGAAAAAGCAGTAGACCACCCCTGTGCTCTAGGGTTTGAGGGAGAAGAAGGACAACTTAGTTCCATGTTTCAGAATAATGATCTATCATTTCCATTAGAATGTTCTCCTAAGGTTGAGCTAAAATCACTCCCTGCTAATTTAAAATACATCTTTCTAGGAGAGAACGAGACTTGGCCCATCATAATTGCTAGTGATCTTGGGGAAGGGCAGGAGAAGAAACTAATTGAAGTCTTGAAAATTCATAGAAATTTTTTTCAAGTTAATGATAAGGCCTGGCTATTTAACTCTAGACTTTGTGGAAAATTGAAGTCTCGATGGGATGGTCCTTACACTGTTGTCAAAGCTTATGATAATGGTGCTGTCATCATTCTTAACCCTAAAACTGGACAATCATTCACTGTCAATGGGCAAAGGTTAAAGCATTTTTTTGAAAGCCCATTTTTCTTAAAAACGAACTCTACCAAGCTAGCTGAACCAAACGAAGCCTAATTGCGTCTGGCTGAAGACGAAATAAACTTAGCACTTCTTGGGAGGCAACCCAAGTGTACAGATTTCCTTCATTAGGTAATTCTCTGTCTTACTTTCTTTTCCTGTCAATAAGTAGGGGGGAGAGGTAGAATAAGCATGCATTCATAGTCCTCATCCCAACCATTGCTTCTTTTCTTTTTCTTGAGCTTGTACATATGTAAATAAAAATTTCACAATGTTTCATCTTTGAATAAAAATGCGTGGCTTTGCGCATCCTATAACTAGGTGTATGATCTTTAACCATTAAAATTTTATGGTTGTCACATTCCCTTGCAAGCATCCATGTTAGGTAGCCTCTAGTAAAAGATTACATGTACTTTTTGTCTACTTTATGTAAGGATTTATGGCAAGAGGTTTTCATACACACACTTCACAGCCACTTAGATTAGCTGAACCTGAATGTAGCAAATTTGTCAAAGTTAGTAGGAGAGAGGTGATTGGTTTTCTCCCTTCCCCTTAAGTGAATTGTGAAGGAAGTGAATGTGTGTGATCAAGGAACTTGACTGTCCATCCTTCCCTCAAGAGGAAAAGAAAAGAAAAGCAAAGGCAAAAGTAAAAGCAAAAAGAAAAAAAATCATCCATGAAAAATGCCCCAGATCTGAGTAAAGTTGGACTCGCTACTCTTGAAAAGTGATGGGTTGTGCAGCATTGTGGATGAAAAAGAAATAAAGAAATTCTAAGTGCACAAAGTGCAAATAAAGGGGCAAAGTCCTCAACTATGAACAAAATAATCCTCAAGGAAGTTGGGCAGAATGGAACTGAGAGAAACAACCCAATCTGACTGAGCAAGGATCTTATTCACAACTCTTTTCTTCTCCCTCGAATTAATCTAATCTCAATCACTAGCTAAGGCAGAGGAGCTTCAGGAGGGCTGATGTGAACTCTTAAGTGAGCTACCACTTGTGAACTAATTTCTTGCCATAAACCCTTACAAATAGGAATGACATATCTTTACATTAATCATTTACATGATGGTTGCTTAGCATGAGGCATTGTATCTTCTAGTCCTACATTTGGAGTAATTTTTATTGCTAAGGGACTAGCAATGTTCAAGTAGGGGGGAGTGATAACTACTAAATTTTTCGTGTTAAATTTCATACAATTAGTTAATTTTAGACATCAGTTGTCCATAAATAATGTGCATTTGATTTTAATTTTCATCTCATCCATGGATAAGTTTTCGAGCATTTTAGTTAAAATTTTGAGATAGAACACATGTTAGATCTTCATTCAATAAGTCATTACTTTCATATTGACTAATTAGATTCATTTTAGAAATAAAAGTCATTTGTAAATAAATATTTCTTGTCGCAATAATATGTTTTGTAAATATTTTTAGTAAATAGGTATTAGATTTGTAAATACTTAAATACCTCACCCACTTCAATCATGCCACATACCCCAACCCAATAAATAAAACACATTTAACACCCCTCTTTAATCACATGATGCCACATACCCCCCCCCTAAAATTCATTTTACCATCTCACCGGATCATGACACATACCCCTCCCAATTTCAATATTTTAATAATGACCTTTTACCCTACCCAACCCCATCTAATCCGGTTAAAATTTTTATTATTCTTTAGCAGAAGCTGCTGGAAGACCTCTGGCGATGGAGCTCCGGAGGCGGCTGCTGGGTGAGCTTGGAAGAGGCTGGGTGCGAAGAGCCCAGGCGGTCCTGTGGAGGCGCGGCGATGGCTGGTGTGTGCTGTGTGTGGAGCGCATGCGAAGGCTGGGCAGGTGTGCTGGATTACCGTGCGTAGCAGCAGATGCAGCAGCTGGCGGCCGGATTGGGCTGGGGTGTGTGCGAAGCAGGCCCGTGCGTGAGCTGGCTGTGTAGATGCGGCTGGGCGGAGGTGTGTGCTGAGGTGGCGGCCTAGCCAGAGCGATGCAGGGATGGTGCTGCCAGGGGAGCTGGCGCAATGGAGGGCGAGGCTGTGCAGATCCGGTGCGAGGCAGGCCCGTGTGTGCAGAGGAAGCGGGAAGCGGCGATTTGGGGAGAGGCAGATTTGCCTGGAAGGTTCCCCTAAGGCCTATAAAAGGACCTCAGGTCCTCTTCTCCGGGGGCTTGGCAAGTAGGAATTTCTCAGGATTTTTAGTCTCAATTTTTCTTCTGTATTTTCTGTTTTAGCAGAGCGTTGAGATGTTTGAGGGTTCCCGGGTTCAGAGTTTTTAGTTTCTTTCTATAATTTTCCTTTCTTCAGTTCTGTAAGGGGATAGCCATTGGAATTTTTAGGATTATAGTTTTCTTTCTGTTCTTCTAGTAGTACTGTTGGGTTTCTTCTTGGTCTCTCTGGTTCGCCAGTAGAGAGAGTTTGTTTTGTTTTCTGTCCTTTAATTTCTATAATTTTCATTTTCTGCAGAACAATAGTTGAAGGTTCTCGGAGTTCATCGTTTTGGGAAATTTCTAGTTCAATTTTTTTTGGAGTTTTTCTTCTGTAGTTTGGATTGGTCTATTCTTCATGTTCTTCCGTAGTGCAGAGTTGGGGCTTAGCTAATTCAGATTTGTAATTTTCTTTGCCATTTTATTTGTTCTGTTCTTTTCTTTCTGTTAGCATTGGTGGGAGGTAGACTCCAGTTCTCCAGTTCGACATTTTTTTTAGCATTCCAGAGTTCAGCATCTTCTGAGATTGAATTGGTTGGCTGTGATAGCCAGGGGGATCACTGCTACTGTTGGGAATTAATTTGTATTTTTTTTTATGCTATGAATATCGATCCAGGGGCATTGTTGTGTCCATTTCTTCTGCATTTGCTTAATCCATTTCTTCTGTTCTATCTTCTTTATTTCTCTGTGTTGAGGAGTTCGACATCTTTGCTGTGAGGAGGGCGATTGCATTTCTTTGGTTTTTCTTCTTCTTGCTATTGGTTGAGCAAGAGGAGAATGATCTGCTGTGAGGAGGATGCAGTAGCTTCTCCATTTCTTTATTTCTCAGAATTCAATTAAGTGCAGTTGTTAATTTCTAGTCTTCTTTTCTTCTTGAGAGATTGTTCACCATCTGAGGTTTTCAATTGCTAAGGATTGGTTCGAGTTGGTTTAGTTAGGTTGTGAGGGTTTATACTGCTCTTTTAATGAAAGATTGGTGTTGTCCGGTGTTTGGAAGCACGACCATCTGAGGTTTGTGCACTGTGGAGCTTCCGGAGGTAGTAGAGATCTACCAGAAATTGAGAGAGCAGAGAGCGTGGTTCTTCTGTACATTTTATTTTGAGATTTCTATTTCTTGGCATTCTTGCTTCTTCTTTCTGGACAGATTGGGAGTTAACATTGCAGTTTATATTACTTTGTATTGATTTGTTTCTCATCCCTCAAGTTTTGAGGGTACAGTGATCTGAACTTCTCATGATTCATATTGTGCTCAGTGGAAAGAATGTTTTTAGTTCAGTGTTAACACATTGAGAATTTAAGTCTTGTTGGTGTTTATTTGAATAATATCATAAATTCATGTTCCTATTTTCTGTCAATTCTTTGAGATGTGAGAGTAGTGATTTGGTACTTGTGAGAATTACTCTTGTTGATTGTTCATCCCCTATGCTCTAGGGGTACATTGATTTGAAATTTTTCTTTTAAAGATTTCTATCTACCGGTTTAATTCCTCAACTGTGAGGGTACATTGAATGTGTCTGATAGCATGATTTCTAGTCAAAGTAGTTTAAATTCAAGTTCTATTCAGCCTCTCCGTGGATATGACCTGTTCTCACCACTTTACTAGTTCATTTTTGTTATTTTAATTCGTGAGACAGTTTAGAGGAAGTGTGCATATTGACTTGTACGATGAACTCTGGACAACGAAAGTGCACAGTCAACAATGTCGCGCGTTCATCTTTTATCTCATGTCAATGTTTATGAAATGAGCGATTTACAGTTGACACGAGTGTCAGATGAGATCCGAATACAGGAGAGAGAGAGAGAGACCACGAATATAGCGTTACGTGCCTTCTCAGAATTTCCTATCCCTGCACACTTAGTAAAACATGTTAGATCTGCTCTTTGGCTCAACCCCTTGCGCTAAGTAAACATGAATCCAACTTCAAAATTATCAAGGGGCGGAGCCTTATTGAATAGACGAAAAAGAAAAATAAAACAATGCATGCTAAAGGAGAGCGATATGTACATACATTCTTTTGGATTTTTAAAGATTTTTTTTTGTTTTGGATTTTTTTGGTTTTTGTTTTTATTTTTTGTTTTTTTATTTGTTTGTTTTTTTTCGATTTTTGAGAATTTTTTATTTTTTTGGAATTTAGGATTTTCTACTCTTTTTGGATTTTCTGATTTTTTTTTGTTTTGAAGATTTTTTTTGATTTTTTTGGATTTTGATTATTTTCTATTTTTTTTTGGGTTTTGAAGATTTTCTGATTTTTTTTCTTTGGGTTTTGAAGATTTTTTATTTTCTGATAACGACACCTCTTGCATTCGAGCGATTGGCTATGGACCTCACTTCCGCCTCATGTTTGCCAAATATCGTCTAAGTGCATAGTGCATTTATCGTTGGCTTCCCTAAGACTTCTTGCCCCTTAGGGATTAATGTTCTAACATAGACCAGGTGCAGGGGTTCTTCGGTCATTTAGAAAGAATAGGAAGACTTGAGACGAGACAAGACTCGGTTTTGGGGCTGGGGTTACGAGCTTGTATGACTTGCTCAAATATGTTGCATGTGGAATCCGCCTGTTGTCTAGGGACTTTATGGCCATTGCTTTTACTTGGGGCATGCGTACGACCGCGCTCAAGGGCGTCCCGCGGGGAACTATGCTGCCACTCTTTGACATGCCCCCTACTCTTGTCATTTTCTTTTGTTTTATCATCATTTCATTAATTTTCCTTTTCTTTTGAATTGACCATCCCTCTTTGATACTTCATACACATGGTTTATACCTCCGCTGGTCTACAAGCTAGCATCCCTTTGCCCCTAGACCTTGTCCGAGCAAGAGGAGAATTGACCTTCAGTTCCTTACACTAAGCCTAGGCAGAAACACAATTAGCTAAGGGGAAATGACCTTAGGTTGCCGTGTTGTGTGTGGGACTGGACAAAGGAGTTATTTGACGACAAATGAAGAGGAGTGAGACCCACGACTGTTAACACCATTTTGCAAAGTAATGTCGTTATTGAAAATCTTTATTAAGGGTAGAATCGTTTAAGGTACAGTCCATTCCACGGGTGAGAGAGCTCCTCACCATCGGTATTAACTAGCCTATATGCGTTCCCAGGGTACACTTCCTTAACTATGTATGGCCATTCCCAGTTTGCTTGCAATTTGGACCTCGGACCTCCAGGTTTTATGAAAATACACTTCAAAACCATGTCTCCTTCTTGAAATTTGTGCTCAATTACTTTCTTTTGAAAAGATCTTGAGAGTCTATTTTGATATGAAAGTACATGATCGGCCGCGGCCAAACGTCGTCCATCTAAGAGTTCTAGCTGTGAAATTAACGCCTCCCGACGTTCGTCGTGATTAAGTTCTTTGTCTAGCTGAATTGTTAATGAAGGAATAAGGATCTCTTGTGGACATACCACCTCCATCCCATAGGTAAGTGAGAAAGGAGTTTGCCCAGTGGGCGTGCGAACGGAGGTGCGGTAGGCCCACAGAGCCTCGACCAATCTTTCGGGCTAATCAACAAATTTATGAGACTCACAAGTTTTCTTTAAAATTTTCAAAAGTGTTTTGTTTGTAGCTTTGGCTTGGCCGTTGCCCTGCAGATAATATGGAGACGAATGATGCAAGGTAATGTTGAATTTCTTACATAGGTTCTGAAGCTCCTGTGATATAAATTGGGGTCCATTGTCGGTGATGAAGCCGCTTGGTACTCCGAACCACGAGATAATGTTCTTCATGACGAATCTGCACATGGTCGAGCCTTTGATTTCTGCAAATGCCTCAGCTTCGGCCCACTTGGTGAAGTACTCGGTGACAGTAAGAAAGAAAGATTTTTATTTTACTTGAGCATTAGGATCACCAAGAGGTCCGATGATATCAAAAGCCCATATGGAGAAAGGCCAAGGAGAAGATAGTGGATGTAAAGAAGAGGACAAAGCATGAATCTTATCGACATGGACTTGACACTTAATGCATCTACGAACGTAGATGGCACAATCTTCTTCTAGGGTTGGCCAGTAGTAGCTCTGCCTAAGAATCTTCTTAGCCAACATTTGACTATTCACATGCCCACCGCATTCACTGGAATGAGATCCTTCCACCACTTTCTAGGCTTCTTCATCCGACAAACATCTGAGGAGCATTCCATTTAGAGCGCGTCTTGTTGGGTTGAGTGTGTTTTGCAATTTTCTAAAGTTGTATTTTAATGATGACCAATGAACATCACTCATACTTTGATTTTGATGATGGCATATCATTATTTTAATGATGACATGTTGTGATTTTAATGATGACATGTTGTGATTTTAATGATGACATATTGTGATTTTGATGATGATATGTTGAACATGTTATACATTTTATACATATCACAATAATGCTTAAACAACATGTTTTTGATGTTTAATATCTCATATTTTAATGATAATATCTTGTACTAATGGCTTATATGTTAAATTTTCAGTTTCACACATTTTTGTCTTGGTAGTGTCGACACTAGATCAAGTCAGGTCGACACTAGACCCAGTTTCTAGCAGATCAGTTTGCCTGACTGAGACAGCAGGTCGACACTAGATCAAAGCAGGTCGACACTAGATCAAAGCAGGTCGACACTAGATCAAGTCAGGTCGACACCAGATTAAAGCAGGTCGACACTAGATCAGGGCAGGTCTACGCTAGACCCAGTTTCCAGCAGATCAGTTTGCCTGACTAGGACAGCAGGTCGACACTAGATCAGGGTAGGTCGACACACTTCGGCTGAAACTCAAAAATGTGAATTTCTCTGTACACGTGGCTGCTTGGGATTTAGGGGATTTGACCTAGGTTTCTGTGCCCATGCACCCCAAAGCACTTTATGGACATATGGGGCTATAAATACCCATGTTCCTTGTACCCCAGAGGTAGGAGAGCCCATACACTTCCAGAAGAAGCCTTTTGGCGGCCAAAGGGGGTTTTCCATATCTGTCTCCATCTCCAGAAGCTGCAAGCCATCCTTTCAAGAGGAAGGACAAGGGAATCAAGGGGAATCCCTAGAGAGAAGGTTGTTGTGCAAGGCAAGGGAGCAGATCCAACTGAAGAGGCTCAGGAGAAGAAGGATTTCTGGCATTTCAGATGCCATCAAAGTAGAGCATTGCCAATTGAGGAGAATCTCCATCGATTTCCATCAAGGCTCCTCAATTGAAGCGTCTGCAAGGCCTCTTCATCGAAGAACACTCTTTCTACATCTATTTGCCTTATTTCTGAGTTTGTTCTTCCTTATTTCGTCAAAGAGATTTGTGCATGAAGTTCTGTACAAATTTCTATGTACGAACCTGTCTTGAATCAAATCATTGCTAGAGGTTTTAATCTCTTTTGTTGTTTGATCTAGCTTTTGTACTATGAGCCGTCGAGCTCTGGTTTGTGAGTCGTCGCACTCACGGTGTGGGTTGAGCCGTCGTGCTCAATTTGGAGTCGTGATACTCTAGTTGTTGTTTGAGCCGTCGTGCTCAGTTTGGAGTCGTTGTGCTCCAGTGTGAGTTGTACTCAAGGTTTTGAGTAGTATGGCCTCACTGTGTGAGGGGTGGACGTAGGAGTCACTGGAGGTGATTTCCGAACCACCTAAAAATCCTCTGTGCAGTGGTTTGAATTGTGGTTTGCCTTTGAATTATGCTAGATGCATGCATAGGGATATCGCTCACACTACTAATTAATTTGCTCACACACACTAATCATACTTCAGATCAGTAAATTGTTTTGGTGAATTGATCTCTGATTCGAAGTAATTTTAAATTGCTTAAGCTTCCGCGTTAATTGGTGTTAGATCTATTCAACCCCCTTTCTAGATCTGATCCATCCACCCATCCGATCCTAACAATTGGTATCAGAGCAGATTAATGTTTGTTACTGATCTGATTTGATTGCTTCTGTTTGATATCTGTGTTAATTGCTTGAACTGTTTGCTTGATCTTTCACTATCTCTGTGTGCTTAATCGCTCTGATTCATACATTTGGTATTAGAGCAAGTTAACCACTCTAATTGTTAGATCTAATCCCTTGTTACATTGATTCATTGTGATTAGATCTAATAGTCTTTTGAGTTTTAATATAATGGCAAATCTCTTTAATTTGCATGAATTTCCTGTTACAATTTCAGAGAAATCACCAATCTCACTTTCATCAAGTCTTTCAAAGAAAGCACAAAGAAAAGGAGCAAAAGAAATTCACAAGCACTTAATGGCAAAGAAGGGCCTCAATGAATCCAGAAAATTAACAATTCAAAAGACTTTGGCTCTAACTGCACATTCCAAGAGCTCAGAGCATTCTGCATCCTCTCCAGAAAACGAAAGTTCAAATGGGTCTACAAGGACAATTAAATCAATTCCAGATCCATTCATGTATTCTAATTCTGATTCTGATGCAGATGAAAGCATGTCTCATGTTGAATTGATTGAATTCTGTGAAAAGATGTAAAATCTTAATGCAAAGTTGAACACTAAAATTAAGGATTTGAAAAAGACTTTAAAACATTGCCACAATGAAAGTGAAAAATTGAAAAATACACTTGAATTGCTCCAAAACAATGATAAAGATATTTTACAAGAAAATGAGAATTTGAAAGGTGAAGTTCAGAAACTAAATTCTGAAAAAGAAAGTTTGAAAGATAAAATCAAAATTTGTGAAAAAAAATTGTTCAAGTTTAAAGAAGATCATGATCAGTTGGAATTTGAAAATCTTGATTTGAAAGATGAAAATGAAAAATTGATTGATCTCAATGAAAACTTCAAATTTGATAATGATCAATTAAACAAACAGATTTCTAACATGGCTCATGATCATCAAATAAATGAAAGATGCAAACAACTTGTTGAATAAAATCATCATCTAAAAAGGAAGATTGAATGATTGTTCCATTACAAACCATTGGACAATGAATGTAGCAATTTGAGTAATAAAATTGCCGATTTGGAAAAACAAATTGCTTAATTTGAAAATGAAAAGAACAAGGTGAAAAATGGTTTGGATGTCATGCTAAATAAACTTCAAAATTCAGAAAAAAGAAGTTGTTGCATTAAAAGCTAAAAAACAGAAGCTTGGACATGAATTGAAAAATACTAAAAATACAAGTCTTGCTTCTGTGAGAGATAAGAAAAATGGAAATAAAATAAAATTAACATTTGTTAAAGCTGCTGTGAACAAGAACCTTGATATCTCTAATAAAAAACTTGTGAAAGTTCTTGTTCAGAAACAGACAGAGAAAAAGAAAAATGCTGATGTCAAGAAGAATTATCTACTTCCTCCATCAGTCCAAAGGGCTCCAAGGCAAGTTCAAAGTTCACATCATGCCAAGAGCCATCAAAAGGTACCTCCTTCTCCTCATTGTAAGCCTCCTCACATGAAAAGGAGATTCCAACAAATGCATACATGCCAAGGTAAGTACCAGGTAAGAAATGATCTCATTTGCTTTAATTGTAATAAACCTGGTCATCTTGCCAAACGTTGCTGGAATAGAAATCAAAATGTCAATAAACATGCCAAATTAGTCCAATGCTTCACATGTCATAAATTTGGGCATACTTCTAGGGAATGTTGGCATAGAATTGATAATTTTGTGCATGCTCCCATGTTTCATGTTAATGTACATAAGAATAAAGATCATGTTCATGCTGAAAACACTCAGAAATTCTATGTACATGAAAAAGGAACTGTTGCACAAAAGATCTCTTATGAATTCCATGTTAAAAATCTCAATAATAAAAATCTGAAAAATAGAAAACAAAATGTTCAGTATGTCAGTGGTGCATTCTATACCAATAGCTCTAAGATTAGAAACCAAGATTCCAGTGTTTCTATTCTTCAGAAAAATGCACCGAATATCAAATCCTTTTGGATTCAAAAATCATTGTTACAAATTCATGGAAGATCCTTAGGATCCAAAAAATTTTGGGTTCTAAAATGTGCTGCTTGAATGCTGAATGCAGGGATCCTTGTAGTCAATCTCAAAATGAAGACTTCATGACTAAGGCTACAAGGAAAGTAAGTGAAGAGAATGAAAGAAAATGAAAATCTTACCAGGTAAATACTTCTGAGAGATTCCCTGCTAAATAAAAACTGAAATCAATTGGGACTCTTATGCAAAGATCAATTGGTATATCAAATGGTGAACTGTGGAAGGACAAGTCATGCTTTTCTAGAAACTATCATTATGTGTGAGGAATTACCTCCGCCAAGTACCAATGATCTTCCTTGTGTAAGAGTCATTAATTTAAAAAAAAATATATGATTGTCATTGAAAAATGAGTGCTTGTTTATTTCATTTCTTCCATGATGATTTTAGCCTGAATTACTTGAAAAAATTTCACATCATTCACATGTAACTAAGAATCATGATTTTGTTGAAAACATTTCATGAAAAACATAGATGCATTGAGCAAGGCAAAAAAAAAAAAAAAAAAAATCTGGAACTAATTCTACTCATCGTTCTGTCAATGAAAGAAATGCATCTATACCAAAAATAAAATCATTTTGAATTCAGAATCTTTATTGCACTCTAACATTGACTTCATTGCAGGACCCAAGCAAGTGTGGGTGCCAAAACCAACTTGATCAGCAAGCTGAGGAGTCTTGCAGCCATACCTTGTAAATGGATTCAAGATATTGGTTGTACAAGGCAAGAAATGATTGAAGAACACATGTAAAATCTTTGAAAAGCAATTGAAGTCCTTTCAGGTTGGAATCATGTTTGTGTTATCAAATGATGAATTGCCTGAATTGAAATGAATGTTTAATTTTATCTGAAAAATGAGAAATATGTTTCAATGGTACTCCCAACAATGAACTTTGTGTCATAACAATTGGAATCATGTTTGTGTTATCATGCTTGCTTAACTGTGCCCATGATTCTGTGTGCATATCAACTACTTTGACTTTTTGGTATATCAAATGATGAAATGTGGAAAAACAAGTTATGCTTGTTTGGAAGCTATCATTATGCATGAGTAAAATACTCCGTCAAGTACCAGTAGTCATATTATGTTTAAAGCTAAATGTATGCATAATCATGTGTGAAGTGCTTGCTAGTTTTTTCATTCCATGCATATATTAAGGGGGAGTAAATTTGAAAAAGTGCAAAAATGTTCTTGAAAAATGCAATGAATTTCATGCTAAAACTGAAGAATAATTGACCTTTTGTAGTAACTATGTGGTATATCAAATAGTGAAATGTGAAAGGACAAGTTAGGCTTGTCTGGAAACTATCATTATGCGTGAGAAAAATTCTCCGTCAAGTATCAGTAGTCTTTTCCTGCATAAAGGTCATCAAGAAAAATTGAAATTTTCAAAAACCTTATTTTAAGTCTTTGAAACTTTTCTCCTTCAATAAATTACATGTTAATGTATGCTTGATCATGTTCATATTCTTTCTGTGCAAACTACTTTGAATGAACATATATGAATTACTTAAATGATCATTTCATATCATGCATATCTTATGGAGAAATGAGTCAATAGAATCTTTGAGTGAAATGCTAGAGAAATATTCCTTAATATCTGATTCATCATCAACTCCCATTCAGTGTGTTGACAAATCTCTCTTGCAAATAAATTCCTCACTCTCACATTGCATTGACACTCTTGGTATATCAAATGGTGATTTGAAGAAAGACAAGTCAGGCTTGTCTGGACACTTTCACTATGCGTGAGTATATTTCTCCACCAAGTATCAAGAGTCTTGTATGCAATTGTTGAGGGGGAGTCATTGTCTTTCAATAAAAACATTCATGTTCATTCTGCCTTCTCTTCATTCCATTCCTATTCCTCCTATAATCCTCATGTTCATCTTGTGAGGGGGAGTTACATGAAACGGGGAAGTCATTGTTACATTCCTTGACCTTACTTGTCTATTTTGAACCCCAAACTCATCAGAATTTTTGAGTCCTTGTACTATTTTCTTATGAGAGAATTAAAACATTGAAACTAAAATCATTGTGCATTTAGTTTAATTTCAAAGATTCAGTATCATTTCAAGGTCATGCTCATGCAATCTTAATACTGAATGTCTTTAAAATGACTTGCAAAACACTTGTAGGCACATGAGTGGCTTTAATATTTCACATGTGTATGTTTAAGCTTTATTATTACCACATGTTAAGAATAATTTTTCTAAATTCGTAGTCATGACTTTTCTGGTCAAAGCAAACATATTCCTGCAAAACATCAAAAGAAAAATGATCAATCTGGAAAGATACAAACAGAGCAATGGAAATTCTTGAACCACTGAGTAACCGGGCCATTTCACCTAAAAAGTGATTTGTTTCGCGTCAAAAAGTGGAAATAAAAGTTTTCAACTCTGTATAAGATAATGAAAGTTAAACCACTGAGTAATCAGGAGGTCTTGCATCTGATCAATGTGATCTCTTGCACTGAAAATTGAGATTTAACTAATTTATTCTTGTATTCTTTCTCGGTTCAAAATGAAAACAAATCAAGACAGGGTAGAAAAGCTTAAGACCTTAATAAAGTTCATGTTTTTCTGAGTTTAGACCTATTATTCAACATTGTGTTAAACTTAAAGCTCCTAACATCCTTGTTAAATACTTCTGCTCACACATCTAGGTCACTTTATTTCACATTTGCATCATTATTTTAACCACATTCAGCTCATTATAATTTTCTATTCTTTGTGTTGAGTGTGTCTTTGTGATTAAACTTTGTTGCACAATAACAAAAACACAATAATGTCTCTCATATGTCAATATCACTTTGTCTCATTTATTTTGATTATTTCTGAATATTCCTTTCCCACATTTCATCTCTTGGTCTCCAACCATCTTTATTTCTCTCTCTTGTATATCTTTTTGAAGCTGTCAAAAAGGGGGAGAAAGATCTCTAGTGGAAGAAAGTTCAAAGGGGAGAAAGTTATTTAAAGGAGAAAGGTCTCTGGGGGAGAAAGGTCAAAGGGTGTATATGGTTAAAGGGGGAGTTATTATAGTCAAGGGAGTCAAGATATTGGGAGATTGTGCATATGTTTTGTCATCATCAAAAAGGGGGAGATTGTTGGGTTGAGTGTGTTTTGCAATTTTCTAAAGTTGTATTTTAATGATGACCAATGAACATCACTCATACTTTGATTTTGATGATGACATATCATTATTTTAATGATGACATGTTGTGATTTTAATGATGACATGTTGTGATTTTAATGATGACATGTTGTGATTTTAATGATGACATATTGTGATTTTGATGATGATATGTTGAACATGTTATACATTTTATACATATCACAATAATGCTTAAACAACATATTTTTGATGTTTAATATCTCATATTTTAATAATAATATCTTGTACTAATGGCTTATGTGTTAAATTTTCAGGTTCACACATTTTTGTCTTGGTAGTGTCGACACTAGTTCAAGTCAGGTCAACACTAGACCCAGTTTCCAGCAGATCAGTTTGCCTGACTGGGACAGCAGGCCGACAATAGATCAAAGCAGGTTGCCACTAGATCAAAGTAGGTCGACACTAGATCAAGTCAGGCCGACAGCAGATCAAAGCAAGTCGACACTAGATCATGGCAGGTCGACACTAGACCCAGTTTCCAGCAGATCAGTTTGCCTGACTGGGACAGCAGGTCGACACTAGATTAGGGTAGGTCGACACACTCCGGCTAAAACTCAAAAACGTGAATTTCTCTGTACACGTGGTTGCTTGGGATTTAGGGGATTTAACTTAGGTTTCCGTGCCCATGCACCCCAAAGCACTTTATGGACATATGGGGCTATAAATACCCATGTTCCTTGTACCCCAAAGGCAGGAGAGCCCATACACTTCCAAAAGAAGCCTTTTGGCGGCCAAAGGGGGTTTTCCAGATCTGTCTCCATCTCTAGAAGCTGCAAGCCATCCTTTCAAGAGGAAGGACAAGGGAATCAAGGGGAATCCCTGGAGAGAAGGTTGCTGTGCAAGGCAAGGGAGCAGATCCAACTGAAGAGGGTCAGGAGAAGAAGGATTTCTGGCATTTCAGATGCCATCAAAGCAGAGCATCGCCAATTGAGGGGAATCTCCATCGATTTCCATCAAGGCTCCTCAATTGAAGCGTCTGCAAGGCCTCTTCATCGAAGAATACTCTTTCTACATCTATTTGCCTTATTTCTGAGTTTGTTCTTCCTTATTTCGTCAATGAGATTTGTGCATGAAGTTCTGTACAAATTTCTATGTACAAAACTGTCTTGAATCAGATCATTGCTAGAGGATCTGATCTCTTTTGTTGTTTGATCTAGCTTTTGTACTGTGAGCCGTCGAGCTCTAGTTTGTGAGTCGTCGCACTCACGGTGTGGGTTGAGCCGTCGTGCTCAATTTGGAGTCGTCGTACTCTGGTTGTTGTTTGAGCCGTCGTGCTCCAATGTGAGTTGTACTCAAGGTTTTGAGTAGTGTGGCCTAACTATGTGAGGGGTGGACGTAGGAGTCACTGGAGGTGATTTCCGAACCACCTAAAAATCCTTTGTGCAATGGTTTGATTTGTGGTTTGCCTTTGAATTATGCTAGATGCATGCATAGGGATTTCGCTCACACTACTAATTAATTTGCTCACACACACTAATCATACTTTAGATCAGTAAATTGTTTGGGTGAATTGATCTCTGATTCGAAGTAATTTTAAATTGCTTAAGCTTCCGCGTTAATTGGTGTTAGATCTATTCAACCCCCCCATCTAGATCTGATCCATCCACCCATCCGATCCTAACACGTCTGTATAACACTTCTCCAATAATGGCATATTTTAGCGCCGCTCTATGGATGGCTCGTCTATCCTCAGCTTCGGCCTCTTATGGGAAGGTACCATCTTTGCAATATTGCTCAATTTCGTGGTACCATGGCCTTTCTTCCTCCATCATTTCTCCTAGTTCCACAAGCATTATCTCCTTTGCTTCTTTTCTCTCTGCCTTCAAAACTAAATAACTCCTGAGGTTAATGAACCAAGGGTCCTGAGTGGAGGGTGCTTCTAAGCTCTGGACGGTGATTGTCTCAGCACTACGGCTGAGAGGGAAGGGGAGAGACGAGGCCAGGGATGCCAGAGCATCAGCCAGGATATTTTGAGAGCAAGGGGTATGAATGTAGATGAGCATGCGGAACTGCTTGGCTAGGAGCGTGACCAGATCTTGATAAGGCTTGAGCTTGGGGTCACGAGTGCGGTAGGTAGAAAGGACCTGCCGAAGGACAAGCTGAGAGTCTCCTATGATCTTGAGATGACGCGCGCCTAATAAATAGGCAAGCTTAAGACCAGCTAGGAGAGCCTCATACTCGGAGACATTGTTGGTGGCAGGGAACTGGAGTTGATAAGCAAGTGGAATGGTGATCTCTTCTGGGGTGAGCAGAACAGCACCTATGCCCCGTCCCCTAGAATTGAGAGCTCCATCAAAATGGAGTGACCAGAAGGGATCGCGAGAAATAAGTGACAGGCTTTCATTGGGGAAATCCTCTTGAACCGTGTCACTGTGAGGAAGAGGAAGGTCAGCAAGGTGCTCAGCAATGGCATACTAGCATGCCAATCTGTTAGCGAGGACTGGTTTCTCCAGGAGATACCTAATAGGGTCCATCCTAGAAATCAAACTCACCTTATGAGCTAGAAAATAGTGCTTCAATTTCTGCACTACCCACACTAGCGCTGCACAGGTTTTCTCCATTATGGTGAGTTTGAGTTTAGAAGGATTGAAAAGCCTAGATAGGTAATAGACTGCCCTTTCTTTGCCAGATTCGTCATGTTGTGCAAGGACAGCTCCTAGGGAGTCCTCAATTGTCGACAAATATAGGATCAAGGGTTTCCCAAGGATAGGCGCCTGCAGCACGGGTGGATTCATGAGATAACTCTTGAGTTCATCAAAGGCCTCTTGGCACTTGGTATTCCATTCGAACTTAGCTCCTCCTTTTAACAGTTCATAGAAAAGGCGGCATCTTTGAGAATGTTGAGATATGAATCTCCTTATAAACTGTAACTGACCAATCAAACCTCGAAGCTCAGATATGTTCTTAGGAGGAGGCATCTCATTTATGGCTTTGGCCTTATGTGGGTCTATCTGAATCCCGCGTTTGCTGACTATAAAACCTAACAGTTTGCCTAAAGAAACCCCAAACATGCACTTCTTCGGATTCATCTTCAATTGATATTCTTGTGCGCGACGAAACACCTTGGCAAGTACAGAGGAGTGTTCCCTTCGGGTCCGAGACTTCACCACAATATCGTCCACGTAAACCTCGACATCAATATGTATCATATCGTGGAGGATAGCTAACATTGCCCTTTGATAAGTGGCGCCGGCATTCTTCAATCCAAACGGCATGACCACATAGCAATAAGTTTCCCAGGGTGTGGTGAAGGATGTTTTCTCTTGGTCCTCCGGGGCTAGACGAATCTGATTATAACCTGAGTACCCATCCATGAATGATAAAGTTTCATACCCCGCGATTTTATCAATTAACACATCCAAGTGAGGTAAGGGGAAGTCGTCCTTTGGACATGCCCTATTCAGGTCCCGGAAGTCTATGCAAATTCGCACCCTTCTGTCTTTCTTCATCACCGGGACTATATTGGCCACCCACAGTGGATAGAGGACTACACGGATGAATTTAGCCTTGTGTAGCTTATCAATATCCTCTTTCATCTTCAAAGCAATGTGGGGGAGGTATCGTCTCAATTTTTGCTTAACAACAACTGCCCCTAGCTTCAAGATCAGCCTATGTTCTACTAACTCGGGGTCAATGCCGGGCATGTCATCATAAGACCAGGTGAAAGAATCCTTGAACTTGCTTAACATTTCTATGAGTGCCTCTTCTTCTTCAGGAGGGAGACCAGAGTCTGGGGTCTTCTTCCATTCCAACATTTACTTCCTTGGTGGGTTCGTCCACTGTGAGGTGGGTTTATCAAATCTCTTCATATCACTCGCATACATCTCGGCAGCGTCCTCTATTTCACAGTCCTCTTCACCCACAGGGTCATTCTCAGCTAAGATCTCGTAAACTCCAAATCCATCGTCTAGCCCATCTTCTTTGCGTAGATCTTCTAAGTTCAGAACTACCGCTTCCTGGACAAATTCTCCGACAGTTAGCAAAGCTCCACACCTCTGCACCAGATCTTGCAGATACCTATGAGGTATGCCACTACCCTTCTTCTTCCTAGACGGGGACGGGGACTTGATAGATCCTACCCCTGAATCTAAACTAGGTTTGATATTTACAGAAGGCTCTGGAGAAGTGTCTAGAGGTTTATTGAAATGGAAAGGAACAGGTGTGGCGGGGCCGCGGAAACTCTCCGATGGGTCTGGAGGAAGAGGCGGGCCACCCGAACTCAGGGTGCCTGTAGCAGAGTCGGGGTGCAAGGGAACAGAAGGCCCCTCACCCAAATCACCCAGAGTGACCATGGCGGTCAGTGGGTGATGACCGCAGCTTGGGTAGAAGGAGAAAGGCGGGGACCGCCGCTGAGGGAGAAAAAAAACCGGGGTGACGGGGATTGCCGGCTGAAAGCAGGAAGGCGAGGGGACGGGGATCGCCGTCCAAAAAAGAAGCGGTGACGGGGATCGCTGTCGAGAGTAGGAAGGTGAGGGGAAAGGGATCTCCGTCCGAAAATCAAGAGGTGACGGGGATCGCCATCAAGAGTAGGAAGGCGAGGGGACGGGGATCGCCGTCCGAAAATCAAGAGGTGACGGGGATCGCCGTCGACAGCAGGAAGGCGAGGGGACGGGGATCGCCGGCTGAGGATGGGGATTGCAGCGGGAGATTGATGTTTGAAAGGAGAAGAACGGGTATTGCCGTCCGATGAAAGGGAAAGGGGAAAGGCGGGGATTGCCGCCTGATGAGAAGGGAAGGGGAAAGATGGGAAACGGGGAAGAGAGGAGGCATTTTTTTTTCTTAACTAAGAAAGGAAATTAACCATCCTAAGAGCGAAGGCATCGGGAGAAGGATAGAACCGAGCCATTAAAAGAAATGGTGAAAGAGGATGTAGAGGAGGTTAACGCTTCGAGAGCATCGGGAGAGAACTGGAGAATGATGGGAGGGGAAAAAGGATGGAGGTGAGTTTATAAACAAAGATGGAAGACACAAAATGATTGAAAGGCTGGGAATATTCTGGCCAGAGCTCCGTTGTTGGGTTGATGAGGTTCATGGTTTCAAACTTTTCACCAAGTCCAAGCAACTGTCGCCTGACGGTGATTGCTGATGCTGATTCTATCACTGCTGGCAGCTGTGCCACACTGTCCTCGACGAATAAATGACTAACTGATGAAACAAGGTCTTCAAGGCCCTACTCTTCTGCTTCTGCCTCTGAGGGGGTGTTGTTGTTTTCTTTAAATAAGGAACTTACTGCAGAGATTAAGTCTTCAGGATCTGATTCTTCTGCCTTTGTCTCTGGCTTCTTCTTCTTGCTGGGCCACTAGGCCTCTAGGATTTGATATGCTGACCTTGGTTCCTCTTACACTGTGATGTTATATCTGGGCTGTATAGGTCCTCTGACGAAGTGGTCATATAATGTCCAAGTAAGAGGCCCATGGTCTGACTGCGAAGCAGATGAGAGTGCGGCCCATTCTGTGTATCCTAGGCCATGCTTTGTAAATTTCTTCGTGCTAGAAACGACCTTGGTTCTCCCTTGAAGATGGGCTCCCAAACCTTTTCCTGTCTGATAGCCAATCCAGAACATGATATCCCAGCCTTTGGTATTTGCTAACGTATCCTTCCCAATGGCTTCCAGTGATGGAGACACAATCGGGCGATTAGAGGAGAAAGTGTAAGCCAATGGATAATTTATGTCAAGCACCGAAATGACAGGCTTATTGGATGGCCAGACTAACGGCATGATCCTTTCTAAAGCCTCCACAGTGTGGGTAGTTGCTGCACTCTTGACTTTGACTATACGCCCTTGAAACGGGAACTTCAAACATTGATGGGTTGTATAGGGGACTGCCCCTAATGCTTCAATCCATGGTCGGCCTAGGATGGCCTTAAAAGTGGGATCAATATCTAGCACATAGAAGTCCACTGTCATGATGAGTGGGCCCAATTCGGCTTGTAAAGAAATGACGTCGTGGCAAGCCCGTCGGGAATTGTCATATGCGGCTATAGTTGTAGGAGTAGGCTGTAGTCAGCGTTCGGGGACGTTGCAAGCTCTCAAAGTGCTCAAGGGACACACATTAATGGAAGCCCCTGTATCGACCAATGCGGCATCAATGGCCACTTTATTTATAGTCAGAGTCACACACAGGGGCATTCTTCTGGCCTCTGGAGGAGCTAACTCACCATCAGAAAAGGTAATTGTTGGTCCTCTGTTCACGATAGAGAGTATGGAAGGCAGATTGTCAGGGTTCATATCTTCACTGACCATGACCCTTTGTAGAAAGGTCCTCAGGGCATCTTGGTGGGTTTGTGACCTCTTGATCAGCTCAAGGATGGAGATTTTTGCCGGAGTCTGATCCAAGTGCTTCAGAATGTCATATTGAGTTCCCGGAACTGGATCTATCTCCTCGGTATCTTGGTGCTGCTGCTGACAATGGGAGGGTTGGGTTTGCTGACCTGACATAGGTACGGATGCATTTAGGTACATCCGGTGAAACATACGCCCACTCCGCAGGGCGAGGTTATGGTGGAGTGGAGGGGGAGTGGTGTCAAGAACAGAAGGGTTGGGTAATAGTGGCGCTGGCATAGGGGAGAATGGGATGCTAATAGGCGAAGGGACAACGGGTGTTATGACGGGGGAGCTGTAGAGCGGCGAGGTGAGGGTGGCCATGGTGGGTGTGGTGGATGTAGGTATGATGGGAGCATGTGTGGTATGGGAAATGGCCAAAAGCTGGCCCACTTCGTGCTCATCGTCGAAGGCCCATGCGGCTTCTGGTGGTGGGTGATGGATGACTGGGTTAACTTGAGCGGGTAGAGGAGGTGGTGGAGCAGGTTGTGGGTTTGGAGCGGGCTGATGTTGAGGCATGGGATTACAGATTATGCCAAGGTCATTTTCCGATTTCTGGGGTTGCTGTTGTTGTTGCTGGAATTGTTGCTAGAAAGGCTGCTGGAATTGTTGTTGTTTTTGTTGTTGTTGTTGTGGCTGCTGTCGCCTCTGCTGCTGTTGCTGCTGCCTTTGACCCTGCTGGTCCCTTAGTGTTTGGATCAACCTCTTCATCTCCGCCCAATCAATCTGATTCTATTCATGAAGATCATATATAATGTCCCAAAATTGGAAGCAGTCCGACACATTGTGGCCCGGGTGGCGATGGTACACACAGTACTTCGTCTGGTCCGCTGCCATGTTCCAATTCAGTTTCTCAGGAGGGAGTCTAAGGGCATTGAGAGACATAAGGGCTGCAAAGATGTCGGCCAAGGTCTCTGGAAGAGGAGGGTACTGAGCTCTCTTGGGCCCATTGGGCTTTCTGGGGGCAAAACCATTTTGGGGTGGAGGGACTTGGTTGTACTGACGCTGGTCTTGCTGGGAGTTCTGACCCTGAGGAGGAGGCTGTCTATTGTTGTTCCATGGTTGTTGGGGCTGCTGAGTATCGGGAGACCTACCCACTGGGTCTTGGGGGTTATTCATTGCACCTACTTGTTCATTAGTTTGGACTCCCTCGGTGACTTGGCCCTGAGGCTTCTTAGGGTAATGAGACTTGGGGATCTCAAACATAGAATGGATAGGTGAGTCCTTAAGTTGTGTCTGGATGAAGCGGGCTCGACCATACAACTGGTGCATGGTGGTGATGTCATTCATAGCTAGGATAGCCCGGTAAGTAGGGGTGGCATTTGAGATCAGAAGCTTAATCTTTTCTTCCTCAGGCATTGGGCAGTGGACTTTTGCAGCGAGGGAACGCCATCTTTCGGCATATACTAAAAATTCCTCGTCATATTTCATTTTCTCGGCTACCAAATCAATAAAAGAATATTCGGGTCCCACCCGATCTTGGAACTACTGCAAGAATCTTTCTTGAATGATATGAAAATCTTCGGCTTCCTCGGGAGGCAGGGAATAAAACCATTCAAGGGCCATACCATCCAATGATTTACTGAACAAGTACACCATGAGGTGGCCGTCATACTTGTGTGGTGCTGATTCATACACAAAATCTTTTAAATGCACGTAAGGGTCACCTACCTCAGAATATCACCGATAGACAAGGAGTTCTGATTAGGGTGGAAGCCGGAGATGTTGGAAGGATGGGAGGGGGATGTCAGCGACCATCCGCGGATCTATTTGTCTCCTGAGGTCATGGAGCTCCCTCTTCATGGTCACCCACTCCGTAAGGAAATCGGAGGGAGGCGTGACATGATGAGCAGGAATAAGGGAGCGGGGTTGCTTAAAAGAATAGGACCTCTTGTGGGGCAGGGGGGGCAAGTTCGGCCGTATAGAATGAGAAGGTTGGAGGGGATCTGGGCCGGACCTCTCGTATAGGAAGGTAGCTAGGGTCAGAGAAATGGATAGCTCTAGGACGGAGGGGTGCAGAGTCTGCCACGGCGGAGGGTATGTGTGGTGCTGAAGTGACAGGGACAGAGGAAGTCGCATGTTGGACTGAATTGTGAGTGGGTGGAGATAGGGGTCGCTTGCCTTTGGCAGCAACCAGAAATTCATGGACTTGGTCCGGAGTTAGAAGCGGAAGAAGCTGACTGAGTTGGGAGTGGGGGTCATCTCCCCCGGGAGGAGAAGGAGGACGGGATTGACTCCCAATGACGAGAGGAGGTTGGATGTGCCCGGGGAGAACGACCGTAGAAGGTTGGGCCACATCCTCGAGAAGCCCAATGGGCAGGACATCGTCGGCAAGAACCCGAAATTGGTCCATGTCGAACAAAGGATTGTAATATAATACAAAAGACGGAGGAGACTGACTCGATCTACCTAGACAATGACGCATGCACCGCCCCTAAATAATTTAGGGGAGATGACACAGACCAACCAAACCTAGACTCTATCACAACATGAAGGGACTGTGAGATGAGAAGGGAAATACCAAAAGCATTCAAGTTATTATGATTATCGCCCAAATTTTAAGATTCACACTTGACTTTTTAAATGAATAAGTTAATAGAAAGTCACTTGGTCAAGTGGGGTGGGCCCTAATAGGTGTGAACTCAAGTCCTCCGGTGTAGCTAGGGATGGCACACACTGACAGTGGGGGTGGCTCAAACTAGGGGTGCAACGGGTACAACCCTGCCCGGCGAGCCGTAACGTGCGTACGGTCACGGGGACTTACGGAGTCCTCGGAAGGTGGCCCGAGTCAAACCCACGAGTGCTCGCAGGTGAGAGGCTCACTCAACCAGGGGGCAACCTACACAATGGGATGAGTAGTGTTGCATAGGCCTAAGTGCCCAGATGTATGCAAGCTAACCAATGACCAAACAGGGCGACTAACAGGTCTCGGGTAAAGTCGCGGTGATCAGGTAGACCGCGATCTTATCGCGACAGGACGACCTGCCGCGATACCAACAGAGTCCCGAGAACAGTAGTCATTCACAAATACAAGGTACATAGACTAACCTAACACATGATAGAAACATGGAACAACCAGATTAACCTAGTAGAAACCATGAATCACCCAGAAGCCGGCACATGGATCAAACATTAACAAACAATGCGTACCTATAGACGCAATGTTCCCCCACGGCGCGACCGAGTAGCGGCCCACACGATCCACCGCGACAGAGCCCGAAAACTTACAATAGAAGGAAAAGGAGAAACTCGAACCCTAGCAGGATTCTAACACCCAGAAACACGAGCACACATGGCGAAAGACATGGAAGAGACATACATGAATCCATAGAAGTTAGGCGAAGGCAAACAAAACAGGAGAACCATTGACCTGCTGTAGCGTCCTCTCTTAAGGACGCGGTCTTGTCGCGTCTGCGCGCTATGCCGCTACTCCAACAGAGAACAAAAAACGCAGAAAAAAAAAATAACAACAACCTAACAAGGCTCTATGAAGACATTAAAACAGAGAAACATAGCAAGCAACCAATCTTGTAACACCCCAGAATTTTTATTTATTGAAAAACCAGGTGTAATAAAGTTATTAGACTTAAGCAATAGTCATAAATTGAAAAAAATAATATTTGTGTATAATTAGTGGTAACAAACGTTACCCCAGTGTCGTACAATGAAGTGCGCGCTTCCACAGGGCGACACCGAAAAATGACAATGAAATAAAAATCTGAGAACACTATAATTTCCAAAAAAAATGTGGAGGAGTCAGAAATGTAATTATCTGAATTTTTCGACGTGCGGATTTTGAGATTAAGTCGATGCAACTATTTTTCGGGTGATTTTTCACCTAGTGTAAAATAAAATAAAAAAATTAAATAAAAATCATCATAACTTGTAAAACCATCACATTAGGTTATGGTTGAAATTTGAACTCAAACGGACACCATTTGGATATGTTTGCATAGTGATCATTGGACCAGTTGAATTATGGGTCAATTACGGTAAGCCATTTTTTGGGATTTTCTGATGGGTTACGTGGAAGGCCCTTAAAGAGCCACCACACTTGGGAATGGCTATGATTATTACTGCATGCGTGTAGCCATGGTAACTTTGCATGGACTACGTGTTAAAACATGGGTTAAAGAACTTCTTACCATGCCACGTTAAACACCAACGTTTTGTGTGCATGGAGATCTCTGGGCTTATAAATACACCCCAAGAACCTTCGTAGCTATGTTTCTGAACATTCTACTGTTATCCTGCTACTATTGTTAAACTTCTGGGAGCACCAAACTCCACAGCTGGAGTAGCCGAAGCTTTTCTTCTTTGTATTGTTCTTGTTCAAGCTACGTTTGGAGCCATGCTAGAATTGCTTCTGCTTCCTGCGTGAGTGGTTGCAGTTGGAGTTGTTGTTGTGCATTGTCACAACTTCAAACTGTCAAGATAATCAAGTGTGCTTCTTATTTCTGTGAACCTTCTCACCAAAGAGAAACTTATTCTCTTTAGAAAGGTAGGATTCAATTCTTTATTCTTTCTCTCATTCTTGGATTACTAGTTGAAGTGATTCGTACCTTGTATCTATTACTCTGTAATTCTGAGAATATGTTCATGATGGAACTATATTCTCCAACATGTTTTAGTTAGTTTTAATCCATGAGAGTTCGTAGATTGTTCCTTCCTTTCTTAACTTGATCCAAAAATCTAGAGTTTTATCAGTACTCTTGATTAATGTAGACAGAACCAAGATGGTTCTTTCTTGCTGAGAAATTGATTTATTGAAAGGTCATGGAGGTCTTAAGTGTATGAACTTGACAAGTGTTTAGTGAAAAAGAGAAGAGAGTTTAAGAGAAAGACTTTCCAATCCATTTTCCTTGAACTCTCCTTTCAGTTTGTCTTCTTAAAAGATCAACCATATGAACACATTACATATTTTATCTTTTGCTTCTTGCCATGTTAGCTTCATGTTTGAGGCTAAGATCATACTTGGACCAAGTCTTAATCATGTTAGGAATGATAGAAGAGCTTGGTAGTACAATTTCTAGTTGGATTTAATCAATTTTTTGAGGCCTACATAGCACCTGTCGACAGCTCTGCATCCACCTGTCGACAGGGCCCTTTGTCCAGAGCCCAGAAAATGTAACCAGGCATGGGTTGTCGACAACCACCCCTCTGTTGTCGACAACCACTGTCAGGCTGAGACTGGGAAAGCTTTGGCTATCGACAACCACCTCTTTGTTGTCGACAGCCCAATGTCAGGCGGAGAATCATCCTCCGGAAAGCTATGGTTGTTGACAACCACCCCCCTGGTTGTCAACAACCACTGTCAGTTCCAAATTTTTTGGCACCTACCTTGAACCATTTCTTGACCCGAATTATACCCAATTGTCCTAACCAAATGCCTACTCTTTCTTAGATGTTTCTACCACCTAAACCTCTACTAAAAACTCATCAAGTTTCTTTTCTCTTTGTCATGAATCATCTCCAAATTTCTGAACATAATTGACCTTGTGAGACATCACTTCTTGTAATCAATGAAGGAATAGAGTTCCTTAATTCTTGTGGTGTGATTCATGAGTGAATCCTTGTATACCTTGATTCATTACAAGGATAAGTGTGTGATGATGACACTTTGTGAGTCTTGGAACTCATTCGAGAAAAATGCCTGGCAAATAAGGGTTGGTTCAGTCCTAGGGAGAGCACCTGAATTCATTAGTGGCCGCGCGGGGGCGATAAGGACGTCGTGGATGTTGGCATGTATCAATTCGTGCTTGATTGGTCATCATGTCATGCTAGTGTGTATGATATTGTATTTGTTATGAACTCAAGTATCATCCTGAACTGTCTGAATCCTTTTAGAAAATTTGAATCCTACTGGGCTAGTTAGCTCATTCAATTCAATATTTCAGGTGAACAAGATGGAGGTACTGCTTAAGGGGGATTTGAGTGTTGAGAGGACCACTTTATATCAAGAAGTGCTATGCAGTTAGCTTTTGTTTTCTTTGTGGTTATAAGTGAGAATGTAATAAGGTTACAATTACTTTTGTTTGATCCTCATTCAGACTAAAATGAGGAGTATCATGTAATAATTTCCGCAAACTTAGTTGGTATGAATGAACTGTGTGTTACTCGTCGTGCATAAAATCTGTCATATTCGGTAAATGTAGTTTTGATAGAACGTGACAGATTAATTGGTATCAGAGCCTTAGTACGATAACCTAGGGATAACCAGTGAGTTGGGGTAGAAATATGGGATTAGTTAGCATGATTTTTCTGATCATGTAAATGCTTAACATGTTAATTATTTCGGAATGGACATGAGTGCTCAACAAAGGTTGGTAGCAGCCATGGAAATGCTACGTCAGGACCTAGAACTATATGCTCAAGCACAGAGAGAAACCCACGTACAGATCAAAGAGGAAGTATTAAATCTGACGGCAGGCGCTTTCTTGGCGGGAATCCCACGTTTCCACACGTTTCATTGGATATTATGAACCAGATCATGAACGATGAATGGTCTGAAGCTGGGGCAAGAGATGCTGCTCCATCAGATCGAGGGTATTTGGAGAGATGACCAATGCCGTGAGGGGTGCTCCATATTATTTGTGAAGAAAAAGATGGATCTATGCGATTATGCATAGATTAACCGACAGTTGAATCAATTAACTATAAAAAACAAGTACCCACTCCCAAGAATTGATGATCTATTTGATCAACTGTTTGGAGCTCATTATTTTTCCAAGATCGACTTAAGGTCCAGATACCATCAACTCAAAATTCAGGAGCAGGATATTCATAAAACAGCTTTTAGAATACGGTATGGGCACTATGAATTTGTAGTGATGCCATTTGGATTGACAAATGCACCTGCTGCATTTATGCGCTTGATGAATGACGTGTTCAGATCTTATTTAGATCAATTTGTGGTTGTATTTATAGATGACATATTGATCTACTCCAAGAGTATAAAGAGCATAAAGAGCATTTACGGATTACCTTGCAATTATTACGAGATCACAAATTATATGCGAAGTTTAGTAAATGTGAATTTTGGTTAAAGCAAGTAATGTTTTTAGGAAACATTATTTCTGAGAAAGGTTTATCAGTGGACTCTTCAAAAGTAGAAACCATACAGAAATGGAAGCAGCCAAAGAACCTCACTGAAGTTAGAAGCTTTTTGGGTATGGCTACTTATTACCGGCGGTTTGTCCAGAATTTTTCTAGAATTGCCTCGCCTCTTACACAATTGACCAAAAAGGGACTGCGTTTGTATGGAGTGAGAATTGTGAACAAGCATTTCAATTATTAAAGAATGTTTATCACCTGCACCAATCTTAGCTTTATCAATAGAAGGAAAATTATTTGAAGTTTATACTGATGCTTCAAGTATTGGACTAGGATGTGTATTGATGCAAGATGGACGAGTCATTGTGTATGCATCAAGGCAATTGAAGATTCATGAGAAAAATTATCCAGTGCATGACTTGGAGTTAGCCGCCGTAGTTTTTGCTCTTAAACTTTGGAGACATTACCTATATGACAATTAATTTATAGTTTATTCTGATCATAAGAGCCTTAAGTATTTATTTTCACAAAAAGAATTGAATATGAGACAAAGAAGGTGGATGGAGTATATCAAAGATTATGATTTCAAAATTGAATACCATCCAGGGAAAGACAATACTGTGGCTGATGCACTCAGCAGAAATCCTATAGCCAAAATATGCCACCTACAAGTAAGGGAGTGGAAATTGTTAGAGGAATTCTCCACATTGAGCTTAAAAGTGGAATCACAAAAAGGAAAGATTGTTATTAATAACTTGACAGTTCAGTCAGAATTATTGAGGAAAATTAAAGAACAACAAGACAATGACCCTGTGTTGACAGAAATCAGGGAAAATTTGATCTCTAAACCTGATTTTAATGAAGATTCCCAAGGAAATCTTCGATTCCGAAAAAGGTTATGTGTGCCGGATGATTATGAGATCAAAAGGCAAATTCTAGAAGAAGCTCACCAGTCATATTATACCATTCATCCTAGAGCTGTTAAGATGTATCAAGATTTAAAGAAACATTTTTGGTGGTGCAATATGAAGAAGAATATTGTAAATTTCATAGCGAGATGCTTAACATGTCAGAAAATCAAAGCCGAGCATTAGAAACCAGCAGGAAAATTAAAACCACTTGAGGTGCCAGAGTGGAAATGGGACAGTATCGGTATGGATTTTATTGTGGGATTACCTAGAACTCGAAGTGGGTTTGACGCTATTTAGGTAATCATTGACCGACTTACCAAATCAGCTCATTTCTTAGCAATCAAGACAAGATGGTCAGTGAGTGTCTTAGCCGCACTTTATATGAAAGAAATTGTCTAATTACATGGAATTCCAAGGAATATAGTTTCAGATAGAGATGCCAGATTTACCTCACATTTCTGGAGGGAATTACAAGATGCATTGGGAACTAAATTGAAATTTAGTACGGCATTTCATCCTTAGACTGACGGACAAACAGAACGGGTGAATCAGATTATCGAAGATATGTGCCGAGCTTGTATATTAGAGTTTAGAAATGACTGGAACACTCACTTAGCAATCATGGAATTTGCATACAATAATAGTTATCAGTCTACAATACATATGGCACCATTTGAAGCTTTGTACGGTCGGCAATGTAGATCACCATTATGTTGGGTGGACTGAAAGAATCGCATATTCTTGGACCTGAAATGATCCAAGAGACCACAGAAATTATCAAGTTTTGGTGCGAGATAGAATGAAGGCTGCTCAAGACCGACAGAAAAGCTATGCTGATCGTCGAAGAAGAGAATTGGAATTTCAGGAAGGCGAACATGTATTCCTTAAAGTATCTCCTCAACGTGGAATTAGAAGATTCGGAATTAAAGGAAAATTGAGTCCAAGGTACAATGGACCATTTGAGATTTTGAAAAGGATTGGAGAAGTGACGTATCAATTAGCACTTCCGCCACAGTTGTCTAATGTACATGATATTTTCCATGTATTGATGCTAAGGAAATATGTTTATGACCCGGAACACATTATTGAATATCAAGATCTGGAAATACAAGAAAACTTAGCATATGAAGAAAAACCTGTACAAATTCTTGACCGGAAAATCAAGCAACTTCGGAGCAGGAAGTTCCTTTGTTAAGGTTCAATGAGTAAACGCGGACAAGAGGAAGCAACATGGGAACTTGAGGACGCCATCAAGATTAAATACCCGGACTTGTTTACAGGTTAGTATCCATACCTTTATGATATTAAATTTGGAGGACCAAATTTCTTTTAGTGGGGGAGAGTTGTAACACCCTAGAATTTTATTATTGAAAAACCAGGTGTAATAAAGTTATTAGACTTAAGAAATAGTCATAAATTGAAAAAAAATAATATTTATGTATAATTAGTGGTAACAAACGTTACCCAAGTGTCGTACATTGAAGTGCGCGCTTCCACAGGGCGACACCGAAAAATGACAACGAAATAAAAATCTGAGAACACCATAATTTCCAGAAAAATGTGGAGGAGTCAGAAATGTAATTATCCGAATTTGTCGACGCGCGGATTTTGAGATTAAGTCGATGCGACTATTTTTCGGGTGATTTTTCACCTAGTGTAAAATAAAATCAAAAAAATTAAATAAAAATCATCATAACTTTTAAAACCACCACATTAGGTTATGGTTGAAATTTGAACTCAAACGGACACCATTTGGATATGTTTGCATAGTGATCATTGGACCAGTTGAATTATGGGTCAATTACGGTAAGCCATTTTTTGGGATTTTTAGATGGGTTACGTGGAAGGCCCTTAAAGAGCCACCACACTTGGGAATGGCTACGATTATTACTACATGCGTGTAGCCATGGTAACTTTGCATGGGCTACGTGTTAAAACATGGGTTAAAAGACTTCTTACCATGCCACGTTAACCACCAACGTGTTTGTGTGCATGGAGATCTCTGGGCTTATAAATACACCCCAAGAACCTTCGTAGCTATGTTTATGAAACTTTCTACTGTTATCCTGCTACTATTGTTAAACTTCTGGGAGCACTAAAATCCACAGCTGGGAGTAGCCGAAGCTTTTCTTCTTGTGTATTGTTCTTGTTCAAGCTACGTTTGGAGCCATGCTAGAATTGCTTCTGCTTCCTGCGTGAGTGGTTGCAGTAGGAGCTGGTTGTTGTGCATTGTCACAACTTCAAACTGTCAAGATAATCAAGTGTGCTTCTTATTCTGTGAACCTTCTCACCAAAGAGAAACTGATTCTCTTTAGAAAGGTAGGATTCAATTCTTTATCTTCTCTTCATTCTTGGATTACTAGTTTGAAGTGATTCGTACCTTGTATCTATTACTCTGTAAATTCTGAGAATGTTCATGATGGAACTATATTCTCCAACATGTTTTAGTTAGTTTTAAATCCATGAGAGTTTGTAGATTGTTCCTTCCTTTCTTAACTTGATCCAAAAATCTGGAGTTTTATCAGTACTCTTGATTAATGTAGACAGAACAAGATGGTTCTTTCTTGCTGAGAAATTGATTTATTTAAAGGTCATGGAGGTCTTAAGTGTATGAACTTGACAAGTGTTTAGTGAAAAAGAGAAGAGAGTTTAAGAGAAAGACTTTCCAATCCATTTTCCTTGAACTCTCCTTTCAGTTTGTCTTCTTAAAGATCAACCATATGAACAACATTACATATTTTTATCTTTTGCTTTCTTGCCATGTTAGCTTCATGTTTGAGGCTAAGATCATACTTGGACCAAGTCTTAATCATGTTAGGAATGATAGAAGAGCTTGGTAGTACAATTTCTAGTTGGATTTAATCAATTTTTGGAAGCCTACATAGCACCTGTCAACAGCTCTACATCCACCTGTCGACAGGGCCCATTGTCCAGAGCCCAAAAAATGTAACCAGGCATGGTTGTCGACAACCACCCCTCTGGTTGTTGACAACCACTGTCAGGCTGAGACTGGGAAAGCTTTGGTTGTCGATAACCACCTCTTTGGTTGTCGACAGCCCACTGTCAGGCTGAGAAATCATCCTCTGGGGAAAGCTATGGTTGTTGACACCACCCCCCTGGTTGTCAACAACCACTGTCAGTTCCAATTTTTTTTTGGCACCTACCTTGAACCATTTCTTGACCCGAATTATACCCATTGTCCTAACCAAATGCCTACTCTTTCTTAGATGTTTTCTACCACCTAAACCTCTACTAAAACTCATCAAGTTTCTTTTCTCTTTGTCATGAATCATCTCCAATTTTTGAACATAATTGACCTTGTGAGACCATCACTTCTTGTAATCAATGAAGGAATAGAGTTCTTAACTCTTGTGTGTGATTCATGAGTGAATCCTTGTATACCTTGATTCATTACAAAGATAAGTGTGTGATGATGACACTTTGTGAGTCTTGGAACTCATTCGAGAAAATGCCTGGCAAATAAGGGCTGGTTCAGTCCTGGGGAGAGCACCTGAATTCGTCAGTGGCCGCGCGGGGGCGATAAGGACGTCGTGGATGTTGGCATGCATCAATCGTGCTTGATTGGTCATCATGTCATGCTAGTGTGTATGATATTGTATTTGATTATGAACTCAAGTATCATCCTGAACTACTGATTCTAATTCCAACATTGTGCTTGTTCAACACCTGTTATTGAATGATCTCGTGTTTCGTTCTTGAACACACCATGTTAACGATCTTTACTCATTCTACCTTGGATATATTTATGTCTGAATCCTTTAGAAAATTTGAATCCTACTGGGCTAGTTAGCTCATTCAATTCAATATTTTAGTTGAACAAGATGGAGGTACTGCTTAAGGGGGATTTGAGTGTTGAGAGGACCACTTTATATCAAAAAGTGCTATGCAGTTAGCTTTTGTTTTCTTTGTGGTTATAAGTGAGAATGTAATAAGGTTACAATTACTTTTGTTTGATCCTCATTCAGACTAAAATGAGGAGTATCATGTAATAATTTCCGCAAACTTAGTTGGTATGAATGAACTATTTGTTACTCGTCGTGCATAAAATCTGTCATATTCGGTAAATGTAGTTTTGCTAGAACGTGACAAATCTCAACTCACAAGGGTAGCACTGAAGGTCCCCCACCGAGATCGCCAACAGGTGTAATCACGGGGATTGTGCTCCTCCTAATACACACAGACATATGTCGACTATAATAGTATGGAAAGGGGTGTGATCGCCACCTAATATAGTTGCCTAATGAGAGGAAAGAATGGGCTAAGTATACTAGGAAAAGGGAAAGAGAACAGAGGGCGGACCTAGTGTCACGACGTTGCAACTCGTCGCGACGTTGCTGATAATGCGTCATGATCTCAGGACGCGTCTACCTGTCACTTCGCCAATGCCCGTCGCGTTCTCTACAGTGCGGGAGAAGTTGGGCCAGACCTTCTTCCCGTCCTCCGGCCGGCCAGAGGACAAGAGCTCCTCGTGAGATCTTACTTGGGTGCCTGCCAAAACAACAAGAAAAGAACAAAGAACCCTATTAGAATAAGTCAAGTGTTATATCTATTCAAAAATAAAAGGAAAGAAAGAGCATGGTGGGAACAAACCTGGGGGTGGTTTTAAACCCCTAGGGTGAATGAAAAATGTGGGAAAGGGAAGAGTGCAACCTATCTAGAGAGGAAATAACATGCATGAAGAAAAGAGAAGAAAAGGAGGGGAAGAGAGAAAGAGCCCCATGTGGGTGACTCCCTGGCGCGAGATGACGTCTAAAAGCTCGTGCAAAGCTCCAGGAAAGAGAGGGCGTCACCTTCCTCACGCTCCACGCTCCATGGATGAGGAAAAGGACAAGCTTATGAGGTGGAAATGTGAGGAAAAGGAGAGGAGGTGGGAAGGCTGCGAGGCTAAGTCCAGGTCTTAGGAGATTTTGGCAGCCCTTCAGGGAAAAAATGGGGCTCTCCTCGCTCAAGAGGAGATGGCCTTGCTTATATAGAGAGGAGAGAGAAAATCTCCCCTTAAATGATCAAAAAACCCAAAATAAGAGAAATTCCTATTAAAGCTCGTATGAAGAGTCCAATGGGTTCCCAAAGAGTCTCCTAGCCCAAAACTCGCCCAAAGGGCTGAGATATTACTTGGAGATAGGGATAAGGCCATAGGAGGATAAATAGGAGGTGCTTGCGGAGGCCAGCATGCGCGGCTGTAGTCGCGACGCATCGTAGGGGCGTAACAGGACTTAAAGTGGCGGCCCGGAGCGCCACGACTATGAAACCACGTGCATGAATATGCATGGGCTGTTGCGGCGGCCAAGGAGGTCGCGACAAGTTAACGCGGCGCTACGATACGACGCGTTAATAAAATGGATTAATTTTGAATTATCAGCCAATCATATGAGGAATTAATGGTCTTTTAAGCTCAAGGACTCTTTTAAGTTGCTAACGGGAGGGATTTTATGGCAATTTGGGCTGTCAATGGGCTCAAAGCAAGGCTAAAGGTGGGCTTAAGGTGAGTGACCAACTTGGGGCTTACCTAAATAACAAGAAATGTGGTTCAACTTGTAGGCCATTATCGGGTGTCTACAGTCCTCTCTTCCCATAATTCAATCTTGAAATCTCTGCTTGATTTTTCTTACTCTTACGTCTCTACATTCGCATTCGGGAATGGCTAGAAGACTATTTATGGTCCATTGGCCCTGGGAAACATGGTAAGTACAAAATAAGAGAGTGAATGATGAGTAGATCACATCTGCTAGAAGCACTTTGAAAATTTTTGTACTATTGTGCGTATAACTAAGTTTATCCTGACTGAGGATGAATGGTAGATTTCCAATTCACTTTCTTTCCACAGTTAACATTCAATTTCACGAGAGAAGGCATATTGTAACGACCCAAGAATCTGATACCCGAAACCCTCTAAGTACCCGACCCTTAGATAGCCACCCACGGATCCGAAGACCCGAAAGGGTTAAGAAATATATCTAGTGAGATATACAACAAGTTACAATAGCTAAACAAATAAAGATATACAACAATGGAATAAATAAAACATATACAATGTCCCAGATAATAATTCAAGTATAAAAAAAGAAATACTGACCATTTCTAACGCTATTGACAACAAGCGGCACGCTAACTGTCTGAACACAAGCATCGACTCCCGATGAACTCAAGCCTAGAAGGAAGTAAGGAGAATGAACTTCGCGAATGAAGCCCGTAAGGAACCCATCCCCTCCCCAGTTCGAACAGTAGAAAAAAAAATAGTGCAACTAACTAGGCAGGGAGGATAGTAGTACTAAAGCAACTAAGCTAACTACACCAAGCGAAAAGGCGGCGGTAACTCAAGTACACAACTACCAACTGAACAAGAATATATTAAAATAATAACTGTTCAAGTACTGAAGTAAATAAACAGAAAGTACACTAGTCCACAAGTACCGCCAACTTGGCGCAACAACACACGGTCTCAACCTCGGTAAGCGTGCTCTGAGCATGCCACAAAATTGCACAAGCAGACGATAAAACCCTCGTCTGGACAACACACACTAGCCACAACCCAGCCTCTACTAGTCAGTGGTCAGGTGTGCCCACCGACATCTTACCGCTCGACCACGAGTCTAGGTCTCCCCTCTCGTCAGAGTGAGATGCGTGGACAAACACAACCGCAAGCCGTAGTCTGGCAAGACTATGGTCCCATGCCTGTCCTCCAGACACGGCTCCGGAACCCTGTAAGGTGAGGCAGTGAAAATGGACTAGCTAGCCCGCATCGCAACACTCCAAACTCCGCAAGACCCGGACCAACTAAGAGAGCTCTACAAATGACTCGAGATCGTTGTCCAACACCATTTTCCCCTTCATCCGGAGAAACGCTCGATGGATGCACTCGTGGCTCAGAGACCACCCTCAATGGGCCCACGTGGACGGGGTCCAGGGAAATGGTAACAACCCCAAAAGCGCACCATATGCTAGGACAAACCCTCAAGTGCCAAAGCATCGAGCGAAGACTATAAGGCGCAGAGCTAAGGAGTCAGCACAAGCGTCACGAGCACGACAAAAAAACTTGAGTACATAATAGACCCATCACAATGTGCATAGATGAATAGGATTAAACTTTGAACAAAGAACCACACATAAATATAACTACATACTTCTCAATTTCTAACATCAAGTTCATTTGGAATATTCCTTATTTAAGGCACATTATATGTATAATAAAAGGAGAGTTCCATTGCCACACAATAGACTAGTCAACAGAAATGAATGAAACCTAAGAAGAAGTAAAGCATGGAATATTTATTATTTAAATAACTTGATCCCCTTCAAACGACACCTGCGAACCCACATATATCCCCACAACAAAAGGGAACAACAAAAGAAAAAGAATGAAAACCCTCTCCCCAAAACCCATTACAGCATGCATATGAATTTTCCACATGAAATTAGAAGCATCTTAGGAGGTCGATGAACCCAGAGGGAAATTTCAACATTGGTACATTTTAGAATTATATACACATTAATATAGGGGCATCATCACATATCATGCCACCAGAAAGCTCATCTGATGCCAATCCTCATGTAAAAAGTTGGATAAATCACGATGACAAAGGAATACAACACAAAATAAATCAATAAATAAACATGATTTGGACGATAGTAGAAAACGCACAACCCCTTCATATGTGAGATCGATGCCGAAGAGGGAGGTGAGTTCCTTACCAACGATGGTAGGATCTGTTGGCGTCCCCAACGACGGCGTCACAAAATAGCGGTGACAGCGAGCTCCCTCACGATCTCGCAGCGGTGATGGCACAATGATGACAATAGTGCTACAACGGTGGAGGTAGCAGCACGACGACGCTCCCTCCACGTAGCAGTGACAGTGACAGGGGCTCCTCCCCCACGGCAACGATTGCCCCACGGTGGCAAGGCAGCAAGGGCGGTGGGCAGCCGCGCATGATGGAAAGGTTGTAGTAGCAACGACGGCGACGACGACTGTAGGTGGAGGCACACCCTCCTCCTCGGCGATGGTAGCACAGCGAGGGGGAAGAAGAAGAGAGGGAGGCGACGATGAGGCGACAACAGTGCGGCAGCGGTGCGAGCTCCTCCACTAGCCCGAGACGGAAGCGGCAAGGCACTAAAGCAATGGCGAGCACAGCAGCATGGCGAGCGGGGTGGGGAGATCGGAGACAGGCTTCCCTCGCGATGGGAAGAGGAGAAGAAAAGAAAAGGAAGAATAAAAAGTGGGAGGAGTGAGGGGGGAGGTCGCGTGGGGAGGGGGAAAAGGTGGGGAGAGAGAGTCTCCTCCCCCTGCTGCCACATGGGCCCACAGGGCCTCACATCCTACCCCACTTAAAATAATTTCATCCTTGAAATTAAGGAGGAAACCCAATCGCGAAAAAAAATAGGCACGAAGAGGCCACTAAGTCACACCTCGACTTCCTAGTGACCAAAACCGCAACAACTGAAAGCTCACACAGCACACCTAACACACAGGTGTGGAGCACTCAATCGGATGTCGCCAAGTCCACAAGTACGGCGCATACTAATCGACTAAAAGATGAACGGAACCACTAGCTGAAAAACCACACAACTAAATTCATCACCAAACCTTGCCGTTGAAACTAACCAATAAGTAAACCTCTTTGTCGCCAGTCAAACCCGATAGAAAGCACAGTCATTGGCGACAACTCTTAAAAACACGTACGAGTCAAGCATAGGGCTCAGAGGAATGGCCTCACGCAGCTATCTCAGCTAGTATCAGCCACCCAGCCAAATGGAAGTCTAGCGTGGACAACGAGTGTGGAGCTACAAGGAAACTAGAAACCAATCGCTCCATGAGCACAACACGTAGCAACAAAGGCCGAAGAGACGTCTGAGGTTAGGTTAAAACCAACCAACCCAAGACATCAGCGACTCTCATGATCAAGCACTGGAAAATGGATAGGCCTCATTGCCACCAAGGATATAAACAGAAGTCCTGCTATCGACTTCCAGTCTCACCACTTGGCATATAATCGGAAAAATCCACAATAGGTTGGCAACGCACACACCACAACTGTGCAAAGCCAAGTACGGGTGCCACAAAACCAACAGTAGAAAAGTACTCAACTTCCAGAAAATGAGGCAACCACAGGGCCGAAAATGGCATGCTGACTCAAGTAGGACTCAAACCAACACAAGGTACCACAATCCAACACGCACAAGGGAGGGAACGCTAGATGCCGGCCACAGCCAAGACCGAGCATACCACCACCAGGGCTACAAAACAATAAGGTAGCTACCACACCATGGTATGGTACAACCACAAGGGGCAACCCACCACACGCATCCTAGAGGCGAAACAACTCAACACCTCGAGTACCTCACAAATCGCACACAAAGCTTAAGACCAGCACACAGAAGCATAAGCACACGGTGTTACAACAAGCACCGAAACCCACCAATGCACAGCACATACAACATATCAACGGCCCCGAAACGGCATAGGGCTAGTAGAAGGGACTTCCTACCAGGGACCACCAAGAAGAAACACGCACGAAAGCCTACTAGCTTCGAAGAGCACAACCAACATGCTGACTCTTAGAACCTGACCACACAAAGCATCGTCCCTACTACAACAGGTAGTGAGGGCAACACACTGAAAAGGTGACAAAAGCCTCCAAGAACAGAAAGAGGCACAAAGCAGAGCACATGTAGTACCCTTGATTTTTTTAAAAATCCAAAATAAAATAAATTTTTTATTTTTATAAGTGAGATAAATGTATTTAATTAGATTAAAGAGAGAATAAATGAATAATAGGAAATTAAAGTAATACACATTAAGCTAAATTGAAAATTGGTTGTATTAATGATCCTAACATGGAGTGTTGGGCCCAATTGAGAGAAGCCCATCATAGGATGATGAATAATTAATTTAAATTTGTGTGTAGTTAATTAATAAATAGTAAAAGGGTTAAGATAAATACTAAATAACTCATAAATATCCAAAACAAGAGTCCTTACCCCAACCTAAACCCTTTGCCACGAAATTGACTCTCTTCCTAATCCAAATTAGGAGATAATGGCCAAAGGAGAAGGAGATAAAGAAGGAAATTCGGATTTAATAGAGAAATAAGTGTTTTAGCAAGTTAGGACTCTATTAGCCATCAAAACGCCCAAATTCGTCCCAACCAAAACCCTAGTTCGTGTCTAGAGCCTTGGGAGACGAAGAGGAGGCGATTTTGGATGTGGAGCTTGGAGAAGAAGGGCTGGAGCTTGGCTTTCTTCTTCATTTCTTCGTCACCAAACCCTAGTTTTCTTGTCATCACGAAAAGGTAGGCAATCTCTCAAGCACTCAACGTATAAAAATTACCCTAGGAAATCTTCATGACCCCTTCGAATGCCCTCTCTTTTTGCTCTATTTCGTTCGTCCATTAGGGCGAATTAAATGTTTGAAAACATGTCATATCCATGCACCCAAACCCCCTTGTTTGCTTTGAAACCTTGCATGTACTCGATTCCATGTCCTGAATTAAATCTCATAAATACTACTTGCTATTACCTTTCAAACGCCCCTATTTGCCCTAATTGTTATGTTGTGCCCATGGCGAATTAAATCGTTGATCTTGATTGTGCATGTTTAGGTTAACGAAACCTAACCTAGTTAAAGCAGGCTCTATAAATGACTATTTTCTAATTAATCGTGCCCTGTGAAAGATTTCCATGTCCACTTTCGTATAAAATTAGTTTCATGATTTATGAATCACTGTGTGACTTTATTCGGATTTTAGAAGTGTTGTGTATCATGCATTGGAGGGAAGGAACCCACCCAAAAAGGGGAAAAACCCCTTTTCTGGGGCTCGGGCCACTTCCTGAGATCGAGACGGCCCGATCCGTCGTGACCTCAGAGGGGCTCGCGACACCAGTACCCGTCGTGACCTAAATGCGATAGGTCTACTGGTCGCGAACTGCCCCCGGTTCATCCCGGCACCCGGTTCAGCAGATTGCTGTAATCATGGGATTGGTATCCCCTTTTGAATTGATTGCGAATATGTAAGGGATTAGGAACTGACCGTGATCGCCACCAATGCAGTCGCCTCTTGATGTTCAGATGGAGGGCTGACTACCTTGGAAAGGAAAGATGAAGGGAAGGCGTACCTGATAATGCGACAGGATGGGCGTCGCGATGCTTTGATGTGAACGCGACGTAGGCAATGGCGCCTTCTTGATCGCGACACAGTAGTTGTCGCCTTCCTCTTCATGGATGGAGGCTTGGGTTCTTCATCTTCCTGCACCTCAGCCGGCCGAGGGGCAAGAGCCTCACCTTGCTCTGACCTTTAAACACCTGCCAAAGTGATTTAAATAAGATAAACACCCATTAGAATTCGTGTGTAGATGATCTATTCAATGAAAAGCACATGAACATGAGCTATTATGGGGGGAACTCACAAGATTGGGGCTTTTAACCTCTGTGGGTGTTAAGGATAGGTGTGTGTGTCGTGATCTAATGTTAAACTATGAAGAAAACGACGCTATGCATGCATGAATTGAATGAAATAAGAAGAAGAAGAGAAGAGGAATTGTGTAGCCGATGGGAAAACGCCCTGGAGGGCTCTTGCTGATCGTCTGGAAGGAGAACTCTCTTCGTGAAGATGAAGCTCTCTTGCTCAGCGAACTAATGACTCTGGCCTCTCCCAAAAAGATGCAGAGACGAGGTACTTATGGGTGATTATTCCCACTCGGGTCTGAGAGGAATAATGGGCAAGAGTCCGACTCTGGTAAGTATGGCTGTGCAAGGGCTATTGGAACTTGGAAAGGGACATGTTAGGAAGGTCTCCTCCGAATTTGAGAGGATTTGGACGTGATTTGGACGTCCAAAATACGCAATTTCCATCAATAGCATGGGTCCAAGTTGACTTCGGATTGAGTTTCCTGTTTAAGGTCCATAATGCGATGGCCAAAGTGTCGCCTTCCTGAATGCGACGGCTCGATACGTCGCCTTCCTCATATGGAAGGTGACTTAAGTCATTTTGTGATTTTCTGAGGATTTAAAATGTGGAATTATCATCGCGACATAGGGGCTGTTGTTTTCAGGAAGACGACTTAGGGCCTGTCGCCTTCTGGTCTTTTCTGCATTTTGGCATGTAATGCGTCCAATCAGCCATGCACAGCCTTCGGGATGAAATATCGGATCTTATACTCAGAGAGCTTATAATGGAAGAGATTGATTTGACCGGGAAGGGTCCTCCAGGCAATGAACTAATGGAAATGGTATCATGATCGGAGAAAGCCAGCTTGACGATGATGAGCCAACGTGGGGCATTAATGATATGACAAGGGATTTTGCTCGACTTATGGGTCAGAAATGGTGTCTACAGATTGCCCCTCCTTGATGCCTTTTGCAGGGAGTGGGAGCGGTGATGGAGCGATAGTGGCATGAAATGGCGATGTAGCGGAATGAGCTGAAAAGCGGGCATCAAGTAAAGAGACACCCATTCTGGACGAATAAGCAACGAGAATTATCTGGCTAACCTCGATCATGGCTGGGAACAGAGTGCGCTGATGGTTCCTATTTGAGACGAATAAAAATCAAAAGAAAGAATGATCAACCTCCTGATTCAAGAGGTACCCTAGCTATCTTTAGCGTGCAGGTTTCGTTCATCAGGGGATAGGTGCTGCCCGGCGGGTCGATTCGACTCTGGCCTTCGAGCGGTTCACGACTAATGAGCGGATCGGAGATGAAGGGAATGACTGTCATAGTGAATGGGGATGAGAGGAATCCTTCATAGGAACCATACTGGCAAACTGGACCAAGCAGCAAGCTCGAGGAAAACTTTCAAATTCGGAGTAGAATTCTTGTCTGGAAATGAGGATCTGGGTCGGGACATCATTGGAAGTTGACTTTAACAAATCATGATTCATGAAACTCAAAATTCCTACATGATGCATGCTGGGCTAAAGAAAAGGAAATCATAAACGAATGCAAAGAAAGAGAGAAAATAACAAGTATTCAAGGATAATATTGCTAGACAATAAGCAAGGTCAAGACACTTCGCATCCCCGACGTGCGATAGAATCCATCGTCCCCGAGTCATATCACCCAACGGCCTATCCGGCGATTAGCAGTGTGCACTTAGATCATCCTTGTTTTTGATGAAGGGGAACTCAGATCCTGGAACATACTAGGAACCAACCGGTCCTTGAGCTAATATAGTAGTGTAGATACCATATAGTAATGCGAAGAGATTAGGGTTAGAGATACTTACCTGACTTACCTGACGGACGTCTTTTGATTTTCTGAATTTTCTGATTTTTATGGATTTTCCTGCATTTTCTAATTTTTATTGATTTTCAATAATCAAAGCAATAAAGATAGACATGATACAATGCACCAAACAATGACATCAAAGCATATGTGCAAATATCCTGAACAGTCACAGAGGAATAAGTAAGACAGCATAGACTGATCAGAAGGCGACATAGTGGTTGTCGCAACCCTTGACTGAAGAAGGCGACGCAAGACCTGTCGCCACCTTGAAGGCGATGGGTCGATATGTCGCTTTCACAGTTTTCTCAGCCCGAGCCTAAAAACTTTCAGCATGCAACTTGGTTTTGACTCCCATTTGGATTCTTATTGCTTCCCACTCAAAGTCCCACTTCTAATGGGTCTTCCCTTCCCCTTCCAAGAAGGAATAGGAGTGCTAAGGCTCTATAAATAAAGGGGATGAGAGGCCAAATTTGTAGCTCTCTCTTCTCTCTTCTTTTCTTCAAGCTTTGCAAGCTCTCATGGCCATGAAGAGAGCTCCTTTTGCTTCCATGGATGGGGAGGTGGCTTATGAAGGTCCGAAGCACGCTCGGACGATGTATGAAGCGCTTATGAGGGTGACGGACGTCCCCAACCACTTGAGCCGAAGCGAGGAAGTGAGGGAGGTGAGTTTTGGTGTTTTCAATTTTCATGCATTTTGAGCTACGAATTTGTTTCTTTAATTTTTGTTCTTCTTCTTCATCCCCTCTCTTTTCCTTTCTCCTTCTCTTCTAGCTCTTCTCGGGATCCCTCCGCTACTCAAAGCTCAATTGGATTGCCCCGATGATCAAATCTCTACCCATGTTTGTCATTAGATTCTTGAGAGAGTGGGGTTTAGGTGGTGTATTGATAGCGGCCCATAACTACCACAAGATCTCATTTGATTGGCATAGTATCACGGCCTTGATAGAATTGTGGCACCCACAAACCCATACATTCATTTTTTTCCAAATTTGAGGCGACCGTCCTTCTAGAGGAGGTCGAGGCCTTCCTAGCGCTCCCTAAAACCAAGCCGGGGGATGAGCAAAACATAAGCTATACCGTCGAGCCCATTAACCCGAAGTTCATTCTAGGGGAGTTCATGACCAATCCGAGGGATGTCCTCACCATGGTTAGCCCACAATTCATCCATCTAGTGCCTTTGTCTAAATGGGTCATATCCAAGTGTAAGGACAAGAGCGTAGACCACTGTGAGATTGCAAAGGCGGTGGCCATATGTTTGTGTGGGGTGGTGCTCTTCCCGTCCGGGGATCACCTCATAGACTATGCTAGCTTGAGTGCCATAAGTGGGGTATGGCGAGGACTTTCACTCTCTCACGCCGTCTTGGCGTATCTTTACTCGGGTCTTACTTCGGCTTCCACGGGGGGTTTCCTTTATGGCTCCATGATCCTTCTAGAGTGTTGGTTATGTGTGAGGATAAAATTTAAGCCTATTGACAATCCTACCACCGACAGTCGGATCTTCGGATGCCATCATTTGAATTTTATCGGCGGCGCGGCCAAGTTTTCCGACAAGGTTTTATGCAGGACGGCAGACAAGAAGACCAGGAGTGCGTGGCGCCTTTACTTCAGTACCTTGCCGGTAGAGCACTTCGCTTTGGGTGTAGCGGCGCTTCGTGGAGCGGAGATCCGGCTACCACTCGAACGCGGCTTGGACTTGTAGCTGATAGGGAACATGGCGACCGTGCTCTACAACCCACAGCGGTGCTACTTGCAGATCGGGAAGCCGAGGATGAGAGTACTTCCGCCGTCACATTTGCCGCCTGTGAAGAGACGGCGCCTGGGTACCCCGGAAGATGAGCAGGCCGTGCGGAGTGCGTTGGCCTTGTGGAAGGCGTGCGCTACGCATGCACTTCCGCCGAGACTTGACGAGGACCGAGAGATGTACCAGGTGTACCTCCGGGAGCATGAGAAGCTTCGGCCGCTCGCGGACCGTGAGCCAGAAAGAGAGACGTGATTGTACTTTTGGGCTTTGATGGGACTTGATGTGGTGAGATTGATGTAATGGGAGTGAGTTACGTTACTTTTAGTATTCATAGCTTTTATTTGTGTAAGCATTGGTTTTTGTGCAATGAGAAATTGGGTTTTGGGTGTCTTTGTACACTGGCCTGAGAAGGCGACAGGGTATGTGTCGCCACCCCTGAAGGCGACAGCCCCACTGTCGCTATAACTAAAGTAAACGCGACATGGCATGTGTCGCCACCTCATATAGGAAGGCGACAGGG